>CM076581.1:353945440-354664992 GCA_034641835.2 Pinus albicaulis | reverse complement strand
TTGCAATGTCACATGATCAAGGCAGCATTCGATAATAAAGAAGAAGAAAATCCTTTCAAAGATATTCCTGATCAAGCAATACCTACTACTTATGTGTACAATAGCAAGGTTGTAGAAATTGAGCTTGGAAAAACTCTAAACATTAATAAAAATCTCACTGCTGAACAAGAAGAGAAATTGGTCCAATTGTTACGAAAATACAAAGAAAATTTTGCATGGGATTACCCTGACATGAAAGGAATTGATCCTCAATTGTGTACTCACCACATATATATTGAAAAAGATGCAAGAACCATTTGCCAACCTCAAATAATACTAAATCCTCACCTTAAAGATATTGTGAAATCTGAATTACAAAAACTATTGGATGTTAATTTCATCTACCCAATATCTGAAAGCAAGTGGGTCTCTCCATTAGTGGTGGTACCAAAAAAGAACAGAAAGTGGAGTATATGTGTAGATTACCGTGAACTTAATAAGGCAACACAGAAAGACCACTTTCCCCTTCCTTTCATTGACCAGGTATTAGACACATTAGCAGGGAAGAAGTTCTTTTCTTTCCTCGATGGCTTCAGTGGGTACAATCAAATACAGATTGCCCCTAAAGACCAGGATAAAACTACTTTTACCTGTCCATGGGGGACATTTTCTTACCGAGTCCTACCTTTTGGCCTATGCAATGCCCCTGCTACATTCCAAAGGGAAATTCTCAGCATTTTTGCAGACTTAATAAATGAAGGTCTCGAAGTATATATGGATGATTTCACACCCTATGGGGATGAATTTGAGCCTGCATTGGAAAACCTAGAAAAGGTATTGCATAAGATGTATTGATACTAGGCTTTGCTTAAGCCACGAAAAGTGTCTTATGATGATGACTGAAGGAGTTATATTAGGGAATTATATTTCAGCAGCTGGAATTCAAGTGGACCCAGCTAAAATTCAAATAATCTTGTTAATTCCCACACCCACCACACAAACAGAGGTATGTAGCTTTCTTGGATTTTCTAGTTACTATAGAAGATTTAGAGAACATTATTCTCAAATAGCTGCACCTTTATATGCACTAACTGGAAATGTTGATTTCATTTGGAAAGATAAATGTGACAATGCCTTTAAGGATCTAAAAAATCTTGTTTCAATAGCCCCAGTGCCGAGGGGCCCAAATTGGAATTTGCCGTTCCAAATTTCATCCGATGCCTCAAACACAGTAATTGGAGCAGTACTTGGGCAGGAGGAAGACAAGAAGCCATATGAAATTTACTATATTAGCAAAAATCTATCCCCTGCTGAATTAAATTATACTATGACTGAGAAAGAATTTTTAGTTGTAGTTCATGCTATAAACAAATTTAGACATTAGATAACTGGGTATCCTGTAGTACCATATACTGATCACTCTGCCATTAAATTTTTAGCAAATAAACCTGTTACAAATGGAAGAGTGAAAAGATGGTTGATTTTACTGCAGGAATTCAATATCACAATCAGAGATCGACCTGGGAAAGAGAACCCTGTAGCTGACTTTCTATCAAGAATGCCAAAGCCAACAGATACAGAGGCAGTTGAAGACCACTTTCCGGATGAACATCTCTTCATTGTTACTATCAGAACACCGTGGTATGCTAATATAGCAAACTATTTGGCAATAGGTAAATTACCTAAACATCTATCCCTTAATGAATGTAAGAAAATAATACACCGTAGTACCCGCTTCTCCTAGATTGGAGGCTACCTATTTCATACAGGTGCAGATATGCAAATAAGGAGATGCGTTAGGGAGGATGAGGTATTTGAAATCTTGAAAGCATGCCATGATGGACAGTGTGGTGGACATTTTGCAGATCGTAGAACTGCCCATAAAGTTTTACAAACAGGTTATTATTGGCCTACTATCTTTAAAGATGCTAAAAAATTCGTTCAGGCCTGTGATAGCTGCCAAAGGGTAGGTCGCCTTGGGCAGTCTGATGAAATGCCTTTGAACCCTCAACTAGTGATTTAACCGTTTGAACGTTGGGCCCTTGACTTTGTTGGTCCTATTAGCCCCCCATCAAACCAAAAAAAATACATCCTAGTTGCAACTGAGTATGTCACCAAATGGGTTGAAGCAGAGGCTCTTTCAAAAGCTACAGAGGACTCTGTAATACAGTTTCTTTTCCAAATATTTGTGCACTATGGCCTCCCAAGGGACATAATCACAGATGGAGGACCATAGTTTGTAGGTAATAAATTAGTTGAAACATTGAAAAACTACCACATTCAGCACAAGATTACAACTCCATATCACCCATAGGCCAATGGCCAAGTAGAGAGCACGAACAAAGTAATCGAATCTATATTAACAAAAACTGTTTCCTCACATAGATGAGATTGGGCCTACAGACTTCCAGAAGCATTTTGGGCATATCGAACAATGTGGAGACCTACTACAGGATATTCACCATACCAATTGGTATTTGGAAAAGAACCCATCTTTCCTATAGAATTCAAAATTCAAACATTAAGAACAGCTCACAAGGTGGGTCTAAATTTGAATGAAGCCCAGGCTAAAAGACTGCAACAAATCAATGAGTTAGATGAAATTAGGCTCCCTATTCTTCAGTACACATCATTAATTCAGCAACAGAGAGCCAAATGGCATGATGCCCATATCAAAGAGATAAAAGAGAAGATCTGTGAAGAAGAAAAGGCACTCCTACCTTGATTCTAGGTTTTGATTTCAGAAAACTCTGAATTGGTAGCTTGGACCCTGCCAATACAAAGTTCTGATAATGGCACTATTCATGGTACCATTGTAGTCTGATTGTTCTTTAAATTAACAGGCTCCAATCTCTCAGTTAACCCCTCACTAATGGAATCCTTTTACCAACAGTTACGGGAAGATTCTACCATGGAAATTCTCGCTGAAAGGGAGAACTCCTCCTCCGCACCAGTTTGATAAATCATTTATTTTTTAATTTTGTACATAAAGCATTTTTTTTTTTTCTGTTTCTTGATTGTTGTTTTATGGAATTTGTTTTTTAAACATTCTATTAATATTACTTCTTTATTTCTTCATCGTTTGTTTCATGAAATTTGGTTTCTTTAAAAGAGAAAAAAAGAGAAAAATTCTGTTTATTTCGTTCCTTTCTAAAGGAACAACAGTTCTGCAGATTGTTTTTGTTGTTCTTTTTAAAGTAACAACACTTTTTTGAGTGGATTGTTTTTTGTTTTAAGCTATCATTTTGAATTTTTTATCACTTTTCTAAAGGAAAATATATCATTTATATACAATCATACAAATTAAAGCTTACTGTAATTAGAAAATCAAAAGAAATCGTCATTTTTTTAAGAAAATTGTCTAGTAATGATAATAAAAAAGGAAAAAGGGGCATGATCAATAACATAACTTTTCTATTGTATTACCATTGAATTAATCTGATCAATTATTTTTATCATGATTGGTTCTTTCCCACATGCTATAACTTTCTTTGATATTTATCTATGGAATAGAAATAAGGGCATATTTTTTTTCTATTGAGATGTTCGGACTTCTTCCACCATCCCTAATCTTAAGGAGTGTTGAGCCATCCCTTATGAATAACTGAGGAAAAGTGATGTATAAAAAAAGAAACGAAAAATATTTACATATTTTATTAATAATGATTTTTCAGATGGAGGATAGGGGGTCTCATCAAGATCCAGCCTATCGTGATCATAGGGAATACAGTCAAGTGTCATTCCCATCATGGCCACCAAACCAGGGAAATGGTCCAATAGACAATTGAAAAAATCAAGAAGTCCTTGGAACAGGAGGTCTCATCACGAGCCGACCTGCCCACCTTTCACTTCTTCCCAGTGAATGGCATTGTGATTTATCTGGTCACCAAGCCAACACAATGGCCTTCGTCATGATATTCAACAAAAAGCACTTCCTTAGTAGAAATAAAGGACAATGGTTCCGTAGGTAAGAAAGAAACTCTGTCAAGGTTATGGACACTTGTGGGAAACAGAGCTCTGCTGATGGTATTGAAGTCACATTTATACACATCAATAGTTATATTTAACCCTTTTCCTATATCTCTATTTAAATGTCAAAAGAAAATATGAACTCGTCACCTTTACCTCCGAACCTATTATACATGAAATCATTACAAATCGATCATATTAGTTCGAAATGGTAAATAATGCAATTGTACTTATCTTTATCTTATTTTGTCCCTTTTCCTCGTATTTGAATCATTACAAAACGATTTTCCATTTATTACTGATTCATCACATTCATTGATTTCAGTAATTGCTATAATTTGATTGAATGTATTATAATTACGCCTACTTTTTACTGCTGTACTGCTGTTGTGCCACACTTGCCTCTTTCAATTGACGGTCGAGGATGAACTCTCATTCATTCGGGGGGTGTGGATGTCTGCATGCAGATCAAACCCCGAGATTTATTTACTTGTATATGAACTAAATCCCTGCATTTTAGGAAATAACAAATTTTCAACGAACTGTGCTGTGTTGTTCCATTGTGATTACTGTGTGTTAAGAAAAATTAACAGAGCGCAGAGATGGGAGGATGGCCAATTCACAGTGAACCACAGGTGCTGATCGTCTTTGATGCTGCACGAGCAATTTTAGAAAGACTGGGGTGGATTACATATTTCATGAGGATGCAACAACCCCATGAAGCAGTGGCCACCGAATTTTTATTGAACCTATAGGAAGGATCCTCCATGGTCAGAGGAAGGCAGATAGATGTATCCGACGAGATAATTGTAGAAGTGTCTGGCATTCCCGCGCAAGGAACTATTTGGACTCAGAAAAAGATTAGGATTCGAGAAGCCATGAATATTTTTCAAGATGATGGATAGACGTTAGTTATCAAAGGTAAAGGAGTCCAGCCAGCGTCATTAGGAGAACCATGGACAGAGTTGGCCAAGACTGTGTAGGCTTACATAACGTGCAACGGAAGAAAGGATGTGGTAATACCTTGCCACCTTAAGCTACTAGCTGTATTAAAACAGAAATACACCATTAATTTGCCTGCATTTCTAAATTATTTGCTGCATGATACTGCTCGTGGTATAAGAAAAGCCCAGCATGCAGATATGGTGGTCAGCCATCATTGTCTAATTCGATTAATAGTGAGTCATAGCCTCGCCCAGCAACAGACCAGCTGGGAAGAGTTAATATTTTCCATTGATGGACGGTTAGCTCTTCCCACTCCATAATGGAAGAGGATGGCCGGCTCAATAGTTGAGCCTTCTACTCACAGATAGTCCCTCCGATTGAAACGAAGTAGGAGGATGGTGGAAGGACTTCCGGGCAGCAGTAACCAGCCCCTGGAATTGCACAGCTCAGAGGAGGAACAGCCTCCACAATTGGAGGGAGTAAGCCCTCGTACTGATGAGGAAAAAGAATTGGAAGGAGAAATTCACTACTCGGACGAAGAAGAAATAAGTCGCCAAACCAATAGTGAAAAACAATCCAGTGCAGAGGAAGGAGATAATGAGGAAGAAGAAATTGAAGGAAATACTGAGGAAGAAGAAGTTGAAGGAGAAATTCGGTATTCAGATGAGGAGGAAGGAAGTTATCATACCTGCGAGGAGGATGAGGACAATCATAGTAGCAATAAGGATGAAACAGAGCCTCCTGAAAATGTTATCATAAGCCCTTTACAGGAAGACCAATTGGCCCAGATTTTAGCCAATATGAGTGATTATGCACAGGCTCATAGCCCCTTGGACCTCAATATAGATATTAATCAACTACCAAAGTACTCTGCTATTGATAAAGAAATAGCTGGAGAAAAACTGAATGAAACAGCAAACCCTAGCGAAGCTAGGGTTGCTTCTCCTGAGAGGTATGAACAGGAGAAAGAGAACACTGAAGCTGGAAGCCCCCAGGAGACTACAGAGTTAACTGAGAATATGATTCCCGGAGAATTTAGTTAAGGGCGTATGAATGTAGAAGAAGAACCCCAAGGAGAAGAACAAGAAGAGAATTTTACTGAAGGCACGGCTGATATAGGCCAAAAATCTGTTGACCAAATGGGTTCAGATAAAGAAATGGTTGTTCCATTAAGAAAGAGGAGGAAAAAAACTGAGATTGAGAAGCTTCACAGGGAACGAATAATGCTTCATAAACTAGTAGAACAGCTCAGGCAAACCATTAGGGTTCTGAGAATGAAACAGATGCCTACGCGAGCCCCTAAGAGAAGAATCATTGCTATCAAAAGAAGTTCGAAAAAGAGAAGGGTGACTGCTAATAGGAACCCCCAAGTTACAAAAGAAACCATACCTGAGCCTAATTATGAGGATGCGGAGCAAAAAACGGCTGTTCCAACACAAGTTGTTCGAGAGGAACCTGTTCTAAGTGAAAATATGCAATCTAGCAGTCAACACACTTTTAGTGATCCGACACTGGTCAGACTTCAAGAAGAATTGACACAGGCCCGAATAGAAAGGTAGAGATCGGAGGAAGATACTGTCCCAAGAAAGAGATATCAGGAATTGCAGAAACAAATGAGAACTATTCATGAAGCAAAAGCTAAAGCTCATGAAAAACGTCGGAAAGCAGAGGTAAAGGTTGATAAGGTAATGAACCAACTAAAACTAGCCTACAATCAAATGGACACTCTCTGCTCCTTGTATACTGATGTCTTAGCCTGTAGATGCCCCGCCAAAAACTATGCTTTTTTTTACTAGAAATATATTTACAATTAAAGATCAAGGCAGTTAGGGCAGGGAAATCCATAGAGCTAAAAACCATAGATGACTTTATATCATGCTGCAAACTTTATGGGATCAAAGTACAATGCCTTTTGTGTGAATTTTACTTGCATAATCTAATACTTGAAAATGACTGTGAATCAAACCCTAGCCCTTTTATTGGAGATGTTCAGTTTCAGGCATTCATTTCCTTTGTTGTAAATCAATTAAAATGGCTAAAATCCTAACGCCTTTCAAAGGCAAGAAAATGAATTGGATTTGTGGGTCAGAAGTGAACCTCAGGACCCACTTCAATTTTGGGCTAGATAGAAAAGTTTGATGACAAAGGAAGGCGTTACCCAAACCCTGGGGCCTATCCACAAATCAATTATTTTGAATGGAATAGACTATTTTTCATCCATTAGGAACCAAGCTTATATAGCAGCCAAGGTCCGGTGGAGAACCTTGAATCAGAATGTGCAAAATAGGGAACCATTTAATTATAGAAACTTTGGGCTAGTTGCAGATCGCTTCATTTCCTATAGCCATCTCATTTTAAAAGAAGGACCATACTGGTTAGGATGTAGATCTCGCAGCCCTATTGCATAATACCCTGCTTCGAACTACAAAGCTATTTATGAACATCCTGAAGGAAAAATAGAACATGTTTTTGAGGAATCACTGGTCGTTATACCCATTTTTTGGTCATATAACCTATTATTATTAGATGGACCCAAGTACACCATATAAGACCAATTTTACCCTAAGTAAAATTGCTTTCACTATTAAAATAACTTAATAAACCACCTTTATTAAGTTGTTTATGGTCCAAATAGGAAACCCCATGAGGAAATATTAAATAAATCTATATTTTTTTTATTTTCCTCAAGGAATAATTAGCTAAACAATAGTTTAATTAATATTCCTAGTTATATTTAACCCAAAAACAAAAGAAATTAATTAGATAACTCATTATTTATCTTATTATTTTCTAAAGAATAGATATTTAAACCTTATTTAAATAATATTCTTGTTAAATATGACTAAATCACCCATACCTAATTAAATAAATCATTATTTATTTGATTATTACTCAACCACATCCTTAAAATGATAAATAAATCATTTATTTATTTATTATTTACAAATAAAGGGATTTGACCCAAGTCAAATTCCTTTTTCCTCCAACAAATATAATAAAATATTCCATAAAAGTTGGATCTTGATTTGGTTAATAATATTTTAACTATGCACCAATATCTAGACTAACTCAATATTTTGTTATAAATAGAGGGTTTTCCCATTCATTTACCACCTTTGGTTGCCTAAAGATCACTCTGGATCTATAAAACTTGGTCACATTCTTCATTATTTGTTGTGTGAGCTCCCTTTGAGTTCTATCTTTGTCTGGGTTTTCTACACCAACAAGAGAGAAAGATTCTAGATCTGAAGTGCTGAGGACTTCCAAGAACCCATCCCATTGAGGAGAATTGGATACACCTTCTTGTTTTCCTCCCAGGTGCCCTTAATACAAAAATTATTTCAAAAAACATTGTTCTTGTCTTGTCTATTGGATGCATGGAGCAAACTCTTAATTTTACTGCTTAATGTCTTTCTATGCATAGATCTGGTTTTTTGCAGCACTTGTCTTGATCAACTAACCGAAGATCTGAAGATATTGGCAGCCACATTTGATGTTAGGGCTATAAGTTATGCGTAGCTAAAGTGGTCTTTTTTCGTACGTTTCGACAAAAGATTCATACTAACAGCTGCACTACGTGGTTTTAGGCCTATTGATGATAAACCTTATCCGGCTTATTCTTTGACTGCTCTCCATGTGAACTATAGTTTTCATGAGGGCATGAAAAGGATTAAGCAGGGGAGTATGTTGGGCAGTGAAAGATGTATGAAGTTACTATGTATTTACTCATTCTTTTACCATAGATATACTCTTGTTTTCCTTGGAAAGGTAATTTATCATAAGAATTGCAATAGAATTGGAATGGTTTATGTTTAGTACAAAAATATGACTAAAGGTTACTTTTTGATTGACAAACAGGAATTCGAAGAGGTGAACAACTGTACCAAAGGCAGAGTTGAGAATAATATAACTGTTGCTCCATCAGCGTTGAACCATATCCAGCCAAAGGTAGGGAGATCTAAACGAATAGCCCAGAAAAGGCAGGGGACAGCTCGGCCTCAGTCAGAGTAAACAGGATGATGACTAAACGAAGAGGAGCGAATCCCTCAGGATCTTTCGATCCTGAGGGATCTCTATTCAAACTCATATTATTTCTTGATTGGTCAGTCGAGATTTGATATATAAAGCCATGTCCTTTAGTGACAAAGGGACGGTTGTTGTTGAAGTCACTGAGTTAATAGAAAGACTTTACATTTAAACATTTCCTCTGTAATATAATGTTTTATTGACTCTCGGCCTTGAGAGAAACTTATCTGTAATGCTTATGTTGGTTTAATATAAGACACATGTTTCATCTATCTTCTACAGTTCTAAATTAGCTCAGTAGTATTTCACTGGTGCTAAGGGCCCGGCTCTGGTGGAATCACTTCGATGTTTGTATTTTAATCCTTGTTTACTGTCGTGTGAAGTGTGTTTAATGTTTGTTTTGATTACAGAACTGATTTATTGTCGTTAAATCAAATACAGAGTCATTGCTATTTCATCCTTTACAAGAAGCATGTTCGTTGTTCAATTACCTTGTTAATATCATTGCTGTTCTGTATCTGATTCGAGTTGTTGTTCCATTAGTTTATGATTTGTTACAATCGATTTTTGCATGGTAAGTGACTGTCGATAGGATTGAAGCATAGAAATCTAGTTTTCTTGATTATGTTAGAATCATAATTTTTGTTCATTTCACGTTGCTATTCCATTTCTGTTCATTGCTTATTCATAGTCTTTGATTAGCAAACAGATGAGTTATAGTTACATATTGTTGTCCCTTTCCAGATTGTGTTTCTTTTAAGTTGCTTTCATTGAATCTACTTTCGTTTCAATTGCTTTAAGATCTCCAACTGTAGAGGATAGAGGCTATTGCTTCCAAGTCCCCAGATTGGTCATATTGCATTGATTTCTAAGGGAAAGAGTTACTGCTACTGCATCCCTGATCGATGTTTTGCAAGGTTGATGTAGTTTAATCTTTCCATTCATGTCACTGTAACTAGGTTTCTTTACAAGCATTTGTTACTTTTGCATTTGTTATTTTGTACTACATCTTCACAGCATTTCTCTTAGATCATTACAGCCTCAGACAGAGTACACTCTTGAAATAAAAAGCCACTCCCGGATTGATGATTAATGTAGGCTAATTAGGTGTTCAAAAGATACCCTTTTATGACTCAACACTACCTTTTGTTTCCTAAAGATCACTCTAGATCTATTCTTTTGGTCTGACTTTGATCCACCATCATTGTCATATTTTTTTATCTTTTTTCTTGTGAGCTCCCTTTGAGTTCCATTTTTTGTCTGGGTTTTCTACACCATCAAGATAGAGGAATTTTAGATTTGAAGTGTTGATGACTTACAAGAACCCATCCCATTGAGGAGAACTGGTAACATCCTTCTATTTTTTCCTCCCAGGTGCCATTAATACAAAATTCATTCAACATATTCTTGTCTTGTCTATTGGATGCATGGAGAAACTCTTGTTTTTTATTTACTACTTAATGTATTTTAATGCATAGATCTATATTTTTGCAGCATTTATATTGTTCAAATAATTGCAGATCTGTTGGAAATTTTTTCATTGATGGCAAAGGAAGTAGCAAAGAAGCAGCGTCTAAACAGCAACAACGCAAATAGAGAAGCAAGGAGCAGCATTGAACAAGAAGTAGAGATAGTAACAGAGAGATAGCAGAGGCAACAAAGAGACTAGCAGAAAGAGCAAAGAAGCAGAGAGGAAGCAAGGCAGATAAGGAACTAAGGCAGCAGACAACACAGAGACAGTGGATAGAAGTAGAATGCATAATTGAAGCAGAATTGTCCAGAGACAATGTAGGAGAAAAAGGCCATCGAATAGAAAAGAATAAGTGAATGGTAATATGTGATAAGTAAGAAATACATTGAAGGAACTAATGGTTGCAGAGATATGATGAATGTAGCGAAGATTATAATTGTGATGGACCATAGTACAGTGATCATCTTGCGGAATCAAGAACTTTAATGTGCAGTTAGAAGCGGAATTGTGACAGGATAGAACTCCGAACATGCAATGGAAGGTTGATATATTATATATATCATAGCAGAATTGAAGATAGAGTGACATTGTGTTGTGTCGAGGTCAAAAAGCAGCAACCGGGGTAAAGAATGTATGTTAAAAGACTCAAACGAAATTGTGAACAAATCGTTAAACTTAGCAATGGAACTGTAATAAAAGGAAAAACCTTAAAGTGCAAGTTAATTATAATAATATATTGAAAAGGCGACGGAACCGTGTGTGGAAGAGTGGAACTGTGACCAAGTGAACAGTGAAGGTGGTTTATGGTTTCCATCGCACCGCCTTTGCGGAGCAAGCGATATTTCCTGGTTGAGGAGCGATTCCATAGAGTGCTCGACACGTGTCCCTGTATGACTTCACAAAACCGCTTACCACTGTGCGCCATCGCGCGTTATCATTCGACCCAGGATGCTCAGTGATATTGATATGTACTGTTGATCTAGGAAGATGCCATCGAATGGTGGATGTGTTCAGAAGGTGCGCGAAAAATAACACAAGTACGGCGCGCAATCGTGCGTTATTTCCCATGCAAGTTTCCCAAGCGATATCCGTTGGATTGGATGTTGTGGCGCGATGGAATGTGAGCCCTTCGATCGGGTTGATTGTTAGCAATGGGCCCCAGTTTTAAATAATATTTATTAAGCCGTCGATTATGCATGTGGGGCCAGATCCAAAGGTCTATTGTAAAAAGTCCATTTGATAAAAGCGCGGATTATTAATATTTAATTATCAAAGGGTGTGAATAATATTTATTTATCAAATTACATGAATTTGATAAATAAAATTCCAATAAAAGAAAGTAAAACCATCAGTGGCACGTTAATATTACTTAACCTTGGCTATAGTATTATTTGGCAAAGAAAAAGATTACCTTTGGGACATTTCATGCATGGAAGAACAAAGATTGGATTTTCAATTTGGATTGGTTCGAATTTTAATATGAATACCATTGGTAGTTGGATGGTTTTGACTCATGGTTTTACAAAAGCCAAAAACTATATAAGGAGAAGACGATTATTGTACAAACGGTGCACATAGTGAGGGTCGTGAATGAATAAATTTATCTAAGGAATATCTGTATGGGCGAACTCTATTCTTAACTGATAAATTTGAAACTATGATGCACCCATGGATATAATGATCTGACAATGATGAATCTCTGGTTTGAACGATGGAAGAAATCATGAAGAACTGGTGTGAGTGTATTGAATGAATAAATCTGGTGGCCTGCAAGGTATGTCGTGTGGAAACTGGTGGATCCAATATGAAAATTGATGAAACGTGGTTCGCAGTGGTGCTGAGGGTCGAAGCGTTCAATGAGGAGGTTGTAGCTCCCTTCCAGTGGTAGCTGGTAATCGAGAATAGGGGGTTGTAGCTCCCTTCCAGGAAAGGCTGGTAAATGAGAGAAGGTTGTAGCCTTCTGTAGGTGGGTGCCTGCATGCTGGTATAATTCTGCACCAGCATAAAATTGTAAGAAGTTTTCTTTATAATAAATATTGAAGACTGAGATAACAACAGTGGTGGTTTTCTCCCGAATTGGGTTTCCACCTTCAATCCTGGTGTTCATATGTGTTGCTTATGTTTGATGGTTTGTTCTGTTATTTCAGTTCATGCTTACTGCTTATCTGATGAATAAATGATGCAATGATCTAAGTAAAGACATAATAAGATCTTTGGACATACAAGTTGGATGCAGTAATGTAACATATGGTTTTAAGAGAAAGGAAAACTAAAAAAATTGTCAGTCAGCTCTAAATACTGATTCACCGTCCCTCTCAGTATTTTTCCAACAACTGGTATCAGAGCAGGTCCTTCTGAAAAATCTTAGCCGCTAGAAGGAATATCAAGCAAGATGAGCAATCAATATGGAACAACATCTATCAAGGCTCCGCTCTTTAACGGAAACAATTTAATCTTCTGGAAAACAAGGATGAGATCCTATCTTTAGTCTCTGGGAGCAGAGGTATGGGCAATTGTTGAAGGAGGATATCAATATCCAGCTGCAGTACCAACAGATCCGATGGAAAGAAAGAATTATGAAACAAATGCAAAGGTGGTCAATGCTCTATTGGGAAGTCTAATTGAATCAGAATTTGTCAAATTCATGCAGCTGAATACATCAAAGGCAATATGGGAGAAAATTATTCTAAGTTATGAAGGTGATGCAAAGGTAAAAAGTGCTAAACTCCAAACTCTCAGAATTCAATATGAGAATATAAAAATGGATAATGAGGAGAGCATTGCCAATTTCTTTTTACGTCTTGATGATATTGTAAATCATATTAGAAATCTGGGAGAAACAATAACCGAATCTACTTTGGTTGAGAAAGTCTTAAGATCACTAACGACAAAATTTGAGTCAAAAGTTTCTGCTCTTGAAGAAAAGCAGGATCTTCAAAATCTTACTATGGTGCAACTTCATGGCATACTAACTACATATGAAATGAGAAGAAGAGAACCATCTGAAGTCAAAGAAGTAGTCTTTAGAATTTCTACAAAAGGGAAGGAAGTACAAAAAACAGAAGGATCAGGATATATCTCAGAAGAAGACGAGATAAACTTTGTAAAGAAACTTCAGCTTGGCACAGGACGGTTCAGAGGTAAGCTTCCTTTCAAATGTTTTGATTGTGGAAGAGTTGGTCATTATGCTGCTAAGTGTTCTTATAAAGAAACACATAAAAAGGGGAAGGAAGTAGCAAGAAGGAATAAGAATCGTTTTAGCACTAGAAAGAGTTACTATACTCATGAAGACAGTGATGGGTTATCTGATAGTGAGGAAGAATGTGAACAAGATCTTAGACTTCTCATGGCATTTGAAAAATAATCTTGAGAAGAAAAGGATAATTTTGTGGATGCTCTAGAAGACAGTGATTATCTTGATGAAAACAATAAACTCAAATTTTCTTAGAATAGAGTAAAATAACCATAGAAAATCTAAAAAATCAGCTTGAAGAAAAAGAGAAACACAATGAGAAATTAGAGTGTGAAGTAGTAAGTCTAATAAAAGAACTTGAGAAAGTAAATACTCTGAATCTTAGATTTGCTAAAGGATCTAAAACCTTATATGAGATTATCAAGGTACAACGTTCTCCTCTTATAAAGACAGGTCTTGGATATATCGGAGAATCTTCTCAGGCTTCAGCACCAAATTATCTAAAAGCAGTTATAGATGGTTTACAACATACTTCCACTCAGCAAGGGAATAAAGAATATTTACAAGTAAAGCATGATCATCTCAATTCAAAGAACACTAACAAGAATGTCTTTCAAAGAAACACCAATCAACAGGTAAATTCAAGTAGAAGATTTTATGATCGCATAAATTTCTTCTTCAATGGACAATGTTTCTCATGTCACAATTTTGGTCATAAAGTTGTTCAATGTGTTGCATATAAAACCATCATGACAAGAGAAGCAAGAAAGAAAAGGATTGATATTGAAACAAAGAATAATACTTATAACAACTTTTCTCCTCTTCAAAATGAAGCTGAATGTGCTTATTGCAATAACTTTGGCCATGAAGAATCAGAATGCAGGAGCAAATTTCAGCCAAAAGAGCATGTTCCTTCAAGCTCCAAAGTATGGAAAAATAAGGAATTACAGGTTGAAAATTGTGACATAGCATTATTTGTAGAAGATGAAGAAAACCAATGGTACATTGATAGTGGATGCTCAAGACACATGACAGGTGAAAAAAACAAACTTCTAGCATATAGTGTTTTAGAAAAAGAAAAGAATGTTACATTTGGAAATGATACTCTTGCGGTCATTAAGGGAAAAGGGTCTATTTTTCTAAAAGAAAAGGTGAAAGCTAATGAAGTTATGTATGTGGATGGATTAAAGCGTAACCTATTAAGTGTAAGTCAAATGTGTGATCAAGGAACTGAAGTTGTATTTAGTTCAAAAGAATGTGTGGTACATGATCTTGATATAGGTAAAGGAATTATAAAAGGAAAAAGAACTCCAAGCAACCTGTATGTATTGAAGAACTGCAAAGAACAATGTTACTTGATTAAATCTTTAGAAAACTAGCTATGGCATAGAATGTTGGGGCATCTAAGCTTCTCTCAAATCAACAAATCAAGCAGTCTTAAATTTGTTCGTGATCTTCCCAATATTACTCTACCTGAAAATATCATATGCAAATCTTGCCAATTCGGTAAGCAAACTAGAGTACAATTTAATGCCAAGGAAGGATCATCAAGTAAACCTCTTAAACTCATTCATACTGACATATGTGGACCTATGAGGAAAAATTCACCACGTGGTGAAGAATACTATATATTATTCATTGATGATTTCTCTAGAATGTGTTCGATTGGGTTGATTAAACACAAAAATAAAGCATTTGAGAAATTTAAGATCTTCAAAGAACTAGTTGAAAATGAATTAGATCTAAAAATCAAGTGTCTTAGGTCTGATCGAGGAGGAGAATATACATCCAATGAATTCCTTGAATTTTGTGAACAACATGGCATAAAAAGACAGTTTTATGTAGCTAGCACTCCACAACAGAATGGCGTAGCAGAAAGAATGAACAAAACAGTTCAACAAATGGCTAGAGCTATGCTTGATGATTCCGGAACACCTAACACATTTTGGGGAGAAGCAGCACATACAGCAGTAAATATTATTAACAAGGCACGTGTTCATGTAAATAGTGATAAAACTCCATATGAACTCTGGTATGGTAATTCTCCCACTGTAAAGCATTTTAGAATTTTTGGAAGAAAATGTTTTATCAAAAATAATGATGAAAAAATTGGCAAGTTTGAACCTAGAGCAGATGAAGGAATATTTCTTGGTTACTCCTCTAGGAGTAGGGCATATAAATGTTACAATTAAAGACTTCGGAATATTGTTGAATGTATAGATGTTGTTATTGATGAGTCTCCAACAGGTCCAAAAGAAGAAAAACAAACAACAAATGAAGACGATCATGATGACATATATCCTTCTACATCAAATAGTAATGATACAAACAGTGAACCCAGTGAAGAACTCGAAGATGATTTGTCTGAAAAGGCTCCATCCAGATATGTTCAAAAGAATCATCTAGAATCTCAAATTTTGGGAGAAAAGGGATCAGGTGTACAAACAAGAAGGACTCTTGTGGGATCTTCTAGCAATCTGGCATTTCTGTCCACTATTGAACCTCACAATGTCAGTCAAGCTAGCAAAGATGAATGTTGGATTCAAGCCATGAATGAAGAGCTTGATCAAATTGAAAAAAATCACACTTGGGAATTAGTACCAAGACCTCATGACAAAAATGTCATTGGAACTAAATGGATATTCAAAAACAAGTTAAATGAGAATTGGGATGTTATAAGAAATAAAGCTAGACTTGTTTGCAAGGGGTATGCTCAACAAGAAGGTATAGACTTTGAAGAAACCTTTGCTCCTGTAGCCAGACTTGAAGCCATAAGAATGTTTCTTTCTTTTTCAAGATTCCAACAAATCAAAGTTTATCAAATGGATGTTAAATCTGCATTTCTCAATGGTGATCTAGAAGAAGAAGTTTATATAAAACAACTAGAAGGATTCATTTTGGGAAATGATGAAAAACTTGTTTGTAGACTTAAAAAGGCTCTATATGGTCTCAAACAAGCTCCAAGGGCATGGTACTATCGTCTTGACAAATATCTTCATCAACAAGGATTTTCAAAGGGGTCTGCTGATAGCAACTTATACACAAAAACTGAAAATGACAAACTGTTGATTGTGGTTGTATATGTTGATGATATCATTTTTGGAAGTAATGAAGAGTCTATGAGTCAGAAATTTGCTTCTGATATGCAACAAGAATTTGAAATGTCTTTGCTTGGGGAACTAACATTCTTTCTAGGCTTGCAAGTGCAACAAGCAACAGATGGCATATTCTTATCACAAGAAAAATACCTCAAGAAAATCCTGAAGAAGTATGGCATGGAAGATTGAAAACCTATAAGTACACCAATGATAACCGGATGTAATCTCAGTTCTAATGATGATTCCCCCATGGTGAATCAACCAAAATACAGATCAATGATAGGAAGTCTACTTTATCTCACTGGGACAAGACCGGACATCATGCATGCAGTTGGGATTGTTGGACGATTCCAAGCTAATCCAAAAGAGTCGCATCTTCACGCTATGAAAAGAATATTCAAATATCTACAAGGAACTCAATACTTTGGACTATGGTATCCAAAGAATGATGATCTTACTCTTCATGCATACACTAATGCATATTGGGCTGGAAGTGTTGATGATCGGAAAATTACTAGTGGTGGTGCATTCTATATGGGGCTCCCGTTAGTATCTTGGTTTAGCAAGAAGCAAAGCTCTATTGCCTTATCTACAGTAGAAGCAGAATATGTGGCTGTCGCATCATGTTGCACTCAACTTCTCTGGATGATGCAAACCTTACAAGACTTTCAAATCAAATGTTCACCTCCTATCTCCATTATGTGTGATAATATAAGTGCCATCAGTATCTCAAAGAATCCTATTATGCATTCCAAGACCAAGCACATTCCCATCAAATATCACTTCTTACGTGAACAAGTTCTTGAACAAAAAGTGAAATTGGAGTATGTTTCCTCCAAAGAACAAGTTGCTGATATATTTACCAAACCTCTACCCAGGGAAGTGTTTGAATATCTCAGACAGAAACTGGGAGTAGTCTCTGCCATGAAGAGGATCAGGTCTACTTAAATACATAAGATTAAATTGGTTTTGAGGTGCTGTTAGGCATCTCTGAATGCATAGGCTAAGGGGGAGCATTGGTCATATGAAAAGGATGAATTTTTGGTCATATTATGTTTGAAGATGCAGCATTATCTCAGGGGGAGCATGGCATTGTCGATTCAGAGGATCTTGATCAAAATATTTGCCATTGATGTCAAAGGGGGAGGAAAAGCAACAAAGGGATTCTATAATACCATCAGAGGAAGAGTATTGCCATCAATGCCAAAGGGGGAGATTGTTGGAAATGTTGTCATTGATGGCAAAGGAAGTAGAAAAGAAGGAGCATCTGAACAGCAACAAGGCAAACAGAGAAGCAAGGAGCAGCATTAAACAAGAATCAGAGATAGTAGCAGAGGCAGCAAAGAGACCAGCAGAAAGAGCAAAGAAGAAGAGAGGAAGCAAGGCAGATAAGGAGCTAAGGCAGTAGACAACGCAGAGGCAGTGAATAGAAGTAGAATGCATAATTGAAGTAGAATTGTCCAGAGAGAGAGTAGGAGAAAAAGACCATCGAATAGAAAAGAATAAGTGAATGGTAATCTGTGATAAGTAAGAAATCCATTGAAGGAATTAATGGTTGTAGAGATATGATGAATGTAGCGAAGATTATAATTGCGATGGACCATAGTACAGTAATCAGCTTGCGAAATCAAGAACTTGAATGTGCAGTTAGAAGCGGAAATGTGACAGGATAGAACTCCGAACATGCAATGGAAGGTTGATATATTATATATATCATAGAAGAATTGAATACAGAGTGATATTGTGTTGTGTCGAGGTCGGAAGGCAGCAACCGGGGTAAAGAATGTATGTTAAAAGACTCAAAGGAAATTGTGAAAAAAGTGTTAAACTTAGCAATGGAACTGTAATAAAAGGCAAAACCTTAAAGTGCAACTTAATTATAATAATACATTGAAAAGGCGACGGAACCCTGCGTGGAAGAGCAGAACCGTGACCGAGTGAATAGTGAAGGTGGTTTATGGTTTCCATCTCACCACCTTTGCAGAGCAAGCGGTATTTCCTAGTTGAGGAGCGATTCCATAGAGTGCTCGACACGCGTCCCTATACGACTTCACAAAACCTCTTACCACTGTGCGCCATCGCGCATTATCGTTCGACCCAGGATGCCCAGCGATATTGATATGTACTGTTGATCTGGGAAGATGCCATCAGACGGTGGCTGTGTTTGGAAGGTGCGCGAAGAATAACACAAGTATGGCGCGCCATCGCGCGTTATTGCCCGTGCAAGTTGCCCAAGCGAAATCCATCGAATTGGATGTTGTGGTGTGATGGAACGTGAGCCCTTCGATCGGGTTGATTGTTAGCAATGGGCCCCAGTTTTAAATAATATTGATTAAGCCGTCGATTATGCATGTGGGGCCAGATCGAAATGTCTATTGTAAAAAGGCCATTTGATAACAGCGTGGATTATTAATATTTAATTATCAAAGGGTGTGAATAATATTTATTTATCAAATTCCACGAATTTGATAAATAAAATTCCAATAAAAGAAAGTAAAACCATCAGCGGCACGTTAAT
Source organism: Pinus albicaulis (assembly GCA_034641835.2). NCBI lineage: Eukaryota > Viridiplantae > Streptophyta > Pinopsida > Pinales > Pinaceae > Pinus > Pinus albicaulis. The sequence goes on along the minus strand of CM076581.1, from coordinate 354,645,793 downwards.
ATTACTTAACCTTGGCTATAGTATTATTTGGCAGAGAAAAATATTACCTTTGGGAAATTTCGTGCATGGAAGAATGAAGATTGGATTTTCAATTTGGATTGGTTTGAATTTTAATATGAATACCATTGGTAGTTGGATGGTTTTGACTCATGGTTTTACAAAAGGCAAGAAATATATAAGGAGAAGACGATTATTGTACAAACGGTGCGTATAGTGAGGGTCGTGAATGAATAAATTTCTCTAAGGAATATCTGTATGGGTGAACTTTGTTCTTAATTGATAAATTTGAAACTATGATGCACCCATGGATATAATGATCTGACGATGATGAATCTCTAGTTTGAACGACGGATGAAATCATGAAGAACTGGTGTGAGTGTACTGAATGAATAAATCTGGTGGCCTGCAAGGTATGTTGTGTGGAAACTGGTGGATCCAATATGAAAATTGATGAAATGTGGTCCGCAGTGGTGCTGAGGGTCGAAGCCTTCAGTGAGGGGGTTGTAGCTCCCTTCTAGTGGTAGCTGGTAAACGAGAACAGGGGGTTGTAGCTCCCTTCCAGGAAAGGCTGGTAAACGAGAGAAGGTTGTAGCCTTCTGCAGGTGGGTGCCTACGTGCTGGTATAAGTCTGTGCCAGCATAAAATTGTAAGAAGTTTTCTTTATAATAAATATTGAAGACTGAGATAACAGCAGCGATGGTTTTCTCCCGAATTGGGTTTCCACCTTAAATCCTGGTGTTCATATGTGTTTCTTATGTTTGATGGTTTGTTCTGTTATTTTAGTTCATGCTTACTTCTTATCTGATGAATAAATGATGCAATGATCTAAGTAAAGACATAATAAGATCTCTGGACATACAAGTTGGATGCAGTAATGTAACATATGGTTTTAAGAGAAAGGAAAACTAAAAAAATTGTCTGTCAGCTCTAAATACTTATTCACCCCCCCTCTCAGTATTTTTCCAACAAGATCTAAAGATATTGGCAGCCATATTTTCTGTTAGGGTTGTTTGTTATGCACAACTAAGGTGGTCTTTTTCCATACACTTGCGATTAAGATTCATACTAACAATTGGCGACTCCACATGGGTTTATGACTACAACCGATGTCATCTTTCAGATCCCTGCATACCCAACTACTTCAAACCCTAGGATTTCTCTTCAGTTTCTTGTTTTGATTTTCTTGATGTTTTTTTTAACCTATAAAACCCTAAAACATTAAAAATTCTAACTTTTGTGTGTTTTCGGACCTATTGCGTAGGTGAGAGACATCAGCCGCAACTGAGATGACACATTCTGCTGAAACCTACTCCCTAGAGTGCCGAAAGTGTAGATCACACTTTTTGGGCCAAAACCTATGACCTGAACCTCTAGGGCATAGAAAACAGGCTTAAAATTGTGATCTCTGCAGAAATCAAGTCAGAAACTGCGACCTGGACTTTTTGCGAGATTTTTTCTGAAAGTTTTCTGGGTTTGTCTAGGCCTCTGTTCAGGGTTTTCTAACCTCTGTATCTGCCCATTTTAGACCTATACTTGTTCCGTTTTACTCATATAAGTTGGAAACTAGCCCTCTAGGGCTTCAGTACCCTCCACCTTTTGTGGAAGAGTTTTAGCTACTGCACGTTGTCTAAAATTTTTAGTGTGTTCATCCATTTTTCAGATCTGACACCTTACCTTTAGATCCACTTTAGATTGGTTATTTATCCATCCAAATCACCTCCTTTTATTTTTCTTTGGGGTTTCCTCTAGGGTACCCTCCGCTTTCCTCTAGGTTATAACCTTTCTCCACCTCATTTACAAAAAAATTTCTTCTGATTTTTTGTTGTTTGTCTGCACCTATTTCCAGTAGATTTGACCTTTAGATCCCTATCCCTCACAACCTTAGATCTATTGTATATTTCAGTGTGTTTTGACTGAATTTTTTCCCACCTACAGACTACTTGTTGAGAGGCCCGCCTCCTTGGGTTTGTATTATTGCATTATTAGCTGTTTATTTTCTATTATTTTAGTTTCATATACTATTATATGCAGTTTTATTTATAGTTATACAACACACTTTTTCTTTTTCTCTATAAATTTATGGGTTTAAAAATTAAAATTTACACACTTTACACACACACCCTAAGTGAAGAAGAGCTTGGTTAACACTGCCAAGAAATTTAAGACTTTAAAACATTGAAATAAATTGATCTTGTACCTCTCTTCCCTTGTTTCGACATTGTAATCAGTTGATCCTGCACCTCTTCGGCCTTGTTGGGCTCTCTTCTCTTTGTGTCGTGTTTGTGTAGTCATCATTACGCCACGAAGGCATTTATGATAGGAAGACTTACTCCTCCACATAGGATTCGAGTTAGTCCTCCACCGAGGCTGCACTCCGACTCCTCTTCTGGTTCATTGGGTTCTCCGTCTAGTTCCATCCCCAGTTCTCCCTCTTTCACCTTCACCATGTCTGGTTCAGGACCTAATGCTGGTGGTAGCACCGACCCTAATGCTGGGAATACTACTAGTGGGACCGCAACAAGAACTACTCCGACTGCTCCCTTGCTCCCCTTTATGGCAGGCCTTAGTATTCCCGATTTTAACCAGTTGATCAATGACCCTTTACACCATGATGCTAGTTGGCCTTTGTTGGTTTGAGGGGTCCTGACCCAGGTTCGATGTGCAAGGTTTGCCAACAAACCCCTATACTACTGGCCATTTTGGTAGTGACCTGCTTGTGCAGGTCACTACTGAAATGGCCAGTAGTATAGGGGTTTGTTGGCAAACAGTCTCACCCGAAGTAGTATGGGTGGGTGCTGGAACCAGGTTTCTACACCCTGAGAAAGGAAGGGCAAGGCAAGCAGGGTTTCATTCTATTCCGATTACCTTGTCTCTGCGCAGGGTTAAATAAGATCCAATTGCATCCACGTGCACTAGATCTACAATTATATGCTTTTCATGACATCAACACAACATTACATAACCTGAACAAAACAGATCTAGATTTACTTCAATACACAGACTTTCGTAGCATGATATAATCAGACCATAATAGATCCAATCATTCAATATACAGACCTTTGCAGCACAAAGACAGAGAAATGCATAAGACATTAATTATTAGCAATCCATTCAATAGTACTCACAGATTTAGATCCAATAATCTTGCATATTCATTCATTCATTACCCTTACAATTCCCTTCCCAACCTGCGCACACAGCAGCAGGGTCCACACACAGCTGGACTAGGATTTTCGTGCACACAGCCAGCAGGAGTCTGTTCCCAAAAAACCCCAACAGATTTCTTACAGAATAGATCGCATCAATAGCTCATCAAATCCTACCTCTTACAATCTGAAATGCCTCTCTATTTATAACAATCTATCTCTAACATTCTTATGGTCTGCAACCCATGGTTTTTGGACCGCTAGTTTACCCTTTAACCCCTTTACAATTCTTTTCGGGGCTTTGACCCACCCTAAAACCCCTGTGCTATAATAAATATAACAAAAATAACCAAAATGGACCGGTTTCGTAGCTTGTTAGGAGACCCCGTTCCAACAGTCCCCCAACACAATCTTGTGACTCGTCCTTATTCACGGCACTGCTGCAACCCCATGATTCATAGCCTGGTATGGTTTGAGTCAACCTCCATTGACAAAACTAGGGAGGAGGTCACCGCGCAGGGTAGCTAACTGGACTACTCCACCATCTGTAACCTTCTGAACTATGTAGGGACCAAGCTAGTGTTGCCGGAATTTACCAGGATGTTTCAAAAATTGGCTGTCATATAACAAGACGAGATCACCTGTGACAAATGTCTTCTGGTGAATATGTCGATCATGCCAGGCTTTATCTCTATCTTTTTGTACTTGCTGTTGAAACTGATCAATAAAATGATCTTCCTCCAATGCTACCAGTTGCGCTAGGCATTCTTCTATGATATCAAAGTCTGCCATATTTGTAAATGCTGCAATACGTAGGCTAGGAAAAACGTATTCTATGGGCATGATGGCATCCTTGCCATAGACCATTCAGAAAGCTGTCCTACCAGTCAGATTTTTGCAGGTCATATGGTAAGCCCAGAGAACCGAGGGGATGTGAATATTCCATTCACTATGGTCGGCATTAAAAACCTTCGTTATTGCCTGCTCCAAAATTTTGTTGAAAGCTTCCACCATCCCATTAGCTTGGGGATGATATGGTGTACTCTTGGCATGGTGGATCCAGAATTCATCGTTCAGAGCTTGAATATTTTGGTTAACAAAATGTGTACCTTGGTCGCTCATTATGATTTTCGAGCAGCTAAACCTGGTCAGAATCTACTCAAAGATGAAGTGTGTAGCAGTATCGGTGGTACAATCCTTCACAACCTGTGTCTCAGTCCATCCTGTGACGTAGTCAGTGGCAGTGATAATGTAGCATGCGCCAATTTTCTTGCCTAGTGGATTAATGGGTCCTATAAAGTCAATGGCCCATTTATCGAAAGCCTGTAGGGCCATTTGGGGGTGTAACGGCATATCATTGCATCGTGAGGGGTGGCCGGTTCGTTGGCAGGTATCGTACATTCTACAATAGGTGTAAGAATCCTGATGCAGGGTAGGCCACCAAAAGCCATCCCTCAGAATCTTTTGCATTGTAGCCCTACCTGTGTAGTGGCCGCCAACAACTCCCTCATGGGCTTCTGCAAGGACGGCGGGTCATTCATGTTCTAATACATATCTGCAGAGTATTTCATCTGCGCCTATCTTGTATAGTTGTCCTGCAATGATAGTAAAGTCTATCGCTCGAGTGACCAGCTCCTTTTTTGTTACACCGAATACGCAGTAGGGGCCATACCCATAGTAAGGAATTCGAGGATATCAGAAAAGTGGTCATCCACCATTTTAATGGTAAATAGCTGCGCATCAGGTAAGCCTTCGTCCAAGTTAGTGGGTTCTTCCCCTGTCTCAATACGAGACAGATGATACGGGCTTGCATTCAACCTTCCAGGCTTCATGATGATCTCGAAATCATATTCTTGAAACAGTAACACCCCGCGGCAAATATTCCCCCCCAACACAGGCTTGTTGACCAGGTATTTCAAAGCCAAATGGTCTGTAAACATCTTAAAGTGTTCCCCCAGCAGATAGTGTCGATATTTTTGTAGCATATACACCATAGCCAATCCTTTGTATTTAGTGGTAGAGTAATTTTGTTCAGCACCTGAGAGTTTTTGACTAGCAAAGGCAACCGGATGATCAATATCCCCTTCGCTAGGCTGCGTAAGGACCGCACCCAAGGCAATGCCTAACGCATCAACATGTACATGGAATTCTTTTGACCAGTTCAGGAATATTAGTATGGGCACATAAATCATCTTCTCCTTGAGCAGGTCAAAGCTCTTCTGAAATTCATCATTCCAAAAAAAAGAGACATCTTTATTTAGCAGTTGTCCCATGGGTGCCGTGATCACAGTGTATCCTTGAATGAATTTCCTGTAATAGCCTGTGTGACCGAGAATGGAGCACATCTATTTCTCCATTGTAGGGGCTGCCAGGTTGATAATTATAGCTATCTTTGCAGGATCAACCATCAGACCTTGTCGACAAACTATATGACCTAGCAAGATTCCAAATGGTACGCAGAATATGCACTTCTTGATATTTAGAGAGATCTGGTACTTTCGAGATGCATCCAACATTAATCGCAGGTTCAAGACATGATATTTTACTAAGCCAAACACCCCCCAGTCATCGAAGTAAACCTCCAGAAACTTATGGATAAATTCTTTGAACACGGCCACTACGACCCTTGAAAGGATGGCAGGTGTGTTCTTAAGACCGAAGGACATGACCGTGTACTGGAAGGAGCCCCATTCGGTAGCAAAGGTGGTCTTACTATGATCCTCTGGTGCAATTCTAATCTGATGGTATCCCGAGAATCTATCTGTGAAGGAATAGGCCTCCTGGCCACCTACGCTATCCAAGATTTCATCGGAGAAGGGAGTAGGGAAGGGTTCGTGAACACAGGCATCATTTAGTTTTTATAGGTCCACATAGATATGTATTTCTCCTTTTGTTTTTTTCTCCTGAATGACCATTGGGCTGATCCAATCTGATTGTTCAACTAGTTCAATGATACCGGCGGTCAACATTTTATCTAGCTCCCCTTTGACCTTTTTTTTATACTTAGGATTCAACCGGTAGGGCCGCTACTTGATAGGTCGTGCCCCCGACTTTAGAGTGATGCGCATAATGCCGAGGTCCCCCGTGATTCCCTTGAGCTCAGAAAAATTTGTAGAGAATAAGTCCTAGTACTCCGTGAGTAGCTCGACGATTTTTCCCACAGTGCCCTCATCCCAATAGTCCCCAATTTTCGCCAATTTGGGGTGTTCATCTATCCCAATATTAAACTCACATAGCCAGAGAGGTTGTGTCAAATTGAGATTTAAGAGCGATGGTCTGATAACGACACAGTCCCCTTCAGATTCTGGAATAGAGAGATTTCTCGGGTTATCTTCCTCTTCATTAATCTCCAAGCTCCGGCAGTTGAATATGTCTTGCATCTGGGCCTTCCATGTCAGAATGGCTAGTGGGGTGTGAGGGTGAGGCTTTTTAAATATGAACAAATCAATGTCTTGTAGGGCTTCGTGACGGCAACAAAACTGAAATTTGGCCCTTAAGGAGAGCTGGTCTCTTTTCGTGGCTCTGTTAGCATTTCCCTTCTAAAACCCCGTTCTCCTCCTCCACGTGGTCTACCCCAACTTCTTCAGTTTTATTTATCAAATTCAAGGAATTTGATAAATAAACATTATCAACAGCGTTTGAAAATTAAAAAAATATCTTTGAACCTTATATTAATACCCCACGCTTTTCAAACAACCAATCTTATAACGAACCTTTGACTTCGGGCCCACATATATAATCAATAGCCAATCCAATATACGCACCGTACCTTGGTTAACCTTCGCGTATCTTCCGAAAGCGACCACCGTCTGATGGCTTCTTCCCAGATCGATGGCATTCAAAAATATCACGCGGCCTCCTTTGTCGAACATTAACGTGCGATGGCGCACAATGATAGCGGTTTTCATGGGTCCACCTTTGCCACGTATCGACTGTTCTATGGAATCAATCGCAATTGGAGAATACCGCTTGCTCTACAAAAGCGGTGTGGTATGGGCAATCCAGGTTTTCTAATCCACTCACGGTTTTGAAATAGTGTTGAACCAAAGGTTTAAGTCTGTTTACACTATCCCCCATGTGCTCTCCGTTTGTTAATTCAGGTCAGGATTGCGATAGTAAAATAAATTTATCTCTTTATTAAGCGGGAATTCTACTATTTAAATAGAGTTCACGACCATGGTTTCTCTACACAGACCTCGCCTGTGGGTGGGATTAATTTAATAGGGTTTGTTCGGATAATTCACGAGAAAATAATAACCAGAGAAATGTGGAAGTTATGCAACAACCCTACTCAACGATTTCACACAGACCAATGTTCAATCGCCTCACAATTAAACAATTTCTTCACAAATAAGGATTCAAGACAATTCGATGGCCAATGAGCACTTAAATTATTTAATTGGAAGCAATTGTTAACACACAGATTTTATTGTAGAAATCTCCCTTCTTTTCTCTTCTTTTTTCTTCAATACATCCGAGGGATACAATTTATGTACATTACAATGGGTCTCTTCGGTTCCTTTGTGAGGACTGTTTAGAAAATCAAAAGCCTAATTGCAATTATTCAACTAACTGCAACATGACAGATGGACTGAACCTAACTATTCGACTTCTAAAAATTATAACTAATCTAAATGAAGCAGTCAGCTGAGGTATTGACACCTAGCTGTTACAATTCAAATGTTTTCGAACCCTCCTAGCCACAACATGTGGAAAAAACCTCCTACATTGCTGGCTAGTGTCTAATGCCCCTGCATCAGACTCCCGAGGGAAATTTTCTTCATGGGCTCCTATCCATGAGCTCTTCCACTGATCTGCCTATCTTTTTCAACATTCCTTCTGTCATCCAAGTGGAATCTTCCTCTGGATTATCCTTCAATTTGATTAAGTACTGGAAGTACTCTTGTCCTCTGGTCTTCTTGAACACTCTTTTGTCCAATATCTTCTCTGGTTGCAATGGTTGTGCTGGAGGTAGCTGCTCTTTCCACTCAATTTGTTCCTTGTCTGCTGATCTTTCTTCTGCACCATCATCTTCATACTTGTAAAAATCTGCAACATTAAAAATGGGAGATATTCCAACATCAGGTGACAATTCAATCTCATAAGCATTTGCAAAAAAATTTCTAAGTATCTTGCATGGCCCAATATTTTTGAACTTCAGTTTGTTATACTGCTTCTTTGGGAATCTCTCCTTTCTCAAGTGTGCCAAAACCAGATCTCCTACTTCAAAATGAACTTCTTTTCTGCTCAAGTCTACTCTGCCTTTGTATTTGATGCTGCTGCCTTGTAGTTGCTGTTTCACTTGTTCATGTATGGCCTGGATCTCTGAAGCAAATTCCTCACCATCAGCACTTCTCAGTTCTGCCTTTCCCAGGTTTCTTAACTCTGATATTCCTCTGGGGTGCATTCCATAAACAATATGGAATGGACTCTACCCTATGCTCCTGTTTGGTGAGTCATTATATGCATATTCTTCTTGGGGAAAAATATGGTCCCACTGCTTGGGATGTTCTCCTACAAGATTTCTCAACAAATTTCCTAGACTCCTATTCATTACCTCAGTTTGTCCATCAGTATGAGGATGATAAGCTGAGCTGAAACCTAGTTTGGTACCAATTTTCTTCCACATTGTCCTCCAAAAATGACCCACAAATCTGGTGTCTCTGTCTGAAACAATACTCTTAGGCAACCCATGCAATCTAACAACTTCTTTGAAAAACAAGTTAGCAACATGGGTGGCATCACTATTTTTATAGCATGGAATAAAATGTGCCATTTTGGAGAATTGGTACACTACAACAAAGACTGCATCATTCCCTCTCTAAGTCTTGGGAAATCTTAGAACAAAATCCATACTCACCATGTCCCAAGGCCTGTCTGGGATAGGCAAGGGAGTGTACAATCCTGCATTATGGCTCCTTCCTTTAGCATATTCACATATTTTGCAATTATTTACAAACTTGTCCACTTCTACTCTCATATTGGGCCAATAATAGAAGTGACTCAGCTGCTCATAAGTTTTATCAGTACCAAAGTGTCCAGCAAGTCCACCACTATGCTTCTCTTTGATCAAATTTTCTCTCATGGAACATTTTGGTACACACAGTTGGTTTCTTCTGAATAGTAAGTCCTCCTGCAAGAAATAATCCAGCCACTGGCTTCTATCTGTTAAAACAGGGTTACAACATGCCTCAAATGCTTCCTTAAAATCTGAATCTGTTTTATACAATTCTTTGAGAAAATCAAACCCTACAACTTCAAAATTAGTTTCTTGAACAAGCATGCGCCTCCTACTCAAAGCATCAGCTACTTTATTTTCTTGGCCACTTATATGTTTCAAAACAAAATTAAAACCTTGGAGATACTCAACCCATTTGGCATGCTTATGATTCAACTTGGGCTGCTGTACAATATACTGCAAAGCATGATTATTAGAATATAATACAAATTCCCTGGACATCAAATAATGTCTCCACTTTTTCAATGCCTGAACAATTGCATAGAATTCCTTCTCATAAGAGGAATTATTTCTCCTGGTGTCATTTAGCTTCTCACTGAAATAGGCTATAGGCCTATCATCCTGACTCAACACAACTCCAATGGCCTCCCCACTGGCATCACACTTTACTTGAAATGGTTTAGTAAAATCAAGCAGAATCAAAACAGGCTTCTCAGTTATCTTTTTCTTCAAAAGTTTAAAGTTTCTTTCTGCTTCAGTAGTCCATTTAAATGGTTGTTTTATCTTCTTTATTGTCTCAATTATGGGTGCATTAATCTTAATGAAGTTTCTTATAAACTTTCTGTAAAAAATGGCAAGTCCATGGAAACTTCTTACCTCAAAAACATTCTTGGGTGAAGGCCACTCCACAATTGCCTTAACCTTTTCTGGGTCCATCTTCAATCCTTCTGCAGAAACAACAAAGCCCAGATACACCAAATATTCCTTCATGAATGAGCATTTCTTAAATTTATCAGCAGTTTCTCTTGGTGCAGCTTTTTCAAGACATGATTAAGATGCCTTAAATGTTCTTCTTTAGTTCTGCTGAAAACTAATATATCATCCAGATATACTATCACAAATTTACCAATGAATTCCTTTAGTACTTCATTCATAAGTCTCATGAAAGTGTTAGGTGCATTTGACAACCCAAAAGGCATTACCATCCATTCATACAGTCCTTCATTTGTTTTAAAGGCAGTTTTCCACTCATCACCCTCTTTTATTCTAATCTGATGGTATCCACTTTTCAAATCTATCTTTGAAAAATATTTGGCACCACTCAAACAGTCTATTAAATCCTCAACTCTGGGAAAAGGGAATCTGTACCTGATTGATATCTTATTTATTTCTCTAGAATCAGTACACATTCTCTAGCCTCCATCTTTCTTTGGGCTCAATACTGTTGGTACTGCACATGGACTCAAACTTTCTCTGATCAACCCCTTGTCCACCAATTCTTGTAGTTGTCTCCTGATTTCCTCATTTTCTGTGGGAGTCATTCTGTAGGCTGCCTTATTTGGCATATTTGAACCAGGGATAAAATCTATCTGATGGCTGATCTTTCTCACAGGTGGCAACTCATCAGGTAAATCATCCACAATAATGTCACAATAATTGTCTAACATCTCTTGGATTTCTACTGGCAAATCAGAAATCTTTGTAGAAGTAAGAACTACCTTAGGTTTGCAAACTAAAGCAAAACTTACCTCTTCTTCTTCTATTTGCTGCAGATATTCCTTCCTGCTCAGCAACAAGGTCTTTGGATCAATCACTCTGTTGGATGGCTCTCCTTCTTCCATGGGTATCAATGTATGATGTACCCCATCTTTGAAGAACTTGTAAGTGTTCTTCTTGCCATCATGCACTGCTGCTCTGTCAAACTGCCAAGGTCTACCCAGCAGTATATGACACACATCCATGGGCATTACATCACACTTATCTATGTATTTGCCCATTTACAGCTCTATCTCACACTGTTCTTTCACAACCAGCCAGTGTCCTTTATGCAGCCAGGACACCCTGTAGAGAGTTGGATTCTCCCTTGTCTTCAACTTCAACTTCTCTATCACCTCAGTGGAAACCAGATTGTCTGTGCTGCCACTATCAATGAATAGCTGGCATCATTTCCCTTGGACTTTGCATATGCTCCTAAACAAAGTCTTCCTTTGTGCAGGTTCACTGACCTCTTTGGTTTGCTTCAATAGGACCTTATTAACCACCAAGGACTCTCCCCTCTTGGGTAGAATTTCTTCTTCAATTTCTGCCTCTTCTCTAGCCTGGGCAACCACTGCATTTCTTGGACTAGCACACACATTCTTTGGACATTCATAGTGCTTGTGTCCCACTTGCTGACATCTATAGCACCTCAATTCTCTACCTCTGCCTCTGTCTCTGCCTCGTCTTCCTTTTCCTCTGTAAGAACCCCTTCTTCCCCTTGCATCATCCTCTGTAGATGCATTCTGAGGTGAGCTACTGTTAGCTCCATCCCTGGGTGTAGTAGGCTTTCCTCTACCACCCTGACTTCCCTTTCCACAGAAAGTACCTCTCTTCTTGGTAGACTGTTTCCTCAGGATTTTCTCCTCTACTTTCAAGGCCATCTAGTAGGCCTCTTCCACTGTCTTAGGAGACAAAAGACCAATCTCATCTTGGATCTCCAGCTTGAGACCATTCACATATCTGGCAGTCTTCTCTGGTGTGTCCTAAAATTTCCCAACTCTTATGCTTACTCTGTAGAATTCCTCTGTGTATTATTTTACTGTCAGCAACCTCTGTCTCAGGTTCTGCATTTGCCTATACAATGTCAGCTGATAATCACTAGGCAAGAATTTACCTTTTAATTTAGCATTCTGGTCCAGATTTTGATAGGTTGCTTGCCAACTCTCCTCCTTTTTGCCTGCACTCCATCCCACCAGAGTGCAGCATGTCCTTTCAGCTTTGTCACTGCAAACTTGACCTTTTTATCCTCGCTTATTTCTTCATAGTCAAAGCACTTGTTCATCTCATTAATCCAGTCCACCAGCTCCTCTGGATTCAATCCTCCTGCAAAATTTGATACTTCAATCTTGGGCTTAACTGCAGACCCCAGAACTGTTCTGAGGAGCCTCAAGTCAGGAGGAATCTCAGCATTTTCTTCAGCTTCTTCTATTTCAGGTTCACTGATTTCTTCAGGATCTCCGCACTGTCTTCGCTCCATGGCATCCATTCTAACCCCGAACCTTTGCAAAATCTCCAACACTTCTATGTTGGAAACAGGTCTCCTTCTGCCAGCACCTCTACCAAATCAGATTTCCATGTCAGTTCTTTGCAAAAACAACTTAAAAACAATGGCTCTGATGCCACAAATGATGGCAACAAAACTAAAAGTTGGCCCCTAAGGAGAGCTAGTCTCTTTTCGTGGCTCTATCAACATTTCCCTTCTAAAACCCCGTTCTCCTCCTCCATGTGGTCTACCCTGACTTCTTTGGTTTTATTTATCAAATTTGAGGAATTTGATGAATAAACATTATCAACAGCCTTTGAAAATTAAAAAAATATCTTGGAACCTTATATTAATAACCCACGCTTTTCAAACAACCAATATTATAACGAACCTTTGCCTCCGGGCCCACATATATAATCAATAGCCAATCTAATATATGCACCATACCTTGGTTAACCTTCGCGTATCTTCCGAAAGCGACCACCATCCGATGGCTTCCTCCCAGATCGACGACGTTCAACAATATCGCGCGGCCTCCTTAGTCGAACATTAATGTGCGATGGCGCGAAATGATAGCGGTTTTCATGGGTCCACCTTTGCCACGTGTCAACTGTTCTATGGAATCGCTCGCAATTGGAGAATATTGTTTGCTCTACAAAAGCGGTGCGATATGGGCAATCCGGGTTTTCTAATCCACTCACAGTTTTGAAATAGTGTTGAACCAAAGGTTTAAGTCGGTTTACGCTATCCCCTGTGTGCTCTCCGTTTTTTAACTCAGGTCAGGATTCTGATAGTAAAATAAATTTATCTCTTTATTCAGCGGGAATTCTACTATTTAAATAGAGTTCACGACCACGGTTTCTCTACACAGACCTCGCCTGCTAGTGGGACTAATTCAACAGGGTTTGTTTGGATAATTAACGATAAAATAATAACCAGAGAAATGTAGAAGCTATGCAACAACCCTACTCAACGATTTCACACAGAGCAGTGTTCAATCGCCTCACAATTAAACAATTTCTTCACAAATAAGGATTCGAGACAATTCGATGGCCAATGAGCACTAAAATTATTTAACTGGAAGCAATTGTTAACACACAGATTTTATTGCAGAAATCTCCCTTCTTTTCTCTTCTTTTTTTTTCAATACATCCGAGGGATACAATTTATGTACATTACAATGTGTCTCTTTGGTTCCTCTATGAGGACCGTTTAGAAAATCAAAAGCCTAATTACAATTATTCAACTAACTGGAACATGACAGATGGACTGAACCTAACTATTCAAATTCTACAAATTCTAACTAACCTAAATGAAGCAGTCAGCTGAGGTATTGACACCTAGCTGTTACAATTCAAATGTTTTCGAACCCTCCTAGCCACAACATGTGGAAAAAACCTCCTACATTGCTGGCTAGTGTCTAATGCCCCTGCATCATTTGTCAAGAATTTTTGTTCCTCCAATGAGTCTGAATTTTTTGAGGAAGTCCTCTTTTAATATTTCCCAATGGCGGGTCCACTGATGTAATTCGGCATTTAAGTACCAAGTTGTGGGGATGGGGCCCAGGGCATGTATAAACAGATGGATCCACTCGTCTGGGGTTCAGTCGGCCCACTTGGTTGTCTATATACACAGATGCGCACGGGAATCTCCGGGCCCTAGGAATATCTTCGTGCGCACATCAGCAGGGGGTGTGAATTGCAACACCATCCTATCCTGACACATCTCCCAGTTTGGGAATGCTTTGTTGTGGATATCCCACCATCAGGCAAGTGTGCCACATAGCACCAAATTGAGTGCCAAATTCATTGATCCTTGGGCACCCTAGCTTCTAATGTTCTTACAAAGTCCTGGACAGTACTAGACCCATCAAAGTGGGGGAGGTCCCTTACCTCCGAAGTGATGTAGTAGAGAGTCCTTGGAACCCAAGGGCATTGTAGGGTTGAAACCTCATGTAGCCAGGTCTGCCACTTCTCAAGTTCTTCATCTAGATCAAAAAAGTACTCCTTGTTCTTCTCCCAGTTGAATTCTCCACCTGTTGCAGGATTATTCTGGTCCTCGTCCTATGCTGTCATCCTATAGATGTGATCGAGCTCCTCGTCTTCATATGCAGGTTCAGTATACCATCCGCCTTCAGCGGGATCCAGTGGTACTATTACACGTGTCCCATTCTTCTCAAACACCATGCTACCTTTTTTCAGATTAATGACACCTTTGACGTCAATAGCCTAGTCTATCCCTAGGAGCACAGGATAGGGGTCTGTATCTTCCACAATTTCTATGACCTCAAAGTTAGCTAGGACCTTTACTCCTGCGACATCAACCATAACCCTTGGCAAGCATCCCATAGGGATGATATTTTGTTGATTCGCCATTCATAGTTGGATGGTGGACCAGTCTAGTTTAGGTTCTCCCATTCGTTTCTAGGTTTGTTTGGTAAGACATTCGCATCAGATCCAATCTCATAGTCACCAATCTATCTCATAGTCACCAATCTGTGCAGTCAAGCACATCTCTCGCCCAGTGCATCTTTTATAGCTGTGTAATTTGTGTACTTCCTTAACCTCAGTCATCATGCTAGGCTGATCTACACAGTCCTGCAGTAATACTTGAAGACCTTCTCCCGCCTGCGGGCTACGTAGGAGCTTCAAGCATGCCCTTAAAAAGGTTTCAACTTCTTCTTCTGGCAGTTGCGCAGGGGATCCCAGTGATTCCTGTTTCTTGGGAGTTGGTTCCTTCCAAACAACAAGCTCCTTTCTTGATTTCTGGGTGACCATGATATGCATTATGATCCTCAGCTTCGTTTTGACTCTCTGTATATTTCGCGTGGGAGTAGACTGTTTGTCCTTCATCTTTGTTAGCAAAATTGAGCAGTTTTCGAGTTCATGGTCCAACTGCCGGCAATATTTACAAGTCTGCCTAGTGGGATTTGAGCAGTCCCAAGAAATGTGCCCTACCTCTCCGTAGTTGTAGCAGATCAGTTAGCCCCATCCCTGTCTAGTGCTTCCTCCTCGCCCATCCCTGCCCCATGCAGGGGAACCACCAAAGCTCGCGGGGGATCTCAGAGAGGAAGGATCGGATTGTACCCTATAGAGGGTTCCCCGATATACCAGTAAGTCATATGTGTAAAAATTCTTCTCATCGTGTCCTATAGATCGGCAGAACCTGCACCATTGTTGCTTCAATTCACCTCTATTGACCAGCAGAAACTGGGTTGTATCATGCAGTCCCGCCACCCAGAAATCCTCACACCAAAGGTCTGTGGTTACCCCCTTCCCTCATTCCATCTGTAAGCTCTGAATTTCCATGTGCATGGCCCCGAGATGCTCCTGAATTTGCTGAACACCTTCCCTTGTGTCATCCTTAGGTGTCACTTCAAGTTTCATGGCTGCTTCCAAGGCTTTTTCTTGTGATTTAAAAGTTTGATGGCCCATGGGAATACGCAAGTGAGGTAGAAGCATAGCGATAAACCATTCTGTGTGCTGCTTGTCATTGTACTTGAACTCTCCTTCCTGGATTGCTTTCTTTAACTGCTAGTCAGCCTCCTAAACTAACTCAGATGCTCCCTGCTTAAAGTCTTTTACTTCTGATACCAGTTGGGAATAGGATTTCGGTTTCCGGAATTTTTGTTTTAAGGCATCCTTAATATTTCAAAGTGTTGTGCTCCCCTTTTGAGATATTTACCACATATAACAATCCAGCACCCTTTCCTCAAAATCCAAGGATAACTGCGCTTTTGAAGTGTGCCACCATTCATTAGCCACCCTTTTGAAGTGTGCTGCCATGGGCTCCTCCGATTTACCTTCCTAAGGCCCTAGCGTCAGGGTGGCTAATGAATTTTGTGCAGGTCTTAATAGACTATAGGTAGGGTGATCTTCCTCTTGATTTTTCTGATAGTCCTCGCTATTCTGCATTGTACCTTAGCTCATTCAGTCCCATGCTAGATCTCTGATGCCACTACCCGATCCCGTTCTCATATCTCTTCTGGTCCCAGCAACGGAACCATGTTTTGGCTTAAGGGGTCCTAACCCAGGTTTGGTGTGCAAGGTTTTCCAACAAACCCCTATACTACTGGCCCTTTCAGCAGGTCACCCGAAGTAGTATGGGTGGGTGCTAGAACTAGGTTTCTGCACCCTGAGAAAGGAAGGGTAAGGCAAGCAGGGCTGCATTCTGTTCAGAATACCTCGTCTCTACGCAGGGTTAAATAAGTATCCAATTGCATCCACATGCACTAGATCTACAATTATATGCTTTTCATAACATCAACACAACATTACATAACCCGAACAGAATAGATCTAGATTTACTTCAATACATAGACTTTCGCAGCATGATATAATCAGAGCATAATAGATCCAATCATTCAATATACATACCTTCGCAGTGCAAAGATAGAGAAATTCATAACATAATAATTATCAGCAATCCATTCAGTAGTACTCACAGATTCAGATCCAATAATCTTGCATATTCATTCATTCATTACCCTTACAATTCCCTTCCCAACCTGTGCACACAGCTGGACTAGGATCTCCGCGCACACAGCCAGCAGGACTCTGTTCCCTAAAAACCCCAACAGATCGCTTACACAACAGATCACATCAATAGCTCATCAAATCCTACCTCTTACAATTCGAAATGCCTCTCTATTTATAACAATCTAGCTTTAACATTCCTATGGTCCGCAACCCATGGTTTTTGGACCCCTAGTTTACCCTTTAACCCCTTTACAATTCTTTTCGGGGCTTTGACCCACCCCAAAACCCCTACGCTATACTAAATATAACAAAAATAACCAAAATGGACCGGTTTCGTAGCTTTTTAGGAGACCCCGTTCCAACAACCTCCTATGTTGACCAAGCTCCCTTCCAACATCCCCAAGTTTGAAGGCCTTGCTGGAGAAGATACAAATCATGTTCGAACTTTCCACATGTGGTGTTTGTCTAACTCCATTACCTATGAATTTTTCCATCTTCGGTTGTTCCAACATACTCTTATTGGCGAAGCTTATAAGAGGTATGTTGATCAGGCCTCATCCTCTCATACCACCTTTGCGACTCTTTCCTGGGCTTTTCTGTCTTATTTTCAGCTTCCCCTTTGTTATGACACTAGTACCGAATTATTGACTTCTTTCTGTTAATCATTTACAACTCACCTATCTGATCATGTCTAGGAATGGTAGAGAAGAAAGAGCCTATGTCGAGCCCCTACCTTTGAAGACCGTGTCTACATGGATAGGTTCCTTAGATCTCTCTTGCCTGCTATCATCAAGGATGTCACATCGCTTTTCCCTCAAACCAAAGAAGCCACTATCCAAATTGCATTAAAATATGACCTGATCTACACTCATTCGGGTTATGTTTATACCATTCTACCTGATCTTCCTAAACCCCGGTGGTGCCAATGCACTGGGGGCATCTCATTCTGTCGATAGTATCATTGGAGCTCTCTCTCATCCATATGCTCAGCCTCCCATGGGATATGGTTTTCCTCAGGGGAGGGCCAACACCGCCCACACTTTTCCCCCTCTAGGTAGCATGTATACACGATACAACATGCCTCCTCCTTTTTCCCAACCTCCTTATTATCCGTATATGTAACCTAGTGCTCCAGCTCATCCAGCATTAGCACCTCCCCCTCCCTTGCCTTCTCTACCCCCACAATAGCTGCCACCACCCCCTCAGGGGCAGGTATATGCACATTAGGGAGAAAATAATCCTCCTTCCTCCAAAAAGAAGAGGAAAGGCACTCAAAATCAATCTGCTCCTGGTAATCGTGGACCTAATCCTCAAAATAATGCTCCTAACACTGCCAACCAGCAACAGGGCACTCAGCCCAAGCAAGACAGGATTGTTCACATCAAAAAACCTTTTTCTTGTTGTGCTTTTTATGGTCATAACACACGCGATTGTCCTCTTTTACCACAGGTGAAGAAAATGTGGGAGTCTCAAGCAACATTGCGAGGACAACAAGCCTCCCCTTCCGTCCCTCTCAGTGCTGCACCTAGTCAGCTAACTGTGTTTAGTAATCCTTTCCCTCAACAATGATTTGTGGCTACCCAACCACCTGAAGGTCAGGTGGCCAATCAACCTCCTCCATCTGGTACCTTCGATTACCATATTCTCATGATGAATTCTGACCAGCCTATAACAATAGACCTCAACCTTCAGACTCGGTCCCGTCAATACAGCAAGCCTCCCACTACGTCTGTCCCCCAGCCCCCTTCTTTAGGTTCTACAAAGCCTCTTTCAAAAAATAATGGTCCTTTTCAGATTCCTTAGACTAATTCAGAGGTTCATACCAAGATCCCTAAAGGACCATTACACTAAAATGTTGTTTCTGGCAAAGCTGCCCATTTGTATAGCATAGTAGATGATTTGGCGCAATCTCCTGCTGCCATCTCAACACTGCAACTCCTCCAGTCATTCCCTTCAAAATGAAAAGCTCTACTATCTTCCATGGGCACTGTAGATCCTTCAGATGATCGATTGATCATCTTCAATGTTGACCAGTTAGAACATTCTCCTCTCCCTGCTTCCGTCGCCTTCCAAATCCCAGTCAAGATCTGGAAAGCCAACGTTTCTCAGTGCATCATTGATGAGGGGGAATCCATTTTTGTGATGCCTGCTTTGGTTTGGAAGAAACTCAGATCACCTGAGTTGGCTCCTTCCATGATTACTCACCGAGCGTGGGATGGACACGCCTCCCAGCCCATTGGCCTATTCTGCAATTGTCCTATTACTCTTGCAGGTAAGATTGTTATAATTGATGTAGAAGTCATTGATGCCCCCTTAGATTACAACATTCTATTGGGTCATAGCTACACTTATGCGACATATGCTGTCCCATCTATGTTTCACTACAATATTTCCTTCCCTCATAATGGAAAGATAGTCACCATTGACTAGTTGACATATTACGAACCGAAGTCTCAGACCTCCCCTGAGTCCATCATCTCTTTGGTGCAAAATAAGCAAATAGTCGATCCATTGACCAATGTCTCACTCGGAGTTTAAAAAGACTCCTCTTTGCTTGATACATCCCCTGATCTTCCTCCTCATGTCTCTGATCCTAGCTCATCGAATGTTTTCATGATGAAATCGTCTCGGGCTTCCCTCAAACAACCTTCTTCAGCTAGTTAGCAGCCTTGCCCTCCACAACCTCCTCCTAGCCATTCGATTCAGCCTTCTGGACCTCCTCCTCCTAGCCCTTCACCCACAAATAATGTCCATGAGCCTCTCTACCCTCTTAGAATGGTTCATCTAGGCCTTAACCATCTTGGAGCCGTCTCGCCTGGCCATTACCCCTCTGGCAGATACCATTCCTAGCTCCCCTTCCTGAAGTGTACATGGTACCTGTCATGGATACTTTCTCTCTTCCTAAACTGATCATGGGGCTTGCCATCTGGTACCTTGATCCCCCAGCCACTACCTCACCTAGTCAACCCAAACGTTATCTTGCTTTGACCCCAGTTCAACTGGTCCCTATGACTTCTCCATTACTATAGTGCCTCAGTCACCTCAACAGGAACCTCCTCCTGTTGCAACAACTTCGAGTAATGGGGACAAAGCCAACAAGAAAGCAACCAAAGAAAATGCTTCCCCGACAAACCTAGCCCTTCCTTGGCCGCCAAAGTGTATTATCTAGTGTGGTTTGTGTGATGTTGTCGGTCATGCCACCCATACTTGTCCAGAGTTTCCTCACCTCAAGTCCATGGTCAATGATATGTTTCCAGAGTCTGATATCCCTAAGTTCTACGTCACTATACCCAATTCAGTCCTGAAACTCAATTCCTTATGCACAAATCACCCTTGTGCTTTGTGCAATTTCCTTTGCCACTACAGGCACCTCTGTCCCCGCCTTGAAGAGTATCATTCCTCTTTTGAAGTGTTCCACCGATTCAAGGCCAAGCATGACAAGTTAACCTTTCACTTGTTTGTGAGTTCTGCTTTGGTAGAACCAGAGGATTTTCCTGCTCCCATTGACATTCCCCTTCCTGATGTTGAAATTATGGAGTCTTTAGCTACCATTTTCTACCTATCATCATCCATGAGACCCTCGGTGGAAGTCCCCTTGGAGACTTCCCTTGATGTTTCGGCTGACCTCCCTTCAACGATCACCCTGGGCTCAACATCGGTAGATCCCTTATCTTCTTACTCTTCTGTCATCCCCCATTATGTTCCACATATGAGCCTTTCTTCACATGATGATGAGTCAAGTAGCTCTACCACGTCAGGTGGTCTCCCTTACTCCATCCACCCCATCTTCCATTTGGATGAAGACATTATGGAAGTCATGACCGACCCTAACTTTCCATGGGATGATATGCACCACCGTGCGTACTTCCTCCCACAAAATTCCCATGACCAATATGTTGTGGAAACTAAAGAATTCATTCCCGATGAAGTTGATTTTCTTATAAATTCCATCCTTGCACCTGATGCTTTCGAAGAAGGAAATATGGCCAATATCTCTCCTACCATTAAAATTGACATTTCTAACAAACTATGGGTAGAATAAAATATCACCTTGGGCGCCCATTACACCATGGAAGAGGTTGAGGCTTACACCAAGCTATTCAAATAATTCCACGATGTTTTCCCCTGGTCTTATTCAGAAATGCCCGGACTTGATCCAGCCATTGTCGAACAATGTATCGACACATGGCCCGATGCCAATCCTGTTTGTCAAAAGTTGATACCCATTAATCCTTCCAAATGAGAGGCTGTCAAAGTTGAAATCGATAAGCTCAAGCAGGCTGGTTTTGTCTATCCCATCGAATACACCACTTGGGTGTCCAATCTGGTTCCCTTCTCAAGAAACAAGGCACCATCCGTGTCTACACTGACTTTTTTGACCTAAACAAAGCTTGTCCCAAAGAAAACTTCCCCACACCATTCATTGACCAAATCATTGATGAGTGTGTGGGGCACGAGGTTCTATCCTTTATGCATGGTTTCTCCGGGTACAACCAAATTGTTATCCATCGTGCTGATCAACTTAAGATTGCATTCATTAGTATGTGGGGAACCTTTTCCTATCGAGTCATGCCATTTGGCCTTAAGAACACCGGAGCCACTTTTCGGCGGGCCATGTATGATTTTTTCCATGACTTGGCTCATATTATCCTTTCTTATTTAGATGACCTCACTGCACATTCTAAACATTAGACGCAACACCTCCATAATCAACGTACCGTCTTTCTTCGATGTTGCAAGTATAATATCCACCTCAACCCGCTGAAGTATGTATTTTGTGTTCCTGTCGACCATCTTCTAGGCTTCATTGTGTCTAAATATGGTATCACGCTTGACCCATTGAAATTTCAAGCCATCCTTGAGCTTCCTATCCCTCATACTTTATGGCAGTTACAAAGCCTCCAAGGAAAAGCTAATTTCCTTCGCTGGTTCGTACCTAACTATGCCACCACCACGCATGGGTTCCTTAGAATCCTTCTCTTTAACATCCCTTTTGTGTGGGATTCCTATGCTTAAGAGTATTTTGATGCCCTGAGACATTCTCTCACATCTGCTCCCTTGATCCGGCCCACTGACTTTGATAGAGATTTCATCGTGTACATCTCTGCTTCCACCTACTCGGTCATTGGAGTCCTTATTCAGGAATATGACAATGGAATTGAGCATGTTATCTATTATGTTAGTAAGAACCTGGTAGGTCCTCCTGTATCCTGCTCACATGAAGAAAAATTAGCACTAGTTATCGTGTTCTCAGTCCAAAAACTTCGTCATTACATCCTCATGCATTCCACCAAAGTCGTGACTAATTCCAACCCTATGGGAAGTATTGAGTCGCAAAATCATTAATGGTAAGTATGCCCATTGGATCATTATCCTCCAGTAATTCGACCTTGAATTTGTCACACCCAAAATTAAGAAAGGTTTAGCCCTCGCTGAACTCATTTTTGAATTCCCTACCAGTATGCAGGATCCTCCATTTAATGATGATTTTCCTGATGAACATTTGTTTGCCATTACCACCAATGATCCTAGGTATGGTGACATCCTAGTTATTTTTGAACCCAAAAGTTCACCCTCCATATTGACTGTGATACTCAATGATGTATCCGACACTAGGCCCCCCACTAACTTCTTATCGGTGATGACCTTTATTGTCGCAGTGTACATTCTGTCCTTCGTCATTGTCTCACACATGCTGAAGTAGAGCAAGTCCTCAATGCCTGTCATAGCAGCACTTGTGGTGGCCATCTATCTAGTATGGCCACTGCCCATAAAATCATGCACGCTAGGTACTTTTGGCCTTCTCCCTTTGGTGATTGCATTGAAGCAGTCAAACATTGTTCCAATTGCTAACATTTTTCCCCTAAGGCATGAGCCCCTTCGGATCCCCTCCATCCAGTCATCTTAGCTGGTCCCTTTTGTAAGTGGGTTATAGACTTTATGGAGTGTCGACCGTGTTACACCATTTTTTGGTCATCTAACCCATTATTATTAGATGGACCCAAGTACACCATGTAAGACCAGTTTTACCCTAACTAAAATCGCATTCACTATGAAAAATAACTTAGTAAACCAACTTTATTAAGTTGTTTATGGTCTAAAAAGGAAACCCCATGAGGAAATATTAAATGAATCTATAATTGTTTGATTTTACTTAAGGAATAATTAGTTAAACAATAGTTTAATTAATATTCCTGGTTATATTTAACCCAAAACAAGGAAACTAATTAGATAAATCATTATTTATCTTATTCTTTTCTAAGAATAATTATTTAAACCTTATTTAAATAATATTCTTTGTTAAATATGACTAAATCACCCTTAAATAATTAAATAAGTCATTACTTATTTGATTATTGCTCAACCACATCCTTAAAATGATAAATAAATCATTTATTTATTTATTATTTACAAATAAAGGGATTTAACCCAAGTCAAATTCCTTTTCCCTCCAACAAATATAATAGAATATTCCATAAAAATTGGATCTTGATTTGGTTAATAATATTTTAACTATGCACCAATATCTAGATTAACTCAATATTTTGTTATAAATAGAAGGGTTTTCCCATTCATTTATCACCTTTTGTTGCCTAAATATCACTCTGGATCTATACTTTTGGTCTGACAATTGATCCACCACCATAGTCATATTTTGGTACTATTTTTGTCTAGGTTTTCTACACCATAAAGAGAGAGGAATTCTAGATCTAAAGTGATGAGGACTTTCAACAACCCATCCCATTTAGGAGAACTGGGAACACCCTCTTGTGTTTTCCTCCCAGGTACCCTAATACAAAATTCATTCAACATATTCTTGGCTTGTCTATTGGATGCATGGAGTAAATCTTGTTTTTTCTACTGTTTAATGTCTTCTAATGCATAGATCTAGATTTTTGTAGAATTTATCTTGATCACCTAACTGCAAACCTAAAGATATTGACAACCATATTTTTTGCTAGGGTTGTTGTTATGCATAGCTAAAGTGGTCTTTTTTCGTACACTTGGAATTAAGATTCATACTAACAACTGACAATTCCACATGGGTTTACGATTACGACCTTTGTCGTTTTTATGATCCTTGCATATCCAACTACTTCAAACCCTAGGATTTCTCTTCAGCCCCTTGTTTTTTCTTTTCTTGATGTTTTTTTAACCTATAAAACCCTAAAACAATAAAAATTCTAACTTCTGTGTGTTTTCAGACCTGTTGCGCAGGTGACAGACATCAGCTGCAGCTGAGACGAATTTTTTTTCTGAAATCTACCGCTGAGAGAGCTGGAAGTGTAGGTCACACTTTTCAGCCCAAAATCTGTGACCTGGACCCTTAGGGCACACATTACAGCCCAAAAAGTGCTACCTCTGCTGAAAACAGGTCAAAAACTGTGACCTGAACTTTTTGCGGGAATTTTTCTTAAAGTTTTCTGGGTTTGTCTGAGCCTCTGTTCAGGGTTGTCTGACCTCCGTCTCCACCCATTTTGGAGCTACACTTCTTCTTTTTTGCTCAAATAAGTGGGAACCTAGCCCCCTAGTGCTTCAGTACCCTCCACTTTTTGTGGAAGAGTTTTTCCTGTTGTAGGTTGTCTGAAATTTTAGAGTCTTCAGCGATTTTTTCAGATCTTATACCTCACCTTTATATCTACTTTAGATCAGCTTGTTATCCATCCAAATCAACTCATCTAGCTTTGTTTTGGTTTTCCTCTAGGGTTCACTCTGTTTCCCTTCAGGAGATAGAGTTTTTCCACCTTTTTTACAGCAATTTTTCCTCTGATTTATTGTTGTTTTCTGCACCACTTTCCAGCAGATTTTGTCTTTTAGATCCCTGTCCCTCTTGACCTTAGATCTATTAGCTTTTTTAGTGTGTTTTGATTAGTATTTTACTCACCTATAGACTATTTGTTGAGAGACCTGCCTTCTTGGGTTTAGATCATTGCATTATTAGCTATTTATTTTCTTTTTTTCCAGGCCTATATACTATCATTTGCAGGTTTATTTATAGCTATACAACACACTTTTTATTTTTCTCTACAAACGTCTGGGTTTAAAAATAAAAAATTACACACTTTTACACACACACCCTAAGAGAAAAAGGGCTTGGTTAACACCGCCAAGAAAATACTCTAAAACATTGAAATCAATTGATCCTGCACCTCTCTGCCCTTGTTTCAACATTGTAATCAGTTGATCCTGCACCTCGTTGCCCTTGTCGATATCTTTTTCCTTTGTGCCATGTTTGTGTCGATGCCATTGTGCCACCAAGGCATTTATCCTGGAGACTTATTGGTCTTCATTGTCAGTTTCTGGTAGGAAGACTTACTCCTCTGCATAGGGTTCGAGTTAGTCCTCCACCGAGTCCACACACCGACTCTTCTTCTGGTCCTTTGGGTTCTCCTTCTCGTTCTGCCTTCGGTTCTCCCCATGACACCTTCACTATGTCTAGTGCAGGACCTAATGCTGGTGGTAACTCTGGCCCTCCCGCTGGGAATACCACTAGTGGGACTGCAACAGACACTACCCCAGCTGTGCCCTTGCTCCCCTTCATGGCAGGCCTCAGCCTCCCCGATTTTGACCTATTGATAAACGACCCTATACACCATGACGCTAGTTGGCCTGCTATGCCAAAAAAGCTCCCTTCAGACATCCCAAAGTTTGAAGGCCTTGCTGGAGAAGATCCTTCAAATCATATTCGATCTTTCCACATGTGGTGTTTGTCTAACTCCATTACCGATGACTCTGTCTGTCTTCAGTTGTTCCAACGAATGCTTACAGGTGAAGCTCCTAAGTGGCATGTAAATTAGGCCCCTTCCTCTAATACCACCTTTGCGACTCTTTCCCAGGATTTTTTGTCTTATTTCTAGCTTCCCCTTTGTTACGACACTGGTACCTAACTCTTGACCTCTTTCCATCAATCGTCTACAACCTGCCTATCCGACCATGTTCAGGAATGTTAGAGAAGAAAGAGCCTATGTCGAGCCCCTACCTTTGAAGACCATGTCTACATGGACTGGTTCCTTAGGTCTCTCTTGCCACCTATCAGAAAATATGTCGCATTGCACTTTCCTCAAACCGAAGAAGCCGCTCTCCAAATTGCATTGAAATATGACCTGATCTACACTCAGTCGGGTTATGTTTATACCGTTCTACCTGATCTTCCTAGACCCGGTGGTGCCAACGCACTGGGGGCATCTCACGACGCCGATGGTATTGTTGGAGCTCTCTTTAATCCGTATGCTCAACCTCCCATGGGCTATGGTTTCCCTCAGGGAGGGGCCAGCACCTCCGGCACTTTTCCCCCTCTCGGTAGCACATATATAGGGTACGGAATGCCTCCTCTTTTTTCCCATCCTCCTATTTCCAACACTGTTACCCAACCTCCTTATTATCTCTATCCATAGCCTGGTGCTCTAGCTCCTCCAGCATTAGCACCTCCGCCTCCCTAGCCTTCTCAACCCCCAAAATAGCAACCACTGCCCCCTCAGGGGTAGGTGTATGCACAACAGGGCACGACTAATCCTCCTCCCTCAAAAAGGAAGAGGAGAGGCACTCAAAATCAAGCTGCCCCTGGTAATCTTGGACCTAATCAAGGTAATGATCCTAACACTAAAAACCAGCAACAAGGCACTCATCCCAAGCAGGATAGACCTATTCGTATGAACAAGCCCTATTCTTGTTGTGGCATTTATGGTCATTATACGCATGATTTTCCTCTTCTGCCACAGATGCAACAACTATGGGAGTCTCAAGTAGCCTTGAGAGGACAAAAATCCATCCCTTTCTTTCCTTCTAGTCCTACACCTAGTCAATCGGCTGTGCTTACAGATCCTTTCCCTCAGCAAGGATTTGTGGCTACCCAACCACCTGAAGGTCAGGTGGCCACTCAACCTCTTCCATCTGGTTCCCCCAATTACTAGATTCTCATGATGTCTTCTGATCAGCCTTCTGAACCTTCTTCTCCTGGCCCTTCACCTTCAGTTGGTACTCATGAGCCCTTTTATCCTCTTGGAACAGTTCCTCTAGGCCTTAACCATCTTGGAACTGTCCCACCTGGTCATTACCCCTCCAGTCAGATACTGTTCCTAGCTCCCCCACCAGGAGTATACATGATACATGTTATGGCCACCCTCTCTCTTCCTAACCTGACCCTTTGGATTCCCGTCTAGTACCTCGATCCTCCAGCCGCTACCCCACCTGGTCAACCCAAACCTTATCTTGCTTTGACCCTGGTTCAACCAGTCCCTGTGACAGTGCCTCAGTCACCTCAACAGGAACCACCTCCTGTTGCGACCGCTTCGGGTAAGAAGGGAAAAGCTCACAAGGGGGCATCAAAGGACAAGGTTGCCCCGACCAAACCTACCCCTTCTCAACCTCCAAAGCATACCATCCAGTGTGCTTTGTGTGATTTTGTCAGCCATGCCACCCATACTTGTCTGTAGTTGCCTCACCTTAAGTCCATGGTCAATGAGATATTTCTGGAATCTGATATCCCAGAGGTATATGTCACTATACCCGATTCAATCCTGAAACTCAAACCATTGCGCACAAATCACCCTTGTGCTTTGTGTGATTTCCATGGCCACTACACTCACCTCTATCCTTTCCTCGAAGAGTATCGTTCCTCTTTAGAATCCTTACGCCAATTTGAGGCCAAGCGCAAATAGCTCTGATACCATTTTATTACTGATAGAAACTGGATGATATTACACAACAACAACAAGACTCAATCTTCCCTGAGATCGACTACTGTGGCTTTTAACAGATATATGTCCTTGCATAGCAAGAGAAATCTGTAGGCTACCTGGCACACAAAGCAGACTCAGTCTAAAGATCAAACAAGACTCAAATCCTAAAATACCCGGCCACTTTAGATTCTTCCCTATGCTCGCACATAGAGACATAGGCTACTCAAGTCTTACTCTAGACTCTAGACTCAGAATTGAATGCCTTCTCTTTGGCCCAAGATCTTCTTAAATAGTCCAAGAATTTCTCTATCCGAGAGACTCATGACTCACAAGTAAATATTCTCGTATGATCATCCGTGCCCACATATCAAATATTGGGTCATCTCTTTACCTAAAGAAAATCGTCCGAAATATATTTGATAGTCCCGTGCAAGGGTATCAAAATCTTTTACGGATGTCATAAGGAAACTTAAAGTAAATCATCCAAAATAGATTTGATAGTCCCGTACAAGGGTATCAAAATATTTACCATTATTACATGACAGAAAGTAAAATGTCAGGAAGCATTGCTTTCGGGTAACACCGAAGTGACATCCGCGCAGAGCTTCCGTGACATACCTATGTACTAAGTGTAAGTGTGTGTACAAAATGAAGATTCTTTTATGAAGAACCCATGAAAGAAACGTCTAACTCCATTGTCGGTTAGAAAGACTTTACAGTACAAATAATGCAACTTGTGGAGGTGTATAGTAACTATGTCGGAAATGACCTATTAGATAGGTGGAAAAGTATTGAACTGTCACTTCCTTTTTTGATTCCAAAATCCTACTTTCATGATCTTCAAGTAGCTGGAGGAAATTTATCTATTCAAATGGATTAGCATCGGGATATGATTGTTGATGGAAATCATTGTACTCCATTTTAGTTCCATCGGTACTCTGAGCAAGCTGTCTTGCACTGATCCTCTGGGCTACGAACCAATGAGTATGACCACATCTTCTCAAAGCATTTAAAAAAGAAATATCCTCTAGTTCAATCAGATCTTTAAGTGTCTTGTACAGAACTCTTGTCTGAAGCATTTCGGGTGCAGATAATCCATCAATCTTCAGTCTGGTGAGTTGATAAGGCATTGTAAGAATACCACTAAGTCCGTAAATCTTCCACCAAACTTCAAACCAATCTGGAAGAGGATCTTCTTGATTTATTCTGTCTGTTGGCCAGTCTTCATAGCTGAAATCAAATTGGAGATGATAGAAAAATTCAGAAGAAATATTTTCCAAATTCATTATTTGGAAATAGGCAGTATTTTGTCTTTCCGGATCAAAATTGTTTCTCCTGAAAGGATTATTAAACCTTCTGATTGTTAATCTGAAATTTCCAATTCTGTTATCATATTCATGAAATATTTTATAAGATATGTTGCCAATGTGAAACAAGTAATCAAGCTCTTGAATGGCCAAATCATTTTCAACTTCTTGATCATCCCAAGTCCAAAGATTGAGAATACCTTCTCTCCATCTTATCTCCTTTATTGGATACCAGTCATCATCATGATCTAGAAGATTGGTACTACTGATATTTTCATATCTGACCCATCCATGAATAGCTTCTATTTCAATATAATCCTTAGATCTTCTAATGAAATTACAAGATAGAGAATGAATAGAATTATTTTCTAAAAATTCTCTAGACAACATATTAGGAAAGGAATTCTTATGGCCAGGAATGAATTCTATTTCAAAGTTATATTGACTAAGGGTCATCATCCATCTTACCATGGCAGCATCTTCAAAATCACATTTCTGGATGGTAAATTTTAATGCTTGACAGTCAGTTTTTACTAAAAACTTTGTATATATCACAAAGTCTTTGAATTTCTCAATTCCTATACAGATTGCTCTGAGTTCTTTTTTGAGACTTGCCCAATTCTTTTGAGTTTTTGACCATAATCCAGAAGCATATTGGCAGATTTCTAGTGTAATTTTTTCTTGTTCTGGATTTTCTTGACAGAGAACAGCTCCCCAACCTATATTACTTGCATCTGTCAAGATCACTTTCTTCCAATTTTCTTGAATTGGACTTAAAGGCTAGATCCTGCGAATTCTTTCTTTAATCCTCTGGACAGCTCTGGTGCATTCTTCATTCCATGGGATGGGCTCTTTTTTCAATCTTTGATTCAGGAGTTTTCTTTCTTGGGCACAATGTTGAAGAAACTTGGAAACATAATTAAGGCTTCCTAGAAACCTTTGTAATTGAGTTTTATCCAAAATTTCATCTGGGAAATTATCAATGAAATCTAGACTTCTCTGGATTACCTGGTAGGAGCCAAACTGTATGTTGTAACCTAGAAAGTCTATCATTGTCCTGAATAATTTCATTTTTTATTCAGAAAGAACTATTCCTTTTCCTTTAGCTCTTTGGAGAAATAACTTCAAATGTTTTATGTGAGCAAGAATATCTTCTAAATGAACCAAAATGTCATCAATATACTTTTTAATAAAATCTTCCATACCTTCAAAGGTTTCATCCATGATGCGCTAGAAGGCTCAAGGAGCATTTATCAGCCCGAAAGGAATTATATTCCACTCAAAATGGACTTCAGGGACTGAAAAAGTAGTTTTCCAGTTATCATATTCTTTAATTCCCACTTGCCAAAATCCTGACTTTAAATCAAATTTAGAAAAGATCTTTGATCTGGAGATTTGTGCCAATATGGTAGATGGCTTTGGAAGTGGGTAAGCATCATAGTCCAGTAAATTATTCAAAGGTTTGTAATTTACTACTAGCCTGGGTTTTCCTCTGGCTATCTCTACATGTTTATTAACATAAAATGCAAAACAGGCTATCGGACTCTTGCTTTTTCCGATCAATCCTTTTTGTAAGAGATCCTTGATCTCTTTCTTGCAGAGAATCATCTGCTCCTGGTTCATTGGGATGGATTTTGACCTTCTGAGCTTCCCATTAAAATATTTCTTCAATGGTAGCTCTACTTCATGTTTGTGCACATGCCAGAAAGCATTGGGATCCTCCAAACAACATTCCAAAAAATTATTCTTGAGATTGGCTATTTCTTTATCAAATTTCCCTTGCTCAAGATTTTCAACAATTCTGAGGATTTATTTCTTCTTTTCCATATTTGCTAATAAATTCTCCAATATTTCAATCCTTTTTATTCTGTTAGGAGAACTTGAATTGATGAAAGGGAAAAATAGTTCTTTACCTTCAAGCTCCAGAAAGTAGCCGAATCTCCTTGAATGCAGGTCAAACTATGCTCCATGTTTTTTGAAATTCTGAAAGAAAGGTGTCCCTAGATACATTGCACAATCCATTCCTATAAAATTGGGACAAACAACTTTGATTCCTATTGAATCTGTCAAAAATATATCAACTGGGGCTTCTGAAGTGGTTTTGATAT
The DNA here is from genome assembly GCA_034641835.2 of Pinus albicaulis. NCBI lineage: Eukaryota > Viridiplantae > Streptophyta > Pinopsida > Pinales > Pinaceae > Pinus > Pinus albicaulis. The sequence goes on along the minus strand of CM076581.1, from coordinate 354,614,875 downwards.
CACCACTAGCTGTTGTGACTTTTGGACAACTAGTAGGTCTTCTGAGATGAGACTCTATTACTGTATCACTTACAATATTAATTCTGGAACCAGTATCCATAAGAACTTTCCAATATTCAATTTTTGAACCGATCCTTACCTTTAATTTGATACAATACATTACATCTCCAGAAATTTTATTGTAGCCTAAACCACTTCGATCATCTTCTATTTCTTCATTAGAATTATGCTCATGAATTTCCACTCCTTTAAAGGGCTTCTGATGGTAAATATAATTTTGAGTCTGGCCTGAGAAAATAGGTTGGGCTGAACTGGTTCCTGGTTCATTTTCAACCTTCATCTTTCTAAGTTGATAGTCCTGATGACTTTCAATGCAAAGTCTCCTATTCTCTTTTACTATCTTTCTTAGTTCTTTGATTGCTCTGTGAATACTGGGCAATGTCTGTGGAAGGTCTTCTCTAAAATCTTCTTGTCTGAATTTCCTTGTCAAAGCTTGAATTGAAAAAAGAGAAGCCGGTGGCACATATCCTCTGTTGGGATTATTCTGATTTGATGGTATGGAGTTCAATTGCTTAAGCAGCAATTCTTTATACATGTCTTTCAACTGGGGATCTGTAGCTGCCATCATCTGAGTGAAAAAATTCCTTGTTTGTTCATCTACCTCTGATTGCTTCATCATATTTATGGAATGGCATTGACAAAAATCTGGGTCACTGCAATCAAAATTATGTTTAAAACATTCTTCACAATGTGGATCATCGCAGTATTATTCATCAGAGTCAGAAGTATTAGAATCAAACCTATTTACATTATCTGATTCTTCTTCACTAGTTAATTCATCACAGCTATCAGGAAAATTCATATAATTGACCTTGCCAGATTTGTTTTTGTAAAAAACTTTCTTTTTACCTTTATCTGGCTTTCCTTTCTTGTCTTTTTCTAGATCTGGGAAATTTGGGGAAATATGCCCTTTCTTTCCACAGTGGTAGCATTTAACTTCTTTCTTCCTGGAGTATAGCTGTGTTTTCTTATAATCTTTGGGTTTTTTTTGATGAATGATTCTTTTGCCTGAAAAATTCTTTGAAGAGTACTTTTTTTTCTTTTTATATGTACTCTATTCCTTCCCCTCTGATTTTTTTGGGGAAGAAAGATGCCATTTCTTACACAATTGTTGATAGCCATGTGGCTTTTTGGGATTTGTTGCAGCTCGAGCAATATTCATTTGCGAGCAGAGCTCAACAATTATGGCTTTGACTACTTGCCTGATTACACCAAATTTGTAATCACCAATATTTCCTGGCAGCTTGGTGACTATGGCTTGTGAAACCCATAATGGTAAAGAAGAGATGAATATTTATTTCCACTTAGACTCAAGAATGAGTTCAGGAGACAGAGTGTGAAATCGATCTAAGAACTCATTAAAGTATTCATCAAAATGCTGCATATTATGGAGTTTCATAGCAACTAAAGTGATAGCAGTCAAATCATTATTGATTTGTGGAAAACCAATGAAATTCACAGTGATGCCATAGAGTAAACAACCAATCATATTATTTGCAGGAAGAGATGTGGTTGGATCCATATAGACAGTGCCATCTGCATTCAGAACTTGTGAATTTTCCCATGTAGCTAACAAAGTAGGATATTTTAAGGTTTCAGCTTTCAACCATGAATCTAAAGATCCTTCAAAACCACCAATAATTCTTCTGGTAGAATTAATGGGGCCAATATCATCAGCTAAATAAGTTCTGTAACAAACAAGCATAGAATGCATTACGGACAAAACTTCTGCTTCAGTGCAATTATCAATATTCCATGAATAAGTGGATGATGCAGACCAATCCTTATGATATTCTAATTTCATTAAATCTCTTCTATCTGGGGCAGGAGACCAGGTAGAGTTCCATGTGGATCTGGATGTGGTTGCATGGACTGTATTGTCTTCCGGGATGCCAAACTGAATTTTGTCTTGAGGAGAGAAGTTCTGTACATATTCCTCAAGTTTTTCTAAAGAGGGTTCTTCCTCTTCTATCTCTATTTTATGCAGACCTATGTCCTCTTTTTGCTTTTCATCATACCATTTTTCTAGTGACTCTTCCTCTTTTGGATGTTCCTCCTCTGCTTTTTGTTTCTTGATCCAATCTGTGAGAGAAGAAATAGTTGAAGAACTAGGCTGAGAGGAAGTTATGGGGTTTGATTTTAGATGGCCAAAGTAACTGGGGGCAGTAAAAAGACTGTAAGGATAAGAAATTCATGGCGTGGGAAATTCAATTTCTACAGGTTACTTTATCAAACTTGATACAGAACTAGATATGGTGTATGGCATCTGCGAAGAAGGCTCACTAAACAAAGTAGTGGATTTATATGAATTAGAGGAAGGCTTCTTCTTTAATGAATCAATGGAATTTGAAACATTTAAAACCTGTTTCTTGATAATATCAAGACTTGAATTTACCTTAACAATTTCCTTCCCATGCACTACAACTGCATCAATGATTTTTCTATCTATGGATATTCTAAGTTTATCCAGGCTTTCAGCTATATGCTTATCATTTTCTACTAAGGTATTGATATTATCATTTAAACAAACCAAAGCATAATCCTGCTTCTGCAACATTCTATTCATCATCTCTTTTAGAATGTTATTCATTTCTTCTATGGATTTATGCTGATCTCTTAAATATTTTTCCAAACTGGAAAGTGCAAGGTTTGTCCAGTTTGTGGCAACGACAGAGTCTTTTACAGAATCCTCTGTCTGGATGGGAAAAAGCTTAAAGATTTTTCCATCATTTTTTCTGATAACAAAATTTTTCCATGGAGGAAAATCATTGTCTGTCTCATAGATCTGACCATCAAAAAGTTCCCATTTATGCTTTGCAGGGGAGCTAGATCTAATCATATTTACCTGCAAACAATTGCAGATATCCCTTACCAGTTTTTCTCTCTTTGTCCTTATGGCCTACAAATCTCTAGGCAGATTGGGCTTGGATAGCATGTTCTGAATTTTAGGAGAAAATTCTGGAATCACAAGTGGAGATGGAATAGTAACAGTATTTGATTCCATCTTTTCTGCTACAAAATTATCAACATCTTGAATCCTTTTCTGTCTAGCGTGATTTAAGAAACTTTTCCTTAAGGATTCTTCTATCTGATTTGAGGAAGGATAATACCATTCATAAAAAGAAATCCATTGGTTTCTGGATTTCATCCAATTTTTCCATTCCTCATTCTTCTGGTTGTTGAAGGTTTTTCTTTCTTCTTTAGGCAGCAGTCTAAATTCTTCAACATACCTATTTTCAGATTTATGAGTGAAAATGTCCCAATTGAACATTTTCTTCTTCCATTGATCTTCAGGATCATATGGACTGATTCCTTTATAGATTTTCAAGAATGAAATAATTTCACTGTCTAAAGGAATCTCTACATGCTTCGGAATTTTATTTCTAGGATTCTTTCTGTAAGATGGAATAGTTGATCCATCAACAAATCCCAAACCCTGATGACTATTTTGCTGTGTTGACTGAATAATTATTTCTTCATGGATGTTGAAGAAACATGTCCTTGTGTAACCTTCTTCAGACTTACTTTTGTTTGGAACAAAAGTAATCATATTTATTCTCTTTCTATCTTCTTCAATATTTCCATGTGGATTTGGGGGTTGTGAGGAAAATTGACAGAAGGTTTTGGAGCAGTGAGGATGGTCACAGAAAATAGCTAAAGGGTTGCTGGATGAAGCAATTTCGCTCAATACCAATTTGTTTACAGTATCTACAAATATAGGATCAACTGAAAATGTAGGAATGGTATTTACAGATGTGGAAATATTAACAGAAGGTCCACCACGCTCGGTGCGAGACTCTGGGAAAATAGTATGGACATTACCATCTCTGGTAGTAAATATTGTAGAAGAATTTATAGGTGATGGCCGAGTAGGTTTTCTGATAGATTCCCATTTAGTAACCCATTGTGTGGGGGGTTTTAGTGCAGATCTGGGAATCATCTAGGGGCTATGAGGTTCATACCATAATCATGAGTAATCAGGGTAGTGAATTCCGACTGGGATGAGACAGATTTGACCATTGAAGGAGTGGTTTTTTTATAGAATTTGACTACAGAGGACCACCAAATGGCTATATTCTTACTGTCATCATCAAAATCATCATAACCATGAGTCTGCAATCCCAACATTAAAGCATTGATAGCATTGGGGCCAGTTAATGCTATGGAGAAGTCAGGAAAGCAGGACCATGAAGCAGGACCATAGGCAAGGGTCCCTTGACAGCCACCAATGAGAGCTTTAGGGAAAGTTCTCCATCGTCTATCAGAAACACAGGAAAAGAATGCAACATATTCAACTTTTCTGCGGAGGGGATGAATACCAATTTGGGCATGACCAAAATGAGCAAAATTATAACTAGCTTTTTGGGCAGCCTTATTTGTGCATCTTGCTTCGGAAACACTAGAGGACATGAATGCTCCCATTGACATCCCCCCTTATGATGTCAAGATGACGGAGCCTTCGTCCACCATCTTCTACCTATCATCATCCATGAGACCCTCGGTGGAAGTCCCCTTAGAGACTCCCCCTAATGTTTCGACTGACCTCCCTTCAGCGATCATCCTGGGCTCAACATCGATAGATCCTTTATCTTCTTACTCTTCTATCACCCATTGTGATGATGCACATGTGAACCTCTCTTCTCATGATGACAAGTCAGGCAGCTTCACCGTGTCAGGTGGTCTTTCTTCCACCATTCACGCCATCTTCTATTACGATGATGACATTATGGAAGTAGTCACCACCCCTGACTTTATCTATCCCCCCTTACATCGAACCCATACATTTGAATCACATACACCATGTGGCCATTACATTGATACCCAATATTTGGGTAAGGGGGCACCCATATTTGAGAGACCAGGAGAAGCAATTCTCCACAACTCTCCTAGTGTATCTGGTCATGTCGACTCTAGTACCATTATTCTTCCACATTTAGAAGAACCTATAGAGTCCCATATTACTTCAGATCACTCTAGGAATGATACCCCTCATCATTCCTTCATCTTACGTAAACAACCCAGTCCTTTTGACATTGTTGTTGACCAACTTGTGAGTCTTTTGGGAGAGCACAAGTTCATTATCTCCAAATCCACTCTTTAGGACAGTGACACCATGTATGCCAACCTAGAAAATTAAAGTCCATTTGATTCCTATATGCAGTACTAAAATATATTGGAAATCATCTATTCCCTTTCTCAAACTTCATAACTATAACGAAAACAAATGGTACACCACATCATTAAAATGCGTTTAGCTTCCCCTTTTTCTAAATACATTTTGGCATGACCACAACATGCTTGGGGGCACCTATGCCCCTCAACCATAAAAATCCCAGATCTCAGCCAAAAACAGCACTGAAACCCCCTTTCTCTAATAGGTCGGACTTTTCAAGTTATTTCCTGGGACAGGTCGCAGTTTTCTGCCCAGTACTTGCTACCTAGGTCACAGAAAAAACCCCAAAAAGTGTGACCTGGATTTTTCATGAGCTTTGGGTACCTAAACTGAAGTTTCAATCCACTGAAATGAAAGAGTAGGATTAGGCCTCTTACCTGCAAATAACAGATCTCAATTCCAACGATCGGTTTTTCTCCTATGATCAGCGCAAGATTTAGGGCCTTCTCTCCTCACTACATTCACCACAACTCCACATGCAAATGAGTGAATTTGGAGGGAAAATGCCTTATTAAAAGAAAATCCTTGGTTTTTATTTTTCCTGCTACGGCCAAACTGTAGTTCAGCTTGACAAACCGTCTATACTGCTGGAAAGGTCTCACCGAGCCCTCAAATGGGTATCTATCAGTTTTTAGTGATTTGATACTTCACCAGGACACATTTTTTCCAAGAAGTGTCACTTCACCCCTCCTCAAAATCGATTTTTTTCACTTGCAACACTCGTACTGGGGGCACCACTTTACCTCCATACTTTTCCACACTCGTGTTGAATTTCGTCATGAGTTACCATCTTGTACTCATGTTTTTATGGTCCCCATTGGACCTTTTTTGTGTGGCAGCACCATCGAGTCACCCTTGTTTAGAGCATCCAAGCTGGGTCATCATTGCATTCATGGAGTCTATCCCGATTCCCTTTGCATCCCACTATAGTCCTCCATCCTTCATTGCTTGGTCCCTCTCTTTTGTTGCACATTATGGCCTTTAGTCTCACTGTCCCCTATCCCTCATGATGTTGTGTCAGTCGCTGCCAGGTCATCCATGCCCTTTATGCTCTAACAAGGGAAGTCATCCATTCGCTACTCAGTACCTCCCATTTAATCATCATCATTGGTGTCAGTCTGTCAATCGCTCTACTATTTTCTCTCGTGCCTTAGTTGAGGATCTCTTATTGCCTCACCTATCGAGGACCTCCTTCTGTTGACATCAACTCATTCATTCCAGAAGACAGGTCTAGAGGGCGGTGTACCTTGGTTCCAACTTCCACTCTTGTTCGATGCCCCGGATCAGGCAAAGGGACTCCTTATTTCCCTTTGACTTGATTGCTTCTCAGCTCCGGCTCCTTTTAGCATGATCAAGATCTATATACTTGATGGTTCAATGATGCAACAGATGATATCGGCGATTCCTGAGTGTGTGTGAGATGTCTCAGCCCTCATGAGGGGGTGGCCTTACAGATAGCCCCCACATACCCAGATGACTTTTTCATTACAACCTTTGATGCAGCTCCATACATTTGATGATGTTGGCCTCATCCGCTTGCACCACCTTTTTGTTTGCATATATTAGTCATATTTTCAAAGCCGTTTCCTGTTTTCAGGGGCATCTCGGTTGCATTTATATCTCATGTACTCATATATCATTGTCCAAGTCCTGGCTATTATCCCAGGCACAATATGTATGTGGGATTCATTATCGTGTTGTTTATCTAGCTCATGTTTATGCCAGCATGTATTATATTGGCCAGTCCCGTAGTTTTCCGAATGCCTTAATTTTTTTACTATTGCCTCGACGGGCATAGGTATGCCTCCCCCGCCGCCTATAGTAGGTACACCCTTATAAAAGAGATTTGTCGCACTAGTAATTCTTGCCTCCTCAGGGTCTATTCCTTTCAACACTTTGGTCTACCTTATACTTCTCTCTTTTTGACTTCCCCTTCGATGTCTAGTGATTGGGTTCTTACAGTGTACTTCGGTCATATGATTAGCTCCTAATGCTCACATGCTGGGGGGAAATCTCTTACACCATTTTTTGGCCATCTAACCCATTATTATTAGATGGACCCAAGTACACCATGTAAGACCAATTTTACCCTAAGTAAAATCACATTCATTATGAAAAATAACTTAGTAAACCAATTTTATTAAGTTGTTTATGGTCTAACCAAGAAACCCCATGAGGAAAAATTAAATAAATCTATATTTGTTTGATTTTCCTTGAGGAATAATTAGTTAAAAAACAGTTTAATTAATATTCCTGGTTATATTTAACCCAAAACAAGGAAACTAATTAGATAAATCATTATTTATCTTATTATTTTCTAAGAATAATTATTTAAACCTTATTTAAATAGTATTATTTTTTATATATGACTAAATCACCCTTAAATAATTAAATAAATCATTATTTATTTGATTATTACTCAACCACATCCTTAAAATGATAAATAAACCATTTATTTATTTATTATTTACAAATAAAGGGATTCAACCCAAGTCAAATTCCTTTTCCCTCCAACAACTATAATATAATATTCCATAAAATTTGGATCTTGATTTGGTTAATAATATTTTAATTATGTACCAATATCTAGGCTAACTCAATATTTTGTTATAAATAGAAGGGTTTTCCCATTCATTTATCACCTTTTGTTGCCTAAAGATCACTCTGGATCTATACTTTTGGTCTGACTATTGATCCACCATCATAGTAATATTTTACTACTATTTTTTTCTGGGTTTTCTACACCATCAAGAGAGAGGAATTATAGATCTGAAGTGTTTAGGACTTTCAAGAACCCATCCCATTGAGGAGAACTGGGAACACCCTCCTGTGTTTTCCTCCCGGGTGCCCCTAATACAAAATTCATTCAACATATTCTTGGCTTTTCTATTGGATGCATGGAGTAAATCTTGTTTTTTCTACTGTTTAATGGCTTCTAATGCATAGATCTAGATTTTTGCAGCATTTATCTTGATCACCTAACTGCGGATCTGAAGATATTGAAAACCATCTTTGCTGTTAGGGATGTTATTATGCACAATTAAAGTGGTCTTTTTTCGTACGCTTGGAATTAAGATTCATACTAACAGATCGTCGTCTGCGGGTAACCACAAGTATATCATCATGGCGGTTGACTATTTCACCAAATGGGCTAAGGCCATGCCAACGTTTAACAACATGACAGCTATTGCAGCCCTCTTTTTCTTTAAACATGTGATCGCTTGATTCAGATTTCCGAAAAAATTGGTGTCTGACCATGGCTGACATTTTGAATATGAGATATGGCATGAGATATCTTCGCTATTGGGTTTTGAGCACCAATATTTCTCTTCCTATTACCCCCAAGGTAATGGCCAAGTTGAAGCAGTCAATAAAATCCTTAAAACCATGCTTTTACGAACAGTGGATAAGCAGAAAAACAATTGGCACCTTATGCTCTTCCCTACATTGTGGGCCTATAGAACTTCTGTTAAAACCGCCACTAGGTTTACTCCTTTCCACCTTGTTTTCAGAGAGGAGGCAGTATTACCTATCAAGTGTGAAATCCCTTCCTTTCATCTAGTCGTCGAACTTCTCCTGGACACTCAACCTTTAGAACAATGACTTATCATACTTGAGCATGCTTCCGAAGACCATTGTGTTGCATTGCCAACCATCAAAGCGACTAAGAAACCTACCAAAGCTTAGTATGACCTTAGAGTCCACTCTCATACTTTTCATGAAGGTGATCTTGTTCTGGTGTATGACCAGGCCCATGATGTCCTTGGTCATGGGAAGTTTGACTCATTATGGCTAGGACCTTACATCATCAATAAGGATTTAGGTAAGGGGGAATATCTCTTAGAGGATTTCAAAGGCCATCCCCTTCCTAATCCTCACAATGCACTCTACCTTAAGAAATTTTACCTTTAGCGTTTCCTTCCGGAAATGCATGTTTTATTTCTTTTAGGTAGCCAGCTCTTGATTTTGTGATTTGATACTTCACCAAGACACATTTCATCGAAGAAGGGTCACTTCACCACTCCTCAAAATCGAATTTCTTCACTTTCAACACTTGTACTTGGGGCACCACTTTGCCTTCATACTTGTCCATGCTCGTGTTGATTTTCGTCGTGAGTAACCATCATGTACTCATATGTTTATGGTCCCGATTGGACATTTTTTGTGTGGCAGCATCATCGAGTCACCCTTGTTTAGAGCATCTGAGTTGAGTCATCATCACATTCACAGAGTCTATCCCGAGTCCCTTTGTATCCCGCTATAGTCCTTCATCCTTCATTGCTTGGTTCCTCTCTCGTGTCACACATTATGGCCTTTAGTCCTACTGTCCCCTATCCCTCATGATATCATGTTAGTTGCTTCTAGGTCATCCATGCCCTTTATGCCCTAACAAGGGAATTTGTCTGTCTGCTACTCAGTACCCCCCATTTCATCATCATCCCTGGTGTTAGTCTATTAGTCGCTCTACTATTTTTTCTCATGCCTTAGTTGAGGATCCCTTATTGCCTCACCTATGGTGGACCTCCTTCTATCGACATCAAATCATTCATTCCAGAAGATAGGTCTAGAGGGCAGTGTACCTTGGTTCCAGCTTCCACTCTTGTTTGGTGCCTCAGATCAGGCAAAGGGACTCCTTATCACCCTTTGACTTAATTTTTTCTCAGCTCCAGATCCTTTTTCAGCATGATCGAGATCCGTATACTTGATGGTTCAATGATGCAACAGCTGATACTGGCGATTCTCGAGTGTGTGTGAGATGTTACATCCCTCATGAGGGGGTGGCCCTAAATGTATCCCCCCACATGCCCGTATGAACTCTTTATTATAGCCTTTGATGAAGCTCTATAGATTTGATGATGTCGGCCTCAGCCTCTTGCGGTTCCTTTTTGTTTTGAAGTATCAGCTAGATTTTCAGAGCCCTTTCCTGTTTACAGGGGCATTTGGGTTGTATTTTTATCTCATGTACTCAGATATTATTGTATAAGTCCTGGTTGTTATCCCAGACACAATATGTATGTGGGATTCATTATCATGTTTTTTTCTGGCTCATGTTTATGCCAACATGTACTATATTGTTTAGTCCCTTGTTTACTGGACGCATTATTCTTTGTACTTTGTCTCGGCGGGCATAGGTATGCCTCCCCCGCCACCTATAGCACATGTACTCACTCATAAAAGAGACTTGTCACAGCTGTAATTCTCGCCTCCTTAGGATCTAGTCCTCTAGCGCTTTGGTCTACCTTATATTTCTCTCTTTTTGACTTCCCCTTTGGTGTCTAGTGATTGAGTTCTTATGACGTACTTCGGTCATACGATTAGCTCCTAACACTCGTGCGCTGGGGGGCAATCTGTTACACCATTTTTTGGTCATCTAACCTGTTACTATTAGATGGACCTAAGTACACCAAGTAAGACAAATTTTACCCTGAGTAAAATTTCTTTCACTATGAAAAACAGCTTAGCAAACCACCCTTATCAAGTTGTTTATGGTCTAAACAGAAAACCCCATGAGGAAATATTAAATAAATCCACATTTGTTTGATTTTCCTCAAGGAATAATTAGTTAAACAATAGTTTAATTAATATTCTTGGTCATATTTAACCCAAAACAAGAAAATTAATTGGATAAATTATTATTTATCTTATTATTTTCTAAGAATAATTATTTAAACCTTAATTAAATAATATTCCTTGTTAAATTTGACTAAATCATTCTGTTACACCATTTTTTTGGTCATCTAACTCATTATCATTAGATGAACCCAAGTACACCATGTAAGACCAATTTTACCCTAATTAAAATTGCTTTCACCATGTCAAATAACATTTGTCCATATTTCCTGGTCATATTTAACGCAAAACAAGGAAATTAATTAAATAAATCATTATTTATTCAATTATTTCCTAGGAACAAGTTATTTAAATCATTATTTAATAACATTCCTAGTTAAATTTGACTAAATCATTTTTAAACAATTGAATAAATCATTATTTATTTAATTATATCCCCATCATCTCCCTAAAATAATAAATAAATCATTTATTTATTTATTGTTTATAAATAAAGGAATTGACCAAAGTCGAAAGACCTTTTCCCTCCAACAAATATAATAAAATATTCCTAAAAGGTGGTTCTAGAATTTGATTAATAATATTTTATTCATGCAACAAGTTCTAGATAACCCTAATATTTTGTTATAAATAGGAGGGTTTTCCCCATTCATTAGTCACCTTCATTGCATTAGATCACACTAGATCTATTCTTGGTCACCATTTTCCATTTTTGCTTTGTGAGCTCCCATTGAGTTCTATGTTTGTCAGGGTTTTTCTACCACAATAAGAGAGAGGAATTTTAGATCTGAAACACTGAGGACTTTCAAGAACCCATCCCATTGAGGAGAACCGAAAAACACCTTTCTTGTTTTCCTCTCAGGTGCCCCATTCTTTAATATAATACAAATTATTCTTTTAAACACTTTGTTCTTGTATTGTCTATTGGATGCATGGAGCCATATTATATTTTATCTTCTTAATGTCTTTTGTGCTTAGATCTGAATTTGTGCAGCAGACTTAAAGATATTTTGCAGCCATAATCGATGTTAGGGCTATTTTTTATGCGTAGCTAAAGTGATCTTTTACGACGAAAGATTCATACTAGCAATTGGCCACTCCACACGAGCTTTCTTTTGCGACCACTGTCGTTCTACATATTCCTGCATATCCAGTTGTTTCAGACCCTAGGGTTTCTCTTCCATTTTATGTTTTTCCTATTTTTATGGTGTGTTTCACCTCTAAAACCCTCAAACAGTCAAATATTTAACTTCCGTGTGTTTCTGGCCTTATTGCGTAGGTGACAGACATCAGCTACAGTTGAGACGACAAATTTTTCTGAAATCTACCGCCGAGAGAGCCGGATCTGCAGGTCACACTTATCAGCCCAAAAGTGCGACCTGGACTTGAGGTCACACTTTTCTGCCCTAAATCTGCGACCTGGACTTCCAAACAGGTCAGAACCTGCGACCTGCACTATTTTCTGCAATTTTCCAACGCTTTTTCTGGGTTTGTATGAAGCTTCTGTCAGGGTTTTCCAGCCTCCGCCTCTACCCGTTTAGACCTGTTTCTAATATGTTTCACTCAACTAAGCAGGAATATTTCCCCTTAGGGATCTAGTACCCTCCACTTTTTGTGGGCGAGTTTTGGCTGTTTCAGACGTTTGAATTTCCAGAGTTTCAGCCTTATTGCTTTCAGATCTGATACCTTAGTTTCAGATCTCTTTAGATCATCTCCTCCCCCTTCCAAATCACCTCATATAGTTTTGTTTGGGTTCATTTCTAGGGCCGCCTCATCGCCCCTTCTATTTTTAGCTGATCTCCCCCTTTTTAGCAGCAACCTTTCCTCTACCTCTTTGTTGTTCTCTGCACCTCTTTTCAGCAGATTTCTCCTTTAGATCCCTGTCCCTCCTGACCTTAGATATATTGGCCTCTTTTTAGCGTGCTTTGCTTCGTTTTTTCCCTCTTATAGACTAGTTTTGAGAGACCTACCTTCTTGGGTTAGATTGATGCATTAGTAGCTGTTAATTTTCTGTTCTTTTAGTTTTATCTACTGCAGATTTATTTTCAGTTACACAAGACACTTTTTATTTTCCTCTCAAAACGTCTGGGTTTAAACAATTAAAATTAATGCATGCCACACACTAACCCTACGTGAAGAAGAGCCTAGTTAACACCGCCTGGCAAAGACTTTAAAATCAATTGTCACTGCACCTCTCCTCCCTTTACCTCACTTGATTTTGTCCCTCCCTGCCCCTGTCGGTTTTTCTTCTTCCCGTCATCATTGTGCCCCCAAGGCGCTTCTCCCAGAGACTTCTTGGCCTTCAACCTCAATTTCCGGTCGGTCGACTTCCTATTTCCCGTCATCCTCGAGTAAGTCCTCCCCTGAGTCTACACTCTGACTCTTCCTTTGATTGTTCGGGTTCTCCAACTACTTCTGGTTTCTGCTCATGTCCAGGAATGGCGACGAAGATAGAGCTTGTGTCGCACCCCCCCCTTTGAATATCGGGTTTACATGGACTGGTTCCTTTTCTCTCTCTTACCTCCCATTGGCAAAGATGTCACATCCCATTTTCCCCAAACTGAAGAAGTCGCCCTCCAAATAGCCTTGAAATATGACCTCATCTACGCCCAATCCAGTTATGTTTATACCATCCTTCCTGACCTCCCCAAACCCGATGGCTCTAATGCCTCGGGGGCATCTCACTATACCGACGATATCGTTAGAGCCCTCTCACATACCTCTGATCAACCTCCTGTGGGATATGGTTTCCCTCCAGGAGGGGCCAGCCCCTCCGGCACTTTCCCCCCTCCAGGTAGCATGTACCCAGGATACGGCATGCCTCCTCCTTTTGCCCACACTCCTGTTACCTCAATGTTTCCCATCCTAACCCTTATCCTTACCCACAGCCTGGTGTCACAGCTCCTCCAGCATTTGGACCTCTCACCCCCTTGCCTTCTCCACTCCCATTGCAACACTTACTACCCCCTCCAGGGCACGTATTTGCGTAGCAAGACGCGACCAATACTCTTCCTTCTCAAAGAAAGAGGAAAGGCAATCAATCTTCCCTTGGTAATCGTGGACCCAATCCTTTGATTATTGATCCTCACACTACTCACCAGCCACAGGGTTCTCAGCCCAAGCTGAACAGGCCACTTTGCACCAATAAGCCATGTTCGTGTTGCGGTGTTTATGGTCATTACACTCACGATTGTCCCTTATTACCAAAAATGAAGTAGATGTGGGATTCTTAGGCCACCGTGCAGGGACAACACTCCTCCCCTACTGTCCCTCCCACCCCAGCTATGTCTCAACCCGCTGTGTTTACCGAACCTTTCCCTCAAAAAGGATTTGTGGCCACTCAACCCCCTCATGCCCCGGTAACCACTCAACCTTCCCCTTCTGGTTCCTCTGATTACCAGATTCTCATGATGGCCTCCGACCCACCTCTCACCGTCGACCTCAACCTTCAAACTCGGTCCCGTCAGTATTCCACACCTCGCGTTCCATCTATCTCCGAGTCTCCATCGTCAGGTCCTACAAAGCCTCTGTCGACACCCAATGGTCCCTTGCAACTCCCTCCACCAAAAGCCGAAGTTCATCCCAATCCTCCTAAGGGACCATTACGCCGAAATGCTACCTCTGGTCGGGCTACCCATTCATACAGCATAGTAGATGATTTGGCCCAATCTCCTGCGGCCATTTCAATATTGGAACTCCTCCAGTCTTGTTCTTCTCAAAGGAAGGCTCTACTATCTGCCATGGGCACTATAGATCCTGCTGATGACCAATTGATTTTTTTCGACGCCTGTCAGTCAGACCATCCCCCTCTTCCTCCTTCGGTTTCTTTCCAAATCCCAGTCAAAATCCCAAACGCCAATGTTTCTTGGTGTATTATTGATGAGGGGGCATCTACCTGTGTAATGTCCACTTCGGTTTGGAAACAACTCGGATCCCCTGAACTGGCCCCTTCCACCATCACCCTTCGCACTTGGGATGGCCATGCCTCCCAGCCCATTAGCCTATTCCGTAACTGTCCTATCACCCTTGCCGGCAAGACTGTTTGTGTCGACATTGAAGTTATCGATGCCCCTCTTGACTACAACATCCTTTTAGGGCGTAGTTACACCTATGCCATGTCAGCTGTCCCATCCGCAGTCCACCACAAGATGTTTTTCCCTCATAATGGAAATATTGTCACCATTGACCAATTGACCTACCATGAACCAAAATCTCAAACCTCCCCTGAGTCTACCATCTCTACTGTCACTAATAAACCAACTGTTGATTCTTTGACCAATGTTTCCCCTGGCGTCTACAAAGATTCCTCTTTGCTTGGAACTTTTCCTGGTCCTCCACCTCCTCCTATCTCTGACCCTAGCTTAGCGAATGTTTGCATGATGCAATCTTCTCAGGCTGGCCTTCCACATCCTGCTCCGGCTAGTCAGCAACCTCAATCTCACCCACCGCCTCTTTCTCCTAGCCCTTCGCTTCAGTCCACTGATCCTTTTTCACCTGACCCTTCCCATCATAATCAGGAACCTCCCTACCCTCCTGAGTCAGTTCCCTCAGGTCTCCACCATATGGGAGTCGTCCCCCCTGGTCATTACCCCACTGGTCAAATACCTTTCCTTGCCCCCCCCCGGGCGTCTATTCGGTCCCTATCATGGCCACCCTTTCCCTCCCTAATTTGACCTTGGGAATTCCAGTATGGTATCTTACTCCTCCACCTGAGACCCCACCAGGCCACCCCAAACCATACATAGCCGTGACACCAGTGCAACTAATTCCCTTCACTCCTTCCACCACCACTGTGCCCCTAGCCCCTCCACAGAACCCTCCTAACGCTGCGACAAGTATAGGCAAGAAACGAAAAACTCGCAAGGGGGCATCCAATGACAAGGCCACCGCACCTGACCCTACCCCTTCCCCACCCGCCAATCCTTGTGCCTTGTGTGATGGTATCAGTCATCCCACCCACACTTTTCTCAAGTTTCCCCGTATCCAACCCATGGTTAAAGTCGCGTTCCCTGAATCTACGATCCCTGAAACCTCTATTTCTTCCTCATCCGTAGCCAAGAACCCAAAGACTCTTTGCACCAACAAACCCTGTGCTCTGTGTGGTGTCCATGGCCATTATTCTCACCATTTTCCTCACCTCACGCATTACCAAGCCTCTTTAGAGGTCATCCGCGAGTACGAAGTTGAACAAAATCAATCCGCCTCTCCCATCCTTGCTCAATATGCGTCCAGTCTACTCGTGGATCCCCTTGCTACCATTGACATTCCTCCCCCTGATGTTGAGATGTCATACCATGCTGCTTCCCTTATATACCTATCATCATCCACGCACTCCCCGGTGTTATTGCCTAAATCTACCTTAGGCTGAAGGAATGTAGAGTTCAAGGCTGGCAGCATCAAGCACGCTGGGTCTGAGGGGTAGCCTGGCCCCTCTTCAGATGGGAAGAACTCTCTCAGGGTCAATCGGCAATAATCAGCAGGGCTTGAATGACTTGAATAAAGTTTTGGTGCCCAGGCTAGGTATATATGTAAAAGTTTGATTTTGATTTTGAGGTTTGTTGGAATCAAAGGAAAAGGAAATTTGGATGCAGGATGAGACTGATTTTATGAAGTTTACGAATGGGGCAAGGAGAGGAAATTGTTTTGATGCTTTGAATTGAATGAATGGATAATTTCAGACCAGTGAGGAGATGAAGAGGGCAAGAGTCTTTCAAGAGTCCTCTTCAAATAGATGAAAACATGGAAAATTAAACAAAACTCAAGGCAGAGAAAAGCAATCTAATGAATTCCACCTTTATCACTCATTTGTTCCAATGCCAGAAAAATGAGCTGAAGGAAGTGTTCTACATGAAACAATACGATAAACTTACAATCTGGAAAACACACCACCATCAAAACATGAAACACATGGATCCCAAAGAGTGCTGCAAACCCTAGTCTATTCCTTTGCCAAAATTGCAGAGATGAAATGTACAATGAAGTGCCAAGCAATCCCAAGTGTCCAACCTTGAAAATGACTGAAGAACTACAAGATATAGACAAGCCTAACTCCTTCCCATGCCCCTAGGGATCAAGCTCACCATTCTAGGAGCCATTTCAACAAGATCTAAACTAAGAACTGGAAAATAGGCAATGAAATAGGTTGCCTCTATATGATAGGAAACTGATTCATTCACTTACATTTAACTTTTTGGTGAATGAATCTACTTGGATGAGTAAAAATGTGCCAAAATTATATCATATTCATGAAATTACATCAAGTTACATCCAGAATTACATGAAAAAGTCAAACTAGCCAAAACTAGGTGAAAAACTGAGCTGCTGCGTGAAAAATAGGGCAAATTTCCCAATGCACCGCACCTGAAATCGCTATGTGTAGCACAACTTTGAGGCTGATTTTGAGGGCCTTCCTGAAGTCCAAATTGAGTACAAGATAACTTGTTGGAAAGCCCTACCTATCGAATTTCCAACCCAAGTGGAATTTCTAGATGTGGTTGCCATTTTCCCCTCCAAAAATTAAATCTCCCAACACTTCTTCCTGTGTGTGCAAAAAGTGGCAGAAAGGTCATTTTTAGGGTGTTTTTGACCCTTTAGGCAACCCAAAACTTGATGAAATCCTTAGGTAATACATAGGCATGCATAAATTTTGATGACAAATCCAGAAATGCAAAGTTTTCCTCCAAAGGAGCTGCCAATTATAAGTGCGCGCCAAGTGGCGCTATGCGTCGGGCGGAAAAATATGTGTTTAGGCCAAAAAATTCAACATTGACAAAAAGTTTCCCAAATTTCTTGGTGCCGGGCCGTCCTCACCATCAACGCATGCGGGCCAAAGAAGCTTGACAAAATTTGAGCCTATCATGCCTTTCGCCTGTATTTTTCTTCTCTTCATCACTATTTTTGAGGTGAATAACTGAGACACTAAAGCCAATTTTGGTTTTGGTATGAAAATATATGATAACAAGTGAGGACTATGGAGGGATAGGGTGGTGTGGAAATGATGGAAATATTAATTCGTATCAAGAGTGAAATTGTGAATTAAAGAGTTTGGAGGTAAACGGTTCTTAAGACAACCTTGGGGTTTGAGGTACAATCGGGATGGGGACAATGGGAGATAAATAGGTATTAATTGGCTTTAGGGATGTAGGGAGATAGGGAATGGTACAATGTAATAATAGGATAACGGTGAGGGGAGGAATAACAAGGTGAGAATGAAGTATTTGGCATAGTTGTTTACCATATAACTTCAAAACCCTAAGGAAGCTTAATTTTCAACAAGATAGAAGGGGTTTGAGTTTTGTGTCATTAAAATCTCATGACAACACAGGATCTCATTCATTGACAATGGAGGGTTTACATAACAACTTGGATAAGAGACGAGAATATTTGGAGGGTTGGAAGAAATGGCGGTTAAGTCGCTTTTTTATTTATATGTTCTGCAAGTAACCGTGCGCATTTTATAATGCACCACACCGGTGTATTTTTTACCTTGCGAGAGCGAGGCTCAATGCACGCGCACGGTGCATCGTATTCACTCGACCTATACGCCGTGTGGCAGAGAACTTCAACACAGAAATTTACCTCAAGGCCAACTGTAAAATATCATGGGTTCTCCTTTTCTCATTGCTGTCTCTTGGCATGAAAATGGATTCTTGAAACATAAAAATCATATACATACGAAAGAATTTTGATTTCATTTGAAAAAACCGACTTTGTAATGTTGCAAACTTGACATTTCACTTTAAAACTCCGTTTTGTTTCCTTTCTGCTTTTGGAATGAATGATGAGCTTTCACACACTAAACCACCATAAATTCTGAGAAAAACTCTCCACTTTCAATGGAAAACCTCTTAAATTAATTTCACACCACATATTTTAGCACATTTGGAAAATTTGGAGAAGTTTATGGTGAAATTGGGCTTGCAGCTCTATGCGCCGCGCCACAAACCCAATGTGTAGCGCCTTTTTGCAGGAGGCTTTTGGAGGCCTTTCTGGAGTCCAAATGGGGTGCGGGAGAGCTCTTTGGAAATATTATTGAGTCTAATTTCCAAACCGACTATAATTTTTCAATTTGGAGTTCATTTTCCTTGTAAAAAATCAAATCTCCCAAGACTGGTAAAAATGTGCAAAATGAGGCTGCCTCAAAGCAAAGTGTTGTTGCAGTCAACTTTTGAAGGTCTTCCTCAACTCCAAATTGAGCGCATGATAGCTCATTGGAAATATTTTTGTGTCTAGTTATCATTTGATGCATCAAGAAAGTCATTTGGCCAACCAAGCTAGGAGAAATCTTGATTTTTCCAAGGTCACTTTAGAGGTGCATCAATTCTCCTGAGGCAACGGTATTTTTTACATTTCTCTAAAACCATGACACCTGTGTAAAAAGTAAAGGAGGTTTTTCTTCCTTGGCATATTTTAGACAAAAAAATCTCTCATTTTTCCCAAATTCATCTTTTATTGCTCAGAAACATCATTGAAGTAAAACCTATCCCGATGTGTGGAACAAGGGATTTGTCAAAATGAAGTGAAATGAAGGGGATAAGGGGCTTCTAAATTCTTAAGAAAATATTTGGAAGTAGGGAGGAATGTTAGGAAGTAGGGGAAAGTGGAATTTAAAATATTGAGTGAGGGGAAGGGGTCCAAAAGGGAAAAACATAGGCCTAGCCTATAAAATTGCCAAGTTGTAGCAAGAAACTAGGGTTTGTGCAAAAATGAGGAATTTGGGGGATCTCAGTGATGGGAAGTGTTTAATAAGGTAAATTAAATATAGGGGAAGGTGTATGAAAATTAGGATACAATTTTGGCTGATGATTTGACCATCCAAGAGAAATTACCTCCAAAACCCTAGGAGAGAGAAATGAACCTTACGTAGGCACAACTGAATCATGAACAAGGTGTAAAATGACCCTTTGGAACTTGACATGATGATGAAAACCCTATGAATGATGGTACACTCAGCTGAATGGTGACATGGACCGACATTTGGAAAACTTTGAAAGGAGTGAAAAAAAACCCTAGACCTAATACCTCGTGACCAAATTTTGCTTGAAGACTCTCTGAAATGACAAAATTTGACCTTGACATCTTAAAATCACCTTGTAAAATCATGTTTGATAACTGGAGGAAGGCTGCAAAGGCTGACACTAACATTGGCTCCAATGGGGATAGTAGCTCCTTGGAGGTGCCAAGAACTACAGATCTTTGGAAAGCATATAGTGCCTTCATCCATTGGGCAATGGAGTCAAAAAATCAAGCTCAAATGCATGAATGAAAACTAATGACTTGACGACACAAATTGAATCTCACTCAACTGAAAACTGACTCGATACTTAAACACAACCGAAAAACTTGAAATATGCTCAATATGAAGCTTATTCAATACGACCTACTCTAGTTATTCCATTCATCACCTGATCATGTGAAATGAAACAACCAATGCAACTAGGTAAGTATTGCAGCTGCTGTTTGAATTCTCCGCAAGTGCTCGCTTATGAAAAACAAGAGAGAACTAATGAAAGGAAACTCCCATGAAAACTTGTGAACAGATCCGTTGAATACTATGGATTCTCTATCCAGCTCCAAAAACACTACATAAGGATCTTGAAATTCATGCACATTGGGACTTAGCTCATCCAATAGATTACTTTTCTTCTCCTCATACCATGAATGCAAACTTTGATCTGAGCTTTGTGACGAGACTCTTGCTAAAAATGAAAAAGAGACCAGTTGTCGGATCGAGTTTGTATCAATACACGTTTCAAGCTCACATGTAGTCAATGGAGAAGGACTTTGACTGCAGACATCATCCAACACACCAGCTATTGGATCGTGAAAAACTTGAAAAGACTGCTGCAACCCATTTTCTATTGTTTCTGATGAGATTACATGATTTTCTACAAGCTGCTCATTTGAAGATTTACTATGAAATTTACCCTTCAAAAACTGAAATGATTCAAAACAAAATGGTACAGAGTCATATTGTATCATTTGATCATATGTGCCAGCTTCCAAGTCCTCATCTACAACTTGACAATCAATGGCATTCGGGGGCTGCAAATCTGGATATGGGAAGTCTTGAACAAGGTTTTTATTGCCCTAAATATGGTCCAAATCAAGACTTGTTGACAGTTTATTTCTGATTGCATGGAAGTTATCTATGATGAACTGAAACGAATCAAAACAAAAAGGCAAAGATCCTTCACTTACTTCAAAATTTGCTGCACTTTCCTCGTCATTTCCATAGCTAATATGTGATGGCTGAACATTGTATTCGAACTGCTGAAAGTGAACTTCCTCCTTCCACAAACTAGCTGTTGTTTTGTCTGCAAGATTAGCTTCTGTTTGGAGAACATAATCATCATCATACTGATCAAACTGAGGCAAATCATCAGTATAAAACACATCATCAAGCATACATGTCAAATCAACAAATCTCTCTTCTCCAAGATGATCTACAAAATAATCATTATCAGATCTATGACAATTGGGATAAGAAACAAAATGTTTTGGATCAACAACTTGTTCTTCTTCAATCAGCGAGCCATGGGCTTGAACATTATACTCATTCCTTGTGGTGATCTTTTGCATCATCTCTTCCACTGCACTTACCAACATGTCAAGCTTTACCTCTAGAGATGTCGATTTCTCCGGATCTATGTTTTTCATCTCTTATTCCTTCAACATTGCCCTTCGGATCAGAAAATGAGCCTCTACATCTACTGCACTGTTCTGCATCTCTTCAAGTGTTGCAAGATTCCTTTCTCTCAGCTGAAACTCCATTTCCAGATCAAAGAAACCCGGGTAGTGCAAGAGAGCATATCTAGGAGGAGGTCTTATATCAACTGGCATCGAAAAATATACTTTGTTAAATCTGGTAGAAAACTGTTGTACTATCTCCCCTGGCAGTCTTTTCAGCTGGTTATACTCTTCTATAATTAAGAAAGGGTTATGTATGATCACCCACCTGTGGAGGAAAACTTTGACGAACTGTTGGAAATTTGAGATGCTCGCATCAGGTAGGGCTTTGAACCAACTCTTGACTTTGCCTTGCAAAGAAAGAGCAAAAAGCCTAATACTGACATCCTCTTCATCAACTTCAGAAAGGTCAAGAAAAGACTCAAAATTCAGAACATGTCTCTTAGCAGTGATATTGTCGCGTTCACCATAAAATCTTGGTAGATATAGATCATGATTTTTAGGGAAAGCATGGGATATAGGAGGTAAAATCAGAGGCTTGTATCGATCTGGAATTTTACAAGGTATAGGGGTATGTACAAATGCTGCAAAATTAGTCTTGATCTCTTGAGGTTCATCAGTTTGAAGATGGTCATCACAAGGTTCAGAAGAAAGGTCTTGATCAAGCTCAAAAGCATGCAAATCTTTGGTATTCAAAATCTTCAAAGGGAAAGAATCAACTGCATGTCAAGGATCTTTTCTCAAATACAATATACTTTGCAAAGCCTTCTTGATATTCTCAGGAAAAGAGAAGAAATAATTTATGACAAAGAAAAAAATGTCTTGGATGAAATTCCAACTTGAATACCTGATCTTTCCATATTGTCCTTTCATGTTTCTGCTAATCAGGTTCATCCTCCAGCAGATTCCTTGGATCTGATCTCAAAACTGATTTATAGTTGCCAGGTGAATGATTTCAGCCTTGCCGTGTCTGATCGCTTTCCACCATCAACAATCAGATCTGAACTTGATTAGATCTTACTGAGGAAATCAGATTTTCAGTTCATAAACTAGACCGGAGATTGACTAAAGCAACATTTATCTACTTTTGCTAATGAAAAGCAAGAGCGTTTCGAAGGCTACCTGGCTTAACTTCAGGCTCCGTCTGTAGCTTATAAAAAAAATAACACTAACAAGAAAACCATTTTTTCGCCAGTATGGTCGCCACTATGTTATTGCCTAAATCTACCTTAGGCTGAAGGAAGGCATAGTTCAGGGTAACATCAAACCATGCTCAGTCTGGTAGCTACCCTACCAGATCAAGAGAGGGCTCTGTCCGGGTCAATTTCAGCAAAAATAATCAATGAGGCTTGACATGACTTGAATAAGGGCTAATTTTAGGCTAGGTATATATGTAAAAGAGTTTGATTTTGATTTTTGGGTTTTTGTTGGAATGAAAGGGAAAGGCAGTTTTGGGTCTGGGGATGAGGCCTAGTTTTTGTAGAGTTCTGAATGGGGCAAGGAAGGTAATTGTTTTGATGCTTTAGATTGAATGAATGGATAGTTCAGACTGGTGAGGAGATGAATAGGGCAAAAGGCTTTCAAGAATCCTCTTCAAACAGATGAAAACGTGGAAAATTAAACAAAACTCAAGGCAGAGCAAAGCAATCTAATGAATTCCACCTTTATAACTCATTTGTTTAATTTAAGAAGAAATGAGAAGGGAAATGATACACATAAAACATCAATGAACTTACAATCATAGAGAGAAAAACACCATCAAAACACAGAGCCACATGGATCCCAAAGAGTGCTGCAAACCCTGGTCTATTCCTTTGCCAAAATTGCAGAGATGAAATGTACAATGAAGTGCCAAGCAATCCCAAGTGTCCAACCCTAAAAATCACTGAAGAACTACAAGATATAGACAAGAATAACTCCTTCCCATGCCTATAGGGGTCGATCTCACCATTATAGGAGTTGTTTCAACAAGATCTAAACTAAGAACTGGAAAATAAGCAATGAAACAAATTGCCTCTATATGATAGGAAACTGATTCATTCACTTACATTTCACTTTTTAGTGAATGAATATACTTGGATGAGTAAAAATGTGCCAAAATTACATCATATTCATAGAACTACATCAATTTACATCAAGAATTACATGAAAAAGTCAAACTAGCCAAAACTAGGCGAAAAATTGAGTTGCTAAGTGAAAAATAGGCCAAATTTCCCAATGCGTCGCGCCCGAAATCTCTATGCGTAGCACAACTTTGAGGCTGATTTTGAGGGCCTTCCCGAAGTCAAAATTGAGTGTAGGATAGCTCATTGGAAATCCTTTCCTGTCTACTTTCCAACCCAAGTGAAATTTCTAGATTTGGTTGCCATTTGCCCCTCCAAAAATCAAATCTCCCAACATTGCTTCCTGTGTGTGCAAAAAGTGGCAGAAAGGTCATTTTTAGGGTGTTTTTGACCCTTTAGGCAACCCAGAACTTGATCAAATCCTTAGGTAATACATAGGAATGCATAAATTTTGATGAAAAATCTAGAAATGCAAAGTTTTCCTCCAAAGGAGCTGCCAATTATAAGCGCGCGCCAAGTGGCTCTACGCGTCGGGCAGAAAAATCTGTGTTTAGGCCAAAAAATTCAACATTGACAAAAAGTTTCCCAAATTTCTTGAAATTTGGGCTGAATGTCCACCGTCAAGCACTATGCTGGGCCAAAGAAGCTTCGGCCAAAATTTGGAGCCTATCATGCCTTTTACGCCTCCTCGATGCCTTCTTCATCTATGTTGCTTGAGGTGAATATGAGGAGTTTGGTGTCTTTGGTTTTGTTGCCAAATATATGATAACAAGTGAGGGACTATGGAGGGATAGGGTGGTGGAAATGATGGAAATAATAGACTATTGTCAAGTGAAATTGTGAATTAAATATTTTGGGGCAGTCACTTGGTTTCTTGGAATAGCCTTGGGGTTTGAGGAAATTTACAATCGAGATGGGGACAATGGGAATGAAATGAGTATAAGTGGCTTTAGGGATGTAGGGAGATAGGGGAATGGATTGTAATAATAGGATAACAGTGAGGGGAGGAATAAACAAGGTGAGGAATGAAGTATTTGGCACAAATTTATTTTAAAACAACAACTTCAAAACCCTAAGGAAGCAATTTTCAACAAGATAAGAGGGTTTGAGTTTTGTGTATTAAAATCCTCATAAACAACACAAGATCTCATTCATTGACAATGGAGAGTTTACTTAACCAACTTGGACCAAAAGAGACTGAGAATATTTGGAGTTTTGGAAGAAATGGCAGTTAATTAGCTTTCCGGCCATATGCGCTGCGCACCTTCAATGCGTCGCGCCAGTGTATTTTTTACACTGCGGAGGCAGGCTCAATGCGTCGTGCCTGCACAGTGCGTCGTGACACTCAGCCTATGCGCTGCACACTAAAACTTCAACACAATTTTCCCTCAAGCTTCTTCCTTCACTCCTCACGGGTTCTCCTTTGCTCACTGCTATCTCTTGGCATAAAAATGGATTCTTGAAACATAAAAATCATATATATACCAAAGAATTTTTATTTTTCATTTGAAAAAACCCACTTTGTAATGTTGCAAACTTGACATTTCACTTTAAAACTCTATTTTGTTTCCTTTGTGCTTTTGGACTGAATGATGAGCTTTCACACACTAAACCACCATAAATTCTGAGAAAAACTCTTCACTTGCAATGGAAAAACTCTTAACTTACTTGCAATTTGAGCACATTTGAAAATTTTGGAGAAGTTTATGGTGAAATTGGGCTTGCAGCTCTATGCGCCATGCCACAAACCCAATGCGTAGTGCATTTTTGCAGGAGGTTGTTGGAGGCCTTCCTAGTGTCCAAATGGGGCACGGATATCTCGTTGGAAATATTATTAAGTCTACTTTCCAACCCAACTAGAATTTTTCAATTTGGAGTTCATTTTCCTTGTCAAAAATCAAATCTCCCAAGACTGGTCAAAATGTGAAAAATGAGGCTGCCTCAAGGCAGAGTGTTGTTGTAGTCAAATTTTGAAGGTCTTCCTCAACTCCAAATTGAGCTCATGATAGCTAATTGGAAATATATTTGTGTCTAGTTATCATTTGATGCATCAAGAAAGTCATTTGGCCAACCAAGCTAGGAGAAATCGTGATTTTTCCAAGGTCACTTCAGAGGTGCATCAATTCTCCTGAGGGGACAATATTTTTTACATTTCTCTAAAACCATGACACCTGTGTAAAAAGTGAAGGAGGTTTTTCTTCCTTGGCTTATTTTGGACAAAAATATCTCTCATTTTTCCAAAATTCATCTTTTATTGCTTAGAAAAATCATTGAAGTAAAACCTGTCCCGATGTGTGGAACAAGGGATTTGTCGAAATGAAGCGAAATGAAGGGGATAAGGGGCTTCTAAATTCTTGAGAAAATCTTTGGAAGTAGGGAGGGATGTTATGAAGAAGGGGAAAGTTGAATTTCAAATATTGAGTGAGGGGAAGGGGTCCAAAAGGGAAAAACACAGGCGTAGCCTAGAAAATTGCCAAGTTGTAGCAAGAAACTAGGGTTTGTGCGAAAATGAGGAATTTGGGGGATCTCAGTAATGGGAAGTGTTTAATAAGGTGAATTAAGGATAGGGGAAGGTGTATGAACATCAGGATACAAGTTTGGTTGATGATTTTACCTTCCAAGAGAAATTACCTCCAAAACCCTAGGAGAGGGAAATGAACCTTACCTAGGCACAAATGAAGCATGAACAAGGTGTAGAATGACCCTTTGGAACTTGACATGATGATGAAAACCCTCTAAATGATGGTACACTTAGCTAAATGGTGACATGGACCGAAAATTGGACAAATTTGAAAGGAGTGAAAACAAACTGTAGACCTAATACCTCGTGACCAAATTTTGCTTGAAGACTCTCTGAAATGACAAAATTTGACCTTGACATCTTAAAATCACCTTGTAAAAGCATGTTTGATCACTGGAGGAAGGCTAAAAAGGCTGACACTAACACCCGGAGTACATTCCTTCTGAATCCACTCCACCTATTCTGCTTGATTCCCCTCCAGACACAGGTTCTTCATATTTTGACCATCTTTTTACCTGTTCTTCTATCATTCCCCGTGATAACCCGTGTCTATGGCTCTCTTCCCATAATAATGATTTAGGTACCTTTTCAACGTCGTATGGTCTCCTTGAACTTTCCATTCCCCCTCCTAATCACGATCATACCATCCTTATCTTCGATGTCCGTCGCAGCCTGAGTGCCCACTCTTCATCCCATAGTTCTCATTCATCTCCCTCTCATCGATCTGTGAGTCCTAGACTTCCTACCCAGACCTCTCCCTCCCGTAGCTGTCAATGGATGTCTATCCTCTACTGAAGCTGCCATTCTTTTTCTCATCCCTCCCATTTCTTGTCTTATGACACTATTACATCGGCCCTCTCGTCCACACCTTATTTGAGCTACGCCGATGGGGCAAATTTCTATTCCCGCCATCTCACTTCAGCAGCATGGGCCATCTTTACCCCCTTGCATACCCTGGTTATTGCAAATGGAGTCTACATTGATGAGGCCACCAATAATCAGGCCGAATATGATGCAGTTCGTGGTCTCTTAGCCGATGCCCTCTCTCATCACATCCTCCATCTGCGTGTTCATTTAGATTCCCCGCTTCTTGTCTTACAACTTAATGGTGTCTATCGTGTGCATAACCCTATCCTGTTTAGACAATATTTACGAGTGAAAATTTTGATCCGAGAATTTAGATTCATTACATTTAGCCATATACCCACAGATCAAAATCACTATGTAGATCAAATCGCGAATCATGTTGTAGACTGGCATTTATCACACACAACACAATAACATTTAACACCATCAATCAAATGCATATACATCATATATATTGTATAACATGTGTTTTTAGAGTCCATCTACTTTGAAACATATGACATGCCCATAGCATGTTACAATAACAAAACTACAAAAATGGGGGGCACCACATGCCCCTACATAGACATTGGCGGGCACCACCTGCCCTACATCTAATCACTCTCTAGAGGATCTCGAGCCAATGGCTCTGCTCTCGCAGCTCATAGATCACGCACAGCCTGACCATCCATCGCCATGCGTCGCATGATACCTCGCCACTCTGAGGGTAGCCCAATACATAACTCTATGTACCGGTCGTCTAAATCCTGCCAACCATGCTCCGATACACCGGTCAACAGCCCCTCACATCTACAATGAAGGTCCTCCACCAAAGCATCCATATCCTTGCTCTGTGCCATCCTCGATCCACTTGCACCTGTAGCCCCTATCACTGCAAGTCGTCCCATATATCCGGCCGGTTTTACCGGAGCTATATCTGCATTCCAAAAAACATCACGATTAGCACCATGTATACTAGTCACAAACTCTAAAATAAACATAACATATTAGTTACTTGTCACTTACCATCGGGCCCCCACACTCGACCAGGCGGAAGCGGCAAGTCCGGATCTCCCCAATAACTCATCCCACTATAGGGATAGTCGTCTATGTATAATGGCATTTGATCCCAATGCGTGAAGAGATTTGGTCAGAACACCCATCCGACTGCCCCTCCCCCTCCTCTACATAGTAGTCATCCCCATCGACACATCTGGGGCTCTCTCGGACCTCCATCAGGCAACTGTACATGAGGTTGTAAGGTCGGGATCTTCTCAAAGAAGAAAAAACACAACACCGTCCCGTAGGCGCAATCATGATTCACTTGCCGCTTACATAGCGACAACTGTCGTTTCACCGATACCAACATCATCTGGGCCCACCCATAGTAGGTCCCACTCAGCACACTCTCCACAATCATCATCTGCTCTCCAGTGATGTGATGGAATGCCTGGCTACCCAAGATCCACAACACTGCTGCGGCCACTGCCCGAGTCTCCAACATCTCTAGATCACCAATGGATATCCGAGTCCCTTTGACTCAGACACCTAGTTGACAATGTCGCTCAACAAACTCCATAATGTTACGCCCCCATGGTAACACTGGCTGCGTATTTCCAACCATCCCTAATGGTGGGAGACCAGTCAAGAAATACAAATCCTGGACCGTTAGCTCGATCCTGTGCCCCTGCACTACAAATGCCTCATGATCTGGATCCCAATAACTAATAATCCGGTCCAACAACGGCTCTCCAGCCCTCATCAAAGGGTTCTCCAAAAATTCAGAACCCCATGCCTAGCCAGTTCATGACAGACACCCTGATCCACCTGGACTTCCATCTGTAATGTCCCTAAGTCTCTCTCTCTCCACTTGATCCATATATCTGCCATATCTACACAAAACCATCACTTTTGTCAGCCTCCAGATCAACAAAACTGCATTATCATACACCAAAACAGAATCTCAGCCCATAATTGAACTGAAACCCCCCACATCTAATAGGTCGCACTTTTTGGGCAAAACCTGGGCCAGGTCGCACTTTTCAGGTCAAAACCTGCGTCCCAGGTTGCAGCTTTTGCCCCAAAAAGTGCGACCCGATTGTAATGATGAAGTAAGGGCAGTTACTAAGATTTAAAGCCCTAATCTACAATTTGAATCCATCAAAAACAAAGCTTAGGATTAGGCCTCTTACCTGCAACTGACAGATCACAATTCCAATGGTTGGTTTGTCCGCTACGATTGCCGCAAGATTTAGGGCCTTCTCTCCTCTCCACATTCACCACAGCTACACAAGCAAATGAATGATTTTGGAGGGAAAACGCCTTATTAGAAGAAAACCCCCGTTTTTTCTTTCGCCCGCTGCAACCAAACCGTAGCCCCGTTTGACATTTCGTCCACACCGTTGGAAAGCTCTCATCGAACATTCTAATGGGTATCTATTAGTTTGTCATGTTTTGATACTTCACTAGGACACATTTTTTCCATGAAGAGTCTATTCACCTCTTCTTAAAATAGAATTTCTTCACTTACGACACTTGTACTTGGGGCAACACTTTGCCTCCTTAGTCATCTTCGTTCGTGTTGATTTTCATCATGAGCTACCATATTGTACTCATGCTTTTCTATTCCCCCATTGGACCCATACTATGAGGCAGCACCATTGAGTCGCCCTTGTTTAGAGCATCCAAGTCGAGTCATCATCACATCCATGGAGTCTATCCCGAGTCCCTTCATACCCCGCTATAATCCTCCATCCTTTCTTGCTTGATCCCTCTCCATTGTCACACATTATGGCCTTCAATACCCTTGTCCCCTATCCGTCATGATATTGTGTTAGTCACTGCCAAGCCATTCATGCCCTTTATGCTCTAAGAAGGGAAGTCGTCTAACCGCTCCTCCATATCCCTCATTCCATCATCATTATCAATATATACTTGTTCATTGCTCTACTATTTTCCCTCGTGCCTTAGTTGGGGTTCCCTTATTGCCTCACCTATGGCGGACCGACTTCTGTCGACATCAAATTTCTTACTCCAGAAGCCAGGTCTAGGGGGTAGTGTACCCTGGTTCCAGTTCTTCTCAGCATGATGGTGATCTATACACTTGATGGTCTAGTGATGCAGCAGCAGCTATTGTGATTCTCGGGCGTGTGTGAGATGTCTCAACCCTCATGAGGGGGTGGCCCTGCAGGTAGCCCCCCACATGCCCGGATGACTTCTTCATTTCCACCATTGATGTAGCTCCTCTCATTTTAATGATATCGGCCCCAACCACTTACAGCGCCTCTTCGATTTGCACGTACTAGTCCGATGTTGCGAGCCCTTCCCCGTGTGTAGGGGGAATTTGGGTGTATTTTTATCTCATGTACTAAACTCTCCTTGTATAAGTCCTGAAGATTATTCCAGGCATCGCATGTATGTGGGATTCATCATTTTGTTTATCTGGCTCATGTTTAGGCCAGCATATGCTTCACTATTACGTTCCATGGTTTTCCAGGCACCTTATTCTTTGTACTATGGTCTCAGCGAGCATAGGTATGCCTCCCCCGCCGCCTTTAACAGTAGTACCACTTCATCACCTAGAGACTTATTGCACCTGTAAGTCTCGTCTCCTCAGGGTCTAGTCCTCTCACACATTAGACTACCTTACATTCCTCTCTCTCACTTCCCTTTTGATACCTAGTGATTGAGTTCTTACAACATACTTCGGTCATACGATTTGCTCCTAACACTCGTACGTTGGGGGGAAATCTGTTACACCATTTTTTTGGTCATCTAACTCATTATCATTAGATGAACCCAAGTACACCATGTAAGATCAATTTTACCCTAAGTAAAATTTCTTTCAGCATGTCAAATAACATTTGTCCATATTTCCTGGTCATATTTAACCCAAAACAAGGAAATTAATTGAATAAATCATTATTTATTTAATTATTTCCTAGGAACAAGTTATTTAAATCATTATTTAATAACATTCCTAGTTAAATTTGACTAAATCCTTTTTAAACAATTAAATAAATCATTATTTATTTAATTATATCCCCATCATCTCCCTAAAATAATAAATAAATCATTTATTTATTTATTGTTTATAAATAAAGGAATTGACCCACGTCAAAAGACCTTTTCCCTCCAACAAATATAATAAAATATTCCCAAAGGGTGGTTCTAGAATTTAATTAATAATATTTTATTCATGCAACAAGTTCTAGATAACCCTAATATTTTGTTATAAATAGGAGGGTTTTCCCCATTCATTAGTCACCTTCATTGCATTAGATCACACTAGATCTATTCTTGGTCACCATTTTCCATTTTTTGCTTTGTGAGCTCCCATTGAGTTCTATGTTTGTCAGGGTTTTCTACCATAATAAGAGAGAGGAATTTTAGATCTAAAACACTGAGGACTTTCAAGAACCCATCCCATTGAGGAGAACCGGAAAACACCTTTCTTGTTTTCCTCTCAGGTGCCCCATTCTTTAATATAATACAAATTATTCTTTTAAACACTTTGTTCTTGTCTTGTCTATTGGATGCATGGAGCCATATTATATTTTATCTGCTTAATTTCTTTTGTGCAGCAGACTTAAAGATATTTTGCAGCCATAATCGATGTTAGGGTTATTTTTTATGCGTAGCTAAAGTGATCTTTTACGACAAAAGATTCATACTAACACATTCATTAATAATTAAAAAAATCATTATTTATTTTATTATTACTCAACCACATCCTTAAAATAATAAATAAATCATTTATTTATTTATTATTTACAAATAAAGGGATTTGAGCCAAGTCAAATTCTTTTTCCCTCCAACAAATATAATAAAATATTCCATAAAAGTTGGATCTAGAATTGGTTAATAATATTTTAATTATGCGCCAATATCTAGACTAACTCAATATTTTGTTATAAATAGAAGGGTTTTTCCATTCACTCACTACCTTTTGTTGCCTAAAGATCACTCTGGATCTATAGTTTTTGTTTGAATTTGATCCACCATAATTGTCATATTTTTCTATCTTTTTGCTTGTGAGCTCCCTTTGAGTTCCATTTTTTGTCTGGGTTTTCTACACCATCAAGAGAGAGGAATTTTAGATCTAAAGTGCTGAGGACTTACAAGAACCCATCCAATTGAGGAGAACTGGTAACATCCTTCTATGTTTTCCTCCCAGGTGCCATTAATACAAAATTCATTCCACATATTCTTGTCTTGTCTATTGAATGCATGGATCAACTCTTGTTTTTTATTTACTACTTAATGTCTTTTAATGCATAGATCTAGATTTTTGCAGCATTTATCTTGGTCAACTAATTGCAGATCTAAAGATATTGGCAACCATATTTGTTGTTAGGGATATTTTTTATTCATAGCTAAATGGAATTTTTTCATACACTTGCGATTAAGATTCATACTAACATTAAGTGTACCCAATTTTCCATGTGTCATGATTAAAGAAGGTTATAGTTGAAGAATTTTTGGTTCAAACAATATTTGACAGAACTTGATGAGGAAGGAAAAATCATATTGGA
Source organism: Pinus albicaulis (assembly GCA_034641835.2). Taxonomy (NCBI): domain Eukaryota; kingdom Viridiplantae; phylum Streptophyta; class Pinopsida; order Pinales; family Pinaceae; genus Pinus; species Pinus albicaulis. The sequence continues at coordinate 354,582,418 of CM076581.1, read as the reverse complement.
ACCTAAATAAATCATGAAAAATAGAATTTTACAGCTACGAAATTGATCAATTTCAGAGTACCTCATCAAGCGGAAGAAATTACCTACTCAAGATTCCACACGGGAGGATGAGAATTTTATACATAAGTATCCAGAACTACTCAAGCGTTGAGGATAACACTTTTTTGAAGGAGAGGGGCATATTAGGTCACTATATTACTCGTGTAGTTCATTATTGTTGTTAGTGTAACACCATTATTTTTTATGTTGTACCCCTGTAGTCCCCATATTGTTATTATTGTGGTCGATAATATCCCACTATTCTTATTATTGTGCCCTTACATTATTATTGTTAGGTTGGCTAGGATTTTATTGTGACCCCAAGCACTCCGATATATAAAAGGGAGGTTTATTCAATTGTATCATCCAAGAATTGTTCATTTATGTAATGTAAAGTAGGTTTCCCCCTCGAAAAGGTTGTTATTCCCTATATTACTAGTATAGTCCCTTATTGTTGTTAGTGTAACCCCATTATTTTTATTGTTGTACCCCTGTAACCCCTATATTTTTATTATTATTCCCTTCAATTATTATTGTTAGGTCGGCTAGGATTACATTGTGGCCCCACTAGGATTACATTGTGGCCCCATGGACTCCTATATATACAAAGGAGGTTTTGTCATTTGTATCATCCAAGAATTGTTCATTCATGTAATGTGTTGGAGGTTGCCCCCTCGAATTGGCTTATTTATAAAGCGTTGCTATCTCTTTTCTTCTATTTTTGGAGATGGTTTCTCAACATTTGGTATAAGAGCTTTGGATTCTAGGGTTTCTCTGTTACAAACAGGTCATCGTGAAATTTTCGCTATAACTTTTTTTCTACGAAAGTTCAGAAGCTGAAATTTTTAGAGTGTGAAGTCGACATCCTAAGGAACATCATCATAAAATTTAAGATCTTGGTTCAGAATATTTTCGGAGATATGGTCTGTGGAATTTAGGTCTTTTGTAGGCTCCCAAATTTCATCTCAAAGAGGTGGTCGTGGGAAAATATTCATAAATATCTCTTTGAGAATTGGATTGGAATTCTATAAAATTTGGCTACAAGTACATGGACTGTATTTTCCTTTCTATCAATGTCAGAGCCGAAGGGGGAAACAGTAACACATGGCAAGTTGTGCAGTTTCACTCTACTGAACCAATCCATAACTAGGTCATCGTAGGATATTGGGCACAAATTTGTCTTAAAGCATCCAAATCAAGTCAGATCTATGGAATTCTAAAGAGAATTTAGATGACTAGCTCAGTGCCAAATTTTAGATATTGAAGATCTGAAATCAAAGAGATAATTCAGTTTCAATATCGAGCTCCTCAAAAGCAAGAAAAAGGTGTGTATTTTTTTCTGAATTGCATAAGTCTTGTGTAAAAAAAAAATCAGTTTGAAGTGATTCCAAGGGCCTATTGAGCATATATTTCAGCATTGGGTACTGAAATTCCTCCTAAAAAGAATTCAACACCCATTAAGCCCTCAGATTACTCTACTATGACTCATGAAGATGAAGAATTGCAAAATGATATATCAAAATTACAAGAGCAAGTGCACCAAATTTCGCTCTCGCAAAGAGCAACAAAAAAGGAAATGGAAGTTTTGAAGAAATGCATTGAAGCGAAGATGGATGGTTTGAATAATAATATGGACGGTTTGAAGAAAGGGGTGGAAGCTAATATGGATGGCATGGAAGCTGGCATGGAAGCTAAGATGGATGACATGGAAGAAGAAATGAAAGACAACATGGAAAACATGAAGAATGATCTAAAATCAGACATGGAAGGTTTGACAAATTTGATACAAGAAATGTTTCCTAATGGCGAGACGATAGTAGAGGAAACTCATGATGAGAAAAAAATAAATGTTAATTGTGATTTCATAAACTTTAATGTTGGATGGAAGAACCACCATATTCCAAATATGGATATGAGGAAGTTTGATGGCAAGGATCCCGTAACATTGATACTACAGATGGAGAAATATTTTGATCTCAATAATGTGCAAAACACACAAAAGGTACACATTGCAACTTTACATTTAGAAAATAATACATTTGTATGGTATCGATGGCTTTGATCTCATAAAAAAATTGTCACTTGATCAATTTTTATGGAGGAAATGATAGCACATTATGAGGATACAAAGAGCAACACCTTCTTTAGCCAATTGATAAATCTCAAACAAAAGGGTTCAGTGCCGGAGCACATTGAGAACTTCCAAAAATTGAATATAAAGGTAACTAATATTCCAGAGGAACAACAGATTGATGTCTTCATAGGGACTTTAAAGGATAACGTCCAACATGAAGTCTGCGTTTGGGAACCTAATTCATTAGAGAAGGCTTTCAGGTTGGCAAGTAAAATTGAATGTAAAATTATGGCGACAAGGAAGCCTACCACTCACATCTATAAAGATGGAAGTGTTGCTACTCCTAGACTTCCACAACCTACAAGGTTGACACCACAACAATTGGAAGAAAAAAGAGCAAAAGGGCTTTGCTACAGTTGTGATATAAAATACACTAAAGTTCATAAGTGCGTTGAGAATACATTATTTTACATAGATTGTGAAGAGGAGGAATAAAATGAAGAAGAAACTTCAAAATTATAGGATATACACTAGGAAGAGACCCTAAAAGAAGAGGAAATGAGTCTGACCATATCATGTAATGCATTGGTAGGAATTACCACTCCTCAAACTCTCGAGATAGAAGGACATATCAAGAAGAAAAAGGTAATAGTGTTGATTGATTCGGATAGTACCCATAATTTTATTCATTGTAAGGTAGCCAAGGAATTGAATTGTTTCCTATACCGAGCACCAGAATGTCAAGTGATGGTTGCAAATGGAGGAACTATAAATTTCTTTGGAAAATGCCATAATATCAAGCTAGACATGGGGGAAAATTTATTGAATAGTCCAATGCTTTCCATCCCAATGGGAGGTACTGATGTTGTACTAGGAGTATAATGGTTACAATCTTTGGGGATGGTAGCTTTTAATTTTCCAGAACTTTTCTTGAATTTTTTTTTGGAATGAAAGGAAATCAAATTACGGGGTATCGCAGGGAAGCTAGGAAATATAATAAGCTCTAATGTCACGACAAAGCTTCTGAAGAAAGAACAATGAGACGTAATTGCATAATTATTCTCACTGGAAGTTCCAACATCAAAATCATCTATTTCTCCAGATCTCCAAAAAGTGTTGGACTATCATTCTGAGGTGTTTGATACTCCCAAAGGACTCCCCCCTATTTGTGATCATGATCATGTTATTCATTTGATTCCAGGAAGTGTTCCTCCAAACATCAGGCCTTACGATATCCTTATGTCCAAAAGAGAAAAATTGAACATATGATTGCAAAAATGTTAGAGGCTGGTATAATTCAACCTAGTCAAAGTTCTTTCTCTGCTCCAGTAGTATTGGTGCACAAGAAATATGGATCATGGTGCATGTGTCTGGATTATAGGGAGCTCAATAAGCTCACTATTAAAGATAAATTTCCCATTCCTGTGATTGATAAATTATTGGATGAATTACATGGAGCAATTTATTTTACCAAGTTGGATCTTTGTTCAGGATATCATCAAATTAGAATGAAGACTGAAGATATTCTAAAAATAGCATTTCGAACTCATGAGGGTCATTATGAATTTTTGGTCATGCCTTTTGGCCTTACCAATGCACCTTCTACATTTCAAGGGTGGATGAATTCCATTTTCAAGCCCTTACTTAGAAAATTTGTGCTAGTATTTTTTGATGATATACTAATCTACATTAGGTCTTGGAAGGATCATGTTCAACATGTTGACAGGGTGCTCAAACTATTGGAGGAGAAACAATTATATGAAAAAAAATTCAAATGTTTCTTTGGAGTACAAGAGGTGGAATATCTGGGTCATATTGTATCTCATGAGGGTGTTAAGGTGGACCTTAACAAAATTAAAGCCATTAAGGAATGGAAAGTCCCCACAACCATAAAGTAGTTGCGCAGATTTCTTGGGTTAACAGGGTATTATTGCAAGTTTGTTAGAATTATGGGAGAATAGTAGCACCTCTAACAACATTATTGAAGAAAGATGCATTTTCATGGACTCTTGAAGCAACTAAGGCCTTTGAACATCTTAAAGAGGCAATGTGCCTAGCACCATTCTTAGCTATGCCAGACATCACAAAAACCTTTATTGTGGAATGTGATGCCTCAAGAAATGGAATTGGTGTTGTTTTAATGCAAGAAGGAAGGCCCATTGCTTTTGAAAGTATTTACAAAAGGCTATTTATGAGAAGGAAATTTTGGCAATACTACATGCACTAAATAAATGGAGACCTTACCTAATGGGAAGACACTTCAAGGTAAAAACTGATCATGATAGTCTTAAATAATTTTTGGAACAAAGACTATCTTCAGAAGAGTAGCAAAAATGGGTAAAAAAGATGTTGGGTTATGAATTTGAAATTGTCTACAAAAAAGGGAAGCTAAATGTTGTTGAAGATGCACTCTCAAGAAAGGATGAAGAGGTGGAAGCATTGCTTTCTACCATTTCAATTATCCAACTAGATTGGATAATCAAAGCAAGGGATGAATAGAAGAAGGACGAATAAGTGTGGACTCTCATTCAAAATTTGCGGCAAGATCATAGTACATCTGATACATTTAGTTGGAAAAATGATTCCTTATGGTACAAAGGTTGCTTATATATTTTCAAGAATTCCCAACTAAAACAAAATATTCTTTTGGAATTGCACACTTCTCCTTTACGAGGACACTTGGGATTTTAAAAACTTACCGTAGGGTGAAGAAAGAATTTTTTTGGGATGGCCTTAAATCTGATATTCAAAATTTTGTGGCGGAATGTTTGGTTTTCCAGCAAAATAAAGTTCAGACAATTAGGACCCCAGGTCTTCTACAGCCTTTATCCATTCCAAGTTAATGTTGGGAGGAGATTTCAATGGATTTTATCATAGGTTTACGTAAGTTTGAGGGAAGGAGTGTAATCATGGTGGTAGTTGATAGACTTACCAAGTATGCACACTTTTGTTCATTATCTCATCCATTTAAAGCTAGTACATTTGCTACTGCATTTATGGAAACAATTCAAATCTACATGGAAACCCGAAGATTATTGTAAGTGACAAAGATCCCATCTTTACAGGAAATTTTTGGACGGAATTATTTTCTTGTTTGGGTACTCAACTAGCTCATAGCTCATCTTATCATCCTCAATCCGATGGTCAAACAGAGATAGTGAATAAATGTTTAGAAGTATATCTTCGTTTTTTTGTATCTGATAAGCAAGCACAATGGGTCAAGTGGTTACCTCTCTCTGAATAGTGGTATAACACTTCCTTCCATACTGCAACAAAAATGACCCCATTTATGGCACTTTATGGATATCATCCACCATCCATCACATCTTATTTAAGGGAAAATGCTAGAGTTCAAGCAGTGGATGATCACATTAAGCATCAATAAGAATTTCTCCAACTCTTAAAGGATAACCTAAATTTGGCACAAAATTGAATGAAACAATAGGAAGATCAACATCGTAGTGAGAGAAGTTTTGATGTGGGAGACTAGGTATTTTTACGGCTACAACCATACAAAAAAATGTCCCTCAAGCAAGCTAAGAAGGATAATAAATTATCGCCAAAGTACTATGGTCCCTACAAGGTTTTGCAAAAGATTCATACTATGGCATACAAATTGGAGCTTCCTGCTTCTTCACGCGTGCATCAAGTTTTCCACGTTTCATGCTTAAAAAAGGTTATAGGGGACAAAATTCCAGTTCAAACAATATTTCCAAAACTTGATGAGGAAGGAAAAACCATATTGGAACCTGAAGCAGTCATAGAAATAAGAACTTGACAACTACGAAATCGATCAATTTCAGATTATCTCATCAAATGGAAGAACTTACACACTGAAGATTCTACATGGGAGGATGAGAATTTCATACAAAAGCACCTAAAGCTACTCAAGCGTTGATGACAACACTTTTTTGAATGAGAGGAGCATGTTAGGTCCCTATATTACTAGTATACTCCCTTATTTTTGTTAGTGTAACCCCCTTATTGTTATTTTTGTACCCTTGTAACCCCCATATTGTTATTATTGCGCCCTTCAATTATTATTTTTAGGTCGGCTAGGATTACATTGTGGCCCCATGGACTCTTATATATAGAAAGGAGGTTTTTTCATTTGTATCATCTAAGAATTTTTCATTCATGTAATGTATTGGAGGTTGCCCCCTCGAAGTGGCTTATTTATAAGGCGTTGATATCTCTTTTCTTCTATTTTTGGAGCTAGTTTCTCAATAGAGGCTGATTTCTAAGTCGTTGATCTATATTTTATTCTATTTTGTGAGATGGTTTCATAAAATTGGTGCTCCAACAATTGATTATAAGAGGAGGTCAATGTGGTGATGGAGAAAATACTTGTAGAGTTTGATTTCATTAGCAGATCGATTTCCAAAGTAGAAACAATCAATTTTCGGAGAGAGAGTCATAGAAATTGAAGCAGTGAGAGAGGGGCAGAGACAGTGAGGATGGAGGAGGCATTATAGATCCAACGTGTGCATTTGGAGAGAGGAAAAAGAGCCACAAAGAGTTTATGGCTAGGGCAGTGTGGTAGCATCTAGAGAAAAAATCGATTTGTTCAAAGGGAGAGATGTTTTTAGTTCCAGAGGCCAGGAAGGAGTCCCAAAGTTCCATAGAAGCATATTTCCAGTCATTAGAAGGAAGAACGACTTCATCTGATATCATTTTGAGGCTATACATCCATCTAGTTACAAAGAGAGGTGCAAAGGCTGATACTGAGGGTTAAAGGGCCATATTTATGAAGGAAAGTTGTGCCAGATCTTCCCTGTGGGGTGAGGAAAAATCCTCACTAGAGTTTTTCCAAAAAAAATCTCTGTAGGATTTCCAGTGTTTCGACATCCATTTTTCCTCATATTTTCTCACTACTTCTTAATAATACAACCCTTATTTGTTGCACCACTTTTCTCAAGTTGGGTTTTTTCGGGGAATTTTGTCCAAAAATAGTTGTGTTAATTTTATGTGTGTGTGTTATCATTTCTTCCAACATTTATTCTTCCGTAGTTTAATTTGCGTAGATTGGAGTATGATTTATTTATTATTTCCCTTAGAAAACAAAAAAATAATTGTTAAATTAAATTAACAATTAGGAGAATAATTTCTAGTTGCTGCAATAGGATTGCGGTTTAAAAATTTTCACATGGTATCAGAGTGCATTTGATCAACCAAAGAGCTTAAAGGTGAAGAAGAAGGAATTTCATTTATTTCCAAGGGTAGTGGGACGAAATTTCCAGGGGGAATTTAGTCACTTATCCAAGAGGCCAAGTTACTCGAGGAGATTCGATTTTTCTGAAAGGAAGACAAATTCGTGTTTTCCAGCTCAAGTGATTCTAGAGGTAGAGGAAGAAGCAAAAAAATTTTTTTTGGGAAGATGTATGGCTAGGCATAGAGGGTTTTCCAGTAGTTTTCTAGTGCATAACCTATGTCGGGTGGAAGAATAACACATACAGAGGGAAAATTTATCTCTGGGAACTTCTAGTCTCAGAAGTTCAAATTTCTAGTATCAGATTGGTAGTAGTGGCTACCAAATTCACACATTTTAGGAGGGAGTGCGAGTAGCATGACAAAAAATGAGTACATGGGAAGAGGGAGTTTTCGATATTTTCAGAGATGACCACTGCAGGGGTTATAGATTAGGACATGTTCGATGGAGCTTCCAACTATGTCATTTGGAAGGAAAGGAACTCCTTCCTTCTAGATGAATTTGGCCTGAAGGCATATATCGATAATGTGGTGGAAGTTCCCAAGAATGTAGATTATCTACATGAGTACAGAAAGGAGATGTCACGAGTGAAGCGATTGATCCTAGATGGAGAATGAGATCATGTAGTCTCACATATAGATGCAAGGATACTGCCAGGAAGATGTGGGATTATGTTTCCACATTGTATCAGGGTACATCCGAGCAACATAAGATGTATGTAGAGGAGAATATGAGATTCATACAGATGAAGAACAGGGAAGGCATAGACGCCTTCCTTACTAGAATTCATGAAGTTTGAGATCCCTTTTCAGCTGTTGGGGTAGCGCCTCAATCCATAGAGCTAGTGAGATTAGCTATCAAAAATGTCTCAGAGGAGTGGTAGGTATTTTTCCAAAGTATAATGGGTAGAGAAATGCTTGGAGGATGGTAAAATATGTGGGATTATTTGCAACAAGAGGAGTTGAGCCGAGCTCTTTTGAAGAGCTTCATTAGTGGAAGCAGCAACATGCAAAAGTTGGTGAAGGAGGGGAAGAATGTGGCCCTTGCATCTAAGGATCCCAGTTAGGGATAGGAGGAGTGGAGGAAAAAGAAGAAGGTCCTTTCAAAGGTCAAGTGCTTCAAGTGTGGTGAGATAGGCCACTACAGTACCCAGTGTCCTCTTAGGAAGAAGTAAAAGGAGGAGAAACAGGACCAACAGGCAGCTTATACAGAGATTGATAAGATTTCCTCCAGGCTAGAGGAAGACTTCGCTATGTTCACTGATATACCTCCAAGAGTGAGGTGGGGTGACTTGGTTTTTTAGCCCCAGAGTGCTACATATGGGTAGGATCATTGAGGAGTAAAGCTCGTGGATTCGTACCTGGATACGGGGGACTAAAATATTTCGTAGCAAGATGGACCAATGGTAATTGGTGCACTAAGATGCCAGAGTGATAGTTGTAGTGACTAGTAGTAGTTAGATGTTGGGGAGTAGAGTGCAAAGTTGGTAGAAGTGAAGTTGGCACAATGTAGAGTCAACAATAACACAAATTCCTTAGTGACAATGCAAATTTAGGTAGCATTTAAGACTCAGGTGACAAATGCATCATACTGAATGCAGTTGGTTCAGTTTTTGATTGCAAATGTTGCAGTTGCAACAACAACATATGAGAGGGAGTTGTAGTGAAGATGTCATGTTGGTAGCAGTTTACCAGGGTTAGTAGTAGCACAGATGCAACTCATATTAGTTTTTAACAGTGTTTGGAGGGCAACAATATCCAGACATTAAAATAATTACAGGAGATGATGCATAGAAATGGTGTTTTGGAAGTAGGTGTAGCACTAAAACACATTCCTCGCTAGGAGGGATTGTTAGTTTTTGTAGCATTGGATGTGTTCTAGCCACAAAATTTTGTGGAAAGAATAAAATACAAGAGTTCTCCAAAACCCAAAAATTGTTTCTAGAAATTCCACCCAGAAGTGTCTCAACTAGATTATTTACCGACTTTTAAATATTTCCTAAGCATAAACTTAGGGAATATGGTTAATTAATCAATATTTATTGTGGTAAGGAAAGAATAGTCTAGAAGCTCACTCAGATTGACTCCAAGAGGATACTAGCCATCAATTACGTTTTAATATTGGTCGTTTGTGCACCAACAAAGGATTATAAGAGGAGGTCGATGTGGTAATGGGGAAAATACTTGTAGAGTTTGATTTCATTGGAAAATTGATTTCCATAGTAACAACACTTATTTTTTTGAGATAGAGTCAAATAACTCGAAGCTATGAGATATTGAGGTTGGAGGAGGAGTTCTATTCTAGTGAGTGAATTTTTCAGAGAGGCAGAATGTCCATAGAGAGGCTAATGCTGGTGTTAGGGTCCCATGATTTAGCAGATTGGTAGACAAAATGCACAGGGTAACATAAGACCAGTCTTTGGAGTCCTAAGACCTAGCATTCCTGGACTCATAGAGGGCTCTCTCTATTATGTGCAAAATATGTGAACTTGTTCACTTCTAGGGTTTTGATTTTAGGCTAGTTGTTAAGTGTAGGGTTTGTTGTTTGTTTGGTTGGGTAAGATGAACAAGTAGAAATAGGTGGAATGAGAGGTCTTCAAATAATTAGGCTATGGATTCAATGAAATTCATGAATATCTCAACAACGAAACAAGATACATAACAGGGAAAATCTAGCTTGGTCAAATGGATCCTTAAGGTACGTGTGAAGTGGAATGAACAATAAGCTGGTGAACAAAGTAGGTGTCTAAGGGTAGTGAAGAATCCTTAAAAAAATACCTTTAAACAAGATATTCTCAAATACTGATCAACATAAGAACATAATAATAAGGCAGGGCAAGCCAATATCTCTTAGATTACGCTTTAAGTAAACAAGCATTCAAGATGAACAATTACAATGAAATATAGAAGGCGAGAAACTCATTTAAATTCTAGTGATTTCATGTTCAAGGTTAGAAAACATTCAAGATAACAAATAACTTTAATCAATGAAGAGGGAATGCATAAACATCAATGATCAAGCTACAAATAAATTTAAGGAAACTTCTCAAGCATGGAAAAAGGGCATGATCAAAACATGGCCTCTTTCGCTAAAACCTAACAAGTAATAATTCAAAGAGAGATTCCTGTTAGCCATCTTTAAATTTTTTTATATCTAATGATGGCTAAATGAGTCTTCAAATTTCCAAAAACAACCTTTTATGAGAAAATCTTGTGAGTTTTAGAAATCTTACTGCTTTCATTGTCCTAAGCCTACATCTTTACTAAAAAAATCTTCATCTCAGTCCTCCAAGTTATCCTACTAATTCAAAAAGAAACTGTTTTCAAGCTATGTTCACCATTTTCACCTTCATCTCCTCTAGCGATTTTCACTAATTTTTTCCCTTCCAAAAATCTCATTTTCCCCTTCTTATGCCCTCCATTCTCCCACAAACCTTTTTAAAACCATGAAAATCCATTTAAATTGGTTTAAAAACACTCTTTTACCTTATCAGAACTTTCAAAAAGGCTTAAAAAACCTTCTTTTCAGGCCTATTTTGACCCTTTGAATATTAGGCTTTAAGCCCTTTTAGCTTAAGCCCCTGCCCCATTCCGTTCATATAACCCCAAGGGCATGACCATGCGATATTCCCTCACCCCCTTTCATCCTAGCCCAAGTCCTATTTACTCCCCACCTGACCGCATCTCCGCCTCACTTAAGCCCCCTTTTCTTGTTATTTCAACTCCGTGCTATGGATTTCCCCCCGATAAAATCTTAGCTGTTGATCTCATTGATCCAATGGTGATCGGGCCTTCCTCCCCTTCACTCTCATTTCCCGATCTCCATTTACCCATTCACCCATTGACTAATCTCCACCATAGATCCCCCAGATCTTACGGTCATCATGCCTCCTCATCTTTTCAACCCCACCAATAACATTTCGCTACCAGACAAAGAAGCTGACGCCCTCATGCTTCACTCTCTGCTTGCCACCTGTCCTCCACTATCCCCTCCACTGCGTACCTTCTCCGACCATGATCAACCCACACCGTTGATCTGGCTCCCCCAGATCCAATGGTTCATGTTCCATTTCACGCGCATTTGCCAACAGGGTTTTAATGACCCATTTCAACGCGAAATAAGTGGTTTTCCCAGGGACACACGTCATCCACTAAATAGAATCGCTTCCATTTGGGTTTAAACCACTTACCACCTGTTTCTAACGCGAAAACTACTTGGTTCCACCCACAAAACTGCCTTTCACCAAATTGCACCAAAATTCAAATATTCCACTGTTTCTCCGGGTTTCGCTTGTGCAACCCTTCCATCCATGCATTTTCCTCTTTTTCAATTGCTTCGTCGCTTTCCTTCAAGCCTCTGAATGCAATTTTTACCTCAATAAACATAGGTTTTATTAACATGTTTGTGTTACAGGTTTAATGGCGGCCTAAATTTACAGGCCTTCCCACAGCAAAATCCAAGTTGCAAAAATCCCAAGATGATGATCCTATGGGTTTAAATATGCTGAAAGGGAGATTTAGGGTTCGATTTTCAATGTTTGATTAGTGCCTCATGAACACCGGTCAAATATTGAAACCCTCCAACGCAGAAAGGAAGCCACCTGTACACAAGAACAAAGAAAATCAGTCAAGGAGTTAAAGGATAGAAATTAAAGAGTAAAGGTTAAGAGTCAAATTCAGAAGATCAAAACTTAACCAGAAGATCAAGGATAAAGAGCACAACTTAAAGACAGATAAATTAAAAATAAAAATAATCAGCAGAGGAAAAATACCGAAGATGATTAAAGGAGGCCAAAAGGCAACATCAGAGGCCTTATTAGATTTTAAAGCATAAATCAGACATATCAGCAAGGAAGACTGTTTCGAATGCATAACCAACGAAGAAATTACTTCTCCAAAAGACAAAAAATGCCACCTGCCAGCCTAAATTCCCTAAAAAACATATACGTTATTACAAGTCAGAGATATTTCCAATAGACAGCTCAGAAGTTATTATCGGCCTACCAAATAAGCCTAAAAGTCAACAAATGCAACCAAGTGGTTCAAAAATTTAATGTAACATTCATTATGCAGAGTTAAACTATTAAATACATTTTGCCTTGGGCCTTGTGTGGTCTCAAAGGTCAAAATCATTAACTTAGTCATAAATGAAATATATTAACTCTAGCTTTCATTTCACCTCCTCACTTATCTATAAATATTACATGAGGACTTCAAACAGTGTTACCGATGAAATAGGTAACCGCACTGTTCCCTACTTTTTTTTGGTAGCATAAAAAGCACTCGATTTTGAAAAGTGGTGATGCAGAATCACCTTTTTTTTTTTTTTGGAGCACATTTTCGACACTCTAATATTTTTATTTATGAGGTATGAATATTTGTTTTAAAATGTTAGTGATTTTCATGCTAATTTTGAAATGTATTGATGCAGCATCAACTTTTTTTTTTTAGAGTGGTGATTTTCATGCTAATTTTGAAACGTATTGATGCAACATCAACCTTTTTTTTTAGAGTGGTGATTTTCATGTTGGTAATAAAACACAAAACTTAGATAAAAAAAATATACAAAAACAATAAAAAAAACCAATAAAAATGTAAAAAAAAAACAAAATTAACTCATAAAAATAAAAAATTTAAACAAAAATAAATAAATAAAAGAATAAAAAAAATATTCGAAAATTATATCAAAAGAAATGACAAAATTTGAAAAAAAAACGCATAATTTAAAGAAAAAAAACAAAATTAACGAAAAAAAAAAAAAATCAAAAACATTTTTTTCTAAGTCATTAAAAAAAACCATATAATTAAAAAAAAATAAAAAATAAGAAATTTAAAAATAATTTAAATTACAAAATTAAAATTTAGATAAAAAAAAATAAAATACAAAAAAGAAAAAATTAAATTTAAAAATTTAAATTAAAATAATAATAATAAGAAGAAGAAGAAAAATACAAATTTTAAAATTAACAGAAAAAACAAATTAAAAAAGAAAAACAAAATTTAAAATTGAAAAAGAAAATTAAAATAAAAGAATTAAAATTAAAAAAAACTATCATTAAAAAACAAAAAAAAATGAAAAAAACCACGTGCAAATAATTAAAAAACAAATATCCATAAATTTACTGTTTTTTTTTTAAATTAAACAATTTATAAATTTTAAAAATGAAAAACTAAATAAACTAAAAGATTAAAAAAAATTTAAATTAAATTAAAATTTAATAAATTTAATAAATAAATTTTAAATTCTAAAAAATAATTAATCTAAAATATTAAATTTAAAAACAAAATAAAAAATAAAAAATTAAACAAAAAAAATTAAAACAATTTAAATTTAAAATAAAAAATTTGAATTAAAAAACAAATAGTTTTAAATTTTTTGAATTAAAAAAAAAAAAAATCAAATTAGAAAAAAAAAATATTAAAAATTAAAAAAAATAAAAAATAAAAAAAGAATTTTTTTATCGTGGTGGCACCGCCAATCAGCTTCCCGCCCAGGTGGCGGCGAAGGCCGGCCGCTGGGCGGAAGGCCGATTCTGAGAATCGCCCTCCCGCGGCGGGAGGCCGATTCCGGGAATCGCCCTCCCGCGGCGGGAGGCCGATTCCGGGAATCGCCCTCCCGCAGCGAGAGGCCGATTCTAGGAATCACCCTGAGGCCGATTCCGGGAATCGCCCTGCCGCGGCGCGGGAGGCCGATTCTGCAGTGGGAGGCTGATTCCGGGAATCGCCATGAGGCCGATTTCGGGAATCGCCCTGCCGCGGTGCGAGAGGTCGATTCCAGGAATCGCCCTGAGACCAATTCCGGGAATCACCCTAAGGCCGATTCTGGGAATCGCTCTCCCGCAGCGAGACGCCGATTCCGGGAATCGCCCTCTCGCGGTGAGAGGGTGATTCCCAGAATCGGCCTCCCGTCGCGAGAGGGCGATTCTCGGAATCGGCCCCCCGCTGCGGGAGGGCGATTCCCAGAATTAGCCTCCTGCCGTGGGAGGGCGATTCTCGGAATCGGCCTCCCACCCAGTGGCCGGCCTCCACCGCCACCTAGGCGGGAGGCCGATTGGCGGCACCACCAAGATCAAAAAATTCTTTTTTTTTTAATTTTTTTAATTTTTTTAATTTTTTTTTTAATTTGATTTTTTTTTTTAAATTCAAAAAATTTAATTTTTATATTTGAAATTTAATTTGTTTTAATTTTTTGTTGTTTTTTAAAAAAACAAATTTAAAATTTTATTCATTTTTTTTTTGTTTTTAATTTTTTTTTTCTAAATTTTGTTAAATTTTTTTATTAAATTTTGTATTTTTTTTTATTTAATTGATTTTTTTTTATTTTTTTATTTTTTTAATTATTATTATTAAATTTTTTTTTTAGTTTTTTCATTTAATTTTTTAAAATTTAGTAAATTTTGTATTTTTTTTTTTAATTTATTTGAATTTAATATTTTTTTTTAATTTTTAATTTTTTTATTATTATTTTTTTAATTACATAAAAGTTTTATATTTTTTTATTTCAATTAAAACTATATATATATATATATATATATATATATATATATATATATATATAATATTTTCAAATTAATTTGTTTTTTATTTTAATTTTTATTTAATATATTTTTTTCAATTTTTCAATTTTAATTGATTTTTAAAGTTTTTTAACTTTTTATTTTAACAATGTTTTTTTTTTTATATATTTAAAATTTATTTGTTTATTCATTTATTTATTAAAATTTAATATATATAATTTTTTAATTTAATTTGTTATTTTAATATTAATTTTTTTTTTTTAATTTAATAAAATCTAATATATATATTTTGAATTTAAGTTTATATATATATATATATATATATATATATATATATATATATATATATATATATATATATATATTTTATAATTTAAATTTAATTTATTTTTTAAAATCTATTTGTTTTTTAATATATATATATATATATATTTTTTTTTTTAATTTAATATTTTTATTGTATTTTATTTTTATTTTTTATTTTTAATTAATTTTTCATTTTTTTACTTTTAATTTCAACAATGTTTTTTTTTTTAAAATTTTTATTTTAAAGTTTTAAATTTATTGAAATTTAATATATTTCTTTAAATTTAATTTTTTATTTTAAAATTAATTTTTTTTTTCTAATTTAATAAACAATTTCTTTTTCTTTTTTAAATTTAATTTCTATATTTTATTTTTTATAATTTAATATTTTTATTTTGTTTTTTTTTTTTTTTTTTATTTCTATATATTTTGAGATTTTAATCTTTAATTTTTTTTTATTTTTTATTTTTTTTCTTAAATTTTAGGTTTTTTTAAAAATATTTGAATTAAAATTTTTATTTTGTTATTATTTTTATTTTTTTATTCCTATATATTTTTAAATTTTAAGCTTTAAAATGTTTTTATTTTTAAATTTTTTTTTTCTTAAATTTTAAGTTTTTTTTAATGTTTGAATTTTAAAAATTAAAAAATGTTATTTCTATTTTTAAAAATGTCAAAAATATGACACAATTTTTTTTTTTTGTTATTCCAAGATCAACTGGTTTTGTTTTGAGGGTGTTTTTTCAATCCTTTTTTCAAGAAACAATTTTGTTTTTAGCATAATTTTATAAAATGTTGAAATTTGACCTTAAAAAAAAACCAAGTGCGTTCTGGAATACACCTCTTTTGTTTTTGGGGTGTTTTTTCAAGTTTTTTGAGTCTTTTTGGGTTAGAGTTCCCGTTTTGAGGTCAGGTTACCTATTTCATCGGTAACAGTGTTTTCATTGCAAGGGTTCTTCGTTGGATAATTGTTAATTGCTGTAAGATTGATCAAGAAAAGAGATGAAGGGATTTTGAGTAGCTGAAGAGCGCTAAGATGGATTGAGAATTTTTTGAGCTGTAAAGGCTCATGGTGCTAGAGTATGTAACTGGTTTGAACATCAATAAAACAAGTTGATTCATAGGATCCTGGTCTATGTTAATGGTGATGTTTTTCCTCACTGTATTTGTTGCCTCCTTATGTTTTCATTCTATCCATTTTCTCTGATAAAGAACAGAAGATTTAGAGTAGGATTTACTGTCAAAAGTACCCTCTTTCTCTCTGAAAAGCTTTATCTTTATGTTTTCTTCTACTAATGTTTGATTGGAGGATTCTTAATTGCCGTCTAGTTTTATCCAGCTTGTTGTTTTAAGAATGATTCAATAGAGTATAACCAGGGAGTTGGTCGTAAGCCCATATCCTTCTGAGTAGAACTTGAGATGTTGTTGTTAGAATATTTTCTTCAAGTATGCTAAGTAGAGTTTGAACAAGGGAAGTCTATGGTTTTTCCTGTTCTCTGGTCAGTATTTAAAGGTTTCTTGGAAAGATCCTGTTGGATTTCCTATGTTTTGGCAGTTTGGCAATACCAAAAGATAAGACAACATCAAACCACTTTGGGATCTCATGATCTAGCCCTCCTAGATCCAGAGAGGGATCTCTCTATAAATGTAAAGAATGATATATCTTTAAGGTCAGTTTATGGTATTAGGCTAGGTATGAAGCATAGGGGCTTGGTTTGTTTGTTTGGTTGGAAATCATTAACTGAGAAGGTTATGTGAAGTGAAGAAGGAACAAAGTAGTAGGATGTTTCAGCATGGGAAGATAGGTCAAGAGAAGTTCCAATCCATTGGGCTATGGAGTCATAAAAGGGTTTACTCGCATAACAACTATCCAAGGGTTTCCATAGAGCAAGTCATCTATACCGAAGGATCTCTTTAGATAGGTGGTGAGATGGAACATTAAGAAGTGAGGTAAAAGAAAGAAACCAAGGTGCAACCTAAGATCAGGTAAGGACTTTTAACCTATCCTGCTTTTGACATACTTTCAAAGGAAACTCTGAATAAAGACACAAAGGGTAGCTTAAGATCAAGTAAGGACTTTTAACCTAACCTACTTTCAACATACTCTCAAGGGAAACAATCCAGCAGTCCTCATAACTGCTTTCAGACAGTAGAAAACATTTAATATTAAACACAGAGCAAGGCCTAAGATCAGAGAAAGACCTTTAACCTTCTTTTCTTTTGACACCAACTCACAGGGAAACTTTAAAAACAAACTATTGGGGAAGAAACTAGAGGACAGGGCTAACCATAGACTTTCCTAGTTCAATATTTTACTTAGCATGAAATGAAAATATATTTCAAGAACAATGTTTCAAGTTGTACTCAGCAAGACATGGGCTCACCAACATTTCTTGACTGGTTATACTCTATAGAATTATCCTTAAAACACAAAGATAAAGCTTATCAGTGAGATTTAGGGTACTTCCAATAGTATGTCCTAATCTATACTTGCTGTTCTTTATCAGAGAATAATGGACAGTATGAAAAACATGAAAGGAGACAATTACAGTAAAGAAAACATCACCAATAATATAGACCAGGATCCTGTGAATCTTCTTGTTCAATTGATGTGCAAAACCAGTCACATACTTTGAGTCCAATGGATTTTTACAATCCAAACTTTTCTTCCCAGCCTACTATATTACAAACTACTTAGCTACTTCCCCTCAATAATAGTTCAAACAGTCAATAAAATCCCAACCAACCAACATTTTCAATGTGTTTCTCATGGGTTATTATAGGTGAGAATGGAAAGTTGTGGTAGATATGAACTTAAATGATTCATTAAGACAGTGGGGAGGAAGTATTCGAATGCCCAATCTGCTTAATGGTTCTACATTAACTGTTTGGTACCCTTTAGGCTGGTCTAGAAGTCTTTGTCAGATTGACAATAACTTCAGGTATGTTCTTTGAAGTACTCTGGCTTTTTTTTTTTGACTTTGGAAGCCCTGGTATGCTGGCAATTACTTCTGGGCTGCATATATGTCAATAATATCTCTGACTGCCTTAACTATGCTTTGTGTTGATGAAAATAGGACTGCAGGTGGCAATATGGGTCGATGGAAAGTAACTGGCCTCTCTGATTTGACGTGTCGAGGCTTCTCTGTTGATCTGTCCTTTATGCTTCACTGTTCTAGCTCTGATTGTGCTTCAGGCTTCATTAAGCCTTCCTTGGTCATCTTTTATGATCTTCGAACCATATCCTTTGACTTAACTATGGATTAGGCATTAAGTATTCAATTATGCATTAATCTTCTTAATCTTTTCTAATACACTTTGTTGCTTCTTCTGTACATATGTCTGGGGTGCGGCTGAGCTAGAGGGTTATGTTAGGGTCAATAACCCCGATCTTCAATAAAACCAGTTATTAAATCTTCTTAGTGATGTCTTCCTCTGCAATCTTTGGCTTTGTGATAGTCTTTCTGTGCTATGTGTCACCATGACTGTGACTATGGAGACAGTATAAATTCATCAACCTTTGAAACCTGTAGAAAAAAATAAACACATTATAAAAAACCTACGGGAGTGGGAATGACTACTTCAAAGGCTCGTGAGGGTGGAGGAGTAGTGAGAAAAAATGTGGACGTAGTGGAAAAATGGGAGGAAAACCTTGGCAGAGAAGCTAACTAGGTGCACATGGAGGTTTGGGCGTGACGGGGAATAGGAGTCGTTGGATTAGGACAATCAACGCTTGAGATTAATCGGTGAAATATTTCGGGAGCAAGTTAGGTGGAACATGAATGGGGGCAATATTAAATCAGGACCATCCTATCTTAGAGATCGACGACTGGGATTAAAAATGAAAGTGACGTTGTGGAGGGCAATGGTATGGCAGAAAACTGGGGGTGGTTTTCACAAAATGAAATGAGGGGAGGCAGTTTTGCGTGGATGGAATGCAATTCGATACAGCATCTGACATGTGTCCCTCCCAATACTGCCCATTTCGAAAAATTTTGGAATGTTAACTCTTGGGCACAAAAATTTTGCGAAACGAAGTTTAAGCCGTCGGATCTCTTGGTATTGATCGGACGGTGCAGATAGCACGCGACGGGAGATAAGATGCACAGGCATGGGTGGTGGGACCAGCAGTTACGTCAGCGCCTTTGTTGCATGGTGGACGGGTGTAATGGGTTTTCGGGTTTAGTGCCGATCTTCAGATTATTTGGATGGATGGTCGAGATTGAAAGACGAAGCAGAATTACTTTAAACGGAGAAGAGCATGGCAAGTGAATGGGCAGAAAGATGATTTCAAATCATAACGTCGGGGAAATGAAAAATAGAAATTAATAAGGGTTCGGAAGAGGGTTTTTAATCCTTTAAGTGCCCGATTGTGAGGCTTAGGATATATGAGGAAAGGGGCTAAGAGCTATAAGCCCTCAGGGGCTTAACGCCTTTATAGTGCAAAATGCTGATTTTAAGGCCAAAAATGTAGATTTTAAGGCCAAATGAAGGTTTCGATAGGCTAGAGAAAGGATTTTTAAACCAAATAAAGAGAAATATAAGGTTTAAAAGGGCTTTAGGATGATTTAGAGGCTAAATGAAGGTTTATAGAGGAATTTTGTGAAGGGAATAAGGGTGAAAAGTGGAATTCTTTGTGAGTGAAAAGAGAAGTAAAATGATGGAAAATGGAGCCTTCTGAACAATTTTTCTTTGATAAACAACAGGGCTTATTAATGGAAACAATAGTGAAGATTCTATGAATGATAGAAAACACATGAAGGCTTCAAGAATGGTAGATTTACAAAGAAAATGTTTCTCTTGAAGGCTGAGAAACATATTTAGCCACCTGTTTGCTTTGAAAAATTATTATAGGTGGCTAACAGTGGCTTCACATGGGGATGGCATCTTCTTGAAGGTGTCAAGAATCTCAGATATAATCTTTGGAAGTAGGCCAAAGCCTGATACTTGACCATATTTTCTTCTTTGATCAACTGCTACAAACATGATGGATATTATATCGGCAGAAAACATTTTCCCAAACAACTACCTACCCATCCTACTTTCCTAACATTTTTTCTCCAAGGTGCACTTAGACTTGCAGAACTTTCTTATCATTATTTTTTATTGAAAGAATAAACTAATCTAATTCTACCCTTATTCCTCCATGAGACCAAATTAAACAGTTGGACTCATAGCTTCTCTACCTAAACTAATATCTTCCAGGATTAAACTGTTTGGCAGATTTTCATTCTCTATATTCTAAAATAGAAATTGAAAACACATCCAAACCAGGATTGGGCTGTCTCATTTGCTGTGGGTCCATGGCATAAAGACAAGCTGCACATGAACTGAAACTTTGCAGAAAATTGAAACAAAATTGTGAAGGCTTAAAATTATGAAAATTAAGAGCATCCTTCCTTCTTCTTGTGACTCAGATTTTGAGCTTTTTAGAGTCATCCTTATTTCTTCATTTCAGCTCTAATTTTGACCCTGTTAGAGCTGTTTTCTTCTTCTTTTCTGGTTCAAGTTTTGAGCATATTAGAACCAGTCCTTTTGTACCTTTGGCTCGGATTTTGATATAATTTGAGCCATTATTTTTGGAACTCCATAGGTTCAATATTTGAGCTTGTCTGAACCTTTCTCTTTCTATTTTTTGTATATTTTTTTTTGAATTTTTCTTTCAAAGTAAAATCAACAACTAAATAAATGCTCACAGGCTGAGCTTTATTGAGATTCCTACCTACCCTACTCTAACTCGAAAATCTCTGCTGCTCTATATGATACAATAGTGCCAGTGTAGCCAGTTCAGTAGTAACAAAAATGAGGATGAAATTTGACTGCTTTTCAAAGAAAAACATGGTATATCCTAAAAATGGACCTTCAAAACCAAAGCCACCACAGGTGATGACAACCTCTGATGTATTGGCTCTTGCAAAGTATCCATGCTTGTAAATTCAGGCCAGTTAGGACCTCCATATATTCTGATATAGGATCAACAAAAATCTGATGTGGATTTTCTTCTTCTGGGCCTCCCATGACTGATTGGTTTTCTGCATCCTAGACAGCTTGGTTCACTGCATCCCTAGTGTAGTTCATGGAAGCACCATCATCCTTTTCCTGTACATCAAAAGGCAGGGAAATTTCTCTTTGTTTTAAGGGAGGGATACTTTCCAAAAATGCTCTTGGGTCTCTGAATTGATATGATTGTTCTTGTGAGTTCAAAACTTCAATTTCAGCTTCATATCTTTCAACCACCAATTCTAGAAAAAAATTCTTAAGCTCAGGTTTATCATTGAATTTCGAGCTAAGGAGGATAACCTTTGGAAGGTCTTCACATTTAATTTCTACCAGTATACTTGATATTCCATAATGAAACTCTGCTATGGGACTTGGCTGCCTTTTCTCAAATTTCTTAGAGTCTTCCATTGGTGGGGGTATTTGGTCTACCATGTTGAGTTTTAGACCAAAGAAAAAGAAAATTTAGCCAGATATGACAGTGTTTAGGGGAAAACAGATTTAACAAAGGAAACTAATACTAAAAATTTCCTTTAGCATGGATGATGTTATGATGAAACTGGTCTCCCAGTGGAGTCTTGTGAAAAGAGAGATAATCAGCAGGCCTACTGATCAGCAGTGGAGTCTTTCAGTCATTTAGGAACTGTGGAGTCTCCAAGTGGAGGGTTTCTAATGTTTTGAAGAAAGCTGTTGTCCACCATTAGCAATTAACTACCAAACTAAGGCTATTTGATCTTCTTGAGATCTTAAGATGTTTAAGAAGTGTTTAACTCAAGATTTCTCCAGTGGAGTCGCCATTATGTTTGAGTTCCTATGGTTTGGCAGTTTGGCAATACCAAAAGATAAGACAACATCAAACCACTTTGGGATCTCAAGATCTAGCCCTCCTGGATCCAGAGAGGGATCTCTATATAACTTTAAAGAATGATATATCTTTAAGTTCAGTTTATGGTATTAGGCTAGGTATGAAGCACAAGGGTTTGGTTTGTTTGTTTGATTGGAAATCATTAACTGAGAAGGTTATGTGAAGTGAAGAAGGAACACATTAGTAGGATGTTTCAGCATGGGAAGATAGGTCAAGAGAAGTGCCAATCCATTGGGCTATGGAGTCATAAAAGGGTTTACTCACATAACAACTACCCAAGGGTCTCCATAGGGAAATTCATCTATACCAAAGGATCTCTTTAGATAGGTGGTGAGATGGAACATTAAGAAGTGAGGTGAAAGAAATAAACCAAGGTGTAGCCTAAGATCAGGTAAGGAATTTTAACCTATCCTACTTTTGACATACTTTCAAAGAAAACTCTCAATGAAGACACAAAGGGTAGCTTAAGATCAAGTAAGGACTTTTAACCTAACCTACTTTCAACATAATCTCAAGGGAAATAATCCAGCAGTCCTCATAACCGCTTTCAGACAATAGAAAACATTCAAGATTAAACACAGAGCAAGGCCTAAGATCAGAGAAAGACTTTTAACCTTCTCTGCTTTTGACACCCGCTCATAGGGAAACTTTCAAGACAAACTATTGGAGAAGAAACCAGAGGACATCGCTAACCATATACTTCCCTAATTCAATATTTTACTTAGCATGAAATGAAAATATCTTTCAAGAACAATGTTTCAAGTTGTACTCAGCAAGACATAGGCTCACCAACATTTCTTGAATGGTTATACTATATAGAACTTCCTTAAAATACACAATCAGAGGAAAACACAAAGATAAAGCTTATCAGTGAGATTTAGGGTACTTCCAACAATATTTCCTAATCTATACTTGTTGTTATTTATCAGAGAATAATGGACACTATGAAAAACATGGAAGGAGATAATTATAGTAAGGAAAACATCACCAATATTATAGACCAAGATCTTGTGACTTTGCTTGTTCAATTGATGTGCAAAACTAGTCACATACTTTGAGTCCAATGGCTTTTTATAGTCCAAACTTTTCTTCCTAGCCTACTACATTACAAACTACTCAACTACTTCCCCTCAATAATAGTTCAAACAGTCAATAAAATCCCAACCAACCAACATTTTCAATGTGTTTCTCATGGGTTCTTATAGGTGAGAATGGAGAGTTGTGGTAGATATGAACTTAAATGATTCATTAAGACAGTGTCGAGGAAGTATTTGAATTCCCAATCTGCTTAATGGCTCTGCATTAACTTTTTGGTACCCTTTAGGCTAGTCTAGAAGTCTTTGTCAGATTGACAATAACTTCAGGTATGTTCTTTGAAGTACTATGGCTATTTTTTGTTAACTTTGGAAGCTCTGGTATGCTGATAGTTACTTCTGGGTTGCATATATGTCAATAATATCTCTAATTTCCTTAACTATGCTTTATGTTGATGAAAATAGGATTGTAGGTGGCAATATGGGTCGATGGAAAGTAACTAGCCTCTCTGATTTGGTGTGTCGAGGCTTATCTGTTGATCTGTCCTTTATGCTTCACTGTTCTGGCTCTGATTGTGCTTCAGGCTTCATCAAGCCTTCCTTGGTCATCTTTTATGATCTTTGAACTGTATCCTTTGACTTAACTGTGGATTAGGCATTAAGTATTCAATTATACATTAATCTTCTTAATCTTTTTTGATACACTTTTTTGCTTCTTTTGTACAGATGTTTGGGGTGCGGCTGAGCTGGAGGGTTGTGTTAGGGTCAATAACCTCAATCTTCAATAAAACCAGCTATTAAATCTTCTTAGTGATGTCTTCCTCTACGATATTTGGCTTCGTGATAGTCTTTCTGTGCTATGTGTCACCATGACTGTGACTGTGGAGACAGTATAAATTTATCACCCTTTGAAACCTACAAAAAATGATAAACACATTATAAAAAACCTGTGGGAGTGGGAGTGACTACTTCAGAGGTTTGTGAGGGTGGAGGAGCAGTGAGGAAAAATGTGGATGTAGCGGAAAAATGGGAGGAAAACACTAGCAGAGCAGTTAACCAAGTGCAAATGGAGGTTTGGGTGCGACGGCAAACAAGAGCTATTGGATTAGGATAATCAACGCTCGATATTACTCGGTGAAATATTTCGGGAGCAAGTTAGGTGGAACATGAATGGGAGCGAGATTAAATTAGGATCGTCCGATATTAGAGATCGATGGCTGGGATTAAAAATGAAAGTGACGTTGCGGAGGGCAGTGGTATGGTGGAAAAATGGCAGTGGTTTTCGAAAAATGAAATGAGGGGAGGCGGTTTTGCGCGGATGGAATGTGATTCGATACAGCATCTGAGGCGTGTCCCTCCCAATACCGCCCATTTCGCAAAATTTTGGAACGATAACTCTTGGGTACAAAAATTTTTCGAAACAAATTTTAAGCCATCGGATCTCTTGGTATTGATCGGATAGTGTGGATAGCACGCGATGAGAGGTAAGATGCACGGGCATGGGTGGTGGGACCAGTAGTTACGTCAGCACCTTTGTTGCGTGGTGGACAGGTGTAATGGGTTGTCGGGTTTAGTCCCGATCGTCAGATTCTTTGGATGGATGGTCGATATTGAAAGACAAAGTGGAAGTATTTTAAACGGAGAAGAGCATGGCAAGTGAACGGGCTGAAGGATGAGTGCCTGAGGGTTGTTGATCTGCAGAGATCAACGGTTCATATATTTTCAAATCATAACGTTGGGGAAACGAAAAATAGAAAGTAACAAGGGTTCGGAAGCTATTTTTTAATCCTTTAAGTTCCCGATTGCGGGGCTTAGGATATATGAGGAAAGGCGCTAAGAGCTATAAGCCCTCGGGGGCTTAACGCCTTTATAGTGCAAAATGCTGATTTTAAGGCCAAAAATACGGATTTTAAGGTCAAATGAAGGTTTCGGTAGGCTAGAAAAAGGATTTTTAAACCAATTAAAGGGAAATATAAGGTTTAAAATGGGTTTACGATGATTTAGAGGCTAAAATGAAGGTTTATAGAGGAATTTTGTGAAGGGAATAAGGGTGAAAAGTGAAATTCTTTGTGAGTGAAAAGAGAAGTGAAATGATGGAAAATGGAACCTTCTGAACAATTTTTCTTTAATAAACAGTAGGGCTTATTAATGGAAACAACAGTGAAGATTCTCTGAAGGATAGAAAACACATGAAGGCTTCAAGAATGATAGATTTACAAAGGAAATGTTTCTCTCAAGGGAACTGTTAGAGGTGGCTAACAGTTCCCTTGAGAGTATGTCAAAAGTAGATTAGATTATTTCTGTTTGATATTATACTGCTCTCTTTGTTATCTTGTATGTTTTCTTTATCTGAAAGTAGTCTTAGGATTACTGGATTGTTGTCTCAAAAATTTTCCCAAATAAGTCTATGGTATGCCCTGTCCTTTGGCTTTCTTCAAATAGTTACTTTGAAAGGCTTTTCTTGTTTAAATAGAGCTAGAAGATTCTTGACTGACTATAGCTTTACTTCCTTCACAACATCTTAATGTTTCACACTGCAAATCAATCTAAAAGATCCTTTGATATAGATAACTTGCCCTATAGAAACCCTTGAAGAGTTTTTGTACAATTAAATCCTTTTGTGACTCCATATCCCAATGGATTAAAACTATCTCATGACCTATTTTTCCAACTGAAACATTCTTTCAATCTACTCACACCTTCACCCTTCAAAATGACCTTCTCAATTAATAACTACCAAACCAAAACCAAACAAATTTCTCAAGAGATTCATAACTAGCCTAATATATTAACAAAGCATAAAGATATATCTTTCAAACACTTATATAGAGATATCCCTCTCTGAATCCAGGAATGCTAGGTCCTAGGATTCCAAAGTGGTTCTGATGTGGCCCCTGTAGCGTTTATTCTTGCCATTCTTGTAAATCACAGCGAGCTAACATAGTGGCGACCATACTGGGGAATACTGAGTAACAGATAACTTCACAGCTCAAAAAACCTCTTTCCTAAATGAATCAAGTGTCTGCTAAAGAGTGGTTCCTGATTGCTAATGGTGAACAACAACCAGTCCTAAAAAACAAGTAAAAATCCTCCACCTGGTGACTCCACTGGTTTTTAGTAGGCCTGCTGACCCCATTGGTTTTTCCAAGAGACTCCACAGGGATACCTTATCCTATCATTAGAACATCACAAAAATCCCATTAAGAAAACTTTGTGGATTAAGTTTTCTTACACAGATTAGTTTGCCTTTAAAAGACTATCATATTTGGCTAACTTTTCTTATCTTTGGGTCTAAATCCTGGATTATAGAAGAATCCATACTAGAACCTATCCTGATCCAAATCCCCCTGAAATAATTGATAATCCTAAAATAATTCTTAGTAAGTCTACTACATATAAGAACCCAACTATTGTCAGACCCATCTTAAGAGCAAGTTCAGTTCCTGAAAACCTTATAAACTTGCAAGATACCCAAGTTGACTTATCCTTTATAAGAAACCCGTCTAGAACCAAGTCACTGAGTTGTATATATCAGATAAGCTTTGAGACTATATACTTACAAAAAAGTAGTAGTAGAGAAGCCTCCCCATCCACTCCTCCTGATATCCATTTCATTCACAATTTTGGCTTCTCTCATCCTAAATATGCTCAACAGTACTTAGCTGGTCCAAATAATTCTATTACACTCACCCACACATCCACAGTTCAAGCCACTTCAGTTCATCATGAACATCCTATCACAAATTCTCCACTTGTAAACCCCCCATTGTTTCAACAACTACATATCATGGCAAAATGATATGCTCCCTTAGTCCTTCCTTTACCTTTAGTTGTTCTGCCACCACACTATTAGTCCAAAATTCCATTATATGATGCTTGTGGTTCTACTACAGCTCAACAACATGTGGAAATAATGAATGACTAATTTTACAGACAAGAAATAGATGATGAGACTATGAAACTTAGAATGTTTGCTCAAAGTTTAGGGGGAGAAGCAAGAAAATGGTTTAAAGGCTTAACCCCTAATAGTATCAATGACCTCCCTGCTTTTCATCAATTATTTTTAAACAAATGGGAATTCAAGAAGAACCTTCTCCAAATTCTATCAGAATGTGAGAACATTAAGAAGAATGTTAGAGAGGGTGTACAAGAGTACTACACTAGATTCAATAGTGTGTATAACGCCCTACCTATCCATATGAAACCACCACAAGGCATAGTGTTAATGAAATTACAGGATGGGTTTGACCCTGAAATGGCCTACCGGTTAAGAGAAGGAGAACCCCTCACCTTACAAGATATGCAGAGAGGGGCAATAAGTGTTGAGGCAAATCTAATTGCCAAAAGAGCTAGAATGAAAAGTGAAACAAGGGTGACCTATAGGGATGAAGTTGTATCTTCCACATTTGACACAAAACTTGATAACTTAGTCAAAATTATGGAAAGTAGGATGGAGAGAATGAATGTAAATGAGAGAGCTTATCTTAGAGAAAACCAAAAAAATTCTCAAAACAGGAACCAAGCCCAAAATCAAAATTAGAATTTTAGAAGGAACCGTCCCCAAATTAGACAAAGAGGTCCCGATCAGCAGATCAGAACTCCCTTTCAAGAAAATTATGCTGATGAGGAGGAATGAATAGTAGAGGAAGCAGAGGAAAATCACATGAACATGTTGGGAACAAATGATGAGGATACTGTTTTCCTCTTTAGGAAATAACAAGTCATATATACACCTTATGAAGAAGAGAGCTTAGAGTCTGTAGACTACCAACAAGGCTTTGAAAATGCCATAATAGAAGTACATAAAAAATATGACTTGAGGACTTAAAATAATCAAGAATTTCCCAAGAAAAATACCTATGAAATATTTGCAAAAAACAGCCCTGTAAACATCCCCAAAAATACAATAGAAAGCCATAAGACAGTGGCTGAAAGTTCTGATAAAAACAAGGAAAAAAACACCCAAATTCATGACAAACATAGTGGTAACCCTAGCAGCACTAGCACCTCAGCTAATGCTCCTAATAAAACCCTATTAACTGTTGTTCATAATAAAAATCGGCATGCTGATTTTGCTGAGAAAATAGTGACTAAAAAGGCTGAATTAAACATTCCCAAAAATCGCGCTCCTTTTAGCATAGAGAGTGAAATTGCCAAAATAAAAATCTCCATTCCTCTCACTGAATTAGTCACAAAAGATGTATATAAATCCCAACTGTTAAGAGCTTTCAACATAGGAGATCACAATGATTCGGTTAACTTAAATGATGATATACTTGAGCTCCTGTTTGGACCAAAAATTGAAGGAAATTTTTAAGAAGGTGGAGTTCCTCGATTTTATGTCAATTTAAATATCCATGATAACATTCTACACAATGCCATGCTTGACTCAGGAGCATCACATAATCTCATGCCCAAAGTGATAATGGAAAGATTAGGCCTTGAGGTGACCAAACCTTATAAATATTTATACTCTTTTGACTCTAGCAGAGTCAAATGCCTAGGCCTAATAAAAGATCTTTGTGTCAACTTAGCTCAAATCCCAGCCAAAAGTTTAGTGATGGATATAGTAGTGGCTGATATACCTCCTAAGTATGGCATGATCCTTTCAAGGTCTTGGGGTGCTAAAATTCAAGGCACCATGCAAATGGATATGACTTATGCCACCATCCCTGTCTTCAGTCAACTTAGAAGACTCTATAGGGAAACCCACATGAAATATATGGTGAGTAGCTAAGATAGACCAGATAACTCCCCTCTTTATTCTATACATACATACCTTGACTCATTCATTCTTTACAATGATGAAATCCCTAATGAGCAAGGGTTAGAATATGGAAGATCAACCAACATAGTGGCAGCCATAGAAGAAGAGCAAAAGAAGGAGGAACTACATAAACAATTTGTTAATTCAGAAAATTACAACAAACATAAGGAAGATCCTAGGCAGCAGATCAATCACCAACATAGTGCTTTCCATAAGAAACAAATAGAAAATCCTCAATGCAATGAAAACCATGAGGAACAAGACAAAACTAAACATAGTACAGACCCTAAAGAAAAACACAGTGGCAGCTAAAACAAACAAACCAAAGAGGACAAAAATGAAAGTAATGAAAAATCTGAAGCTGGTCATCTTTGGAGTATGAGTTTTGATGGGTCATATAGTAAAAATGGTGCAGGAGCAGGTATATGGGTGCATAATATAGAGAAAAACCATGCTAAAGTCCATTCATACAGACTAAATTTCCAATGCACTAATAACATAGTGGAGTATGAAGCACTCCTCTTAGGACTACATTTACTAAGAAAACTAGGAGCCAAGAGGATAACAGTCCATGGGGATTCATAATTAATAATTAGGCAAGTAAATGGAGAATACACTGCTAAACATCCAAGACTAAGAGCCTATAGAGATGATGTCATGGATCTATTGAAATCATTTGCAGAATTTGAACTCACTTTTGTCCCTAGAAACCAAAATAGTATTGCCAATGGTTTAGCCTTTGCTGCTAGTACATGTTTGAAACCTTATGAAAGCAAACAATACACAGTCCAAGTTAGATACAAACTAGCAGTACTAGATAATGAAAAATACTAGCAAGTTTTTGAAGGAGATAAACAAATAGAAGACTTCCTGCAGTCCAGAAATGAGTTTGAAGTGCCAAATTCAAATTCGGAGTATGAAGGAGACTGTCCTACTGAGGAAAAATCTTGTCAAGAATAACCCCCATATGCTACTAATATAAATCTG
Source organism: Pinus albicaulis (assembly GCA_034641835.2). Taxonomy (NCBI): domain Eukaryota; kingdom Viridiplantae; phylum Streptophyta; class Pinopsida; order Pinales; family Pinaceae; genus Pinus; species Pinus albicaulis. Next base: position 354,552,624 of record CM076581.1, on the reverse strand, counting down.
TTAACCAAAGGCTGCAAACATAAAATAGAAACATGCATTGATTTAGAAAAAGAAGATCTAGAAGTGTTGCAGTCTAACAATGAAAACTTGCCAAAAGGACTAGTGCCTCTAGAAGAATTGTTTGAATTTAATGATGTTGCCAAAAAACCAAAAATAGAGCCCATTGAAACTGATGTCGAAGAATGCAATATAGGCAGTGAAGAAAGGCCTAAAATGATCAAATTATCCAAAACACTGGCAGCTCACGTAAAACATAATTATCTTGATCTATTTAGAGAATTTTCTGATGTGTTTGCTTGGAGTTATGAAGATTTGAAATCATATGATACAGAGATAATCCAGCATAAGATACCCCTCAAAGAAAACTAGAAACCTTTTAGAAAAAAATTTCTCAGAATAAACCATGTTCGATTACCTCTGGTTGTGAAAGAAATCAAGAAAATGTATGATGCTGGAATTATAGTCCCTTTAAGATACTTAGAATGGGTATCCAATCTGGTATTTGTAAGGAAGAAAATAGGGGAAATAAGGCTTTGTATAGACTTCAGAAACTTAAACAAGGCCTAATTAAAGGAAAACTATCCCTTGCCCAAAATGGATCATATATTACAAAGGGTAGTGGGTTCTAAAAGAATTTCTTTGCTAGATGGCTTCTCAGGATACAACCAAGTATTAGTACACCCTGATGATCAGCTTAAAACAACCTTTACCACACCTTGGGGCACTTTCATGTATGTGAAAATGCCTTTTAGTTTAATGAATGTTGGTGCTACATTCCAGATAGCCATGGATATTTATTTTTCAAAAGAAATAGGTTACTTTTGCGATTTACTTAGATGACATAACAGTCTATTCCAAAACAGCTGAAGAACACCTAATACACCTAAGAAAAGTATTTGAGAAATGCAGAAAACATGGTTTATCCTTAAATCACAAGAAAACATTATTTGGTCTCCAAGAAGGTAAACTTATAGGCCATATCATATCTGAAGAGGGAATAAAGATAGACCCAAAGAGGTGTTAGAATTTACTGGAGAAATAATAAATTTATCGAGAGGAACAAAAAACCATAAAATAGCTAGCAACAAATCATAAACATAAATAAAGATGTTTATCCGGGAAGACCCCCAAATCTGGGGTAAAACCCAACCAACGAAATTTCATTAAGAATTGGCCAAAACCCTGGCCAATCTAGCCAAGTGAGCCTTCAACGCTCACCTCCAGGCCTACATTACAATGAAGTATTCCCAGCCTTTTATTGGCTCCATTACATGCAATACCATGGGCTGAAAAATCATGGGTGCACAATACCATGTGCCCCAAAACCACTACTATTTACCCTAGTCAACATTGACTCTATCCCGAGTCAATTTTACCTAACAATTCCCCCCTTAAACTTGACTTGGGGTTTCTTGACTAAATCTAGCCAAAATTGCTAAGTGAGACAACCCTGCTCACTCTAGCTCTTCCCCCCTCAATTTTTTTTGTTTTTTACCCAAGGTAATCGTTAACTTGACATCCCCCCTATCACTTAGGTCTAACCCAGACTTTACTAGTGATTAACCAAGGTTACACATGTCATACTAGGTCTTATAGCAGTATGCCCATTTACATGTAATAAATTAAATCCATTATAATATATATATATATATATATATATATATATATATATATATATATATATATGTTGGCATGTGTTGTCCTTGATGGAAACCTACTTGATGAAATAAGACTGTTGGCTATATGATGCAATGTGTTGTCCTTGATGGCAACCTATTTGATGAAGTTGTTCTTGATGGAAACGTATTGTACTTGATGGAAACCTACTTGATAAATTAAGGAGGAGATTGCTGGCAATGTGATACAATGTATTGACTTTGATGGAACCTGCTTGATGAAGTTATTGATGATGTATCTATGTGTTAAAAGGAAGGATGATGTATCTGCAGAAGTAATAGAAGAAAGGAACTCCAGTAAGTATCAGAAAATGATAAATATGATGTGTCACAAAGCATACTGCAGATCAGCTCAGAAGTAACAGAAGAAAGGAATTCCAGTAAGTATCAGAAAATGATAAATATGATGTGTCACAAAGAATACGCGGGTTTGTTACGGCTAAGTAGCGTATGCATGCGGAAAAATACGTGCCAAGTCGCGCATGCCCATTTGCGCTCTAAATTTAGAATACCAAGGGGTGTTACCATGGTATTAACCCATTGTATTGAGTGCTGGATTATCTATTTGATCCCGTCCAGGAATACCATTAGTAGTGGTGTGGTTTTGGCTCATGGTATTGATAAAGGCTAAATCTATATAAGGAGAAGAAGATCATTGTGCAAAGGGTGTGCAAGTGTCTGGCTCTAATGAATACTTCACTCTGAAGTATATCTGTATGGAATGGGTAACAGTTGAATGATTGATCTGAATTAATGAAAATAATGAAGAGGGATCTCCAGATCTGAAATGTCTATGTATATTCTAAATCTAATGAAGAAATGTTTAGATCTGTGATCTGGCGAATCCTTGTTGAAGTGAAGGATGAATTCTGAGTTGTCTATCTAATCTGAAGAACTGCACAGTCCTGAAAAGTTAGAAATATATACGCGGGTTCGCTTCATAAAAGGCGCGTATATACGCGGGTTAGATGAATGAAAAGCACGTATGAGCAGTTAGGGTTTTCTGAAGAATGCACACGCGGGTTGGTCTGCATGAAAGCGTGTATACACGCGACTTCAATGAATAAAAGTAGCGTATGATATTTGAATTAATGAAGTTCAGGGTTAAGTTTACATCTGCATATCTATTTTGAAGTATGGGTTAGCTCTGATATTCTGGTTACAGTGGTCTCACTGTTCTGTACGAAGGAATAGGAAACGTATGATTGTTGATAAATGAAGGGTTGTGTTGAAGCTGTTTGATCCAGTTTGAAAATTGATGAAACGTGGTCTGCAATGGTGCTGAGGGTCGAAGCCTTCAGTCAGGGGGTTGTAGCTCCCTTCCAGGAGAGGCTGGTAAATGAGAGCAGGGGGTCGTAGCTCCCTTCCAGGAGAGGCTGGTAAATGAGTACAGGGGGTTGTAGCTCCCTTCCAGGAGAGGCTGGTAAATGAGAGAAGGTAGTAGCCTTCTACAGGTGGGTGCCTGCGTGTTGGTATGAGTCTGCGCCAGTACATGGTTGTAAGAAGTTTTCTTTATAATAAATATTAAAGACTGAGACGATGGCAACAGTGGTTTTCTCCCGAATTGGGTTTCCACCTAAAATCCTGGTGTTCATGTGTGTTTCTTATGTGTGATGATTATTCTGTTCTTTCTGCACCTGTTTACTGTTTTCTAAAACATCTGATGAATGAATAATGCAATGATCTAAGTAAAGAATTAAATTCATAATTAGATCTCTGGACATACGCGAGTTCTGTAAAGGATATCCGCGTCTATACGTGAGTTGGCTTCAGGAAAGTAGTGTATGGGTTTTTAGAAAGGAAAAAGTAAAAAGTTTTATTGTTTGCACTAAATATTGATTCACCCCCCCCCCCCTTTCAATATTTTTCCCAACAATTGGTATCAGAGGAGGTCCTTCTGAAAAAGCTTAGCTGCTAGAAGGAAGATCAAGCAAGATGAGCAATCAAGATGGAACAACATCTATCAAGCCTCCGGTCTTTAATGGAAGCAATTTAATCTCTTGGAAAACAAGGATGAGGTCCTATCTTTAGTCTACAGGAATAGATGTATGGGCCATTATTGTACAAGGATATCAATATCCAGCTACAATACTAACAAATCCGAATGAAAAGAAGAATTATGAATCAAATGCAAAGGCGGTCAATGCTATAACAGGAAGTTTGACTGAATCTGAATTTGTCAAAGTCATGCAGCTAAATACAGCAAAGGAAATGTGGGACAAAATCATTCTAAGTTATGAAGGTGATGCAAAGGTAAAAAGTGCAAAACTCCAAACTCTCAGAATTGAATATGAAAATTTGAAGATGCATAGTGATGAGAGTATTTCCAGTTTCTTTTTACGTATTGATGATGTTGTAAATCGTATGAAAAATCTGGGAGAAACAATAACCGAATCTACTCTGGTTGAGAAAATTTTAAGATCACTAACAGCAAAATTTGAGTCAAAAGTTTCTGCTCTTGAAGAAAAACAGGATCTTCAAAATCTTACTATGGTACAACTTCATGGCATACTAACCGCATATGAAATGAGAAGAGGAGGACCATCTGAAGTCAAAGAGGCTGTCTTCAGATCTTCTACAAAAGGGAAATAAGTACAAGAACAATAAGGATCAGGATATATCTCAGAAGAAGATGAGGCAAATTTTGTAAAGAAACTCCAGCTTGGCACAGGATTATTCAGAGGTAAGCTTCCTTTCAAATGTTTTGAGTGTGGAATAATTGGTCATTATGCCGCTAAGTGTCCTCATAAAGAAACACCTGCAAAAGGTAAGGAAGTAGCAAGAAGGAATAAGAATCGGTTTAACACTAGAAAAAGTTATTATATTCATGAAGACTATGATGGGCTATCTGATAGTGAAGAAGAATGTGAACAAGATCTTAGACTTCTCATGGCATTTGAATCTAGAGAAGAAAAGGATATTTTTGTGGATGCTCTAGAGGACAATGACTTTCTTGAAGAAAACAATCAACTCAAAATATGCTTAAAAGAAAGTAAAATACTCTTAGAAGAAAGGAAAATAACCATAGAGACTCTGGAAAAGCAGGTTGAAGAAGAAAAGAAACACATTGAGAAATTAGAATGTGAAGTGGTAAGTCTAAGAAAAGATTCTGAGAAAGTAAAAAATCTGAATCTTAGATTTGCTAAAGGATCTAAAACCTTAGATGAGATTATCAAGGTACAACGTTCTCCTCTTATAAAAACAGGTCTTGGATATACTGGAGAATCCTCTCAAACTTCAGTACCAAATTATCTAAAAGCAGTTACAGCTGGTTTACAAAATTCTGCCACTCCGCAAGGGAATAAAGAATCATTGCATGTAAAGCATGATAATCTCAATTCAAAGAATACTAACAGGAATATCTCTCAAAGAAACACCAATCAACAGGTAAATCCAAGTAGAAGATTTCATGATCGCAGAAATTTCTTCTTCAATGGACAATGTTTCTCATGTCACAATTTTGGTCATAAAGCTGTTCGATGTGTTGCATATAAAACTATCATTACTAGAGAAGCAAGAAAGAAAAGGATTGAATTTGAGAAGAATACCTATAACAACTTTTCTCCTCTTCTAAATGAATTTGAATGTGCTTATTGCAATAACTTTGGGCATGAAGAATCTGAATGCAGGAGCAAAGTTCAGCCAAAAGAGCATTTTCCTTCAAGATCCAAAGTATGGAAAAAGAAGGAATTACAGGTTTAAATTGTGGCATAGAATTATTCACAGAAGGGGAAGAAAATCAATGGTACATTGATAGTGGATGCTCAAGACACATGACAGGTGACAAACACAAACTTCTTGCATATAGTGCTCTAGAAAAGGAAAAGAAAGTTACATTTGAAAATGATAATGTTGCTGTAATTAAAGGAAAAGGGTCCGTGTTTCTAAAGGAAAAGGTGAAGGCTAATGATGTCATGTATGTGGATGGCTTAAGGCATAACCTGCTAAGTGTAAGTCAAATGTGTGATCAAGGAACTGAAGTTGTCTTTAGTTCAAAAGAATGTGTGGTTCGTGATCTTGATACAGGAAAAACAATTATAAAAGGGAAAAGAACTCCAAGCAACCTGTATGTATTGAAGAACTGCAAAGAACAATGTTGCTTGAGTCAATCTTCAGAAAATTGTCTATCGCATAGAAGGTTGGGGCATCTAAGCTTCTCTCAAATCAATAAATCAAGCAGACTTAATGATGTTCGTGGTCTTCCCAATATTACTCTACCTAAAAGTATCATATGCAAATCTTGCCAATTCGGCAAGCAGACCTGAGTGCAATTTAATGCCAAGGAAGGATCATCAAGTAGGCCTCTAAAACTCATTCATACTGACATATGTGGACCTATGAGGAAAAATTCACCTCGTGGTGAACAATACTATATCTTATTTATTGACGATTTCTCTAGAATGTGTTGGATTGGGTTGCTTAAACACAAAGACGAAGCCTTTGAGAAATTTCAGATCTTCAAGGCTCTGGTCGAAAATGAATTAGATCTAAAACTCAAATGTCTTGGATCTGATCGAGGAGAAGAATATACTTCAGATGAATTCCTTGAATTTTGTGAACAACATGGCATAAAAAGACAGTTCTCTGTAGCTGGGACTCCACAACAAAATGACGTAGCAGAAAGAATGAATAGAACAGTTCAACAAATGGCTAGAGCTATGCTTGATGATTCTGGAACACTCGACACATTTTAGGGAGAAGCAGCACATACAATGGTAAACATTCTCAACAAAGCACATGTTCGTGTAAATAGTGACAAAACTCCATATGAACTCTGGTATGGTAATTCTCCCTCTGTGAAGCATTTTAGAGTTTTTGGAAGTAAATGCTTTATCAAAAATAATGATGAAAAACTTGGAAAGTTTGAACCTAGAGCAGATGAAGGAATACTTCTTGGTTACTCCTCCACGAGTAGAGCTTATAAATGTTACAATAAAAGACTTCGGAAAATTGTTGAATGTATTGATGTTGTTATTGATGAGTCTCCTGTAGCCCCAAAAGAAGAAAAACAGATAAGAAATGAAGACGATGGCGACTTATGCCCTTCCACATCAAATAGCAATGATATAAATAGTGAACCCAATGAAGAACCTAAAGATGATTTATCTGAAAAAGATCCATCCAGATATGTTCAAAAGAATCATCTAGAATCTCAAATTTTGGGAGATAAGGGAGCAGGAGTACAGACCAGAAGGACTCTTGTGGGATCTTCTAGCTATCTGGAATTTCTATCCACTATTGAACCACACAATGTTAATCAAACTAGCAAATATGAATGTTGGGTTCAAGCCATGAATGAAGAGCTTGATCAAATTGAAAAGAATCACACTTGGGAATTAGTACCAAGACTTCATAACAAAAATGTCATTGGAACTAAATGGATATTCAAAAACAAGTTAAATGAGAATGGGGATGTTGTAAGAAACAAAGCTAGATTTGTTTGCAAGGAGTATACTCAACAAGAAGGTATAGACTTTGAAGAAACTTTTGCTCCTGTAGCTAGACTTGAAGCCATAAGAATGTTTCTTGCTTTTTCAAGTTTTCAACAAATCAAAGTTTATCAAATGGATGTTAAATCTGCATTTCTCAATGGTGATCTAGAAGAAGAAGTTTATATAGAACAACGAGAAGGATTCATTTTGGGAAATGATGAAAATCTTGTTTGTAGACTTAAAAAGGCTCTATATGGTCTCAAACAAGCTCCAAGGGCATGGTATTATCGTCTTGAAAAATATCTTCATCAACAAGGATTTTCAAAGGGGTCTGCTGATAGCAACTTATACACAAAAATTGAAAATGATAAACTATTGATTGTGGTTGTATATGTTGATGATATCATTTTTGGAAGTAATGAAGAATCTATGAGGCAGAAATTTGCTTCTGTCATGCAACAAGAATTTGAAATGTCTTTAATTGGGGAACTAACATTCTTTCTTGGCTTGCAAGTGCATCAAACTACAGATGGTATATTCTTATCACAAGCAAAATACCTTAAGAAAATTCTGAAGAAGTATGGCATGGAAGAGTGCAAACCTGTAAGTACACCAATGATAACCGGATGTAATCTCAGTTCTCATGATGATTCTCCCACGGTAAATCAACCAGAATACAGATCTATGATAGGAAGTCTACTTTATCTCACTGGGACTAGACCGGACATTATTCATGCTGTTGGGATTATTGGACGATTCCAAGCTAATCCAAAAGAGTCTCATCTTCATGCTGTCAAAAGAATATTCAAATATCTACAAGGAACTCAAGACTTTGGACTATGGTATCCAAAGAATGTTGATCTTACTCTTCATGCTTACACTGATGCAGATTGGGCTGGAAATGTTGATGATTGGAAAAGCACTAGTGGTGGAGCATTATATATGGGGCCCCGGTTATTATCTTGGTTCAGCAAGAAGCAAAATTCTATTGCCTTATCTACAACAGAATCAGAATATGTGGCTGCCGCATCATGTTGCACACAACTTCTTTGGATGATGCAAACCTTACAAGACTTTCAAATCAAGTGCACACCTCCTGTCTCCATTATGTGTGATAATACAAGTGCCATCAGTATTTCAAAGAATCCTGTTATGCATTCCAATACCAAGCACATTCCCATCAAGTATCACTTCTTACGTGAATAAATGCTTGAACAAAAGGTGAAGTTGGAGTATGTTCCCTCCAAAGAACAAGTTGCTGATATATTTAACAAACCTCTGCCCAGAGAAGTGTTCGAATATCTCAGACAGAAGCTGGGAGTAGTCTCTGCCTTGCAGAAAATAAAAACTGCTTAAATTTAGAAGATTAAATTGGATACGCAGGTTTCCTGAACGAAAGTCGCGTATATACGCGAGTTTATGCAAAGAAAACCGCGTATGGTTAGTTGCTGACAAATTTTACTTGGGGTCAGCATTCTTCAGCACAGCTGCAATGCTATTTGGTATCTCTGGTGGTGTTCTAGTTTTCATAATTTTGTTTCATTTTCTGATGTCTCTTGATAAAGATGCCTTGATGTTTTGCTGTTGAAAGTGTTCAAGATGCACAAGCTAAGGGGGAGCACTGGTCATGTGGAAAGGATGCATTGGATGCACAGTTTCAGGGGGAGCATTAGCCTTGCTTAATGTAATACATTGTTGGCATTATGATGATTCTAAAATATGATCTCTTTCTTGAGGTCCTTTTGGTATTTGTTGTAAAAGGTCATATTTGTAAAATTGTAATATTTAGTCATGTAAGGACTTGTTCAAATGTGTAAACTCACTTAGTTGGGTACTTGAGTCACTTATGTAAATCCACTTGGTTGGATCATTGATGTAATTATGAGTCCTTGGTGATAGGAAAGGTCATAGATTCATGTACTTCATTGAATTTTGTGTTGAAGTCTCAGCATGAACTCAGAGGGAGCATGGTAACTTCAATGCACATCAGATCTACAAAGCTCTTCTTTCTACAAGGAAAGAAAAACCTTGTGTTGATGTTGATCCGCCCTTTTCCCTTGATGTCAAAGGGGGAGAGTAGCATGGTTTTTGAATAAGGGGAGAGTATAACAATGGTTATAATCAATGTATCTATCTGTTGTGGTGATCAAACACCATCAAAGTTTCCATCAAGTCCAAAGGGGGAGATTGCTGGCATGTGTTGTCCTTGATGACAACCTACTTGATGAAATAAGACTGTTGGCGATATGATGCAATGTGTTGTCCTTGATGGCAACCTATTTGATCAAGTTGTTCTTGATGGAAATGTATTGTACTTGATGGAAACCTACTTGATAAATTAAGGAGGAGATTGCTGGCAATGGGATACAATGTATTGACTTTGATGGAACCTGCTTGATGAAGTTATTGATGATGTATCTATGTGTTAAAAGGAAGGATGATGTATCTGCAGAAGTAACAGAAGAAAGGAATTCCAGTAAGTATCAGAAAATGATAAATATGATGTGTCACAAAACATACTGCAGATTAGCTCAGAAGTAACAGAAGAAAGGAATTCCAGTAAGTATCAGAAAATGATAAATATGATGTGTCACAAAGAATACGCGGGTTCGTTACGGCTAAGTAGCGTATGCACGCGGAAAAATACCTGCCAAGTCACGTATGCCCATTTGCGCTCTAAATTTAGAATACCAAGGGGTGTTACCATGGTATTAACCCATTGTATTGAGCACTGGATTATCTATTTGATCCCATCCAGGAATACCATTAGTAGTGGTGTGGTTTTGGCTCATGGTATTGATAAAGGCTAAATCTATATAAGGAGAAGAAGATCATTGTGCAAAGGGTGTGCAAGTGTCTGGCTCTAATGAATACTTCACTCTGAAGTATATCTGTATGGAATGAGTAACAGTTGAGTGATTGATCTGAATTAATGCAAATAATGAAGAGGGATCTCCAGATCTGAAATGTCTATGTATATTCTAAATCTGATGAAGAAATGTTTAGATCTGTGATCTGGCGAATCCTTGCTGAAGTGAAGGATGAATTCTGAGTTGTCTATCTGATCTGAAGAACTGCATAGTCCTGAAAAGTTACAAATCTATACGCGGGTTCGCTTCATAAAAGACGCGTATATACGCGGGTTAGATGAATGAAAAGCGCGTATGAGCAGTTAGGGTTTTCTGAAGAATGCACACGCGGGTTGGTCTACATGAAAGTGCGTATACACGCAACTTCAATGAATAAAAGTAGCGTATGATATTTGAATTAATGAAGTTTAGGGTTAATTTTACATCTGCATATCTATTCTGAAGTCTGGGTTAGCTCTGATATTCTGGTTACAGTGGTCTCACTGTTCTATATGAAGCAATGGGAAAAGTATGATTGTTGATAAATGAAGGGTTGTGTTTAAGCTATTTGATCCAATTTGAAAATTGATGAAACATGGTCTGCAGTGGTGCTGAGGGTCGAAGCCTTCAGTCAGGGGGTTGTAGCTCCCTTCCAGGAGAGGTTGGTAAATGAGAGCAGGGGGTTGTAGCTCCCTTCCAGGAGAGGCTGGTAAACGAGTACAGGGGGTTGTAGCTCCCTTCCAGGAGAGGCTGGTAAATGAGAGAAGGTAGTAGCCTTCTGCAGGTGGGTTCCTGCATGCTGGTATGAGTCTGCGCTAGTACATGGTTGTAAGAAGTTTTCTTTATAATAAATATTGAAGACTGAGACGACGACAGCAGTGGTTTTCTCCCAAATTGGGTTTCCACCTAAAATCCTAGTGTTCATTTGTGTTTCTTATGTGTGATGATTATTCTGTTCTTTCTGCACCTGTTTATTGTTTTCTAAAACATCTGATGAATGAATAATGCAATGATCTAAATTAAGAATTAAATGCATAATTAGATCTCTGGACATACGCGAGTTCTGTAAAGGATATCCGCGTATATACGCGAGTTGGCTTCAGGAAAGTAGCGTATGGGTTTTTAGAAAGGAAAAAGTAAAAAATTTTGTTGTCTGCACTAAATACTGATTCAACCCCCCCCCCCCCCCCCTCTCTCAGTATTTTTCCCAACAATATATATATATATATATTTTTGTTTCATTGTTACTGTCTTTGTACATATGAAATCAATGTCCATATAAAAAGAACCCATCTACCAAATTACATGGGTCACCAGCCTCTATAACCAACAGTCCTCTAGGATTTCTCTTCAAATACATGGTTCATCAATTAATTAATCCACGTGCACATATCCTCTCTCATTTTGACAGACTTTTCTCTCCTAGCGCAGCGAAATTCAATGGCTCCAATACCATTTGTTAGAATTTACCGGAGAAAGAATAAATTTACCGAGAGGAACAAAAAACCATAAAATAGCTAGCAAAAAATCATAAACATAAACAAATATGTTTATCTGGGAAAACCCCCAAATCTAGGGCAAAACTCAACCAATGAAATTTCATTAAGCATTGGCCAAAACCCTGGCCAATCCAGCCAAGTGAGCCTTCACCGCTCACCTCCAGGCCTACATTACAATGAAGTATTCCTAGCCTTTTATAGGCTCCATTAAATGCAATACGATGGGCTGAAAAACCATGGGTGCACAATACCATGTGCCCCAAAACCACTACTATTTACCCTAGTCAACATTTACTCTATCCTGAATCAAGTTTACCTAACAAGAGGATTGAAGGTATATTGCAAATCAATCATCCTAGAAATATCAAAGAACTTCAATATTTCATTGGGAAGATTAATTTCTTGAGAAGGTTCATACCCAACCTAGCTGAACTCCTTAGAAATATTACAAACATGCTAAAAAGAGAAATAGGAGTTAAATTGACCTTAGAAGCAAAGAATTCCTTTGAACTGGTAAAACAAGCACTTACCCAAACACCAGTTCTTATTATTTCTGATTTTACTAAAGATTTATTCATTTTATCCTTTGCATCAGAACACACAGTAGCTTCTGTCGTATTGCAGAAAAACATAAAGGGACAAGAACAACCTATTGCATTTTTCAGCAAGGCATTAAGAGATGCACCTCTGAAATACAACATAATGGAAAAACAAGCTTTTGCCTTAGTCAAAGCCTTAAAAGATTTCAGATTTTACGTTTTACACTCACATTTTATTGCATTTTTGTCTCATTCAGTGGTAAAAGATATCTTGACACAAGATCCTGATGGAAAAAGAGGAAAATGGATTGTTGTAATATTAGAATATGATTTAGAAATTAAGCCCACTAAGCTCATCAAAGGTCAAGGACTAGAAAAACTAATGGCTGAAACCAACTTGCAAGCACTTGATATAAACATGTTTAATACATTAGATGAACAAGAGGATTTGGAAATTCCACTTATTGAAGATCATTTTCTAAATTCATCTTGTTATGCTGATATTTTGTATGTGCTTCTCAATCTTAATGTCCCTCCTGGTTTGTCTAAAACAAAGGCAAAGTTTCTGAAGTTAAAAGATGTTAATTACTGCATTTTAGATAAATTTTTATATTGGAAAAATGCTAGTGGATTATTGCTTAAATGTTTGCTTAATAATGATGCAGATAAGATCAAGCATGAGTTCCATGAAGGAGAATGTGGAGGCCACCTCTATTGGAAAACTACTGTTAACAAAATCCTTAGAGTTGGTTATTATTGGCCCACCCTCTTTCAAGATGTCCATAAAATTATAATTTCCTGCCACAAGTGTCAAATATTTGAAGGCAAAAGAAAATTTCTACCATTACCTCTGCAACCAATCACTGTTGAAGCTCCTTTTCAGCAATGGGGTCTAGACCTCACTGGGGAAATCCATCCTTCTTCATCTGCCCAACACAAATGGATCCTCATAGCAACAGATTACTTCACCAAATGGATAGAGGCCATCCCTTATAGGAATGTCATAGACTTAGTCATCATTAATTTCCTTGAAGACCATATCCTGTCTAGATTTGGTTGTCCTAAGAAGATTATCACTGACAATGTTGCTACCTTTGAATCCAAAAAAATGGTGGATTTTTGCCACAAATATCAGATTACATTGGGTCATTCCAAAACTTATTACCCTCAAGGTAATAGGTTGGAAAATTCCTCAAACAAGAGTTTGGTAAATATCATCAAGAAGTTGCTGGAAGAAAATAAGAAATCACGACACAACAAGTTAGTACATGCACTTTGGGCAGACAGATTGACAGTCAAAAGCTCAATTGGAATGTCCCCTTATGAGCTAGTTTATGGAGCAGATGCAATATTTCCAACCAATTTAGGAGTGCCAGTCATGAAGTTGATCCAAGAAGTATAGTCTGAAGAAGATGATATGGTAAGAAGAATTAATTATACTGTTCAGTTGCAGCAAACTAGAGAGGAGGTCTACAATAGAGCACAACAAGTACAAGAAAACATCAAGAAGTTTTTTGATAAAAGAACAAAGGAAAATGACTTTAACATTGGTGACAAGGTACTAAAGTGGGATTCTAGGAGAGAACATAAAGGCAAACACGGAAATTTTGAAAATTTATGGAAAGGCCCTTATCTCATTCAGTCTGCTATAGGTAGCAATGCATTTTTCCTTCAAGAGATGGATGGAACAGAGCTTTTTGGAGGTCCTGTCAATGGCAGGATGCTCAAACGTTATTATTGTTGATTTTAGTTCAAAGATTTTTGCATTGTAAATACAATTGCTTAAAAAAAATAACAAAAGAGAAAAAAAAGAGGACAGATAAAAGAATAGGTACAGCCCCATACCAAAAAAGAGAAAAAACTGAAAGTGTGCAAGTCCAAATGCCACTACTTTTAAAGAAGAAATTGTATTCAATCATATAGCCTAATCATGATTGAATAAGTTTAAATTTATTACTGATAGGTTAGTGAATGAAGATCTGCTAAACAATGTAAACTCGGGTTATCAGTAAAATAGATTAGGAGAAGAGAGAGATGGTTCTAAAAAGATCAAAATCTAAACCAATGAAAGAAAGAAGGATGCTTATCAATTTTAGATCTTAAGCCTTCACAGTTTTGTTTGAAATTTATGAAAATAAAGTCTATGTGCAGCTTATATAAACTGCAATAGCCCCATAGCAAATCAGAGTGTTTAATCTTGATTTTGTTTATGTTTTAAATTTTCTGTTTTAGACTAGAGAATGAAAATCTGTCAAATTGTTTAATCTTGACATATAGTTAGAATAGGTAGAGAAATAATGAGTTCATCAGTTTAATCTGAACTCATGGATGATATAAGGGTAGAAGTAGATAGTTTCCTATTTTCAAAAGAAAGAAAAATTGATGTTACAAGGGTTTGCAAGTCTAAGTGCATCCACTGAAGAAAAAGTGTTAGGAAAAGTATGTTGTGTAAGTAGAAGTTTGGGTTCAAAGACTAGTCATGTCATGATTCAAATGCTAAAATACCTTCAAAGCAAAAAAATCATCAAGTCAAAGGAGGATTGTCAAAATGCAAAAACAAGGCACTGGTCTACTTTACAGAGATTTATTCTATGAGGTTCTTGACGCCTCCAAGGAGCTGCCCTCCCCAAGTGGAGCCACTGTTAGCCATATATAAAATTTGTTATATCTAATGATGGCTAAATGAGTCTTCAGATTTCAAAAAACAATATTTTATGAGAAAATCTTGTGAGTTTTAGAAATCTTACTGTTTTCATTGTCCTAAGCCTACATCTTTCACTAAAAAAATCTTCATCTCAGTCCTCCAAGTTATCCCACTGATTCAAAAAGAAACTGTTTTTAGGCTATGTTCACCATTTTCACCTTCATCTCCTCTAGCCATTTTCACTCATTTTTTTCCCTTCCAAAAATCTCATTTTCCCCTTCTTACGCCCTCCATTCTCCCACAAACCTTTTTGAAACCATGAAAATCCCTTTAAATTGGTTTAAAAACACTCTTTTACCTTATCATAACTTTCAAAAAGGCTTAAAAAACCTTCTTTTCAGGCCTATTTTGACCCTTTCAATATTAGGCTTTAAGCCCTTTTAGCTTAAGCCCCTGCCCCATTCCATTCATATAACCTAAAGGGCATGACCATGCGCTATTCCCTCAACCCCTTTCGTCCTAGCCCCGGTCTTATTTACTCCCCACCTGATCGCATTTCCGCCTCACTTAAGCCCCCTTATCTTATTATTTCAACTCTGCGCTATGGTTCCCCCCCGCCTTGATAAAATATTAGCCATTGATCTCATCGATCCAATGGTGATTGGGCCTTCCTCCCCTTCACTCTCATTTCTCGATCTCCATTTACCCATTCACCCATTGACTAATATCCACCGTAGATCCCCAGATCTAACGGTCATCATGCCTCCTAATATTTTCAACCCCGCCAGTAACATTTCGCTACCCGAAAAAGAAGATAACGCCCTCATGCTTCACTCTTTGCTTGCCACCTATCCTCCACTATCCCCTCCACCGTGTACCTTCTCTGATCGCGATCAACCTACACCGTTGATCTGGCTCCCCCAGATCCACGTTCCATTTCACGTGCCTTTACCAACAGGGGTTTAATGACCCATTTCAACGTGAAATAAGCGGTTTCCCCAAGGGCACGTGTCATACACTAAATGGAATCGCATCCATTCGGGTTAAAACCACTTACCACCCATTTCTAACGCGAAAACCGCCTGGTTCCACCCACAAAACCGCCTTTCACCAAATTGCGCCAGAATTCAAATATTGCACTGTTTATCCAGGTTCTACCTATGGAACCCTTCCATCCATGCA
Source organism: Pinus albicaulis (assembly GCA_034641835.2). NCBI lineage: Eukaryota > Viridiplantae > Streptophyta > Pinopsida > Pinales > Pinaceae > Pinus > Pinus albicaulis. The sequence continues at coordinate 354,536,803 of CM076581.1, read as the reverse complement.
TTTTCCTCTTTTTCAATCACTTCGTCACCTTCCTTCAAGCCTCTGAACATAGTTTTTCCCTCAATAAATGCATGTTTTATTAATATGTTTATGTTGCAGGTTTAATGGCGGCCCAAATTTATAGGCCTTTCCACAACAAAATCCAAGTTGCGGAAAGCCCAGGATGACGATCCTCGGGTTTTAAATATGCTAAAAGGGAGATTCAGGGTTCAATTTTCAATTTTTGATCAGTGCCTCATGAACACCGGTCAAATAATGAAACCCTCTAGTGCAGAAAGAAATCCACCTGTACACAAGAACAAAGAAGATCAGTCAAGGAGTTAAAGGACATAAATTAAAGAGTAAAGGTTAAGAGTCAAATTGATAAGATCAAAACTTAACCAAAAGATCAAAGATAAAGAGCAAAATTTAAAGATAGATGAATTAAAAGTAAAAATAGTCAGCAGAGGACAAAGACCGAAGATGATTAAAGGAGGAAAAAAAGCAATATCAGAGGCCTAATCAGAGTTTAAAGCATAAATAAAATAGATCAGCAAGGAAGACTATTTCAAATGCATAACCAACGAAGAAATTACTTCTCCAAAAGACAAAAAATGCCACCTGCCAGCCTAAATCCCCTAAAAAACATACAAGTTATTACAAATTAGTAGAAATTCTTTCGGTAATAATCACATGCAAAGGAACGTGGTCGACGTGTTTTGAAACTGGTTGGTTCGAAATGCGTTGACCACGTTCCTTTGCATGTGATTATTACCGAAATAATTTCTACTAATTTATATTATGGATCAGAGAAGCTTAGATTCCAAAAAAAAAGTTATTACAAATCAGAGATATTTCCAATAGACAGCTCAGAAGTTATTACCAGCCTACCAAAAAATCTTAAAAGTCAAAAAATGCAACCAAGTGGTTCAAAACGTTAATGTAACATTCATTATGTAGAGTTAAAGTATTAAATACATTTTTCCTTGGGCCTTGTGTGGTCTCAAAGGTCAAAATCATTAACTCAATAATAAATGAAATATATTAACTCTAGATTTAATTTTACCTCCTCATTTATTTATAAATATTACATGAGGACTTCATTGTAAGGGTTCTTGGTTGGATAATTGTTAATTGCTGTAAGATTGATCAAGAAAAGAGATGAAGGGCTGTTGAGTAGCTGAAGAGTGCTAAGCTGGATTGAGAATTTTTTGAGTTGTAAAGGCTCATGGTGCTGGAATATGTAAATGGTTTGAACATCAATAAAACAAGCTGATTCACAGGATCCTGGTCTATGTTAATGGTGATGTTTTTCCTCACTGTCTTTGTTGCCTCCTTATGTTTTCATTCTGTCCATTTTCTCTGATAAAGAGTAGAAAATTTAGAGTAGGATTTACTGTCAAAAGTACCCTATTTCTCTCTGAAAATTTTTATATTTATGTTTTCTTCTGCTAAGGTTTGATTGGAGAATTCTTAATTTCCCTCTAGTTTTATCCAGCTTGTTGTTTTAAGAATGATTCAATAGAGTATAACCAGGGATTTTTTGGTAAGCCCATATCCTTCTGAGTAGAACTTGAGATGTTGTTCTTAGAATATTTTCTTCAAGTATGCTAAGTAGTGTTTGAACCAGGGAAGTCTATGGTTTTCCATGTCCTCTGGTCAGTCTTTAAAGGTTGCTTGGAAAGATCCCTTGAGAGTATGTCAAAAGCAGATTAGATTATTTCTGTTTGATCTTAGACTTCTTTATTTGTTATCTTGTATGTTTTCTTTATCTGAAAGTAGTCTTAGGATTATTGGATTGTTTTCTTAAAAGTTTTCTTTATTAAAAGTTTGCCCAAAGAAGTCTATGGTATGCCCTATCCTTTGGATTTCTTCAAACAATTACTTTGAAAGGATTTTTTTGTTTATGTAGAGCTAGAAGATTCTTGATTGACTATAGCTTTACTGGCTTCACAACATCTTAATTTTTCACACCACAAATCAATCTAAAAGATCCTTTGATATAGATAACTTGCCCTATGGAAACCCTTGAAGACTTTTTGTACAATTAAATCCTTTTGTGACTCCATATCTCAATGGATTAACACTGTCTCATGACATATTTTTCCAGATGAAACATTCTCTCAATCTACTCACACCTTCACCCTTCAAAATGACCTTCTCAATTAATAATTTCCCAACCAAAACCAAAAAAAGTTCTCAAGAGCTTCATAACTAGCCTAATATCTTAACAAAGCATAAAGATATATCATTCAAACACTTATATAGAGAGATCCCCATCTGAATCCAAGAAGGCTAGGTCCTAGGATTCCAAAGTGGTTCTGATGTGGCCCCTGCAGCATTTATTCTTTCCATTCTTGTAAATCACAAGGAGCCAACAATTTCGAAATAGAGTTTAAATAGCATAGAATAGGGAGGGGTAACCATAAAACATACTTGAAACTACTATATTGAACCATTCATGGAATAAACAAGCATAATGAGGTCTAAGGAGTAGCTAAGAATTCCTTAAACAACCCAACACAGGCAAACACAAAGATAATAGAAACAGGAAGGACTAAGGTGCCTCAAAGAACATTTCTTAACCTATACTCTTCTGTTCTACTACAGCATAGAAGGATGAAAACATAATGAAAACATGAGAAAATAATACATAAGAGATAAACACTTCACAAATAACCAAGCTCAGGGATCCTGCAAGTTATCCTCCTCCATCATTCATCAAAACAAGGCATTCAGAAACTCCACAAAACCAATTTCTTATTCAAGCTCAAGAAAACCATGTATTGCTCTCAAAACTCATCAAATTACAATCTTTACAAAGGAATCATCATTCTCTACTTATCTTATCAAGTGAGGAGGTGGAAACCATAAGAGGATTCTAGAAACCCTAATTTCATCATAAATCTCATTTATGTGCTTGAAGACCATGCAAGGCCCAAGACACATAATATCTAAGCCTAATAAATGAAAGATAACATAACATAATTCCTCAATCAAATATGGAGTGATTTTCCCAAGAAAAAATTAAAAAATAATTTTGCCATCAATTTGTGTGTTTTTTTTTTACTTTTTGGCCAAAAATACACAATGTTGTCCATTAGAGTAATGCCACTTTAGGCAGAAAATAGGTCCTGTTGTAGCCAAGTTTTGGGGGTCTTCCTGATGTCAGATTTTTCTCTGTGATGGCTTGATGGAAATCTTGATGAGTCCTCTTTCCAAATAGGCCTTTGGTTTTATAATTTAGAACATGTAACCTATTCAAAAAGTTAATTTACCAAGACTGCTCTGAGCGCAGTGCCAGGCCTGAAAAGGAGGCAGAATGGTGAAAAATGAGGTGTTTTTTTACCTTTTGAGGGGTCAAAACTACTCAAATTTCTATGAAATTTGGTGAGAATAGTTTTCTATCCATGAGGAATCCAAAAATGTAGATTTTTTTCTCTGAGGATGCCTGAGGGAAAATCGTAGTGCCAATGGCACTGCGCTAATAGGCCTCCAAAATCTCAAAAAACAAAAACTTGTCCAAATTTCTTCAAAATTGGTGGATGTATCCTTCATGGGGTTTGGGAGACCTATAGAAAATATTGAGTCAATATTTCAAGGTTTACTTGGTCTTTTACTATTTTTAGTGTTATGAATTTGAATGAGGGCCTCTTTGATATACCAATGAAAAAAGGTGTGATGGTAGTCTTGTTGGTGTCTTTATCATGGATGTGGTCTTAATTTTCATTATCATCCTTCCCACTTTCTTTACTGTTACTATGACTGCTCTTTGTTTTGCCTTTATTTTCCTTATCATAATTGTCACTGTGGGGGTCACTACCTTTACTATTTTATGACCATCACGACTGTTGTCATGAATGTCATGAATTTTTTGTTTTTTCACTTATGCTTGCTTCATTATCCTCTTTGCATTTTTGTCACTTGCTTCATCTGCATTCATGTTGCATTTTTTTTTTGCATTGTCCTCACCTTTTTCATGTTCATCCTTGTTAAGCTCACTGCCCCTTTCTTCATTATCTGTCCTTGTCACTTAATCATCATATGTCTCTGTTTCTTCTTCACTTTCCCTCCTTTGTGTTTTTTCCTCATAGGCCCTTGGCTTCTTCCACTACTACTACTATCTTCAGCTCCTGACATGGTGATAGGAGATATTTGCGGAAAAACTAGGGTTTGGAGGAGAAAAATGAAGAAGGTGGTGATGGAAACCTTTACAGATGAGTGATATGGAGGCTAGGTTTTAGGGCTGCTTGCTTTGGAGCTTAAGAGGGCTTCTTTTGAAAATGAATTGTAACCACACTAGCTTACACTCCCTCAAATGACACTTAACTTGTTCAAGGAGGCCAAAAACAAAGATGCAATATGCATTTGAGACCTAGGGTTTGCACACCTATGGTTTAATTACTTTTTAGCCACTAAATTATGAAAATTTCTTGGAGGATAAGGAGGATAGGCCACCTACCATATTTGGCTCCTTTGCAGGCCTTTGGAGGAAAATTGGAGGATGAGTTTTTAGCCTCGGGGAAATTTTCTCCTTCGTTTGAGGCCTTAAGTATTAGCGCGGCACCCTGCCTGAGAAGTTGGGTCAGCCTGTGGTCGCAGCGCCGACATTCGTGCCCATGGATTAGCACAATGTTGGGCATGTGCAGGCCTGCTGGTCGGGTCCTGTGAGTGTCAGTCGGGTCTGAGCGCAGTGCCCTAGATTTGTGCAGTGCCACCCTAGATTAGCGCAGCGCAGTGTTAATTTGAACGTGGAAATTCCCGATTTGCACAGCGCCAGGCCTTGTAAGCACATCACCACCTATTTCCACAATTACAGTAACCCTTGCCCATAAATTGACAAAAAAATCTATTTTTTCTTCTAAAAGCCTTCTCTTCTCTTGTAATGGAAAATTAATATGGAAAAATACTAAGAAGGCCTTTTATACCTTTTGAGAAATAAATCAAACTTATAAAACCCACTTTTATATGTTTGTTTTTGTCACTTTATAATTTTTACTGATATCCCTTTAGCCTTTTTGCAGGTGATTTTGAACTTGTCAAAGTGATTTGTTCTTCCTTTGGTGAGGGTGTGCCAAAGAGATGAAGAGGTTCCTTTAAATTTGGGTCCTGGGAGTGTTGGCACTGCTAAAACTTTTCTTCTTGCACTGATAAACTGAAACCACTATTTTTATCCTTTTTGGCATTCTTGAGTGTAAGTGACCTGAAACATGTCTTTTTACCTTCTTTCTAATTTTGACTATGACATGTTCATCTTGACAAAGATTGGCAAATCATACCATGCTATGTCTTCCCTTGGCCACTTCTGATTTCTTCAGGTGCCTTTGACACATTTTCTTTTGGTCTTTTTGTCATTGTTTGGATTTTGACAACTCATTTACTCAATATTAAACTCATGCTCAGCTTGATTTCTCATTTTGACACTTGACCTTATGATTTCCTTCCTTTGGAAATTTTGAGGGAAATTGATTGCACTTGAAGGCTTAGTCTCCCTCACACTAATACTCTTTGTATTTACCTCCCTTTGATGTAGTGAGGCATTGTTGCCTTGACAAACCATGGAGGTCACCTTTTGATATCATTCTTCAAAATTCTGCCTGTTGTCATCATGGAGACCCATAGTCTTCATTTCAGCTTCTTGCATACCTTCCCAAATTCTAGGTTTTAGGACTTTTAGAGACAAATATTAGTGTTGTCTTCTAAGTTCACTATAGCCCTTTCAAGTTCATTCATTTTTTTTCAGTTCACCTCACCCTTTTCCCTTTTTCATTTATAATTTCTAAAAATATTCAATGTGTGCTTGGTCATGTTGTTGTGCCTTCTGTCCTTGTGGCTTTTGCATTATTTTCTTACTTGGTAGCATTTTTTAGCCAAACAATCCTCAAAACCGTGATTTTCTTTGAACATAGGCCTACTACCTCTCCTTTTTTGTGGTTTTCGTTAGTGATGATTTAGCCTCTTACCTTACCTATTTTTCTGTTGATATCCATCTCAATCATTCTAACAGAAATGTTCAAGATGGGCAACTGTCTTTTTACAGAAGTTGTGCTTTGACCAAGGAGGCCATCCTTGAAGAATTTTTGATACCTTTTGGTCAGTCATGTGCAGAACCTCCTTTTCATTTGATTTCATCTTTTTGGCACATGTAAAATAGTGATTTGGAAAACCAAAAAAAACCTACAACTTATGAAACCCTAAATGACATAATGGGAGGCTTTTTGGACCCGCCTTTTGGCTGAAAATTGACTTGGAGATTTTCAAATGAAAAACAGAGCTTTTGACAAAGCTTATGCATTGCAGACCCAAAACTACTGATTTTGATTTATCTAAAGAGCCTAGGGAGGTAGCTTGAGACCACCAATGCTTGAGGCACTTGGTGAATAGGGGAAAAGGTTAGGCTGCATGGCAATCCAAGGTGGAAGTGGAAGTTTTAGGCAAGTCAAAACATAGTGGTAAGGTCAGAGGTGGCAAAACATAGTGAAAATGAGTGGCATGAGACAATGATGGGTCTTTTGGGAGTGATAGGATTACCATGACATTATAGGATAGTAAAATAGTGAAAATTTTATCTTAAGGATAATGAAGGAAGTGATATTTCTAGAACTCACAATATTCATGAATTTTGTTTCTATAAATCTATGATAAGAATTTAGTAATCTATTAAAAAGGAAAAAATTACTGATGACTAACAGTGGCTCCACTTGGGGAGGGCAAATCCTTCTCAGGAGGTGTCCAGAACTTCAGATCTCTGGTTTTATGAAGACCAGTGCCTCATCCTTTGGGCATATTTTTCTTTTCTTTTTCATTTGCTGATGATTCTTTGAAGTTGTGACTTTAATAATTTAAAAAACATGATTAGCTCAACTTCACCTCTACCTACCCAACCTACTTGCCTAACATTTTTTCTTCCTTGGGTGCACTTGAACTGGAAAACCCTTGAAATTTTCTTCTTTTGAAAGAAAACCAAACTATCTTCCTCTACTCTTATCACTTCCAAGAGTTTAGATTAGGCTGGTGAACTATTTTTATTCTCTACATAGACTATTTGACTGTTAAGATTAAGCTATATGACAAACTTCCTTCTCTAAGATATTGACATGAAATTAAAAGCATGGTTTAAATCAGGATTAGGAAATTTGACTTACCATGGGTTGTGGCATTAGGACAAGCTGCACACAAACATCATTTTTGTACAAGAAAAACTAGAAAAGTAAGGGCTCTGATTTATCATTTGGTATGCATCCCCATATTCCTCTTTGGTTCAATTTTGAGCATGTGGAACTAGTATCATTCATTCCTAATATATCCTTTTTGACAAGTCAAGTTTAGATGTTTTGACAAGTTCTCTTTCACTAACTTACCAACAATAAATTGAAACATGTTCAACCATGATTAGGCTAGATGACTGAACAATACTCCTTTTGGAAAAGTAGTGGAATTTAGGCTTGCACACTTTCAACAATACTCTTATTTTGGTATGGGGCTATACCTCTTTTTCAAATCTGCCCTCTTTTTTATCTTTTCTTTGTATTTTGTGTTTTCAAGATTAGTATTCTAAGAATAAAAACTAGAAATATGCTCATAAGGCTGAGCTTATTTGCATGCCTATCTATCCTAATCTAACTTGGAGGCATACATTTAGCTGGTGAACTCTCTTTTCCAATACAACCAATAAACCAGATGATTCCATGAGTGATCTTGTTTCAACTCTTTGAGTATGCGGAAGAAATCAAAAGGCCACTCCCACCTTACTTGTTTTTGAACAGCAGTGCCTAAAATTTTCTTTAAACCTTGCATCAAACTTCGCTTGACATGTTTTACACCCTCTTCAAATGTCTCTAACAAATTAGCAAAGGGATCTTGAAACAATATCTGGCTTAGAGGATTTGGGAGATAAGCTTGATCCAAGACTACTTCTTCCTCCACTTGGCTAAGCTTGGGACTCTTTTGGGAAATAAAATCCTCCTCTTTCTTATGATCATCTAAACTGGTAGCCTCATCATAAATGGCAATTCTTTCGTCTAGAAAAACTGAGATGCTTTGATAGAGTGAGCTAAATTATGTGTGAAGGCCATCATTTTGATGAGCAGGAGCACTTTTGGACAATAAATCTTCTCGAGAGGGTACTGAAACAACTCTCATGTGATTATAAATTTACATGCCTTCATCTACAATTTGTAATCGAATGGAACTTGGTGGCTACAAATATAGAGTTAAAGAGGATTCCATGTCCCAAATTATTTCCTCAACCATTTCAGGAAAAGGCTTCTTATTGAAAACTTGCTCAACAAGTTCATCATCCTCATCAACCTCAACATCAAAGCTGAAAGACTGCTGATTTCCAATTACATGAAAGTTGTTTCTAATGGATTGAAGTCAACTAGAGCAAAGACTCAAAGACTTCTTACTTTCTTCTAAAATTTCAAGGCTTTCCTCATTAGTGTCATAGGTGACCTGTATTGGTTGATTAACTTTTTCAAGTTGATGATAGTGAACTTCATCCCATAAATCAAATGTTGATGGCTCTGCAAGGTTAGCTTCTGTTTGGAGCATATGACTGTCATCATACTGATCAAACTTTGGAAAATCATCAAAATAAGTAGTGTTACCAATAAATCAAATTGGATTATCAGATTGTTTTTCTTCGAATTGATATACAAGTTCACTTTCTAATTTATGGTAGATGGGATTAGTAGGAGAAAGACCAGAAATGTTTTGTTCAGATGAAGGTTTAGAGGTTGGCTGAATGTTTAGCATCTGATCTATTTCCTCTTCAGTCAAAAGAGGAGGCATTTTTCTCTTTCTTTGAATAGAAGTACAACAGTTCTCTTTCTCTTGTGAAGGTTGATTTTGAGGATGAATGTTTTCTTGAGCCTCACCTAGAAGAGATGGTGAATCATAACTTGTGCCTTTAGAGAGATCATGTGGTTTTTCTTCTATTTCTTGATTGGATTCTTCCTCAACTAACTCCTCTAGGATGTCATGATAGCTATCTTGAGAATGAAATGCATGAATTTCCTCTAATAGGTCTTCAGGATGCCAAATTCCTAAATATTCATCAATGTTCACAAGGCACTGTATGAGATCTTCAAATTGATCACAAAAATTTTCAGCTAAAGATAGAGATGGATAATTTTCTTTATAATTCTCACAAAATACCCTATGGAGATCTTTTAAGGGAAACAAGCTACCAGGTTTTAGCCATTCATCCCATTCTCTTGCCTTACCCTCTAATTTTTCCATAAACATTTTCAGGAGGTAGTCCTCGTGCCATTCAAACTTTAACCTCCATACATGTATATTAAATTTGTTGAGATGTAACAAGGGGTCATCAAACTTTTCATCTTGAAATATAGGTAGGTTTTTTATCCAATTTATCTGAGGCATTTTGTGTGGGAATCAAGGGATATGATCTCTACTCATTGGGACATATCTTCATTGTATTCTTGGATCCATGTTTGTAAATTAGAAAGGGGTCACTGTATCTTTTCAACCAGTCTAGAGTTCTCTACCAGTGGAGTCTTTAGGTCTATTGAGAGTTGTGGAGTCGCCAGGTGGATAATTTCAACTTTTTTTTCCACCATCAACATGATTGGGATTGCTTAATGCATTCCCATGGGAGTTTATGAGAACTAGTGGGGTCAACAGGGCTAATGAACACTAGTGGAGTCGCCAGGTGGATGAAGTTTACTATTTTAAGGATGTTCTTGTTGTCCACCATCAATGAATAAAGGGCCAATCTAAGGAATTTTGTGGGTTTTCTGAGGTCCTAAGGTATACTTAGATTGTCACTGACTCAGAAGGTCCCACCATGATCGCCAAAATGTTAGGGTCCCATGATTTAGCATATTGGTAGACCAAATGCACAGGGTAACATAAGACCAGTTTTTGGAGTCCTAGGACCTAGTATTCTTGGACTCAAATAGGGATCTCTCTATTGTATGCAAAATATGTGAACTTGTTTTCTTCTAGGGTTTTGATTTTAGGCTAGTTTTTAAGGGTAGGGTTTGTTGTTTGTTTGGTTGGGTAAGATGAAAAAGTAGAAATAGGTAGAATGAGAGGTCTTAAAATCATTGGGCTATGGAGTCAATAAAAGTCATAAATATCTCAACAATGAAACAAGATGCACAATAGGCCAAATCTATCTTGGTCAAATGGATCCTTAAGGTATGTGTGAAGTGGAATGAACAATAAGTTGGTGAACAAAGTAGGTGTCTAAGCACAGTGAAGAATCCTTAAACAAATAACTTTAAACAAGATAGTCTCAAATACTAATTAACATAAGAAAATAATCATAAGGCAAGGCAAGCCAATAGCTCTTAGATTACACTTTAAGAAAAAAAGCATTCAAGATGAACACTTGCAATGAAATATAGAAGGCTAGAAACTCATTTAACTTCTAGTGATTTCACCTTCATGGTTAGAAAAAATTCAAGATAACAAATAACTTTAATCAATGAAGAGGGAACACCTAAAAATCAATGATCAAGCTACAAAGAACTTTACGGCAACTTCTCAAGCATGGACAAAAGGCATGATCAAAACATGGCCTCTTTGGCTAAAACCTAACAAGTAATACTTCAAAGAGAGATTCCAAAACAGAGTTTAAATAGCATCAAATTGGCAGGGATAACCATAAAACATACTTGAAACTACTGTATTGAACCATTCATGGAATAAACAAGCTTAAGGAGGTCTAAGGAGCAACTAATCATTTATTAAACAAACCCAGCAGAGGAAAACACAAAGACAATAGAAACAGGAATGACTAAGGTGCCACAAAGAACATTTCTTAACCTATAATCCTCTGTTCTACTGTATCATAGAAGGATGGAAACATAATGAAAACATGAGAAAACAATAACATAAGAGAGAAACACTTCACCAATAACCAAGCTCAAGGATCCTGAAATCTATCCTCCTTCATCATTCATCAAAACAAGGCATTCAGAAACTCCACAAAACCAATTTCTTCTTCAAGCTCAAGAAAACCATGTATTGCTCTCAAAAATCATCAATGACAACCTTTACAAAGGAATCCTCATTATATATTTATCTTAGCAAGTGAGGAGGTGGAAACCATAAGAGGCTTCTACAGACCCTAATTTCGTCATAAATGTCATTTATGTGCTTGAAGACCATGCAAGGCCCAAGACACATAATATCTAAGCCTAATAAATGAAAGGTAACATAACATAACTCCTCAATCAAATCTGGAGTGATTTACCCAAAAAAACATTAAAAAATCATTTTTCCATCAATTTGTGTGTTTTGTTGACTTTTTGGCCGAAAATACACAGTGATGTCCATTAGCACAACGCCACTTTAGGAAAAAAATAGGTCATGTTGCAGCCACGTTTTGGTGGTCTTCCCGATGTCGGATTTTGCTCCGTGATGGCTCGTTGGAAAGCTGGTTGAGTCATTGTTCTAAATATACCTTTTTTTTCTGATTGAACACCTGTAACCTATTCAAAAATTTAGTTTCCCAAGAATTATTTGAGCGTAGCGCCAGGCCTAAAAAGGAGGCAGAATGGTGAAAAATGAGGTTTTTTTTTACCTTTTGAGGGGTCAAAACTGCTCCAATTGCTCTGAAATTTTGTGATCATAGTATGATAGCGATGAGGAATCCAAAAATGTAGAGTTTTCCCTCTGAGGATTCCTGAGGGAAAAGCGTAGCGCCAGTGGCGCTGCGCTAATAGGCCTCCAAAATCTCAAAAAACAAAAACTTGTCCAAATTTCTTCAAAGTAGGTGGATGTATCCTTCATGGGGTTTGGGAGACCTGTAAAAAATATCGAGTCAAGTCCAAGGTTTACTTGGTATTTTCCTCTTTTTAGTGTTTTGAATTTGAATGAGGGCCACTTTGATACGCCAACGAAAAAAGGTGTGATGGTAGTCTTGTTGGTGTCTTTATCATGGTTGTGGTCTTAATTTTCATTATCATTCTTCCCACTTTCTTTACTGTCACTATGACTGCTCTTTGTGTTTCCTTCATTTTTATTATCATCATTGTCATTGTGGGGGTCACTTTCTTTATTATTTTTATGACGGTCATGACTGTTGTCATGACTGTCATGAATGTTTTCTTTTTCACTTATGCTTGCTTCATTATCCTTCTGCATTTTTGTCACTTGCTTCATCTATATTCATGCTGCCTTTTGTTTTTTGCATTGTCCTCACCTTTTTCATGTTCATCCTTGTCAAGCTCACTACCCCTTTCTTCATTATATGTCTCTGTCACTCCATCATCATCTGCCTCTATTTCTTCTTCATTTTTCCTCCTATGTGTTTTGGCCTCATAGGCCCTTGGCTTCTTCCACTGCTGCTACTGTCTTCAGCTCCTAACATGGTGATAGGATATGTTTGTGGAAAAAATAGGGTTTGGAGGAGAAAAATGAAGAAGGTGGTGATGGAAACCTTTACAGATGAGTGATATGGAGGCTAGGTTTTAGTGTTGCTTGCTTTGGAGCTTAAGAGGGCTTCTTTCGAAAATGAATTGTAACCACACCATTTTACACTCCCTCAAATGATACTTAACTTGTTCAAGGAGGCCAAAAACAAAGGTGTAATATTCATTTGAGGCCTATGGTTTTCACACCTAGGGTTTAATTACTTTTTAGCCACGAAATTATGAAAATTTCTTGGAGGATAAGGAGGATAGGCCACCTACTGGCTTTAGCTCCTTTGTAGGCCTTTGGAGGCAAATTGGAGGATGATTTTTTTGCCTCGGGGCAAGTCTCTCCTTCATTTGAGGGCCTCCTGTATTAACGCAGTGCCCTGCCCAAGCAGTCAGGTCGGCCTATGGGCACATCACCGGCAGTCGTGCCCGAGGATTAGTGCAGCGCCAGGCACGTACAGGCCTGTCGGTTAAGTCCTGTGCGTGTCAGTCATGTCTGAGCACAGTGCCACCCTAGATTAGTGCATCACAGTGTTAATTTGAACATGGAAATGTCTGATTTGTGCAGTGCTAGGCATTGTAAGTGCATCGAAGTGTTAATTTGAACGTGGAAATACTAGATTTGTGTAGCGCCAGGCCTTGTAAGTGCAACACCACCTATTTGTGCAGCGCTAGTAACTCTTGCCCAGAAATTGACAAAAAACTCCATTTTTTCTTCTGAAAGCCTTCTTTTCTCTTGTAATGGAAAATTATAATGGAAAAAGACTAAGAATGCCTTTTATACATTTGGAGAAATAAACCAAACTTATAAAAACCACTTTGCTACGTTTGTCTTTGTCACTTTATAATTTTTACTGATATCCCTTTAGCCTTTTTGCAGGTGCTTTTTAACTTGTCAAAGTGATTTTTTATTCCTTTGGTGAGGGTGTGATAAAGAGATGAAGAGGTTCCTTTAAATTTGGGAGGGTTGACACTACTAAAAATTTTCTTCTTGCACTGATAAACTGAAACCACTATTTTTATCCTTTTTGGAATTCTTGAGTGTAAGTGACCTAAAACATGTATTTTTACCTTCTTGCTGATTTTGACAGTGACATATTCATCTTGACAAAGATTGGAAAATCATACCATGCTATGTCTTCCCTTCGCCACTTTTGATTTCTGCAGGTGCCTGTGAGACATTTTCTTTTGATCTTTTTGTCATTTTTTGGATTTTGACAACTCATTTACTCAACAGTAAACTCATGCTCAGCTTGATTTATCATTTTGACACTTGAACTTATGATTTCCTTCCTTTGACCATTTTGAGGGAAATTGACTGCACTTGAAGGCTTAGTCTCCCTCACACTGATACTCTTTGTATTTCCCTCCCTTTGATGCAGTGAAGCATTTTTGCCTTGAAAAACCATGGAGGTCACCTTCTGATATCATTCTTCAAACTTCTGCCTGCTATCATCATCGAGACCCACAGTCTTCATTTCACCTTCTTACTAACCTTCCAAAATTCTAGGTTTTAGGGCTGTTAGAGACAAAGGATTAGTGTTGTCTTCTAAGTTCTCTATATCCCTTTCAAGTTCATTCATTTTTGTTCAGTTCACCTCACCCATTTTCCCTTTTTCATTTATAATTTCTAAAAATATTCAATTTGTTCTTGGTCGTGTTGTTGTGCCTTCCGTCCTTGTGGCTTTTTCATTGTTTTCTTGCTTGGCAGCATTGTTTAGCCAAACAGTCCTCAAAACCCTGATTTTCTTTGAACATAGGCCTACTACCTCTCCTTTGTTGTGGTTGTCCTTAGTGATGATTTAGCCTCTTACCTTACCTCTTTTTCGATGATAGCCATCTTAATCATTCCTGTAGAAATGTTCAAGATGTGCAACTGTGTTTTTGCAGAAGTCGTGCTTTGACCAAGGAGGCCTTCCTTGAAGGATTTTTGATATGTTTTGGACAATCATGTGCTGGCCCTCATTTTAATTTGATTTCATATTTTTGGCACATGTAAAACAGTGATTTAGAAAACCAAAACAAACCTACAATGTATGAAACCCTAAATGACCTAATGGGAGGTCTTTTTGGACTTGACTTTTGGCTGAAACTTGACTTGGAGATTTTAAAATGAAAAATAGAGCTTTTGACAAACCTTATGCATTGCAGACCCAAAATAATATTTTTTATTGATCTAAAGAGCCTAGGGAGGTAGCTTGAGGCTCTTGGTGAATAGGGGAAAATGTTAGGCTGTTTGGAAATCCAAGGTGGAAGTGGAAGGTTTAGGCAAGTCAAAAGAGAGTGGTAAGGTCAGAGGTGGCAAAAAACAGTGAAAATGAGTGGCATGAGCCCATGATGGGTCTTCTAGGAGTGATAGGTGGACCATGACATGATAGGATAGTAAAATAGTGAAAATTTATCTTAAGGATAATGAACGCAGTGAGATTTCTAGAACTCACAATATTCATGAATTTCGTTTCTATAAATCTAGGATAAGCATTTATTCATCTATTGAAAAGGCAAAAATTACTGATGAATAACAACTAGGGCACCATTGTAGCCTCTGAAGGAAAATTTGATTTGTTGAGAGGGAAAGACGTTTTCAGTTCCAGAGGCTGGGAAGGATTCCCATAGTACGAGAGAAGCATATTTCCTGTCAGCATAAGGCATAATGACTTCATCAGAGATCAATTTGAGGCTAGATCTCTAGCTAACTACGCAGAGAAGCATAGAGGATGACACAAAGTGTCAGAGTGCCATATTTCTGAAGGCAAGCCATGTTGGGAGATTGCCTCTCGAATGAGGAAAATTCCTCACTATTTTTTTTACCTAAAATTTTCTTTGTAGGATTTTTTGTATTTCGACATCCAGTTGTACTTATATTTTCTCATTATTGCTTAGTAATAAAACCCTCAGCTACTGCACCGGTTTTCTCAAGTTGGGTCTTTATGGGGACTTTTGTCCATAAATAATTCTGTTAATTTTATGTTTGTGTGCTAGTATTTATTCCAGTATTTATTATTTCGTAGTTTCATTTGTGTATATTACATTGTGATTTATTTAGTATTTGACGTAGAAAACAACAAATAAATTGTTAAATTAAATTAAGAATTAGTATAATAATTTCTAGTTCCTGCAATAGGATTTTGGTTTAGGAATTTTCACATTTATCTGGTTATATGTTAGTTATAGTCATGTTTATTTGACAAATCTAAGTATGGATCTTATCAAATTTTCATTTATGAATGTCTAGTTCATGAATTTATGACCTAACTGGTGTTATGAAAGCTATTGTGAGATGTTATTGGTCCTTCTTGTTAAACCTCATATAAGTTTTCAAATCCTTATGTTCAAATATGCATTCATGACTTGTAGGTTGCATGTTTACCATGTGTTTGATGAAATTTCAGTCCTGATTGGGAAGGGTGAGGTCAAAACCTGTTTCAAGTTTTGGTTTATAAGCTTTATTTCTATGTCACTCATCATTTCTGAAAGTTTCATTGAGTTATCAGTAGAGGCCTGAGCCCTAGCCCTGAAAAAGTGTCTTAGAATTCAAGGTCATCGGCCTAGAACTGACTAGAAAATTCCATAGTCACTGGAATATAGGCTTATGGGAGAAATTAGAGGCTTACAATCTCTTGCATGCATTGGAAAGGGAGTGGCTGAGGCTCTAAGATAGTGGCAAAGAGATTTATCTTAGGGGTTTGACACCTGAAGGGATTGGGTTGCTCCTGGAAGTCCTATAGCACCTGAGGGAAGTCAGTAAGGTCTTAGTTTTTTTAATCCAGTTCCTTAAGGTCATATAGGAGGTTGAATCTTATCATAGTGATCCTAATCTCATGCTTATCCTGGGAAAATAGGTGATAGTGGGTAAATGTAGGAGGAGGCATTTACAAATGATAACTAGATGGTGCATTAAGTGGAAACTGTGCTTTTTGTTGTTCAAGTAATTGTTTTTGCATGAAATATTTCCCTAGGGAAGAGGCCCCAAACCCTTCTTGAGGCCATGGGGATATAAGAATTGAAGAAGAGGGCCACTGTGGCAATGAAGTAGGGTGTTCAATTGGAGGAGGATTCAAATTTTTTCATGGAACTACAAGATTATAAATTGGTTGAGGAACCTGATCAGGATAATAAAAATTAGTCCAAGTATTAAATGGTGATGGGTTTTGAGTTATATGTGGTGGTTGATTCGATTCAATACTTGGTCTCCTTAGTATATTTATTAATCCTGACAGTGATGGGAAATGTTTTGTTGCATGAGCCTCTTCACAAATTCTACAAAATTTCAGGCTACTAAGTGGACACTTTCTGAGGAAGTGCTTCTTCCTATAGTTAGCATAGTAGATCAACATTGGTTCTTCATCCATCTTCTATTCTTTCTATAAATCATACAAAGTTGAAATCAAATATTTAATAATATTATATTTATGTTGAGGAAAAATACTGATATTTTCACTTATGAGTTCATGATTGGAGGATTTGTATATCTATGCAATAGACTCAATACTCCTCATTGGAATATTCAAAATTGCATTTTCCTATTCTCAACAAGCCAGTTGGTATATTGTCTCAGCACACAGGTAATGTATATATATAGGGGGGGTTCTTACAGTAGCTGAGAAAATAAAAACATTAAAAAGATAAGCAAGGTATGCAAGAAATAAAAAAAAAAGCAAAAAGTTGCAAGAGAAATAGGTAAAGAGAAAACCAAACTGCAGTAGGTCACCAAGGTCAATCCCCTAAGTGCCTCCCTCACAACAATGCAAAAATGTTAGGTGTAATAAACAACTTGACATTTAATTGTCAATCTGAGAGTTTGTAAACTTTGAGGCACAACACTGGAAATGCCAGAGAGAGCACCTATCAACCTGCAAATCAAATTCTAGTCTAACTTGCACTTCAATCTCTTTATAGATTCCTGCAAACAACAATTAATTTTAATCCTACACTCAAAGGAAGATGGAGAAAACATAAACACAAATCTTGCAATTCTTATCGACAATTGAAACAAAAACACAATCTAAAATAAGAAAAAAAAACTTGCATTATTAACATTTGCAAAAGAAACCCTAACTATTGGTGTTATGACCCTATTTTCCAATCCTTTATAGTGAGAGAAACCCAATATAAACTTACCTTATTTGTTTGGCTAAAATGCATCTAATTTCACCTTTTATTTTATTTATGTGAGATTTATCCCATGATAAAAGGGTGAAATTACATAATTGAGGAATTTCTCATAACTATATTGCCAAAATATTATAATTCAGAGATAATAATTATTTCATAATTGAGAAAATTTAGAAAAAACTAGTAATTTTGAAAAATGTTTCTAGCATTTCCCATTTCCAAGGAGATCATCTTGACCCACTTGTATATGAGGTTTCTAGGTGTCCATTATTGTAGAATTTTCCTAAATTCTCAATCCCCTAGGTGTCTAGATACATTCTCAGAAAGGATGGAATATGCCTATATAATCTCACCAAGAGGAAAGGGTGTAGGAGAGAGTATCCAAACTATAAGGAGAGAGCTCTGCCATTTTGGGAGATCTAGTTTTTGGAGAGCCTATCTTTGATAAATATGAGATCTTGATCCTATGCTACCATTTTTCTACTAGAGATATCTTGTGAGACCTTGGTCATGTGTGTGTTGCTGTTCATGCTCATTTCTTGGATATTGTGGGGAAACTCTGCGAGATCAAAGAGAGGAAACGTGGAAGCGTAGGTATAAAGTGTTGTATCATTTTATATGATTAATGAAGATTTATGTTCTCTCCCTTACATGCTTACGTTTTCAGTAGATCTTGTAGTCCATTTATTATTTTTTTTATCTAACAATGTTCCAAGTAATATCACTTGTCGTCTTTGAGTGTTTGTGGTTGTGTGTAGGTGTTGAGATCGAATGCAGATGAAGTAGATCACTTCAGTGGAGTGTGAGGGTTCTGCTACAAACTCAATATCCTTCCCCAATCTACGAGGAGGCAAGGTACCATTTATCTTCCTCATAGTACAAAATTGGTTGCATGCTTCATGATGACCAAACAACATTGGGATCTCTTTTATATCATTAGTATTGTGTCTATCTGTCTGGTGATCTATTTATACACTAGATCACAGAGCAATAGCTCCTTGAAATTTATGTTACAATAGAACTAATTATTTTAATGAGAGAATACTTGCTTTGTGTCCCCTTGGCCTGTAATTTTGATTTATTTATCTCTTTCTTTCTCTCCCATTTAGTTCTCTGTATTTTTTTCATTCAATTTGATCTCCATTGATTTTATTTTCTTCATATCTGAGTTGATCTTAGATCTGCAGTTTTGTTTTTTGTTTTTTCTTTTTATAAGAGAGAATAATAGATCGATCGTTTAAAATAAAATTATGGATTTTTTAGTACACAATTTTATTGAATTAATCACATATCTATATTCCTCTTGGATTTTTTTTCCTAAAAAAAATCACCGAAAACGGACTCCGTATGAGGGAGTTATGGCCAATTAAAATTGGCTACTTTGTTTTTCTTTTACCCTCGCATTCCGCTGATATTTTGATTCATTTCTGTTATTTTTTGTATCTATATGAGTAAAAATAATTACATATTTGTATTCATCTTTAAATTTTACGCAAAAAAAATAAAAAAATCACCTGAAACAGAGTAGGTATGAGGAAGATATGACCAAATGAAAATTCAACCTATTTTCTATCCATTTTTCCCAATTTTCAGGTTTTCTTGAGCTTATTTGCTTAATTTTTCATTTTTTTTTCTTCATAACTTGCTGATATATTAAATCTATTGTTTTGGTTGCTATTAGCTGCTGATATTTGTCAAATTTGAGCCATTTCTTATTCATTGGTTCATATCTTCCATTGCTTATGTTCTTCAAGGTTCCCTTGAAGGATTCTTTGTGTGCTTTCGTTGAGGACCAGTGTTCCAATCTATTGATCTCAGTTTTAGATCAATTTGGCTGCTTTTGGTGACTGCTTGGATCTGTTTCATATCTCACTTTTAGATATTTGTTTCCTTTGATCCGGATTTATGCAACAACGCAACAGAATATAGAAATAACCATAAACATAGAGATGCAGTGGAAATAAGGCTTAATTTCATTAATATCAAATAACATAAATATGCTTACAAACATAATGGAAATAAAATAGCTAGGGTGCTGGTAGCAAATATCTGAGAAGAGATGTGGTGGCTATAGACCTCTGAACTGTGTTACAATGAGGCTCGAGGGCCTATTTATTATGGAGAAACAATGGAGAACTCTAAATGTCCAAAAACATCACGCTAGGAGATGAAGTGCCAAAATTATGGGCCTCGTTTGGGTATATTGGTGTTTCAACTTCCCGAGGACGTAATTTTCGCATACTATTTCTGTTTGACGCACATGATACATCATTAGAAAGATCTATCCAAGGAATACAAATTTCGACAAAAATATCAATTTTGGAATAGAATCATATTCGATAGACAAACGGTGCCCAAAAAATGTCGTTTAGGGCCTCAAAGCAGCTCCAGAAGTTCAGGACCCGAAAAACTACTAAAAATAGTAAGTTGTGCCGAAACTGAAAAACTGAAAGAGACAATGGTGGGGCCCCAAGTGGAATAGGCGGGTGACCACCAATATCCACCTGGATCATCCTTTGTACACTTTTTCCACTTGTTTTTGAGTGATCCCTTTCTTCTCTTGGTCATTTGTGTCACAAACGTTGGTGTTCTGACCAGTAGTGCAACTGTCATCTGAACAAGTTATTTTGAGTGTGCTTTCCATGTTGTGTCACATTCATTCAGTTTAGTCCTTTGTAGAGCATTGGCCCTGGTTGAGCCATTGTGCTACAACCCTAGCTTGATTGACATTTCCTTCTTTTGCTTTCACTTTGGCTTTTTGTCTGATTTCTTTGAGTGTGTTTGGTTGGGATTTGTTTTCCTAGTTGTCTCACTTTTGGAGTGCTTTGTGTTATTTCTTGGGAAACTTACTTTGGTCTCTTTTTCAGCTTTATTTTTTGTTTTTTATTTCGTTCATTAATTCCTAAATTCTTTATATATTTTTCATTCACGAAGGTCTAGTGAAAAATGCATCATAATAGACATTGGTGTGTTTTCAAAACTCTTACCCTCTCATAGCTAGCATTCATCAAAGTGAAATCGAAAATTTCATATAGCTGCATTAGGGTGACTAACTAAGAGTCTTTGACACCATCTTAATTTCATGCTACATCCTCCTTATTTAAACAACAACCATTAAAATCAACTCGACAATAAAATTAAATAGATTCATTTTTTACTTTCATTGTTAGTACACCAACAATAGCTTAGGCTAGAGCCTTGAAGATAGGAGCGTGAGTTAACTTCTCCAAGACCACATAATCAACTTAGTAGCTTATGGTAGGGAGTAAAATCCATTTGCAGTAGTGTGATCTAGGAAGCCCTTCTCACAAGAGGGTTAAGCACGAGGTCACACTTGGGCTAGGCGGGGTGACATGACCCATTTCACTTAGTTTCAAGTGGCGCGATATAGAGGAATTTTCACGCATAAAAATGATGTATTTATCATTTGGGGACCACTTGGGAGGTAAATCTCAAGGAAGTTTCGGTCTTGGCTCCTTTTGGGGTTAATTTTCCTACCCTTGTGTGTATATTTGTCCTGTGAATACCCAACCCCCACGAGGTTGTTTTATTATCAGTGGTGACCATAGTGACCTTTCTTTCTAGGGATCATACATAAGTGCAGGGTCAGGGTCATCTTCTTTGTACCTGGGATAGATATTAGTCATACTCTCTCAGTCCTATTTTTGGTTTTCCACATTTTGTGAGGGCACTTGTTCCAAGTTTGCAGCTAAAAGGGCTGGGAAGTACATCACTAGTACAATTGTTCCACTTCCATATTCTTTGTATTTTGTTTGCGGGTGATATATTTTAGGACGTTTCTAGTGTGTGTTGTTTGGTACAAGTCCATAGTTTCAAACATAGGTTGTTTTCACTAACATAATTTATTTTTATGATTACCACCCTAGTTGAATTTTTTCATCAACGGTCACACCATCTTCAAGGTTTACTTCTTGAACAAAGTGGACTCATTTCTCCTACATGGAGAGCACCAAATTAGACCATCACATAGTATTGGACTATGTGCCTATTCCCACTGATAATGATTTGGTCTCTATTGAGACTTTGGCAGGCGACTCTGACGCTCCTGCCAATCCACCTTTGACCGATACATTAGGACCTAATTTATTGCATCTGAACCCAAACGGTTCCACATCAGCCTATACTCAAGTGATTTTGTCTAGTCTTTACCGTATGGAAGAGTCTAAGCCATCATTACCTTCTTCTTCAGTAGCCTTGGCTAACATATCAAGATTTCCACCTCTAAGTGTGGCCATTCCTACTCCTCTTTCCATGCCTCTCACTTCTTCCTAGGGAATTCCACCAGTCTTGTCTATGGCTCCTACTAATTTTCCGAATACTTCCATGCCCACACCATATACTATGCCTACTATGGGACCTCAACTTAGTCAGAAGGTAGGTCTAGAAATTTATTCACCGAGATTTTTCCAACAAACCATTCATGTTCCTTAGTTAGACATAGTTACTTCAGTAAATATGTGGGGGGGATCGTCAACTGTCCCTAGTCACCCTGGAGGAAATGTAGCTTCTAGTATGTTTTAAGGTTGGTATAGTTTTCTCTTTGTATTGGCACAACCTACTAATAATTTTTCTGAAGGGGGTAGTTTATGTGGGGGAAATCTCGTTGCCAGTATTGTCACCTACATGGTTTATCCTCCTTATGTCAGTCCTATTGTTCGCAGTGGTCATTCTGTTAACCCTCGGTACAACCCCATCAGAATTCATGCTCTTTGGGGTCCATTTATCTCTATAGGTTTCTACCTTGGGGGGAAACATACATATACCAATTATGTTGGACCGCAACAACCTTTTTTCAGGGAAAACCCTTTACAACAACAAGTGAATCCATATAATCCATATATGGGGGGACCACATGGTTGGTTAGGGACTTCTCCTGCCTATGAACCATTTATTCAAATCCAAAATGCATTTTTTTATTCTCTCGATTTACCAGATTTGGCCATATTGACTAATGTTTCCATTCATCATGATCCTTAGTGGTCAACCATGCCCTCGCCAAATTATCATCAGATATTCCCAAATTTGAAGGAAATCTTGGGAAGAATCTATACATTCACATTACCATCTATATTTTATTATGTTCATCTAATTATTTAGTGGATGATTCTATTAAAATTTTCTTATTCTAATGAACGTTAACCGGGGATGCTGTAAAGTGGTACATTGAGTCACACACTGCATCCTATGGTGACTTTGCATCTTTAGCTCAAACTTTATTGACACACTTCTAGTTTCCTACTTGTAGGATATTGACTCTGACCTCTTGTACAACTTCAAACAATATGATTCCACATTAATTTATGATCACATTCATGAGTGGCGTCGTTGTAATATGTTAGATATAACCAAGTTACGTGATGATATTCTATGTAAATGGTTTATTCAATCTCTTCGACCTAATATTTCCAAGGATGTGTTTATGTTTTGAGCCATTACCAAGTATCAAGCCATTTTAGTTTCCCAATAGTTGGATCTTATCTTTTCACAGTTAGGTATGTTGTATGAAGTATTGCAGAATGCCCCTAAGTCAACCCTCTGAAACCTATTTCTCACTCACATTCTGATGGTGTAATTGGGTCCATTTCTAATTCCATGAGCCAAATTGCTTCCCAACTTGGGAAATTTATTGTTAAATATAAAGCCCCAGCAAGTGCATCTAGCTCTACTAAAGTACCCCCTCCTAAGCAGTCCATCGATGTTCTCACGATGAAGTCCACTGAAATGAATAACAAATCTCAATCTGGTGGTAAGAAAAACAAAAATAATAAGAGAAATAAACAAATAAACTCAAATTATCCAAGAGTCTCAAAAAAATACTTAGAGTCAGGGAGGGGGCATCAGTGAGCGTTGTTGGAAAGTCAAGCTTCCCTATAAATGTCTTCAAGGTGACCACCTTACTCATGAGTTTCCTCCAATTGATGAATTTCATAGGCTTATTTCACCACTGTTTACTAAAAAACCTACTGTTTTGAATCATCCATTCCTAGCACAACCTAAGTAACATATGGTTTCTCAACCTCCTCGACCTCCATAAGGGGGCACCGAGAGGTCCTCTTCTCATCCCCCTCATATTTCATCCATATTCATGTGCAAGGAATATGTAAATATGACTATGCTAGCCAAATCCCATGATGTTCCCGAGTCTATTTCTACTTCTAAGGACTCAACAACTCCACCTAGTTCCATTGGAACTCTTACTTTCAATAATCCTCTGGAACCTGTCTATCACTCCCCCAATGGTATTATCCATAAGACAACACACAACCCTTCTTCTAGGGCTACTCAACATTACAATATTTTTTAATATCTTTCTAAGGATCCTTGTGCCATGTATTCGTTGGAGGTCTTTCAAACATTTTCTCAGTAGCATAAGGCCTTGTTGTCTGCCATCAGCAAAGTTTATTTATCCGACTCTACTCTCATCACTTTCAATGCCAAGAAATTTTTTCCTCATATTTACCATCATATTTATTTTTGGATTATCATGGGGATATCTAAGAATAATATCCATCGCACATTGGTGGATGAGGGCTCTTCCACATGTGTCATGTCAATATCATGTTGGAAGGCTCTTAGCTCTTTGGCACTCGCCGTGTCCAACACCACTCTCCAAGCCTTTGACGGTCATACTTTCGTACCGAAGGTGTCCTTCCCCATTTTTCGATAGAGTTAGGTGGGAAAACTATGTATATCGATGTTGAAGTTGTTAACACTCCTTTGGACTACAACCTACTCCTTGGCTATAGTTGGTTTTATGTATACTTTGATTTCCTCATGAAGGAAAAATTGTCACCATCGATCAACTTGACTATTGCATCTTGTTAGACCATATTTCCACTATAGGGAATTTTGTTCCACTTATGGGAGACCACTCGTGGTCAATTTTAGAGTGTTGGTGCTAGAATTTTTAAAAACTCTACTCTTATGAGGGTTTTTACTCAACTAGCTTCACCCAACACTCCTTCAACTCCTACCACTACTCCTATGCATATGATCTCTTCTCACACCTGTGGACCCCATATACCTTCTTATCCATAGGTGGTGTCATTTGATTCTATGGAAGTTGATCAATCTAGTGAGCACCCTTTGCCACCTATTGTCGAAAAGATTTCCTCTATGAAAGTATCATCAGTATTTCCTGATGCTAGTTAGAAACTCCATCACACTATGGAATATTATCAGGTTCTTTTTCCTGAACGGGCTACCCCTCGGCTTGTTCTACATGAATCCCTTGATGATGAACCTCCCCAATTAGTCAATTTAGTTGGATATCATGGATCTATTCATTGATAATCATAGGGAGGTTATTCTTCTTTCTACCTCTAGTCTACCTGTCTCGGAACCAACTTAGCTTAGCAACATAAATCTTGAATTGACCCAGGGGGAACCTCCTCAGATTTCCTTGGAAGTACCACCCTTCGACAGAGTCAAATATTGGGATTCTATTACCAAACTTTCTACCGAATTGTCCAACTTCCTACCACCTATTGATGATCGTCTTGTACCTCCATTATGTCTTCATCTTCCCTTATGTCCTTAAGATAATTTTGAGAGTATTACTATGTTAAAATGTCCCTTGCATGGTCAACCTTTCAAGGTTGGGAAATTTGACTTCATTTGGCATGGTTTTACAATGGTGAAACATATGGTTTATTCCTCCTATGAGTTAGCATATAGAAACCCTTGGCATGTGCCTAGTTGTGGGCACACCTTAGTGTGACCTACCGGAATGTGTCGCAATCGTACATATTTTACATAAGAGTTTTATGCTTTATCCAATTTTTGGTTTGGTGTATTATGCGAGTATTTATCATGACTTATTTATGCCAAAAATCGAAAAAAATTATAAAATTCCAAAAAATTATAAAAAAAAACCCAAAAACCAAAAATGTGTGGTCTTGTTTTTACCTTATCCATGCTTATTTATTTCGTTATGTGATTTATCATTTAACCATGGGTTTAATCTATCTATATGGTATTTACAAGACAAGGTGATGTTTCTATTGCGACATCCATTTGACCTTAGGTACGTTTCCTTTACTTCCATATAGGGGTAGGTCATTTTCACTGATTTTTCATTTTGACCGTCAGTACTATGTTTATGTCTTAGGTCCAACCCTATCATGTTGAAACTTTCACCATTTATTTTATGAATTTCATATCCTGGTGGTAGGGCTTATCTTCTCATGGATACCCTAGTTAGCACCTTCTTGTCGAATTGGTGTCCATGCAGTCATTTTTATTACCCTTTTGGAATCCCCCTTCTAACCCGCCATGACTTAGAAAATGAGCCTCATGTCCTCTTCTTTGTCTTTTTTCTGGCCATACCCTAGGAGGATTCCCCAATATATCCCTTGTGATTTCCAATTTTATTAGCCTACTTCTACAATTTTTGTTGTGGTTTGTATCTTCCATTGTCATAATCTACTTGGCCTATCATCCACTTTCACTTGGTTTTTTACCCTTTCTTGGAGGAACCGTTGTGATGAGTGATTCTGTTAGCCAACCTATTGTCTTATTTATTCCATGAGCAGTTCCACCATTACCAGAACCAATTTCTATCCTTTATACCACTCATTCATCTAGGAGGAGTTTCTTTTAAGCTCTTTTCACACTCATTAAATTAGAAAAGATTTCCGAGTGAACTTTTCTACTTCACGCTTGTTAAAGTACTTGAAGTGTTGTCTACCTAGTAGAGGTTTAACCCTTCTTTAGATTGGAATAGACTAGTTATGAAAAAGGAATACCCTAGTCTACTATGGCTTTGAGGTTCTGCCTTGTATACTTTTATCTCTTTTTCGAGCTTGGGGGGGAAATTTATGAAAAAAGAACTTATAAAAAGAGAAGGGAGGGAAAATTTATTTCCATTAGTCATCAAAATGGAAGTTTCAGTCACATCGAACCTGAACATGGCACCTCTCTGCTTCATTATCTCATAGTCAGGTTTTAGCTTGCCTAGGATCTGTACCATCCATATCAGTCTCTTTACTCTTTCGAACGGTTACTCTTCTAGTCATATGGAGTGTGTCTTGATTCCTCATTCATCGTTGCATGATATCACATGGTGCTCATTAGCCATGATTCCAAGTTACTCTTGTTTCATATTGCTATGTGTTCAAGGGAAGTCTCAGCCTATGTCGGCCATCGACAGTAGCTTGTCAACCATTTTGAGTCGATCATCCCTGAGTCAATTGTAATTCATGTTGGGAAAAATACTAAGAGGAGGGGGGGTGAGTCAACATTTATAACTCACTGTAACCTTTTAATTTTTATTTACTGATTTCTATACACGAATTTAATGAACCCAACTAGCATATACATGCGACTATCTTTAATAAAACTTGCGTATGTCCAAAGATCTTTATTATGCAGATAATTATTTACTTAGATCAATGCATCATTCATTCATCAGATTTTTAGTAAGTAAGCATGTGCAGTAAGAACAAAATAAAACATCACACATAAGAAACACACATGAACAATAGGATTTAAGGTGGAAGCCCAATTTGGGAGAAAACCACCATTGTTGTCGTCTTTGTCTTCAATATTTATTATAAAGAAAAATTCTTACAATATTATACTAGCGCAGACTCGTACCAGCACATAGGCACCCACCTGCAGAAGGTTGCAACCTTCTCTCGTTCTCTAGCTACTACTGGAAGGAAGCTCCAACCCCCTGATCTCATTTACTAGCTACCACTGGAAGGGAGCTACGACCCCCTGCTTCTCGTTTACTATCCAGTCCTGGAAGGGAGCTACTAACCCCTGATCTCATTTACTAGCATCCACTGGAAGGGAGATACAACCCCCTTATTGAAGGCTTCGACCCTCAGCACCACCGCAGACCATGTTTCATCAATTTTCACATTGGATCCAAACAACTTCAACACAACAAAACTTGTAGGCCTCGTTTCATCATATTTTCAGACTGGACCTACTCCACACATTTAAGCTCAAAGAACATACATCAAACTGAAACTTATAACCCCATCAATTCATTCTTTGAATCATTGATCTTTAATCATAATCAAATAGCAACATATCCAGTATTCAAACAACCCAAATTTTTATGAAGACATCATTGATAGACAAAAATAATACAACAAAATAGATCAGAAATTTCCTTCCACATACTTCAGAAAAACCCTATATTCCATACGCGCTTTTGCTGAAACAAACCTACGTATAAATGTGCTTTTGTTGAGACAAACCTTTTTATGGATCTAAAAACATTACAGGACTATGAAACTCTTCAGAACAAATAAGCAGCTCAGTTCTTACCCTTCACTTTAGCAAACATTTGCCAGATCACAAATCTAAACATTCCATAAATAGATCTAGAAAATACATATTCATTTCAGGTCTAGAGATCCTGATCCG
The DNA here is from genome assembly GCA_034641835.2 of Pinus albicaulis. Classification (NCBI taxonomy): domain Eukaryota; kingdom Viridiplantae; phylum Streptophyta; class Pinopsida; order Pinales; family Pinaceae; genus Pinus; species Pinus albicaulis. The sequence continues at coordinate 354,508,913 of CM076581.1, read as the reverse complement.
TTGTTCTATTCATAGGTGCATTATTATTTCAGATCTATCAATAAATTATAACACATTCCATGCATAATACTTCAAAGTGAAGTATTCATTAATACCCACAAACATGCACACCATGCATTATGATCTTCTTCTCCTTATATAGTTTTAGCCTTTACCAATACCATGAGCCAAAACCACACAAGCGTCAATGGTATTCTTGTATGGAATTAAATAGAGTACATGGCACTAAATATTGTGGGCTAATACCATGGTAAAGCCTCATGGTATCTTATTTTTTAGAGTGCAAAAGGCATACGTTGTTAGAAAATTAAATATTATAGAGCAATGCAACACATAAAATATGCGGAAAACACAAGCACCCAAAACACATAAAACCAGAGAGACATTGATATACGTGGTTCACCCAGTTTGGGCTACGTCCACCCCAAATAGCCAATCCTTCCTTTTTATTATCTAACAAAATGAAGAGACACAACCTACAGTAGATCCGTTGTAATATCCTATGTTCTCTCTCACAGTCTCCCTATCTATTTCTCACTCTGAGAATACACATACGATACAAAGTTGCAATACAATACCCTCATACAAGCAAGGGGTTGCCTTCTAGGGAAAAAAACCCTAAAATAAACATAACTTCTACCATCATATCATCTGCCTAATGAATGGCCCAAATTGACTAGAAATTACTATACTTTTACAAGGAAATTTTAAATCTGTTTTTAGCTTCGAAGGTGCTGTCCCAGAAACCCCCCACCAGGGGGGGCTCCATAGAGTCATAGCCACCCCCCCTGAACCCCCCAGGCAGTGTTTAATTTCGGGTGGCAATGACGTATAGGGGTCCAATGCTGTGATACAAAATAAACAAGATAATCAGGCTCCACACCCAACATATGTGACTTGGATCATTCTTATCTGTGTGTATACACGACTTGGCCTATACAAACCCATGTATAGAACCTACAATATGAATAACCAATATTTTGTTGGAAATTACACATTTATTATGATAGACTACTGAGCTTCTCCAGAAGACGTATACTCCATCTTTTACCAGAGAGTTACCATCAAGGACAACATATTGCATCATATTGCCAAAAATTCATCACCTCATGACTTCATCCATACATCACATCATTCTAGTCTATTCCATGTCAATTGATAGTGAATACCATAAGGCCCTCCTTCAACAAATCTTCTCCTGTCAACTTTAGATCATTATCTAGGAGCTTGATCTAGAACCAGTAGTACCTTGGAGCTTGCAGAGCTGAGTTGCAGGCTTCCTTGCGATCGACAGTGGGATTACATAATTAGATATTGATTAGTCGAGTTCACTAATGTTCGATGTCATATCATTTATTCATACTTAGTGGATAGTACTAGGTATCATGGGGTCCATTTTCCTCATTGGTCGATTCCCTCGCGTCTGTTACTAGTTTTCCTCATTTGCTAGTAATTAGGCAATTGATTTATATTCGTAACATTAGGGTTATTTCGAAGACCCTTGGTTAGGAACCTGTCACTCTTATATGGCATCCTTCCTAGGCTAAATTTGAGTTATGTATCATATATGAACTTTGAGGGCTACTTGAGACACTTATTTTTCTTTCATGTGTCCATAGTCCCACTGATGTATACTGTGACATATATCCACATTTTATTTTCTAGTGGCTATGATCTATTTGATGAGTCACATGGATCCACTATATATGTCTTTTTTTCATGTTATAGCATTTCATGACATGTATCCATAGTGTGTTTTATGGTGGCCATTGTCAGTATCTCTTTGTGACCAACCATGGGTATGCCTACCTCGGGGATGTTATCAACATAGTCGACACTTCAGCACTTGAGTTCCTCTAATCCAACTTCATATTCTTTGCTCCTTCCTCGCTGTTGGCTCGAGGGGTCCTAACCTAGGTTCGGTGTGCAAGGTTTTCCAACAATCACCTATACTACTGGCCCTTTCGGCAGTGACCTGCTTGTGTAGGTCAAAGTCTCACCAAAAGTAGTATGGGTGGGTGTTGGAACCAGGTTTCCACACCCTGAGAAAGGATGGGTAAAGCAAGCAGAGCTGTGCTAGGTCCTGTAATCCCCGATTAACTTATTCTGCGGAGGGTTAATTAGGTCTTTGTTCGCATCCACGTGTGCTAGATCTATAGTTATGTGGTTTTATGACAATAACACAACAATATATAAACAGAACAGGATAGATGCAAATCCAGAAACACACTTACGCAAATCTTCACAGCTTAAAGACAGAAAATACACAATACAACAATTACCAACAATTCACTCCAGATTACTCACAGATTCAGTTCTCTATTAATCCTTCTTATTTATTCATTCATCAATCCTTCCTTACAATTCCCTTCCCAACCTGTGCACACTGCAGCAGGGTCCACACATAGCTGGACTTGGATCTCCGCGCACACAGCCAGGAGGATTTTGTTCCCCAAAACCCAAACAGATAGCTTAAATCACAATTCACATAAATAGCTCATCATATCCTACCTTACAATACAAAAATTGTCCTCTATTTATAACAATATAGCCTAATCCTTCCTATGGTCCGCAAACCATGGTTTTCGGACCCCTGGTTTTCCCTTTTACCCAATACAACGCTTTCAAGGCTTTGACCCACCCCAAAACCCCTCCTCTATATTAAATGTAATAAAAAATATCCAAAATGGACTATTTTCACAGCTTGTTAGGAGACCCTATTCCAACAGTCCCCCAACACAATATTTTGACTTGTCTCAAGTCACTGCAGCTGCCATATAATCATTGAAACTGGTAAGGCTTGAGTTGACTACCATTAACAAAGCTTGGTATGATGTCTTTGCACAGGGTAGCTAGCTAGACTGCTCCACCATTCGTTATTTCTTTAACTGTGTAGGGAGCAAGCTAGTGCTGTCAGAATTTTCCTAGATGTTTCGCAAATTGGCTATCGTATAAAAGGACAAGGTCACCTGCGACGAACGTCTTTCAACGAATATGTCGATCATGCCATGCTTTGACACGAGCCTTCTGAACTTGTTGATGAAAACTAGCAATAAACCGATCTTCCTCCAGAGCCACAAGTTGCGCAAGATGCTCCTCTATGATATTGGCGTCCGCCATATTGGTAAATTCTGCAATGCATAGGCTAGGAACAACGCATTCAATTGGCATAATGGCCTCTTGGCCATAGACCATCCAGAAGGGGGTTCTGCCTGTTAGATTCTTGTAGGTCGTTTGGTAAGCCCATAGAATATAGGGAATGCAAACATCCTAGTCACTATGATCGGCATTGCAAACCTTAGTTAATGCCTCTTCCAAAATTTTGTTAAAAGCCTCAATCGCCCCATTTTCCTGAGGGTGGTATGGGGTACTCTTCGCATGGTGGATCTGGAATTCCTCATTCAAGGCTTGAATCGTTTGGTTGACAAAGTGTGTACCTCTGTCACTCATTAGGATTTTTGGGTAGCCAAACCTGGTCAGGATCTACTCAAAGATGAACTGTGCAGTAGTATCCGCAGTTGAATCCTTCACCACTTGTGCCTCAGGCCATCGAGTGATGTAGTTAGTGGCGGTGATAATGTAGTGCACACTTGTTTTATTTCCTGGCGGATTGATGGGTCCTATAAAATCAATGGCCCATTTGTCAAAAGCCTGTAAAGCCACTTGAGGTTGTAAAGGCATCTCATCTCGGTGTGAAGGTCATCGTGTGCACTGGCAGGTATCGCAAGACCGAAAATAGGTGTACGAATCTTGATGAAAAGTAGGCCACCATAACCCAGCCCTCAAAATATTTTGTGCCATTGCACATCCTGCATAGTGGCCTCCTGCGACACCTTCATGTGCTTCTGCTAACACGATAGGCCATTCATGTTCTAGGACATATCTGCGTAATATTTCATTGGCACCTAGCTTGTATAATTGACTGGTGAGGATAGTAAAGTCCACGGCCCAAGTAACCAATTCCTTCTTCTGCTGTACCGAATATCCAGCCGGGGCCATGCCTGTAGTGAGGAACTCAATGATATCAACAAAGTGTGCATCAACCACCTTAATGGTAAACAACTATGCATCTGGCAAGCCTTCGTCCAAAATAGTAGGTTCTTCCCCTGTTTCAATGTGAGACAGATGATCCAGGCTAGCATTCAACCATCCGGGCTTGATGATGATCTCAAAATCATATTCCTGGAATAGCAGTAGCCAATGCCAAATCTTCCCCCCCAACACAAGCTTGTTGACCAGGTATTTTAAAGCCGAATGATCAGTGAATATTTTTAAGTGTCCACCCAGTAGATAGTGCCGATATTTCTGTAGTGCGTAGACCATAGCCAATCCTTCGCGCTCAGTGGTGGAGTAGTTCTGTTCTGCACTCGAGAGTTTCTGACTCACAAAGGCAACCGGGTGATTGATATATCCTTCTCTAGGTTGAGTGAGAACAACTCCCAAGGAGATACCTGATGCATCCACATGTACATGAAATTCCTTTGACCAATCAGGAAATATTAGTATGAGGGCAGAGATCATCTTCTCTTTGAGTAGTTCAAAGCTCTTATGACATTCATCATCCCAAAAGAAAGAAACATCTTTTTTTAGTAGCTTTTCCATAGGTGCTATATTCAGGGTGTACCCCTGAATGAATTTCCTGTAATAACCAGTGTGTCCAAGAATATAACGCAGTTGTTTCTCCATTGTGGGGACTACCAGGTTTATAATTACGACTAACTTCATAGGATCAACCATCAATCCCTACCGATAGACTATGTGTTCGAGCAGGATTCCAAATGGCACATAGAAAATGCACTTCTTAATATTCAAGGAAATCAGGTGCTTTTAGCACGCATCCAACATTAGTCACAGGTTAGTGACATGTTCCTTTACTAAGTTAAAAACCGTCCAATCATCAAAATAACCCTCTAGAAACTTATGAGTAAACTCCTTGAATATAGCAACTACGAACCTTGAAAAAATAGTAGGTGCATTTTTTAGACCAAAGGGCATGATCATATATTGGAAAGACCCCCATTGAGTCATGAAAGTAGTCTTACTACGATCTTCAGGTGCAATTCGGATCTGATGGTACCCTGAGAACCCATCGATGAAGTAATAGGCCTCATGTCCACCCACGCTATCAATGATTTCATTGGAGAAGGGTGTAGGAAAGGGGCCATGGACGTAGGCATCATTTAACTTGTGCAGATCCATGCACATGCATATTTCCCCCTTGGTCTTCTTTTCCTGGATGACCATTGGACTTACCCAGTCTGACTGCTCAACTGGTTCAATGATACCTGCGGGAAGCATGTTATCCAGCTCTTCCTTGACCTTTTGCATGTATTTAGGATTTAGTCGGTAAGGCCGCTGTTTGATGGGGTGCACCTCAGATTTCAGAGTCATATGCATAATATTGAGGTCCCCGGTGATGCCCTTGAGCTCAGAGAACTTCGTCGGAAATAGGTCCTGATACTCCGTGAGTAATTATGTGATTTTTCCTACAGTCCCCTCATCCCAATAGTCCCCAATCTTAGCCAGCTTAGGGTGTTCCTCCCTCCCAATATTAACGTCACGCAGCTTAAGAGGCTGCATTACGTCAATATTTTGTAGCGATGGCCCCACAACAGCGCGTTCTCCTTCAAATTCTAAGATGGAAATGTTTCGAGGATTATCCTTGTCCCCATCAATTGCCAAGCTCCGAAAATTGGCTATGTCTTGCATCTGCGCATCCCATGTCAGGACTGTTGTGGTAGGGTGGTGGGGAGTATTCTTAAAGACAAATGCATCAATGTCTTGCAGAGATTTTTGGAGCGTATTTGTCTCTCCAATCAATCTGAATGTTCCAACAAAGTCCTCCTTTAGCGTTTCCCAGTGGCGGGTGTGCTGGTGCAATTCTGCATCTAAGTACCAAGCGACCGTGACAGGATCCAAGGCATGAAAAAATAGATGGACCCATTCTTCTGTAGTTCAGTCAGACCATTTGGTCATCCAGACACGCAGATGTGCGTGGGGGTCCCTGGGTCCAAGGAACACCTTGGTGCATATTTCAGCTGGAGGGGTGAACCGTAGAAGCATCCTTTCCTGACAAGTTTCCCAATCCGCGAATGATTTCTTGTGGGTGTCCCACCAACGAGCAGGTGTCCTGCACATAGCCAGATTAAGGGCCCATAGTTGTCGTTCTCTTGGTACCCTAGCTTCTAGTGTTCTTAGGAATTCCTGGACACTACCAGCCTCATCAAAGTGGGGTAGATCTCTTACCTATAAGGAAATGCAGTAGAGGGTTCTTGCGACCCAGGGGCATCGCAGTGCCGAAACCTCATGTAACCGTTTTTGCCAACTTTCCAGTTCCTCATCAGCATCAGAACAAAATTCACTATCCCTCTAGAATATCACGTCTGTCGCGGTTTCAATCATGTCTTCATCCTGCATAGTTAATCTGTAAATGTGGTCTAGTTCCTCCCATTCGTAGGCTGGTTCCATATACCGCGCGCCTTTTGGTGGATCTAGTGGTACTATTATGCATGTACCATTGTCTTCAAACACCATGCTAGGATTTTTGAGATTGATGACACCCCCCATGTCTATAGCCCAGTCCAGCCCGAGTAGTGCGGGGTACGGATCCGCATCTTCCACGATTTCGATGACCTCAAAGTCAGCTAGGAATTTTACTCTCGCGATATCTACCATGACTCTTGGAAATCGTCCTAGCAGGATGATCTTCTGTTGATTCACCATGCACAGATGGATAGTGGACCATTCCAACTTAGGTTCACCCATTCGTTGCCATGTCTGCTTCGGTAGTACGTTCGCATCCGACCCCAAATCGAGAATAACTTAGTCCATCTCATAGTCGCCAATCTATGCAGTCAGCTGCATTTCTCATCCAGTGCGTTTCTTGTAGCCATATAGCCGATGGACACCTCGGGTCTCAGGAATGGTGCTGGGCTAGGTTGCGCAACTATGCAATAATACTTGAAGAGTTTCTACAGCCAGTTGGTTACGTAGCAGTTTCAAGCATGCCGTTATAAAGGGCTCAACCTCTTCCTCTCTCTCAAGGTGCACCGGAAGCTATGCAGGGCCTGCCCGTGGTGCTTGATCTATGAGGTGCACTTCTCCTCTTGCTCCCTGGGTGACCATCCTGCTGCGTAGCTCAGTTTTAACCCTTTTCACATTTTTCATAGGGGTGGGTTATTTTTCCTGCATCTTGGCTATTAAAATTGGGCAATCTTCAATCTCATGGTCCAGCTGCCAGCAATATTTGCAGGATTGACTGGTGGGATTTGGGTATTCCCTTGTGAAGTGCTCTATCTCTCCGCATTTATAGCAGATCAGCTGCCCCCAACCCCATCCTGCGCTTCCTCCCCAACCTCCCCTACCCCTTGTGGGGGAGCCACCAAAAGTTGCGGGGGATCTCGGTGACGCGGGATCTGACTGTACCCTATAAAGGTTTCCCCGATCTACCAATAGGTCATATGTGAGACAATCTGCTCATTGTGCCCCACTGATCGGTAGAACCTGCACCATTGTTTCTTCAGATCACCCATACTTAGCCGGGGGCACTGGGCCGTATCATGTAGTCCCTCTACTCGGTAGTCATCGCACAAGAGCGTAGGTCTGCCGGATCCAAGGCACATCAGACTAGGTCCCCCTGTCTGTAGGTAATTGCCAATAGGGTACACTGGTCCTTAATATGGCCAGACACCCGACGTTGTATGCACCAGAGGTCTGCACTAAATCCTTTTCCCCGTTCCGTCCACAAGCTCTATATTTCCATGTGCATGGCTCCGAGCTGCTCTTGAATCTATTGTACTACCCCCAACACGTCATCCTTGGGCGTGGCTTCAACCTTCATGGCAGCATCCTGGGCTTTTTCCTGCGATTTGAAGGTCTATTGGCCCATTGGTATGCATAAGTGAGGTAGCAAAATGGCGATGAACCATTTCATGTGTTTTCTGTTGTCATACTTGAACACTCCTTCCCTAATTTCTTTCTTCAATCGCTGATCGGCCTCCCACACCGACTCAAACGTACCTTTCTTGAAGTCTTTTAATTCGGCTACCAACTGAGAGTATGACTTTGGCTTCCAGAACTGTTGTTTTAGGGAATCCTTAATATTTTGAAGGGATGCACTTCTGTTTTGAGATATGTACTGCATATACCAATCCAACGCTCTATCTTCAAAGACCAAGGAAAACTGTGCTCTTTTCACAGTATCTCTCACCACCCCCTGTGCCATCCATACCGAGTCGGCCATGAACCAAAAACGATTCATGTGTTTATCGGTCGTGCCTTTAAAGGTAGGTAATTTCAAGTGTACTGTCATGTCTCCTTCTAATAAGGCTCCAGTTTAGGGCTTGCCCTCCTGCAAGCCTGACGAACCTTGTTTCATTTCTCTCCTCGGTGGGCTACAAATAGACTGATTCTTTTCTGGATTGGTTTGATAATACCTACCACTCCATGTTGTACTCTCCTCCAGAGTAGTGCTCATTCACTTTCGCGTCATATCTTCAGTATTTTCTTGTTAGTACCAGATCACTTCGTCAGAATTCTTCCAGGTCCTGGAATGGAACCATTTATTGGCTCGAGGGGTCCTGACCCAGGTTCAGTGTGAAAGGTTTGCCAAAAAACCCCTATACTACTGGCCCTTTTGGCAATGACCTACTTGTGCAGGTCAAAGTCTCACCTGAAGTAGTATGGGTGGGTGCTAGAACCAAGTTTCCGCACCCTGAGAAAGGATGGGTAAAGCAAGAAAAGCGGTGCTAGGTCCTGTAATCCTTGATTACCTTGTTCTATGCAGAGTTAATTAGGTCTTTGTTCACATCCACGTGTGCTAGATCTATAGTTATATGGTTTTATGACAATAAAACAACAATATATAAACAGAACATAATAGATCTAGATCTAAAAACACACTTACACAGATCTTCACAACTTAAATATAGAAAATACAAAATACAACAATTACCAACAATTCGTACCAGATTACTCATTGATTCAATTGTCTCTTAATCCTTCTTATTCATTCATTCATCAATCCCTCCTTACAATTCCCTTCCCAACCTGTGCACACAGCAACAGGGTCCGCTCATAGCTGGACTTGGATCTCTGCACACACAACGATCAGGTGTCTATTCCCCAAAACCTAAACAGATATCTTAAATCACAATTCACATCAATAGCTCATCATATCCTACCTTACAATACAAAAATGGTCCTCTATTTATAACAATCTAGCCTAATCCTTCCTATGGTCTGCAAACCTTGGTTTTCGGACGCCTAGTTTTCCCTTTTACCCAATACAATGCTTTCGGGGCTTTTATCCACCCCAAAACCCCTCCGCTATATTAAATCTAATCAAAAATATCCAAAATGGACCAGTTTCGCAGCTTGTTAGGAGACCATGTTCCAACACTCGCATTTTGAGCTTTGAGTATTATTGTAATGCATTTCAGCCACTTGTTTCTATTCTAACCTCATGCATTATGGGGCATATGTTATAACCCTCTTTTCCATTCCATTATAGTGAGAGAAACCCAATATCAACTTATCTCAGTTGTTTGGCTAAAATGCACCCCCTTTAAGCTTTTATTTTACTTATGTGAGATTTATCCCATGATTAAAGGGTGAAATTACATAATTGAGGAATTTGTCATAATTATTTTTCCAAAATATTATATTATGAGATAAAAATTATTTCATAATTGAGATAATTGAAAAAAAAATCATAATTGTGAAAAAGGTTTCTAGAGTTTCCCATTACCAAGGAGATCAACTTGACCCACTTGTGTATGAATTGGCTAGGGGTCCATTATTGTAGAATTTTCCTAACTTCTCAAGTCCCTAGGTATCTAGATACATTCTCCCAAAGGATGGAATGAGTCTATATAATCTCACCAAGAGGAAAGGGTGTAGGAGAGAGTATCCAAAATATAGGGAGAGAGTTTTGTTGTTTCGGGAGAGACAATTTTTGGAGAACCTATATTGGATAAAGTTGATATCTTGATCCTATGCTACCATTTTGCCACTAGATAGAGCTTGTGAAATGTTAGTCATGTGTGTGTTTCTCTTCATCCTCATTTCTTGGATATAGTTGGGAAACTCTACCTGATCGCAGAGAGAAAACGTGGAAGTGAAGGTATAAAGTGTTGTATAATTTTATATGATTAATGAAGATTTATGTTATCTCTCTTACATGATAGTGATTTCAGCAGATCTTGTGATCATTTTATATTTTCTTTGATCTAACAATCTTCCGAGGAAGATCACTTTCCATCCTTGAGTGTTTGTGGTTATGTGTAGCTGTTGATATCGAATGCAGATCGCTTGAGTGGAGTTTGAGGATTCTGCTATGAACTCAAGATCCTTGCCCAATTTGTGAGGAGGAAAGGTGCCATTTGTCTCCCTAATAGGATAAAATTGGTTGCATGCTACTTGATGACCATACGAGATTGGGATATCTTTTGTCTTGTTAGTATTTTCTTTGTTTTTTTGTTGATCTAATCATATAATAGATCACAGAACAATATATCTTTGCAATTTATGATGCAACAAATGGAAATTGAAAGGAACAATCTTAACTAGTTACAATTACCAAAAAAATTATGGCAAGAAAGAAACCCTAATTATAGGAAAAAAATAATGGCAAACCTTAACCACTTTTTGAATGGAAACCAAGAAATTCCTATTGATCCAAGCCGAGCAACATCAAGAATGAAGACTTTCTTGCTGAAGGAAATTAAAGCCCAGGATCAATCTACACCATTCTTCATGCCAAGAAGTTTCAAAATAAGAGCATGGATTTAATAATTAATATGTACTAATTCTATATGGCCTACCTCTATGTAACAAAATACTTAAAAATAATTAAAACCCGATTCAATGATAACATCATCAAACCTTATTCAATACATTCAATGTGTAAGCATCTTATGTGGATAATATAGAAATATAAAACAATCTCACTCTCTTTGTCACACTACAGTAATTGAAATAAATAACACCCGAAAGAAATCGATATTTACATAACTAGAAGCAACACATTAGATAATTATTCAAAGGTAGCACATCTCAATGCAAGAAGGATAAGGATGACAATCAACAATTTACTATTTATTGAGAAACTCACATGTTACTGTAGGATCAATTATAGAGGACCTTTAAAATAATTAAACAAAGTGATAAGTAAATATGTAGCATTTACATAGACGAATTGAACTTCATAGAAATGACACTGGAATAATTTCTATACCCTTCCAAAATAAAACCACAAAATAGCCATAGCCTCCTCCTCAGTTACTACGTAGTTATAGTGTCTAAGCTTGCCACCCTTTTCCTGAACTTTCCCACTCTACAATGCCTTGAATAGGCTTTCCTTTGTTGGCATGTGTTGTCCTTGATGGCAACTTACTTGATGAAATAAGACTGTTAGCGATATGATGCAATGTGTTGTCCTTGATAGCAACCTATTTGATGAAGATTGTTCTTGATGGAGGTGGAATTCAGAAAGTGCCAGAATAATGTTGAACAAAGTATGTCACAATGCATACGCGGGTTTGTTAAGGAGAAGTAGCGTATGAACGCAGAAAAGTACGTACCAAGTCGCGTATGGCTATTTGCGCTCTAAATTTATAAATCCAGGGGTGTTACCATGGTATTGACCCATTGTATTGAGCGCTGGAATATCTATTTGATCCTGTCCAAGAATACCATGAGTAGTGGTGCGGTTTTGGCTCATGGTATTGACAAAGGCTAAATCTATTTAAGGAGAAGAATATCATAGTACAAGGTGTGCATGTGTCTGGGTATTGAATGAATACTTCACCTTGAAGTATATCTGCATGAATTAAATTTGTTCTTGATTGATAAATTTGAATCTATGATGCAACTATGGATGTTTCAAAATATTTAGATCTGATGATGATGAATCTCTAAGATGATCTGCAGAAGAAGAACTAGTGAAAATCTGGCGCAAAGTCTGCTGAAGATAATAAAGAAATCTGGGTAAGTTTATAGATCTAGTCTGCTCTGCAAAGCTTTCATTTATAGATCTATACGCGAGTTTTTTGTGGAAAAAGTGCGTGTATATGCGGATCTGATATCATAAAAGCGCGTATGGGAAGTTAGATTTTACTGAAAAAATGTACAGATGTATATGCGGGTTCGTTTAATGAAAAGCGCGTGTATACGCAGGTCTGATTAACTAAAAGCACATATGGAATTTGATCTTATGATTGCTCAAGGTTGAATGTGTTTCTGCATATCTATTCTGAAGTATGGGTTATCTCTGATATTATGGTTACAGTGGTTTCACTGTTCTGTTTGAAGTACTGGGCGAAGTATATTTGTTGATAAGTGAAGGGTTGTGTTGAAGCTTTTTGATTCAGTTTGAAAATTGATGAAACGTGGTCTGCAGTGGTACTGAGGGGGTAGTGGCTCCCTTCCAGTAGTAGCTGGTAAAACGAGAGCAGGGGGTAGTAGCTCCCTTCCAGGAGAGGCTGGTAAACGAGAGCAGGGGGTTGTAGCTCCCTTCCAGGAGAGGCTGGTAAATGAGAGAAGGTTGTGGCCTTCTGGAGGTGGGTGCCTGTGTGCTGGTATGAGTTTGCGCCAGTACATGGTTGTAAGAAGTTTTCTTTACATAATAAATATTGAAGACTGAGACGACGACAACGGTGGTTTTCTCCCAAATTGGGTTTCCACCTTAAATCTTGGTGTTCATGTGTGTTGCTTATGTGTGATGATTTATTCTGTTCTTACTACATCTATTTACTGCTTACTATACATCTGATGAATGAATGATACAATGATCCAAGTTAAGAATTAAATGCAAAAATTATATCTCTAGACATACGCGATTTGTTTGAAGGATATCCACGTGTATACGCGAGTTTTATTCAGTAAAGTAGCGTATTGGTTGTAAAGAAAGAAAAAGTTAAAAAAATTTCAGTCTGCACTAAATACTGATTCAACCCCCCTCTCAGTATTTTACCCAACAATTGGTATCAGAGCAGGTCCTTTTGAAAAAGCTTAGCCACTAGAAGGAAGATCAAGCAAGATGAGCAATCAAGATGGAACAGCATCTATCAAGCCTCCGCTCTTTAATGGAAGCAATTTAATCTTCTGGAAAACAAGGATGAGATCCTATCTTTAGTCTATGGGAACAGATGTATGGGCCATTGTTCAACAAGGATATCAATATCCAGCTACAATACCAACAGATCCGACTGAAAAGAAGAATTATGAATCAAATGCAAAGGCGGTCAATGCTATAACAGGAAGTCTGACTGAATCTGAATTTGTCAAAGTTATGCAGCTAAATACAGCAAAGGAAATGTGGGACAAAATCATTCTAAGTTATGAAGGTGATGCAAAGGTAAAAAGTGCAAAACTCCAAACTCTCAGAATTGAATATAAAAATATAAAGATGCATAGTGATGAGAGTATTGCCAGTCTCTTTTTACATGTTGATGATGTTGTAAATAGTATGAGAAATCTGGGAGAAACAATAACCGAATCTACTTTGGTTGAGAAAATTTTAAGATCGCTAACAGAATAATTTGAGTCAAAATTTTTTGCTCTTGAAGAAAAACAGGATCTTCAGAATCTTACTGTAGTACAATTTCATGGCATACTAACCGCATATGAAATGAGAAGAGGAGGACCATTTGAAGTCAAAGAAGCCATCTTTAGAGCTTCTACAAAAGGGAAAGAAGTGCAAGAAGCAGAAGGATCAGGATATATCTCAGAAGAAGATGAGGTAAATTTTGTAAAGAAACTTCAACTTGGCATAGGACGGTTCAGAGATAAGCTTCCTTTCAAATGTTTTGATTGTGGAAGAGTTGGTCATTATGCTGCTAAGTGTCCTTATAAAGAAATATCTGCAAAAGGAAAAGAAGTAGCAAGAAGAAATAAGAACTGGTCTAGCATTAGAAAAAGTTACTATACTTATGAAGATAGTGATGGGTTATCTGATAGTCAGGAAGAATGTGAACAAGATCTTAGAATTCTCATGGCATTTGAATCTAGAGAAGAAAATGATACTTTTGTGGATGCTCTAGAGGACAATGATTTTCTTGAAGAAAACAATCAACTCAAAATAGACTTAAAAGAAAGTAAAATACTCTTAGAAGAAAGGAAAATAACCATAGAGATTCTGAAAAGGTAGTTTGAAGAAGCAAAGAAACACATTGAGAAATTAGAATGTGAAGTGGTAAGTCTAAGAAAAGATTTTGAGAAAGAAAAGACTCTGAATCTCAGATTTGCTAAAGGATCTGAAACCCTAAATGAAATTATCAAGGTACAACGCTCTCCGCTTGCAAAGACAGGTCTTGGATATACCGGGGAATCTTCTCAGGCTTCAGCTCTAAATTATCTAAAATCAGCTACAACTGGTTTACAAAATTCTACCACTCAGCAAGGGAATAAAGAATCTTTACAAGTAAAGCATGATCATCTCAATTCAAAGAACACTAACAGGAATATCTTTCAAAGAAACACCAATCAACAGGTAAATTCAACTAGAAGATTTCATGATCGCAGAAATTTCTTCTTCAATGGACAATGTTTCTCATGTCACAATTTTGGTCACAAAGTTGTTCAATGTGTTGCATATAAAACCATCATGACAAGAGAAGCGAGAAAGAAAAGGATTGATATTGAAACAAAGAAGAATACTTATAACAATTTTTCTCCTCTTCTAAATGAAGTTGAATGTGCTTATTGTAATAACTTTGGGCATGAAGTATTTGAATGCAAGAGAAAAGTTCAGCCAAAAGAGCATTTTCCTTCAAGTTCCAAAGTATGGAAAAAGAATGAATTACAGGTTGAAAATTGTGACATAGAGTTATTTGTAGAAGGTGAAGAAAATCAATGGTACATTGATAGCGTATGGTCAAGACACATGACATGTGACAAAACCAAAATTCATTCACATAGTACATTAGAGAAGGAAAAGAAAATTACTTTTGGAATGATACTCCATCAATTAAAGCGCGGGAAAAGGGTCCGAGCCAAAAGAAAAGGTAAGGCTAACACAAGTGTAAGGTGGATGTGATTACGTATCACTGCTATGTAAGTCAAATGTGTGCTCAAGGAACCAAGTTGTCTTTAGCTCAAAGAATGTGTGGGTTCGTGATCTTTGATAATAGCCTAAATAACGATAAAAGGAAAGAGACCCACAACCCTCCATACAAATAAATATCCCAGAAGAACAAATGTTATGAGTAAATCCTCGTAAAACTGGCTATGGCATTATGGCAGAAGGTTGGGGTATCTAAGCTTCTCTCAAATCAACAAACCACAAACTTAATGTTGTTCGTGTCTTCCAATATTACTTCACCCTAAAGTACTTTCTCCATATGCAAAATTCCCAAAGCATCTGAAGTTGCTGGCATTTGCACTCAATTTAATGCCAAGGAAGGATCATCAAGTAGGCCTATTGAACTCATTCATACTGACATATGTGGACCTATGAGGAAAAATTCACCTCGTGGTGAACAATACTATATCTTATTTATTGATGATTTCTCTAGAATTTGTTGGATTGGGTTGCTAAAGCACAAATATGAAGCATTTGAGAAATTTCAGATCTTCAAGGCTCTAGTTGAAAATGAAGTAGATCTAAAACTCAAATGTCTTAGATCTGATCAAGGAGGAGAATATACTTCAAATGAATTTCTGAAATTTTGTGAACAACATGGCATAAAAAGACAATTTTCTGTAGCTGGAACTCCACAACAAAATGGCACAACAGAAAGAATGAATAGAATAGTTCAACAAATGGCTAGAGCTATGCTTGATGATTCTGGAACACCTAACACTTTTTGGGGAGAAGCAACACATACAGCGGTAAAAATTCTCAACAAGGCACATGTTCGTGTAAATAGTGACAAAACTCCATATGAACTCTGGTATGGTAATTCTCCATCTGTGAAGCATTTTAGAGTTTTTGGAAGTAAATGCTTTATCAAAAATAATGATGAAAAACTTGGCAAGTTTGAACCAAGAGCAGATGAAGGAATACTTCTTGGTTACTCCTCTACAAGTAGAGCATATAAATGTTACAATAAAATACTTTAAGATTGTTGAATGTATTGACAAGTACATGATGAGTCTCCGGGCAGCCCCCAAAGAAAACAACAAATGAAGACGATGGTGACTTATGTCCTTCTACATCAAATAGCAATGATATAGACAGTGAACCCAATGAAGAACCTGAAGATGAAAAGGCTCCATCCAGATATGTTCAAAATAATCATCCAGAATCTCAAATTTTGGGATATAAGGGATCAAGTGTACAAACAAGAAGGATATTCTAGCTATCTGGCATTTCTATCTACTATTGAACCTCACAATGTCAATCAAGCTAGAAAATATGAATGTTGGGTTCAAGCCATGAATGAAGAGCTTGATCAAATTGAAAAGAATCACACTTGGGAATTAGTAAAAAAACCTCATAACAAAAATGTCATTGGAACTAAATGGATATTCAAAAACAAGTTAAATGAGAATGGGGATGTTGTAAGAAATAAAGCTAGACTTGTTTGCAAGGGATATACTCAACAAGAAGGTATAGGCTTTGAAGAAACTTTTGCTCATGTAGAGAGACTTGAAGACATAAGAATGTTTCTTGCTTTTTCAATTTCTCAACAAATCAAAGTTCTTCAAATGGATGTTAAATCTGCATTTCTCAATGGTGATCTAGAAGAAGAAGTTTATATAGAACAAACAGAAGGGTTCATTTTTGGAAATGATGAAAATCTTGTTTGTAGGCTTAAAAAGGCTCTATATGGTTTCAAACAAGCTCCAAGGGAATGGTATTATCGTCTTGACAAATATCTTCAGCAACAAGGATTTTCAAAGGGATCTTCTGATAGCAACTTGTACACAAAAATTGAAAATGAAAAACTATTGATTGTGGTTGTATATGTTGATGATATCATTTTTGGAAGTAATGAAGAATCTATGAGTCAGAAATTTGCTTCTATTATGCAGCAAAAATTTGAAATGTCTTTACTTGTGGAACTAACATTCTTTCTTGGCTTGCAAGTGCATCAAACTACAGATGGCATATTCTTATCACAGGAAAAATACCTTAAGAAAATTCTGAATAAGTATGGCATGGAAGAGTGTGCAAACTCATATACCTGCAATGATAATTTGATGCATCCTGTGGGGCTAATGACTTTGCCGTGAATCAGCGAGAATACAGATCAATGACAGGAAGTCTACTTTATCTCACTGGGACTAGACCAGACATTATGCATGCAGTTGGGATTGTTGGACGATTCCAAGCTAATCCAAAAGAGTCTCACCTTCAGGCTGTCAAAAGAATATTCAAATATCTATAAGGAACTCAAGACTTTGGACTATGGTATCCAAAGAATGTTGATCTCACTCTTCATGCTTACACTGATGCAGATTGGGCTGGAAATGTTGATGATTGAAAAGCACTAGTGGTGCATTATGTACATGGGGTCCTTGCTAGTATCTTGGTTCCCATGCTGCAACCTATTGCTCGTCCACAGAGACAGCATATGTGGTCGCATCACAAGTCAGCATGCACCTCTTGGATGATGCAAACCTTACAAGACTTTCAAATCAAGTGCTCACCTCCTATCTCCATTATGTGTGATAATACAAGTGCCATCAGTATTTCAAATATTCATGTTATGCATTCAAAGGCCAAGCACATTCCCATCAAGTATCACTTCTTACGTGAACAAGTGCTTGAACAAAAGGTGAAGCTGGAGTATGTTCCCTCCAAAGAACAAGTGGCTGATATATTTACCAAACCTTTGCCTAGGGAAGCATTCGAATATCTCAGGCAGAAGCTAGGAGTAGTCTCTGCCATGCAGAAAATCAGAATTGCTTAAATTCAGAAGATTAAATTTCATACGCAGGTTTCCTGAAAGATAGTCGCGTATATACGCGCGTTCATACAAAGAAAACCGCGTATGGTTAATTGCTGACAAATTTTACTTGGGGTCAGCATTCTTCAGCACAGTTGTAGTGCTGTTTGGTATCTCTGATGATGTTTCAGCTCTTATATTTTTGTTTCATTCTCTGATATTGGGTGAAGATGCCTTGATTATTGGCTGTTGAAAGTGTTCAGGTCGCACAAGCTAAGGAGGAGTTTTGGTCATATGGAAAGGATTCATTGAATGCACGGTTTCAGGGGGAGCATTAGCCATTGCTGAATTTAATGCATTGTTGGCATTATGATGATTCTGATTTATTATCTCTCTTAAGGTATTTCTGATATTGGTTATAAAAAGTCATATGTGTAATTTGATGAAAAGGCTATGACCTATGATGTAAAATTGTAATATTCAGTCATGTAAGGACTTGATCAAATTTGTAAAACCACTTGGTTGGGTAGTTGAGTCAAAATGTGTAAACCCACTTGGTTGGGTACTTGAGTCAAATATGTAAATCCACTTGGTTGGATCATTGATGTAAGTATGAGTCCTTTGTGATAGGAAAGGTCATAGAGTCATGTACTTCATTGCAAAATATGTTTGAAGACTCAGCATGAACTCAGGGGGAGCATGGTAACTTTAGTGCACATGATTTGGTTGTTGATCCGCCCTTTTCCCTTGATGTCAAAGGGGGAGAACAACATGGTGTTTGAATAGGGGGAGAGTTTCATAATGTGTGTTTGAATAGGGGGAGAGTTTCATATTGTTTGCATAATGGTTATAATCAATATATCTATCTGTTGTGATGATCAAACACCATCATGAGTTGCCATCAAGTCCAAAGGGGGAGATTGTTCGCATGTGTTGTCCTTGATGGCAACTTACTTGATGAAATAAGAATTTTAGCGATATGATGCAATGTGTTGTCCTTGATGGCAACCTATTTGATGAAGATTTTTCTTGATGGAGGTGGAATTCAGAAAGTGCCAGAATAATGTTGAACAAAGTATGTCACAATGCATATGCGGGTTTGTTAAGGAGAAGTAGCATATGCACGCGGAAAAGTACGTACCAAGTCGCGTATGGCTATTTGCGCTCTAAATTTATAAATCCAGGGGTGTTACCATGGTATTGACCCATTTTATTGAGCGCTGGAATATCTATTTGATCCCATCCAGGAATACCATGAGTAGTGGTGTGGTTTTGGCTCATGGTATTGACAAAGGCTAAATCTATTTAAGGAGAAGAAGATCATAGTACAAGGTGTGCATGTCTCTGGGTATTGAATGAATACTTCACCTTGAAGTATATCTGCATGAATGAACTTTGTTCTTGATTGATAAATCTGAATCTATGATGCACCCATGGATGTTTCAAAATCTTTAGATCTGATGATGATGAATCTCTAAGATGATCTGCAGAAGAAGAATTGGTGAAAATCTGGCACAAAGTCTGCTGAAGATAATAAAGAAATCTGGGTAAGTTTATAGATCTAGTCTGCTCTGCAAAGCTTTCATTTACAGATCTATACGCGAGTTTGTTGTGGAGAAAGCACGTGTATACGTGGATCTGATATCATAAAAGTGCGTATGGGAAGTTAGATTTTATTGAAAAAATGCACAAATGTATACGCGGGTTCGTTTAATGAAAAGCGCGTGTATACGCGGGTCTGATTAACTAAAAGCGCATATGGAATTTGATCTTATGATTGCTCAAGGTTGAATGTGTTTCTACATATCTATTTTGAAGTATGGGTTATCTTTGATATTCTGGTTACAGTGGTTTCACTGTTCTGTTTGAAGTACTGGGCGAAGTATATTTGTTGATAAGTGAAGGGTTGTGTTGAAGCTGTTTGATCCAGTTTGAAAATTGAACATATTCCATAGCACCGGGGGGTAGTGTTTCTCTGTGAGAGTAGTCAGAAAACGAGACAGGGTAGGCAGCTTTTCTCAGTGAGGTCAAAAGCCGACAGGTCAGAGTTTCCTTTCAAGGAGAGGCTGTAAATGAGAGAAGAAGCCATGGTGGGTGCTCGTGTGCCGGTAAGGAGTCTTCCGCATATGTTGTAAGACATTTTTTACATAACAAATATTGAAGACCTAGAACACGATGAGCGGTGGTTTTCTCCCAAATTGGGTTTCCACCTTAAATCCTGGTGTTCATGTGTGTTGCTTATGTGTGATGATTTATTTTGTTCTTACTGCATCTATTTACTGCTTACTATACATCTGATGAATGAATGATACAATGATCCAAGTTAAGAATTAAATGAAAAAATTATAGCTCTGGACATACGCGAGTTGTTTAAAGGATATCCGCGTGTATACGCGAGTTTTATTCAGTAAAGTAGCATATGGGTTGTAAAGAAAGAAAAAGTTAAAAAAATTTCAGTTTGCACTAAATACTGATTCACCCCCCCTCTCAGTATTTTTCCCAACGTCCTTCACTATGAAATGTGCATTTTCAATGAGTATTAGTGTCATCCTTCAACCCATATAATGATCAATTATGCAACACCTATACCCTTCTCCTCGAGCACTGTGCACTGCACGTTTTGAGTGAGAAAACCTTCCTACTACACCTCTAGGACCTATGTAATGTGCATAAGATTGCATGTTCCTTACTTCTCATTGCGCATTGTGCACTCTAGTTCTGACTCCTCCACTCCTTTCCTATTGATCCTATGCACTACACCCAAGAAGGCCTCTCTCTTAATTATTATGCACTATCCCATCATAGTCAACCTCACATGATTAAAAAAAAATGGAATAAGTGATTTTGGGATTGATTTTGTCTTTTGTGAATGAAATTCATTTGCAGGTGCTATCATCTTATCATGAAAATATAATGATGAGAGAGGTTAGCAAGGAGATGTTACAAGAAGGGAACTTGAGGAGATGAGATAAAAATATGATATTATGTAGAAGTAAAGGAATATTAGATCAAAATAGAGAGATGGAAACTCATGTTGACCTAGAAGACACCAATACTTATCCAAACACTTTGGAGGGTGAAGATGAAGCACATCATTGATCAATAATGAACTAAAGGCATAGAAGGAAATAGAAGAACTTGGCATCGATACTCTACAATGAAGTCTCATATTACAAGTGTCAAACTGTGGCTTATCAAAGTGAAATAAACTAGCAATTGCACCAGATGTTGCAAAGGAAACGCCGTAAGGTGGTAGCATAGGAAAGAGTAGCATTAAAGTGCTACTTTTGCATGATGAAAGTGGAAGTGTCACCAAATAGTGTAAGTAGACTTTAGATCTTAGTTAAAGATGACCATCTTAGGAATTGCATCATTGACATAATAAGAGTATCCATAGTATCGAGTTCTCTCTTTTTGGTTATTTAGTGTAGTTACAAAAGAATGCACTGTAGAGATAACAAAGATTTCTATCCTTAGCAACTACTAACCAGAAGACCATGATTTGATCTTTTGGTTAAATATCCATGTGTATTTGCACTAGAAACACTTGTATTTGAACTATTTTCCTACTTGAATGGTTGGAATTTATCCACACTCTCTTTGTATATGCCAATTTTATTTGGGAATCAATATTTATTGCAAATGATATAGCTCTCCTAGGTTTCATTCAGATCCCCTTTTACATTTTCCCCCAATTTCTTACTTTAGCAAACATTTGTATCATTTTGTTTTTTTATCTGTGGGAGGGTTCAAATCACATAGCTCATTTCAACTACCAGTACAGTGCAACTCAAAATAACGCCTGATGACATTAACAGCTCACCAAATATCTATGCTCTGTGCATTCCTCATTGATAGAACCTTTGCAGAG
Source organism: Pinus albicaulis (assembly GCA_034641835.2). Lineage (NCBI taxonomy): Eukaryota > Viridiplantae > Streptophyta > Pinopsida > Pinales > Pinaceae > Pinus > Pinus albicaulis. The sequence continues at coordinate 354,487,208 of CM076581.1, read as the reverse complement.
AAAGAAGGGTACCACCTTCCAATGAAGCTTGTCTGTCATGTATTTCGTCAATTTAGCTAGTGGGTAAGGATTTTAGTGAAGAGTTCTTCAGCACTGGTTTGATATTATTATGTTTTTTTTAGTCTTTCATGATGGGTAGATGAGTAGAGTGTCCACTGAAAACCATAAGAAATCCTTGCATTATAGTTAAGATTGAATTTGCTAATTCATGTAATTTGTTGATTCATTGCCATGCCTATTTTGATTCATTAGGTTTCATATTTTGACACATTGATGTCTGTCAGGATGCCTATTTTGAGACTTTCATGGTTCTGACAGACCTCAAGGATTATATGATGTCATTGTATAATGATCACAGAAAATAAAAATTCATCAAATCCTTTACTCTGTTCTAAAAAAACCAGCGACTGCGGAGTACAATTGTGTTCTCTTTTAATCCCTTTGGGCACTTTTCGAAACCACAGCTAAATTTTTGGCATTTTCCTAAATGAAATGAGGAGATGTAAAGTGAATTACATTTTTCGAAACCAACTCTGAATTTGTGGCATTTTCAAAATGAAATGCATAGATATAAAGCGAATTACAATTTGAGAAGTTCAAATGGCATGAACTTCTGTTTTCTCTTCAATCACAAACTGTTGGAACCATGCCTATTTTGATTCATTAGGTTGCCTATTTTGAGACATTGATCTCTGTCAGGATGCCTTTTTTGAGACTTTGATGGTTGTAACAGACCTCAAGGATTATATGATTTCACTGTATAACGATCATAGAAAATAAAAATGCGTCAAATCCTTTACTCTGTTATGAAAAAACCAGCGCCATACCAAAATTAATATTCTTATAAAAAAGAGAGAAACCGCTCAGTGAGGTACGAAGCGGCGATATTCAGTCCTGTCCAGTGTCCTCCGTTTCTATGGTCTTCGCCCTGCAATTCAACACCGAAGCAAAGATCAGCCATCGAATTCCATCACATGCAAATGTGGACTTTCATTTCTTGAATTCATTGACAATTTTTTTTATCTACTCCATGAATAATTACTTCCATCTAATTAAAATGTATGAGAACTAGGAGAATTTCCTTGGCTTTTGTTTGAAGCAAAGGCATTCGTTTTCCTAAGGTGGAAAGGGATTGGAAATTTTGTTCCAACAAAGTGAGCATAAGGTTAGCCCAATCAATGGTCAACCATATTATAGCAACACAAAGTGGTCCAATCTCCATGTGTGCATGCACTAGTGATCAATCTATATACAAAGACTAAAAATCTAAAAAATCAATAAAACTAACCCTGCAATTCAAGCCAATGAAGTGATATCTCAAGCTACAATTTAATTAAAATACGCGTATGTTATAACATGTTACCAGTTCAGTGCACCACAGGTTTGCAATTAAAGTAAATATCGGCCTCTTAGATTTAAATTACAAATCATAATTAACACTATGGCAGACATCCCTATGAGTGAGGCCAAGCCTAAGCTTTTATATGAAAAAAACAGGGCCACAAGAACCTGCAAAGGCACACTCCAAAACACCTATGGATACCAACTGAAATCCCTAAATCGCTCAGCATCTACACTCATATAATTGATAATCTCACCACTTGTATGCCTTTTCCTTGCTTGACTAGAATGAAGCAAACCTTTCCCGTATATCGCAGCCATGAAAGCTACTTTGAAATGTATACCAATCTTTTGCACTTTGAAATATAACTGGCGATGTGCCAAAGACTCTATGAGCTTTGCTACAAAAAAAGAAGCAGCTAAAGCATAGCCTTGATATCTAAACTGTTGCCTCCCATATAAATATTGTACAAAGGCATCCATCAAATATGGACCAACATATGATGCACAAATATATGTTGCTAAAAATAATGCACTTAGGACTACTTTCCAAACAGATAGAAGTGTGGCTTTTGCCAACGACCGGGTGTCAATAAGGCCTTTAGCTTCTAATCGATCTCTAAATTCACAACATACTACTTCTGCACTAACAGCATCTCCAACATGAGGCTCATCCTCTATTTGTAAAGGCCTTTTAAATCCTACAACAAGCAAAGTATTTAACCAAGAAAATGACATAAGGCTGAGAAAGTTTGATGTTGCATAAGGAGTAACCAGTTTAATATTTGCACTTTTCTCTGAAGCACTTTCCAGTAGAGGCTCTTGCATACTTTGTGTAAATGAATCTATACTGGTTCTATCAAAATAGCTGACATAACACAAGAAGGTGCAAATAGAGAGAGCCACTATATCAACCCAAATATAGGGATAAATAATTTTCTGATCCTTCAAGATTAATATGTCAAGAATCATGAAAAAGGTAAACAAAATGAATGATGAGAACCATCACATCTATAATAAAAGTGAGAACTTTTCTCTCCTTCCTTTTCTGACAGAATGATAAGCATAATATGTCATTATATACCAAGCCAGTGCCTGAACAGTATACTCTGTCTCAACAGGAAAATTGGTAGACCTTTTCTTCAGCCACTAGTACACAGTGCTCAATATGCCAATTACAGTATGGCAAACATCTAGAGAGATGCAACAACAAAGGATGAGATTACACATTAAACCCAATCAAATCTTGTTAGTAAAAGCTGGATTGGAGGAACCATAAATAAGCAGTGGTGATGCCCTATTACTGTAACCTGCCCATCTTCTCCAGCAAAAGGCCGAAATTAAAGAAACAATGATGATCAAGTGAAACACAAGTGCAAGTGCATGCCTAAAGAAAGGCCCAAGAATAATAGTTTAAAGTCCTTCCATCTGTATACTTTCCCCAATTTCCAAAGTAAAAAATCTTCTTCGAATGTTTTCTACAATTAGCCATGAGATACCGCCTGTTCAAAATCAAACTGTGCTCAAACTGCATCTACCCTAAGGAGAATGCAAGAACCAAAAAAAATAAAATTTGAAAACCAATCATAAGTTCAAAAATATGTTTCCCGAAAATTTCTTATTTATCTCTATCCATATTTCGAAATCAGAGAGTTTACTGAGTGCCCAAAGAACCAGTGTTTGCTAGGATTTTTGAATAAATAAACCCCAATAAATTTATTCTAAGATGAATTTTCATTCTATGGCCTCTATGTATGAAACTCTCGAGTGTGTGTTTTATGCAACTAATCAAAACAAATTCAACATATCTTGCATTAAACAAGAAAAATTACAAACCTAAAATAAACACAGATGGGATCAGTTATGAACTTACTGTAATGACTGATAATAATGGCAAAGACCCTCTTGGTAACCCATAATTTAACTACAGCTTCCAAGATGGCCTCGCTCTTGCCAGAAAATAACATATCGGTGGCAACAGGGCCTGGCATCGCACAATTTGCAGTAATTTGAGTGCCTCTCAATTCCTGTGCCAGAATTCTTGTCATCATCTCCACCGCCGCCTTACTGGCCGAGTAGGTGCCGTACCCTGTTCTCGATTGTGCCACAATGGAGCTGGTTATGTGATGATCCGACCACTGCTGCCATGAAAAACCCTCTTGGCGGCTTCTCTACTGCACAGAAAAGCCCCCTTATAGTTCACTTCGAAAATCCGGTCTCAGTCTTCATCCGAGGTCTGTGCAAGGGTCAGATACCTATGGTCTAGAATTCTTGTGTTGTTTACCACAATGTGGAATGCCCCAAATGTGTGTTCGGCCATGTCGAATAGCTGAGCCACCTGGGAGGGCTCTGCGACATCCGCTTTACACACAATCCCCCGAACACCTTACAAGCAACAAATGGGAGATACAGTATATTTGGAATCGCAGGAATCGCAACTGCCTAGCAACTGCCAACAGATGGAAATTCTAATCAATGGTTGAGCTTGATTGAATCGTCTAACAAAGAATCCAATGGCACATATTATGACACAAAGGTACTTAGGAAAGTTGTTTTCAAATAAATACGCCTTACGGCGTAAAAATATGCTATCAAAGTGTTTTTCCACAATTTGTGGAATTTAATTTTGTTTTCCAACAAAATGAAAAAATGTAAAATGTGTGGAAGCTCAGGGGCGACACATTGAATGTGAAAAGTTACTAGGAAGTACTAGAGTCATGTAGGAGCTCAAAGGTCACATATAAGATCAAAATACATATGGGAGATCTAGAGTCATGGGAGGAGACAAAGAGCCACATGGGAGGTGGAGAGTCACCTCATTTGATATAAATAAACCCTCATAGCTCAAGAAAATTAAATTTCACCTTCGCTTCTCTAGCTTGGCATAGGAGAGAAGATCATTCTTTGGAGGATCAAGTGGTGACTTAATGTCCCACTATTGGGGCTATTTTTTGTATCATTGTAATAGTGTACTTGGAACTTTTGCTTAATATTTGAAGCTCTCAGAGTCGATGCACTTTTATGGATGTATCGTGGATGTTTTAATACTATACATTTAATGTTTGTGGTATATATTAGTATTCATACATACTAAAGAAAATGAACTATTTTGTTGGATTTAGTATATATATTGTGTACTCTACATTGTTACATGCTTTCATTATTGTTGTTACTATTTGAACTATTTTGTAGGTGAATTAACAATTCTTTCTATGCTCCTGTGTGCTTTTATTAGAATAGTACGATTAATTTTCTCTTAATGGATCACCCTTTCTACTATGTTCATGGAAGAACCTTATATACATCATAATTTTATGCTTCCGAGTGTCAAATTACTTGGTTATCCCAAAGTTTGTGTATGATCTCTTATTATGATAATTGCAACCAAGAAAATTATCAAGGAATAAATGGTGTTCAGGCCTATTAGCCAGATGGGGCTCCTAATCCAAATGATGTGAGGCCTAGTTGAGAATTCATACTGGAGAGATCCCCTACTCTTGGTGGCATCCATCACCATCAACAGGTTTTGGTACTATAAAGAGGGTAAGATGATAAAATAAGCCTATAAAGCTTGATTTGAATCTCTCATCTCTAATGACTCCTTCCCATATCTTTACTCCATGTTTTTTTTCTCGAAAGGTAAATATTTCAATCCCTATGAAGTTGTTCAATCTCTTGTCAAAGAAAAAGTTTGATGTTGAAGGGGAAATATCTCAATATTATCATATCTTACGATTTATGAATTTTTTTTTTATAATGATGTTCATAATGACAATGTCCTATGGATACTTTTCTGTTTCACTTTTCAAGGTCCCATCAAGTCATGGTGTGACACCTTTCCATAAAATTCTATTAAACCTTTTAAATACTTAATAGATGATTTTATATATACTTTTTAAAAGTATAATTCTGAGGATTTATTTATGTAAATTGATGAAATAAGAAGGAGAAGAAAATAATAAAAGGATTATTTTTGCAAAATATTTCTCAACATCTGCTATAAGATTCTTGAGAAGGATAAGGAGTGGTCTCATCTATTAAGAAAATGCCCATGTCTAGTTAAACTTTATGAGAGAGAATCTAAATACAAAATGAATATTTACAGTTATAAATCACAAGATTTAAGTATTTAGTTCCCTAATTTCATCATGCCTACTTTTTGTTTGGGCATAGGTAAAAAAAAACCTCATATTTCGAAGGTGAAAATAGTCCCCCCTGATTTTACTTATCCTCATTAACATTTAGTATCAAATGAAATAGGCTCTTGTACTTGTTAGAAGTGTTGTCATTGATGACAAAGAACAATAACAGTGGAAAAGGACAGCAGCAGTGTCAAAGGACAGCAGCAGAGGCAAAGCAGAATATAGTGACAGGATATGCAGGAGTATGAGGAGAACAGAGTGAGAAAGAGGCAAAACTTGGTTATAGTGACAGGATGTGTAGACAGAAAGCATGAGGAGAAAATTTACACTACCGCAGAAGACTATACGTATAGAGCATGAAAGGACAGGTATTTACATTTGGCAGAGCAGCAGACTGCACATACAGGAAATACAGTAAGGGTTTCAAAGAATTCGAAATAAACACCTGGAATGCGCATTGAATTTTCTGATAGAAATTCTGGTTTAGCATGCGGAAGCACCAAGAGTGAAAAAAAATTTGTATAATAAACCTTTGAAAGGTCAAGATGGAACCCTGAGGATAAGAGGTAGAACTGAGCTTCGAGCAATGAAAACCTAATGGAGTTTGGGGTTAAATCTTATGATAGCGTCGTATTAAGGTAAGAATGAAACACGTGCTTTTATGTTAAGGTAGAAATAAGAAGAAAAGTCTTTGAACGGAGTATATATATCTTTGTATATAATGAAGGCACGAAGGATTTGGAGCGGAACCATGAGTGGAAGAAGTGAACCTTCGTCTAGGTAATAAACCTGGGTTGGCAGAACAATGGAGATAGCCGTGAAGAAATGGTAATTGTTCACATTTCAATGGAACCATGAAAAGAAAGGATAAGAAAGAACGAAAGTGACGTTTAATTATAATAATACATTGAAGAGTGAATGAATCCGTGGAAAAGAGGCGGAGGCGGAACCCTGAACGAAAGTGGAACCTTGAGTGAACAGTGAAACCAGGTAAAAAACAAACTGTGGTTTTTGCGTGGTCTCAAATATGGTAAGCATTTTTGAAGAAAATAATGCGATATAGCTTCTTGACTGCCGCGTGTCCATAAGTGGTTTACGAAAACCATTTGTTTCGCGCGATGTTGGGGAATTAATCCTCGTGCAATAAATCAACATGAAATTCTCTTATGTCCATTGGAGCAAAAAATTCGATGTGATAAGATATCAGCGATCAGATGTGAATGGGAGAATAACAAGTGGGGCCCAGTTCATCTCATAGGATCTGAGGTTTAAACACCATGTAATAAATAAATGCGATATTTAGTTGTGTCCGTCAGATCACGACAGTCGGTACGACGACTCATCAACCATCAATTGAAGAGGCAAGTTATGTTTGATATGGGACCCATACAAAGTTAATAGTTGCAGTATTGATATAAAACCCAAGAGCTTAATATACAAATTTTAGCATTGAAAGGTGAATGCGGTGATAAAAGTGTTGTGGGGCCAGATATGAACATAATTTGCCGACTTTTTAATCTAATATATGGTTTTTACATTCAATGGTGAGCGCGGTGATAGTTTTCTTATTATAAAGGTTTATGTGCGGATTATATAGCTGGTGCAAGTTAATACATTATGATATGTCGAGGGTTAAAGCCATTCTTGAAGATTGATTTATATATATATATATATATATATATATATATATATATATATATATATATATATATATATATATATATATATATATATATGTGTGCGTGTGTGTGTATGGGTGTAAGTATATATGTGTATATATATACATATATGTGAAGTACTCTATAGCTCGAGTCTAGTACAATCAAAGACTTATATTGTGGGACCCTCACTGATCGCATCGGCGAATAGAGCAGAAGAGTTTAGAGTTTATAATGTTGTGGGGCCCAAATATTTCAGAGGTTAGTTGTTTGTTCATTAATATAAAACTCATGGTTTATCAAGAAGGTTATAAAAAATTTGATTGGCGAGCAGATATTTGATTTATGAGAATGAAAAATCCGGAATGAATATTTAATGAGTCAAAGAAATTGTTTTCAATACGAAATCAAAAGGTTACGAGGTCTTATTTCATGATAATCTATAATAACTCCGAGAGTTATTTTTTATGTTCGATTAAAAGATAGTTTTATAGGCAGCAATTATGCAACTGCAATGAACAAGGAAAATGAATATAGTGAAATGAAAAAGTGAGGCGTGGCTGTTGAAGAAAAAAGAGAGAAAAACAGAGAGAGAGCAGTGTTGTTGTTGAAATGATTTGAAATTTATACTTTAATCGAATGAAAGTTTTTTAACTGTTTGTGATGTAATTGTAAAGTCTCCGGAGAAAGATAAAATCCCACTATAAAGTTGAAATGGATACATTTCTCTGAGTAAATTGATAAAAGAGAAGAGAATGCAGAATTGAAGAAAAATAAATAATCAAGCAAATATGAAGATTGGAGTACAGTAAAAAAAACAAAGGTACATAACAGAGATGATATCTAAGGTAAATCAGCAAATGTTTCTTTCATGAAAAAGAGGGAGTTGAAGCTTCCTTGCAAGTTGTAGCTTGCAGAATTTGAGGTTGGAGCCTCCTGTAGGTTGGTGCTTATAGAAAATTAGTGGTGAGAGGGAGTTGGAGCTTTCCTTTACATCACAACAATAATAAGATGTGGTTTTCTCCCTTTATGGGTTTCCATGTATATTTGTTGTCTCTGTGTATGATGTCTATGTGTTGATATGGTTATTCATTCTGCTTAATATTTACTTCTCTGTCATAATTCTGTTGTTACATTATCTTAACATTTCTGTACATATAATTTTATTTCATATAAAATTGATCATGAAAGATAAATTGTAAATAAGTTTAATTGGAAAAGTTTTTAGATATTCTTGAAGGTGACAAAATGATTCACCCCCCCCCTCTCAGTTTTTCTAAGGGTTCAACAATTCGTATCAGAGTCGGCTCCTTTTTTGTAGCAGTTTAACAACTGAAAGGAGATCCTAGGTTCTTGAGATGGCTAGTCAAGAAGGATCCTCAATGAACAAAGCCCCTTTTTTCACTGGTGAAAATTATTCCTTCTAGAAAATTAGAATGAGAACATACATAATGTCCTTAGGGATAGAAGTTTAGGCTGCTATGGAATTTGGATATGACTCTAAGGCAAATGTATCGAAGAAAGAAGCCAAGCAAGATTTTGTGGCTAATGCAAAGGAAATGAATGCAATCTTGAATGGACTGTGTGAGGCAGAATTCGTCAAAGTAATGCAAAACAAAACTTCCAAAGAAATGTGGGAAACACTAGAAAATATTCATGAGGGAGACAAAAAGGTGAAGATAGCTAAACTTCAAGTCTATAGAGCCCAGTTTGAAAAGTTAAAGATGAATGATGATGAAGATATCGCTAGTTTCTTTCTAAGGGTTGCAGAAATTGTCAATAATATGAAAGCACTTGGTGAAACCATGCAAGAATGTGTAATTGTTCAAAAGATCCTAAGATCTTTGCCGTCTAGTTTTAATCCCAAGGTCTCTACCATAGAAGAAACAACAGATTGGGAAACCTTAACCATGAACCAGCTTCTTGGAAAACTAATAGCTTATGAGATGAGACTGCCACAGAGGAAGTCAAATGTAAGGGAGGCAGCTTTTAAGGTAGAGAAGAAGAAAGAAGAAAAAGAAGATATATGCTCTTGTTCTAATGAAGAAGAGGCTAAATTTATCAAGAAGTTAGATAAAGGCTCAGGTAAGTATAAAGGTAAACTTCCATTTAAATGCTTCAATTGTGGAAGAGTTGGAGACTATGCTTCTAAGTGTCCTTATAAGAAAACAAAGAATCAGGCTCAGGAATCAGAGAAGACTTTATCTAAGAACTGGCAGAAAGGGAAGAGATTCAATAGAAAATATTTCTATGCTCAGCAAGACAGCAGTGCATCAGAAGACTCAGCTAAATTCTCAAGTGAAGAAGGAACATTAGAATTTGTTTTTATGGCTATAGAAGAGCTGGAATAATGTCTTCTATAATATGAGGAAGAAGGAGTAGTGGACCTTGAAGGGGAGCTAAGAAGTGCCTTGGAGGAAATTAACAGACTAAAACTGAAGTTCAGAAAATAGAAAGACATCCTTCTCAAATGTGTAAGAGAGGAACAAAATTCAGAAGCCCTCATTCAATTGAAAGTAGAGCTTGAAGAAGCCAAGAATGTAGAGGATATTATACTTAAGCAGATCAAGGATAAAACTCAGGAACAAGAGAAGTTGGAAGAAGAAGTAGTTTGTTTAAGGAAGAAATTAGAAAATGCCCAGAGGAAAATAGATACTTCTCAAATAACAAGCTCTGGTAAGTTAAATGATATTCTTGATGCTCAAAGATCTCCTCTGATAAAAACTAGAATAGGCTATGTAGGAGAATCAAGCAAAGGCAAAGAAAAAGAAAAAAAAAGTATTATTTTTGTAAAAGCAGATGAGAATATCCAAGCAGCTCAAAAGTTCTCAAAGGAAGAAGAATCTTGCAATAAAGCAGATAAAAATCAGGAGGAAGCTCAAATGACAAAGGAAGCTCAAATGAAAAAGGATGAAGTAAATAAATTGTCAACTGGAAAAAGCTCGTATACTCCTGAATATGTCAAATTTGGAAGTCATCAAAGAAGATTTGTTCCTCCTATGAAAAGTGCCACTTGTTATGCCTGTCACGAATTGGGACACATTGCTGCATATTGTCTCACAAGAAAAATAAATACAAACCAACAAAGGATGCAAACAGTAAAAGGTTTTACTCAAGCAGGAGGATGGAGAAGACAACCTTTTATTAGGTATGCAAATTGTTTTTATGGATACTATTTTTATTGTAATGAATTTGGCCATAAAATCATAGAATGCAGGAAATATGGACAAAGACTATTGTTCAAAACCTCAAGGAGGTTTATGAATCATGGAGAGTTTATTCCTACTTATAATTCTACTAAATATATATCCAAATGTTGTGAATGAAATAAAAGTGAACATATGTCTTCCAAATGTCCTCTAAGAGAATATGGTTCATCATCTCAGAAAAGGTACCAAACTAGAGGATGCTGGAAGTGGAAAAAGAAAGTGAATAAATGTGACTTTGCCCTAATAGCCCAAGATCTAAAAAGCCAATGGTATTTGGACAGAGGTTGCTCAAAGCATATGTCAGGAGATAGAGGCAAGTTTATAACCTTTGATGAAAAGAAATATGGAAATATTACTTTTGGCAATGATAAAGCAGGAAAAATCAAAGTAAGAGGCTCAGTTAGTCTGGACAATGGCAGAGGAAAAGCCCATGATGTGCTATTTGTGGATGGACTGAAAGCAAATCTATTGAGTGTTAGTCAAATGTGTGATAAAGGTTGTGAAGTTATTTTTAGAGCACAAGACTGTGAAGTAAGATCAAGCACTACTTGAAAAACCCTGATCAAAGGTGTTCGAACGGAAAGCAATGTCTATGTGGTAAAAGAAGAAAATGAAACATGTCACCTTAGAAAATTTGAGGAGTCTTGGTTATGGCATAAGAGATTGGGACACCTAAACTTTGATCATATCATGAGTCTAAGAAAAAAGAACGCAGTCAGAGATATGCCAGCCATAAAGAAGCCTTCAAATACAACATGTAAATCGTGTCAGCTAGGTAAGTAGACCCGTACATCCTTCAAAACCAAGGAGAAGTTATCTACAAGTAGACCTCTTCAACTTGTTCACATGGATCTATGTGGGCCTTCGAGAACTAAAACACTGAGTGGAGAATCCTATTTCATGCTAATAATAGATGATTTTTTCCAGAATGACATGGGTTGCATTTCTCAAGTAGAAATCGGAAGCACTTGATAAATTCAAAATATTCAAGGCTTTGGCAGAAAATAAAATAGGATGCAAGGTAAAGTGCATCAGATCAGACAGAGGGGGTGAATTTATAGATTATGATTTTGCAGATCTGTGCAATGAGCATGGGATAAAGCAGCAGTTCACAATTGCAGGAACACCTCAGCAAAATAGAGTGGTAGAGAGACAAAATAGGTATGTACAATAGATTTCCATAGCCATGATGCAAGAAAATAACATTCCTCAAACCTTTTGGGCAGAAGCAGTACACACACCTGTGCATATCCTAAACAAAGCTCATTTAAGACCAAATAGTGACAAGACTCCTTATGAGTTATGGCATGGTAAACCAGCATCAATCAATCATTTTAGAGTTTTTGGAAGTAAGTGTTTTATAAAAAATAATGATGAAAATCTTGGAAAGTTTGATGCAAGAGAAGATGAAGGGATATTCTTAGGATATGCATCTAAGAGTAAAGGTTACAGATGCTACAACAAAATACTTCACAAAACTGTAGAAAGTATTGATGTAAGATTTGATGAAGAACTATCAGACAAGATAAGAAGTACAGATTGCAGCAATCCTCCAGAAGTTCATGAAGAAGAGAATCAAGATGATGATGAAATAAACAAGCCAACAGAAGATACAGACCTGAGATCAAAAATCTCTTCAAGATACACTCAGAAGAACCATCCAGAATATCAAATCATTGGGGACAAGAGTGTAGGTGTACAGACAAGAAGACATCTAACTGAACAGACTGAAGAAGTATATCTAGCAATGTTGTCACAAATAGAGCCAAAGAAGTTTGAAGAAGCTAGCAAATAAAAATGTTGGGTGAATTCCATGAATGAATAATTGGAACAAATTGAGAAGAACAACACTTGGGAACTAGTTCCAAGACCCAGTGAGAAAAATGTCATTGGCTCAAAATGGATACTCAAAAATAAGATGAATCAACAAGGACAGGTAATTAGAAATAAAGCTAGACTTGTGTGCAAGGGATATTCATAGGTTGAAGGACTTGATTATGATGAAACATTTTCTCCTGTAGCTAGAATGGAAGCTATCAGACTGTTTTTAGCTTTTTCTTGTTATCATGACTTCAAGGTATACCAAATGGATGTGAAGTCTGCCTTCTTGAATGGAGATTTAGAGGAAGAAGTCTACATGGAGCAACCAGAAGGGTTCTCCTTAATAGATAAGGTAGACTATGTTTGCAGATTAAAGAAAGCATTCTATGGGTTGAAACAAGCTCCTCGAGCATGGTATTCAAGGCTGGACAAATACTTGCAAAAACAAGGGTTCAAGAAAGGAGGAGTAGACAACAAATTGTACATAAAAGAAAATAAAGATGAACTTCTTATTGTAGTAGTATATGTAGATGATATCATGTTTGGAAGCAGCAAAGACGAGTTAACAAAAGGATTTGCTGAAGAGATGAAATCAGAATTTGAAATGTCTATGACTGGATGCAAGCTTTGTGCAGATGACGGAACAACTGATGTAGATCAAAAACTTTACAGATCCATGGTTGGAAATCTGTTATACCTAACAGCTTCTAGACCAGACATTGTGCTGGCTGTAGGACTTGTGGATAGATATCAAGCAACACCAAAACAAAATCACTTACTAGAAATTAAAATAATATTCAGATATCTACAAGGAACTGCACATTATGGGCTATGGTATCCAAAAGGAAAAAAATTCATTTTGATAGCGTATACAGATGTAGATTGGGCCATCTGTGTTGATGACAGGAAAAGCACAAGTGGAGGTGGATTCTATTTAGGAGAGAGTCTGGTGGCATGACTAAGCAAGAAACAAACTTCTATTTCTCTATCTACAACAAAAGTGGAATACATAGCAGTAGCAGCATGTTGCACACAAGTCATGTGGATGAAACAAACCCTCCAAGACATGAAGGTAAGCATTGATGAACCCATCTCTATCAAATGTGATAATACAAGTGCCATAAGCATATCAAAAAATCTTGTGCTTCATTCAAAAATAAACATATTCCAATCAAGTATCATTTTCTCAGAGAACAAGTAGCTCAAAAAATAGTGAAGTTGGAATATGTGCCAACAAAAGAATAGACATCAGATATATTTACAAAACCTCTTGCTAGAGAACCTTTTGAATATCTAAGAGATAGACTAGGAGTAGTGTATGTAGATGCTACTCTCTGATATAAAGAGAAAGCATCGTTTCAGAGGGAGAATAGAAGAGAAAACATCATTTCAGGGGGAGATCCACCAAGAACATGCAACACGTCCTCAAGATTAGAATATCAGCCCTTCTCCATTGATGTAAAAGGGGGAGGAAAGCTATAAGCAGAGAAGCTATGGTAGAGAATAGAGAATAGCATGTTATTTCCATCAATGCCAAAGGGGGAGACTGTTAGAAGTGTTGTCATTGATGGCAAAGAAAAATAGCAGTGGCAAAGGACAACAACAGTGGCAAAGGACAGCAGCAGAGGCAAAGCAGAATATAGTGACAGGATATGCAAGGGTATGAGGAGAATAGAGTGAGAAAGAGGAAAAACTAGGTTATAGTGACAGGGTGTGTAGACAGGAAGCATGAGGAGCAAATTTACACTACCATAGAAGACTATACATATAGAGCATGAAAGGATAGGTATTTACATTCGGTAGAGCAGCAGACTGCACATACAGGAAATACAATAAGGGTTTCGAAGAATTCGAAATACACACCTGGAATGCACATTGAGTTTTCTGATAGAACTGTTGGTTTAGCATGCGGAAGCACCAAGAGTGCAATAGAATGTGTATAATAAACCTTTGAAAGGTCAAGACGGAACCCTGAGGATAAGAGGTAGAACCGAGCTTCGAGCAGTGAAAACCTAATGGAGTTTGGGGTTAAATGTTATGATAGCGTCGTATTAAGGTAAGAATGAAACATGAGTTTTTATGTTAAACAAAGGGTCAAAGTATATATGTGTATATATATATACATATATGTGAAGTACTCTATAGCTCGAGCCTAATACAACCAAAGACTTATACTGTGGGACCCTCACTAATCACATCGGAAAATAGAGCAGAAGAGTTTAGAGTTTATAATGCTGTGGGGCCCAAATCTTTAAGAGGTTAGTTGGTTGTTCATTAATATAAAACCCATGGTTTATTAAGAAGTTTATAAAACATTTGATTGGCGAGAAAATATTTGATTTATGAGAATGACAAATCCGAAATGAATATTTAATGAGTCAAAGCATTTCTTTTCAATACGAAATCGAAAGGTTACGAGGTCTTATTTCATGATAATCTATAATAACGTCGAGAGTTATTTTTTATGTTCGATTAAAAGACAGTTGTATAGGTAGAAGTTATGCAACTGCAATGAACAGGGAAAATGAATATAGTGAAACGAAAAAGTGAGGCATGGCTGTTGAAGAAAAAAGAGAGAAAAATAGAGAAAGAGCAGTGTTGTTGTTGAAATGATTTGAAATTTATACTGTAATCGAATGAAATTTTTTTAACTGTTTGTGATGTAATTGGAAAGTCTCCGGAGAAAGATAAAATCCCACTATAAAGTTGAAATGGATATATTTCTCTGAGTAAATTGATAAAAGATAAGAGAATGCAGAATTGAAGAAAAAGAAATAATCAAGAAAATATGAAGATTGGAGTACAGTAAAAAAAAAAAAAAAGGTACAGAACAGAGTTGATATCCAAGGTAAATTAGCAAATTTTTCTTTTATGAAAAAGAGGGAGTTGAAGATTCCTTGCAAGTTGTAGCTTGCATAATTTGAGGTTGGAGCCTCCTGTAGGTTGGTGCTTACAGAAAATCAGCGGTGAGAGGGAGTTGGAGCTTGCCTTTACATCACAACAATAATAAGATTGGGTTTTCTCCCTTTATGGGTTTCCACGTATATCTGTTGTCTCTGTGTATGATGTCTATGTGTTGATATGGTTATTCAGTCTACTTAATATTTACTTCTCTTTCATAATTCTGTTGTTACATTATCTTAACATTTATGCACATATAAGTTTATTTCATATAAAATTGATCATGAAAGATAAATTGTAAATAATTTTAATTGGAAAAGTTTTTAAATATTCTTGAAGGTGAAAAACTGATTCACGCCCCCCTCTCAGTTTGTCTAAGGGTTCAACAATACTAACACACACATATCAAGAAATGAGGAAAATTTGCATGGGAAGGCATAGGGTTGTCTTGATTTTGAAATTCAAATGAACTCTATTGAGGTGGAGAAAACTAAATCAGATAATCATGTTAGTATACTAACCTTTGATTTCCATGTTGATGTAAATTCTATTGATTCAGTCAATCTTCCATCCTCCCATGAAATTTTCTCATTTTTTCCTTTCTGCCATGACCAAGGAATTATCTTGGGTCATAGTGGATGTTTAAATGACCCTATAGAGAAAACATTCATGATGATCCATTTTTTCCTAAATCTAATATTAGTATTTAGTTTTTAAGTTTTGAATAGGTTTTAGTTAGAATTAATGATTCTCCACCTAAGTTTTCTCATATTACTTCATATTTAACACACTACACATTGTACCTTGATTTTTTTAATGACCCTGCTACACCATAAATTTATCTAAGTACTTTTGATATTTATTTTGGTCTTGATTACAATCATGTACAAAATGGTGTTGTTTCACAAATTAACGATGGAAAGAATGAACACAATCCTTATGATCTATTCAATTTTCAATATTTGGCAGATGAAGAGGAAGATTCTACAACCATAACTTTTCAAGAAATTTCTCTTATTGATTCATCCTCATTCTTAATCCATGAAGATTCTAATGTCTTAAATGTCGAATCTAATCAAAGTAGTGGCTTTAACAATTGTCATCCCATTGGAAATTTCCTTATTGATACATCTAACGATAGTTGCTCATATTAACCCATGGATCTTTCTAAGACATCAAAATTCAATAATTCACTGCTTCAAAATTTAGAGACTTGTCAATAGGTTGAGACACTTCAACTTCTATTTATGGTAATGTCAGTTCCTCACGATCTTGAAAATATCACTGAACAAGATCAAATCATGTCTTCTTCATGGGATTATTTCCCTAGTTCTATTTCATATAATGAATGCTCATCTTGGAATGATGTTCAGCCATCTCATGTTCATTAATTTTAATTTCATAATGTAATCATGGATTGGTGGGAGGAATCCTATATAGCAATCTATACAGCTAATAAAAGGTTTTAGTTGTACCTTGATATTTCCATGAATGAAAATGTGGATGAATAGAGGTTTTCAGGGTGTTCAGGCTCATCATTCCTTTTATTACGATAGAGTTATAGCCTAGCTAGAAAATTATTTTATGGTTAACTATTTTACTTGCAGGCATGACCTTATCTATCATGTGCAAGCTATTCAGGTAAATATTTTTGTTTTTTCACAATATTTCATCCTAGTACTAATTTTTATATATTTGTGTTTTCAGGTCGGCAGAAACTCTTGTGTATGCATTGGAAGTTTGATTTCACTTGACCCCAACTTTTATCTTTGTTAGATTAGGATTCATGATGGTTTTCTTTCTCATTAGAATAGATGTAAATTTTTTTTTCTCATGTACATAGTTGCATCTATTTTTCATTCTCTTTTGCATTTATTAAACAATATTTCCACACTTGAGTTTCACTTTGCCATTTTTTTGTACCCAAAAATCATCTCTTTACATTCTGCACTTTTTTTTTCCTGTTTGAGTTTGATTTTCCTTTGATAGGTTTGTGTTGAATAAATATTTTGTGTGGAATCTAATTCTTTTGGCTTTGAAGTAATGTGGAAGATTTTTTAAATAGGGACTTGTGATTACTGACAACACTTGGCTTACTTGTGGTCTACTTCTTTGTTTTGAACAAAATATATTCTAAGGTAAATGATGCATGTACAAAAAATATGTTCCATCCTAAGAAAAAGCTCAAGTGGAATTACATTGTCTACATCTATCATAGGATCCTCCTTCATTCAATTAACCATTTATATTGATTGGTTTTAATTTGTCATCTAATTCGAGTAGAGAAGGGAAAGGAGGAAAAAATTAAGTTAGTATACTAATTTAAGAGGTGTATATATAACAGTCTCTACAAAACAAGGAAAAACCTCTTTTCCTAATCAAATAATCCAAGATCCCTCTTCCACCCTTGGCCAAACAAAGACCTATAAAATTCCAATGAGCATAAAGAATAAAAATAAGTAAAGGGGGAAAGAAGAGGAAGGTTTCTTAGGTAAAGGGATGAAGCAAGAAGCTTCGCTATGGTACTGAATAAGCTATTTGGAAGCAAATACATGCTTGTGATTCCTTGAAGTGACTCTACTAGGGTACTAAATAAGCCCTCTGGTAGTGAAGCAACACAAAACATGATACTAAAAACTATGAACATCTTAAAATCATGGAATTTACATACTCCTACTCCCTAATAAAAACAACTGAAGTTTGACTAATTTTATGGAGTGTGTTAAGCCAAAAATACAATTAGAAGGGAATACTGTTATAGTGTTATTTCTCACCTTCATATACTTGATGATTTACACTTTGGCCTTGGGCACCCTTTCCTCTAGAATTGAATATTTTTCTCAAAAACAGTATCTTAAAACCCATACGCAATTCTGCCCAAACTTTTCTGTGTATATACGTGAGACCATTCATAGATATCCATGTATACCTTTTTAATTATTAAAAAATATATAAAATTCCTATATTTGAGGCGGGTTTGATGGTTATTCCAGTAATTCAACCACCCCAGCCTGTGGCCCAACTGATCCTAACTACAGAAACAAATTTGAGGCAATATAAAAGCCCCTCAAAGTATGGCCTAAGGGAGAGAAAATATATAGAGATTATACTCTGTTGGAGCCCTATTCAGGTCTGATGTTCCCGTGCCTTCTACACTTCCCAGGTATATTCAGGAAACCCTTTTTTCCTTGAGATGTTAATCACCCTATATGACATCTATTGTGCACACATCTTGGAAGAATTCTTGCAAGGCTAGGGCTGGATGGATCTAGAGGACGGTATGCTCGAAGGCCATGGCAAGATTCAGGTGATCTCTCCACATTTTGATTATTGTACGTGTCATTCATAATAAGAAGAGCCATCTTTCTCTCAAGATTTACGTGTTAATGATGCTTTATATATGTGTAATAATCATTAATTGAACATTTCATATTGTTTTCATGATATTATACATGGCTTGCACCAACATATAGGAACTATATATGCTGTACAACTAGGTTTTTGTGTTCATTTTTTGTTGATTTACAGGTTTCAGAGCACGAAGTATTTCAAGGGGTTTGCACTCTGCGAGATCTACATCAACCGAGGGACTTTTGAGTAAGATTTGAAACCAGTAGTATCTAGTTTTCAGTATAGAAGTTGGTTAAAGTGATTCCTTCTTGAATGGCATGCCCATGATCTGTGAAGGTTGTCAAACCAAGAACTTTAGGATGTTAATTACCAAAACAGAAATGGCAACCCTGCTAGGGATCACATTCTTGTGATTTCCCGTTTGAGTTGTTTCATTTGTCTTATGGGTTCCCAACAATTTCTATCAATTTTATCAGTCTAGCAAGTCCTTTTTCAGTCGGACAGAAGACTTGGTCTCTTGATCAGGCTTAAATTTTTGTTTTTTTCCTTATTCTGGTTTACATATGCATTTTTTTCTTTACACAGTCACATATACATGGTGTTTTTTGCAAAGGGACCCGCGTATATGTGAGTTTCCTTTGTTACAGTCACATATGCATGCTTGTTTCCTTCTGAAAAAACGCGTATGTCTGAGAAAATTTGAAATTTTTATTTTCTAGCCCTTTCGGTCTTATCTGCCTATGTTGAGCTATTCCTATAGCATCTTGAAGACCTTTGGACTGTGTTTGAAGTGAATTTTTATCTGTTTCTCTCTTGCTTAAATGAAAACCTAGCCTTTGGTGAAATCCTTGTTTTAGGTGTTAGCAATTGCGGCTTGAGCATCAAGAACTTTCTCTGAAGATTCTTGGCTATCCTGAACATTTAGAACAACAAGTTCTTACTCGTTTTCTTTTCTTGATTTCGTAGACTTGTCTTGTTTCGATTCTTGAAATATCTCTATTGATTTTTTGGAGTTTCTGTTTGCTGCAAGATTATGCTATTTCACGGAGTTGATTGATTCAGTTTCTTGCTTCTTTTTTCTCGCATAAGCCCCGCTACGAAAGTTGCATGGTTGGCTTGAGTACTTTGAAGCCTTAGATTGAAATTCATGTCTGCTTGATTCAATTTATGGATAGTTTCACTTGTCTTCTTGAAATCTCTTTTCTTTCTTTGATAAGTTGAAAAGCTCAAAAAACATTTTGCATTTTCTGTTGCTTTTTTCTTTTAGCTTTCTTTACGGTTTCTTTTTCATATTTTGAAGCTTTTGGTCAAGTTTCTAATCTTCGGTTCATGACTTTATCTGGAAGGAATTCTGTCTTTGATTTTCCTCTTTTATATCAAGTGATTTTTGACGTTTTTATACACAAGAGTTCTGGATTGGAACTAGCCTTGTTGACTATCAAAAAGTTGTTGAATTTTTGGTTTCCCTAGAGACTTCCCTTTTTGCTTCTTTAGAACTAGAATCTTAGAATTTTCATTGCATTGGTAGTTTAAATTTAAGTGCATTGAAGCATTCAATAGTATTTTTCATAAATTTATGAGTTGTGAGTGACCGAAAAGAAAAAGAATTGTTGTTAGTTTCGTAGAACCTGAGTAGAAATCACTCTTCATCGAAAGGAAATCATTCCATTTGCATGTAGTTTGGTTTTCATTAGTTTCTTCTGTGTCTTAAAAACACCATCAGTTTCACTTCCGTGCACCTCTGACTTAAATAGAAACCCATATAAAATAAGCGATATAATTAAAAACAACTAGTAGTTTTTGTATTATTGTCATTAATCATACACCAAATAGCTAGGTTGTAGGGCCTTGGATTAGGTGAGTAGAGAGTTAACTCTCTCAAAATGTTAAACATAGAAGTTTATTAATGAGCAAAATCCAACACCGTTAAGTGGACCAGGAAAGCTCTCCTCCAGAGAGTCAAGCGCGAGGGATAGTGCAGGGAGAGAAGAGAGTTATCGCCTCTCCTATTTGTTGAATCTTGACCTAAGACTGTTCCGCCCAGCTGCCGATACGAATTGGTGCCCATATTTTCCTATCTTAGAGATCACACAGGTGACTGCAGGGGGTAATACCCATGGTACCTGAGGAAAACGTTGCATCACTTCCATTAGTACTTCTGGAGGGTGTCCTTGCAAAGATTGGGTACTTCCACCGGCAAAGGCTGCTGTTAGGAGGTCAACGTAACTGTTTCGGTTACCTTCGCTAGTGGATTTGGGTCATAATTACCCCAAACTAATTTTGGAAGGTCCTCTTATTTTTCTTTCTCGTATTTTGGTGTCCAGTCCTCATCACCCAAAGTGGAAATACTGGAGAGTTGCTTGTTTGGCTAGATCTTAGGAAATTTTTAGAGAGTGCTCTTTGCTCCTAGATTGCCTAGCTTCACATATTTTTTTAGTCTAATAGAAATATCTTAAAGTGGCTGACTGATCCCTTCGTCGATCAAGGAGGCTTTGTGGGTTGTCTCTCGCGAGTGCCAAGCCTTCTTAAAGAAGGCGTTGGAGTAATTTGGAGGGTGATTTTCACCCAGTGGTTTTAGATGTAGCGAAGAGAGATCCTCCTTCAGGGCTTGTTGTTTCTGTGGGTGGTTCTCGTGTTGGTGTCAGTTTAGAGAGGAGTCCATCACCCATATCGAGAGTCTTATTTCCTGCAGAAGAGGTATAAGTAGAATAAGTTCCTCAACCTGATGAGTCTCTTCCATATCCTCTTCCTGCTGATCATCCTTTCATTATTCAGTACATCAGACCCGAGTCTTAGAGACCCGCAAGTCCTTATCCTTCATATTCGCACCTTTCGATGGCCACGATTAGGAACACAGCTTTGACTGTGAGTGCTCCAAGTGTTCATACCCCTATTTCAGTAGAAGGAGGGGGCACTATTGTTGTATCTACGATCACTTCTAGTACTGTTGTGTTTGGCTCTGGTCACACCCAGGCACATGCTTCATAATTTGGTCCCTTCTCTTTTGGGATGCCCACTAGTGGGATTCCTTCTTTCTCCTTTTCTACTGCATTAGCTGCATCTACACCCATGTCTTTTATGGCTAGTGGATCAGCTTCTTTTCAAGGGTTCCCCTTTGGGAGTGGGTATATACCTCATTTGACCCCTTCATTGTGATCTTTACCTTTTGCTTCTCAGACCCAAGGTTTCAATCCATGGTTTGGAGGTTAAAGTTCTAATACCTTTAGAGGTTGGAGCCCTGTTTTTATAGTGATGGGAGTGAGGAATCCATTTCTTGTTGGTCAGCAAGGGAATGCTCATTTCCCTTCATTGAGTACTTCACAAGCCTTGTCCCCATTTTCAAATGCTTGGAACCATTATCAATGCGTTTCCTCTCCATTCACTACTTTGGTGGGGGGGGGAATGGTTCTGTTTATAGTAACTCTATGTTTGGGGGGGGGCTTCTCTGAATGTTGGGTCACAAGGATTTTCCTATGGCCCAGCATTCTCTACGAACAATTTTTGGCAACCTGGTGCCTCAACAAATCTAGGGTATTCTTTTCATAACGTTGGGAATCCTTTCCTTGGAGGATGGAATTCCTAGGCTCCTCCTCGGTTACCATTTTTGGCAACGTGAAACTTGTCATATTTGTCAAAATTGACTAATGATCCAATTCAATATAGTCCTGGATGGCCTTCGGTCCCCACCAAACTCCCCTTAGAAATTCCAAAGTTTGAAGGGAAGAATGGAGAGGGTCCAGCAGATCACATCACCACTTTCCATCTATGGTGCTCATCCAACTCCCTTGTTGATGATTCGATTAGGTTGAGGTTATTTCAATGCAACTTAACTAGAAATGCTTCCAAGTGGTATATTGAGTTAACTGGTGGAAATTTTGCCACTTTGGAGATTTGGCTACTATGTTCTTAAACCACTTTTAGTTGCCTGTTCATTATGATGCTGGGACTGACCTCCTAGCTAGTTTTCAGTAGGATAAGGCAACTCACATTTCTCATCATATTCAAGAATGGCGTAGAAGGAAGAGGCTCATTAAAGGCCATATTCTAAATGAATTCCTTCTGGAATGGTTTTTGAAGTCTTTGCAGCCATATATTTCTAAAGATGTATCACTGTTAGGGGTATTTTCTGAAGAGTAGGCTATTTTTAGGGCTCAGCAATTAGAATTTATTTATTCTCAGTCTGGGGTCCTTAATAAAATATTTCCAAATGCTCCTCACTCCAAATTGGACTTGTCCAAAACTAAACCCGGTCCTCATGGTGATGGGCTTATTGGGTCGATCGATAGTGGTATAGCTAACCTACTTAGTCAATTGCAGAAGTTGTCTATTCAATCTGCTTCTTCTTGTCAGGTTGTGCCTTTAGTGTCTAACCCTTCTCATTCCTTGGCAATTAATTTCGTCCAGAATTCTAACCCCAAAGGAAATCAACAATCCAATGGGAAGAAGAAAGGATGGAATAAAAAAAAGAAAGGCAAGGATGGGAAGGTGGATGTGAAAAAAACCAATGACAATGTTGGAGAGGGCCAAAAGGACAATAAGAGGAAAGTAAAGTTTCCATGAAAATTATGCACTGGAGACCATCTTCTACACCTTTTCCCTAAAATTCAGGATGCGCAACACTTGTTAGCTCAATAGGGTTCTTCTAGTTCCCAAGCTGTACTAACAAACCCTTTTCCCCAAGGGTAGTAGTTGATTGTTGGAACGAATCAAAATATTGGGGCTCCCTCTAGGGCAGCCAGGAAGGGGAAATTCCATCAAACATGTATATGATGAGTGCTCACGCAGACATTGCTACGAGATCTAGTGATTGTGGTGAAGCTGAGTCTTCGAAAGCTAAGGGTACTCCTGATAGTGTTGAACCACTTCATATTACGAAGCCTACTGTTGAGCCTATACCTCAGATGCTGAAGGCATCTTCAAAAAGCATGACGATTAATCCAAATGCCAAGGCTGCTCAGAACTACTCCATTGTAGAAGATCTAGCCCAGAGTCCTTGTGCTATGTCTGCATTAGAGGTGCTCCAGTCTTGTACTGCTCAGTGAAGTGCTTTGCTCACTGCTATTGGGGCTATAGATCCAAAAAACTCTCTTATGATTACCTTTGATATGTCTAATTTTAAAAAGAGACTCCCTCATCATATGGCTTTCCATATTAGATCAAGTTATCGAAAATGTAATAGTTTTCGAACAGTTTTTGATGAAGGTGCTTCCACGTGTGTAATGTCTCTTGCGTGCTGGAAGGATATTGGATCTCCTGCAGCTGTTCCTTCAGCTACTCTTATGACTGCATTTGATGGTCATTCTCACAGGCTGCATGGTATTTTTCTGGCTTTTCCCATCTATGTTGGGGGAAAAACTGTTGATATTGAAGTTGAGATAGTCAATGCAAGCTTAGACTATAACCTTATATTGGGGAAAAACTAGATCTATGACATGGATGCCATTGCATCCTCTTTATTTTGTATTTTTTGTTTCCCTCACGAAGGGAGAATCATCACAGTTGACCAACTGGATTGTTCTCTTATAGATCAAAATGCATCTTCTGACTCAACCATTCCTTTGGTGGATAATACCAAGGCACCTGTTGAGAATTTGGGGGTTGGAATGTATTCTTCTTTGATGGGTACTTTTGATCTTCCACCTCCATCGGTTCATATTAATGCAATTTCATCCTCTAGGGCTCCCATTCAAAGAGATTTTTTCAGAACTCAATATTTTCCGGACCCTTGCACCTTACCTTCTCCTACCTTCACATCAGTAGATGGTTAAGTGGGTGGAATGTCATTTCCAATGTCTGTAGCTAAGATTGCATATAAATATATTGTTGACTCTACAGAATCCATCCCATTTTCTCTTTCACAGGAGGAATTGGATGGAGATGTGGCTCTGACTTGGACTCTTAGTTCATCTTCAGCCCAGGATTTTCTTGATACCACTCTTCCATCTTAAGAGGCCATCCTGGAAGCAATGACTGGTATAGAGAGACCGTGGGATGATTTGCATCATCGGTCTTACTTTCTACCAAATTTGAGCGAAGTTGAATCAAGTTCTCATAGCCCTCAGTATTTTGGTTCTATTCACCCAGTCCTAAATCCTTTAGCACCAACACAGGTTTTTGTTGAAGGGAACATGGATGTGATTTCACCTACTATCCTAGTGAACATTTCTAGAAATCCTAACGTTATCGAGAACGTTTTCATCGGAGCTGAATGTTCCCCTGAAGAGGTTCAAATTTATACTGATCTCTTTCGAGAGTTTAGGGATGTGTTCACTTCGTCTTATGAGGAAATTTCAGGTATTGATCCATCTATTGTCCATCATGAGATCAAGGTGTACAAAAATACTAAGTCTATTAGGAAAAAGCTTCGTCCGGTAAACCCTAGGAAGGCAACAACTATCAAAGTTGAGGTGGAGAAGTTGCTTAAGGCAGGGTTCATTTTTCCTATTCCTTTGACATAATGGGTTTCGAATCTAGTTCCTGTGGACAAGAAACAAGGAAAAATTTGAGTTTGAATTGATTTTAGGGACCTAAATAAAGCATGTCCTAAAGATAATTACCCCACACCATTTATAGATCAGATTATCGATGAGTGTGCGGGAAATGAGATTTTCTCCTTCATGGACATTTTCTCTGAATATAATCAAATTAATATCCATCCTGAAGATCAACATAAGGCTGCGTTTATTTTTCCCTAGGGTACCTTTTCTTACAAGAAGATGCCTTTTGGCCTTAAAAATGCTAGAGCTACTTTTCAGCAAGCTATGTCCTATGCCTTCCATGACATCAAGCATATCATCGAGGCATATTTGGATGATTTAGTTGCTCTTTCTCGTAAGAGAATTGATCATCCTTCTCACCTTCATCAAGTATTTGAATGATGTTGGTATTACAAAATATGGTTGAATCTGAATAAGTGTGTTTTCGCTGTCACATTCACTAGGTTGTTGGGATTTATCATGTCTACGGAAGGGATTCAGGTAGATCCCTTCAAGGTTGAGGCAATTCTTTAGTTTCCTCCCCCATCTTCAATTCATCAACTTCAAAGTCTACAAGTAAAAGCTAATTTTCTGTGGAGATTTATCGTAAATTATGCCAAAATTATGAAAGGTCGTATGAGATTATTAAAGAAAGGAGTTCCATTCTTTTGGAATGAATTTTCTCAGCACTCATTCGATGCTTTGAAAAAGAATTGACCTATGCACCTCTACTGATTCCACCTGATTATAGCAGAGATTTCCCTTTGTACCTCGCGGTAGCAGAATCTACCATTGGTATGGTTCTGGTTTAGGAAGATGATGCCCTTTCAGACCATGTTATATACTACCTTAGTCAAGGCCTGGTAGGACCTGAACTCTGGTACTCTCCAATAGAAAAGCTTGCTTTGGAAGCTGTCCATGCTATGAAACGGCTCAAACATTACATTCTTCTTCGAAAAACCTATGTTTTGGCAGCAATCAATCCATTTCAATTTGTTCTCAGTAGGCGAGTGATTGGGGGTAAATACAATCGATGGATTGTGATTTTGCAAGAATTTGATCTTGAGTTTATGTCTGCCAAGTCCAAGAAATCATTGGTTTAAAGGAATTTATTTCTGAGTTGCCCTATGGAGAAGATATGTTTTATGATGAATCCTTCCTGGATGAGCATCTTTTTCTCATTTCTTCACAGGATCATTGGTATGGGGATATCATAGTATATCTCCAAACTGCAAAGTTTCCCTCAAATTTTTCAAAATATGAGCATCGTAAGTTACGTCACCTGGCTAAAAGTTACTTGATCATTGGTGACACTTTATATCGTCGCAGGGTTGATTCAATCCTTAGGCGGTGCTTAAATCTCGAAGAAGTTGAAGTTGTGCTGAATGATTGCAACAGTGGGGCTTGTGGTGGTCATTTATCTAGGCTTGCTACAGCCCAAAAAATCTTGCGTGCAGGATACTTTTGGCCTTCAATTTTCAAATATTGTATGGAAGTGGTCAAAAGGTGTCATCTGTGTCAGGTCTATAATCGAAAGATGCGCGCTCATCCAGCTTTTCTCTTTCCTGTCATCACTGTCGGCCCCTTTACAAAGTGGGGTATTGATTATACTACTTGTAACCTGCCTTTGGCTAAAGGTCACAAGTACATTATTGTAGTTGTAGACTACTTTATGAAGTGGGTCGAGGCTATGCCTACTTTTGGGAATGATGGTGAGACAACATCTCTTTTCCTCTTCAATCAAGTCATTTCTCACTTTCGTATTCCCAAAGAGATTTTTATTGATCATGACAGTCATTTTCAGAATAGCATGATGGCTGAATTGGCTCTGAAATTAGGGTTTCGGCAGGAGCGCTCATCTCTGTATTATCCTCAATCCAATGGGCAGATGGAAGCCGTAAAAAAATACTTGAAGACCATTCTTAAATGGACTGTTATAGGTCAATTTGGGAGCCATTCCCAATGACCTGGTTAAATGGGCATCATCTCCAAGACCAATGATCAAGGGTCTATCATTCCCTATCATTTCAATTGCTACATGCCGTAGGACAAGAAATAAAACAAATCAAGCAATACTTTCATCAAGAAAAGGTTTCCATGGTTTGAAGCTTATTATATAGCATATGAGAGCTCACCAACGTAGGCTCTAAGGGGCCTACGTGTGTTTCATATGCAGGTAGCCCCATGCAAGGCTGCTCTGCAAAGCACTTCCCAACATTCACAGGTGCGTTGGTCATATTGGGAGTGAAATTCTCATTGTTCCAGAATCTCCACTTGGACAGTGCCTTCTAGAAGAGTTCACATGTGTCAAGCTTCAGATCCAAGTGTCCATTTTACATATACATGACTGCAAACATGTCTTTCATATTATTGGAAAGTCATTAATTGCAAAACAACCTATAGTTCATCTATAAATTGAGCATAGATCTAAGTGCTTAAGGAGGAAGAATTTGAGTAGAGAAATGTTGGAGATTTTTCAATTCAGAGATAGATTTGTGAAGATGCTGTTGGAGAGATTTATACTGTGATGAGGCTTGGGAACATTGCTTGAAGGTCACTTCAAATAAATCACTAGGCTGTAACCTCTCCTTCGATCATCAATAAAGAGTACTGCTTATTTTTCCCTATATGCATCTATGTTGGCTTTTATTTTCCATATTGCAAGATCTTGGTTGATGTATATGGTTTATGCTTTACTGATTTAGCTAAATAGCTTGAATAAGCTATCTATATTATTGCATATTTTTTTGTTTCAGTGTTATTTCTTGCAGGAAGCATTCAGCCCACAAACCGCTTAAATTTGAAGCTGCAGTGGAAGCGACAGAAGGAGCCATTTGGAAGCGACTGAACAAGTAAGCCTACAATCCTCTCTGTGTATCTATTCTGAGTTAGGAAAAATAGTTGTATAGTCTTTCACCTGTTGTTCTAGACTAGCACCTGTCTAGGGAGGCGTGATTTATCTGTAATTCAGAATTCTGGCCCAACACAGACAATTGATAAAGCTCGATCCAATTGGCACATTATGTTGTATCCTACGCTTTGGGAATACCAGATTTCAGTCAAAATTGCAACTGGTTTTACTCCATTTCAACTAGCTTACGGGTTGGAATCTATCTTTCCCATTGAATGTGAAATTCCTTCTCTTAATTTAGCTGTCAAGCTTCTTCCTGACACCTCCAGTCTTGAAGAACACCTCCTTCACCTGGAACATCTCGATGAGCAGCGTCGGGATGCCGCCAAGATGAACGAGGCACATAAGAAACAAATAAATCTTTAGTACAATAAAGCAGTCAAACCTAGGGTTTTCTCCGAAGGAGACCTTGTCTTGGTTTATGGATAAGAGAAGGATGCCCTAGGATCAGGCAAGTTTAAATATACGTGGTATGGCCCCTTCATCGTTAAAAAGGTCCTCAAGAAAGGAGCTTATGTCTTGGTTGATTTTGACGGAAATTAGTTTTCAAAGCCCAGAAATGGGCTCTATTTGAAAAATTACTATGCCTAGGCTTTGGCATAGCATCTTGATTTTTTATATATTTTTTGTTTTTTTACATATCTGAGTTTTTTATTTTTGATGTGATTATGATGCATTTGATCTGCTTTGGCAGGTTGTGTTGGATGTCATGAGTCATTTTGTTTTCCCTGATGGTGCTAGTAGACATACCCGGAACTTGGCTTCTGTGGCTTGGGTACTTCATTATACATCCGGTTAGTTGTTGGTTTCAAGAGGTGTCTGCATTGGTCCTGCTTCGAACAAAATAGCAGAATACACTGTAGTGGTTTATCTACTCTCGAAAGTGATATCTTTGGGTGTTGATTCGTTAGTAGTGTGCTTGGACTCCTAGCTGGTGGTTTCACAGTTGAACAACACATATTGGGTTTGAGACCCATTTTTGCACTGATTTTTTTGTAGGTTTCGTTTGTTACAGAGAACATTTCAATTCATAATATTCATTCATATTCCTTGAGCTGATAATTGGATGGCAGACTTATTGGCTAATCAAGCAATTGATTGGCATATTCATCATTCAACATTTTAATCAATACATCAAACACATCATCTATTTTTCATACATTTGAGTCATCGCATCACATAAATCGATGTATATATATATATCTTCAGTGTTAAAATATACAAAAATATGGACATGTATACATACTCTAAAATATGGGCTTCAGCCCTATAATATTCGATGTCAAAAATATATTGTAATATTACTGGTAAAATCTATATATCTAATCTTCAGCAATTCCCTTTGCCCCAAAATTAGTATTCTCAAACATGAAAGTGGCTGGATGACACACACATGTGTTGGAGTATTGCTGATCCTAGTGGTACTCTACCGTCTGGATAGCCTCTAGTAAGTCCTCTAATGTAGACATGGGCACTTGGCGAGTCAAACTCTCCAAGTTCCTTTGAATAGCATGGAGGGTCCTACTCGGGTCTTCAGCATCCGCCTCACCCCTACGGTGCTTATGCCTTGGGTATCCTCAGGTCTAACTGGTTCCATGTCTACATCATGATCATCATAATCTTGTAAGTCATTTGAGTCCAATAAAAAAACATTTTTTTATTTTCATATTTTGAAAAAAAAAAAAAAATCATAATATCAAAAATAAAAAAATATCAATCTCACCGATTGCACCCCATGCTGCACCGGGTGGAAGGACTAGATCTGGATCACCGCGAAAATCCATCCCGTCATAGTGATAATCCTCCATAGTGATAAATTTTTCCTCCCACCATTGGAAGAACGCGTCATCCCATGTGGTCCGGGGAACTTCACTTCCCCTCAATCTCTTCATTAGGTCAGCCCATCGGCCTATTCTTGGATCTCTGGGGCTGCTGATGGTAGAGATCAATTTGGGTCGAAGCCTTGGAATCCTCTCAAAGAAGAATGTCAGTAAGATGGTTCCATATCCAAAATGTTTATTTTTTCCCTTTCAGATCAAGGTCAATTGTCTCTTCATGTTGGTCAGCAAGGTTGTGCACCAATCAAAGAGGTGAATCAAGTATTCTATTGCAATACTCATCTGAGTCCTGGATGCCTGATGTAGGGAAGTAGATCGTGCTACCCTGCTGATGGTAAAAAGGAGAATTTTCATGTATAAATCTTTCAAATCTTCGATTTCAATCTGAGTCCCTACTTCTTGAAACCCCTCTATGTAATAGACTTGGACGTAGTCTTCCACAGTAAGCCCTCCTAAAGGCTTCTCGTGAAAATCTACTGGATCTACACTCCATGAGATTCTAGTAATGAATTATATGTCTTCCACCTCTATGTGTATAGGCATTTGATCTATCATGAACCAGTCTTCCTCTGGTTCCCAGTGAGCTACCAACATTTGGAGCAACCGGACATTACTTTTCATATTTGACATTTTGAAAAATTTGAGCAATCCGCAATTTCGAAGGATATCAAGTGAATTTGGATCCTCCATCACTTCATTATCAATGGTACTATGCTCACGCTCCCTCCAACTTATGGAAATCCTAAAAAATTCATCAATTCATTCATTAGGTTCATATTTTAAATTTTCGGTCTACACATACGTAGCTTCCTTTACACACAGTCGCATATCATATGCAGGTTCGTCCAAAAGAACCTGCATATGCGCAGAGGGTTTCATCAAAAAAAAATTTCCTACGGTCAAATTTCTAAATTTTTCTCTTAAAATGGAATGAAATTGATGGAAAAGATAAATTAAGAGCCTACTTGACTGATTCAGTGTGATTTGACAGTCGATTGCTCCTCTTCTAAGAAGGGGAATTTTTGCTCCAAAAGTTGCTCCTCCACTTCTGCAATGTGAAAATGATCCAAATATGAGGTAAACGGTTTATTTATACCCAGAATTTTAATTTTTTTTTTCAAATTTCTTTATGATTATTTTTCAAATCTGTAATATTCCCACTCTAGCACACAACTAAATGGAATATTAAATTTTGTTGTTTACACATAGGAGGTAAATAAATGGGTAGGGAGGCCCATACATTGCAGAAGAATGAATAAAATCCATCATAGTATGAAAAGGGATATTCATAAGAGCTGGATTTCACACCCTCAAGTGAAAGAGGACATTTGCAAGAGGACAAGGTCAAGTTTGACCAAGTCAACAACGTTGGGATAGGAGGTGGAGAACACTTGGAGAGACAACGCATTATGAATGGGAGGAATATTCCTTGGTGGAGGAAACCCTAATGAGTGGGACCCATGGTGAGAGGGATTTCACTTGTTTAAAATGAGGGCATGGCAACCATTGTTAGACAGGTTATGGTTTATTGATTTCATTGTCTATTTAGACTTTGTGCATTCTCCTGTTGTGTAGTAGAGTTGCAGTGCTGCTTAGCAAAATGATTTCCTGTTTAGGAATCCCTTATCCTTTCAAGAGAGGCCTCTTGAAGGAGCTTGTACTTCATTTCTCCACATCTAGGCTTCAGGCCAAGCATCCTCCTTCAGCTACAACGTAGTTTCTGTTTAGAGTTGAGTTGTGTTGCAGGGTGTTGCAGTGGAGATTCCTCAACACCACTTCCAGAGCTTATTTTTCAGAGGAGGAAGTTTTCCTTCCTTTGGGTGATCAGTTGGGAAGCCCTTGGAGCATATTGCAGATCTTGGCACTTGGCCAACACTTTTTTCTTGCACCTACAGTGCAGTATCCCTCAGTGACTGCGTTATTTTTAGTGGGTATTTGCAGTGAGGGATTGCATTGATTTTCGGAGGGTGAGATCTTTAGTTTTAGGATCAGCCTTTCACTTGTAAGATCAATTAGAGAAGTCATATTTTTTTGATGCAACATATTCAGCCATCTCCATCAAGTTCCAGTTCTTGAGTTTCATCTACTACTGCAACTCTGACATTTCTGCAGTTTTGCATATTTTCAGCCAATCCTTCCAGGATTGACTTGAAATAGTATTTGGGAGCTTATATCTTCTCTCCCATTATTTTATGAGCCATATATATGCAGATCTATGATGTTTTGTATTCCCTGTAGCAGTGATTTATCTATGTCTGCACAGTTTTGATCCATAGACATTCTTCTATGTAGCAGCATTCCACCTTTTGTACATGTATTCATGAGAGGCTTGTTTTCCTTGTTCATTTGAGTTGTATTGTACATGTTTGCTGATGATTTACATAACAAAATGGCTCCATGGTTTCCATACATTTTGTTATGATTTTTTTCACTGTTATTTCCATTTTTTTTTTATATATTGTTGGATCTCCACTTTTGGAATATCTTAAGATATTCCCATTGTTGTAGATTTTCCCTCTTTTGGGATATTACAGTGGTATCGAAGCATCAATCTTGGCTTAGCCTGTGGATCTCGGCCAATATGCTATCTAGAAGACAAGAAGACAAAGAGATGAATAGAAAAGAGAGGAATCCATTATGTGGAGGAAGAAAGGAAGATAGGCTTACAAAGCTTCTTCCAAGATCTGTATAGAGCATTCATGAAGATTTCAAGAAGATAAGAAGGGAGATGTATATAGAATCTCCAAGAGGGTTTGAAACTGAATCAAACTCTAGATTCTCTTATGGGTAGTGTGAGCATGCAGCCACACCCTATTATGTACATCACAGTCACATACCCGATTTTTCCATGAGAGAAAGGGAGGAAGAAGGGATGCCTAAGAGGGGAACTCTTAGTGGTTTCTTGCATGAATATGAATCTCAAACTCATAATTTTAGAGATCATATCACTTTCCATGAGTTTTTCAAGATCAAGGTGAGGAGGAGCAAGAAGCATAAAGTGGATAGATTTCTTATGTCTACCTTTGATGGTTCACCTACATGTTCATCTAGGGCTTGAGTGGAAGAGCTAGGCACTTTTTTTCAGCAACATCAAATTTCTGGAGATGAATCCATCAAAGTAGCAGCGCTGCATCTTGGAGGTAAGGCCTATGCATGGTGGATATTTGAGTATTTTTCTTTAAATAATTCAAATACTTATTCCTATGCAAGGTTCATTAAAACATTGGTGAGAATATTTGATAAAAAGAATCCTAAAACACATGTGGTGAATGAAAACAAACTCAAGCAAACATAAACCTTGCATGTGATGGATGGAACTATAAACACCATTCCACTTTAGAAAACCAATGAGGAGGATGACATCTTGCATCATACCTTGTTAAAGGCAAGACATTTATCTCATGCTCCTAAACAAAAATATATGGAGATCCCTTTTCCAAAAGAGGATCCAATCATTGGGAGGTTGCCCATTCATGTTGAGGAGGTTGAGGGAAACAATGTTGTCATGTCTAGAGTTGAGCTAGCACCTCATGCAGAGGAAGGAGAAGCTCTTGATCCAACTAGAGGGATTCTTGCATCTTTGAAAGGAAGTCCCCAGGATCTCACATGTGGAGATCCAGGCACAACTCATGATTCACATGTGCCATTGATGATAGGGTGTGAACCTATGGAGATACAAGGAGAAGATAGGGAGGATAACCAGCATCATGTGATGAGGAGCACACAACCCTATCTATTTCATGAGGTTGATGCACCTAAGAGGAAGACTGTATTGCATAGTGAGAGCAGGGACAAGTCTATCCATTCATATGTGCAGTCTACTCTTGATGATGATGTCTCATTGCATAGAGACATTTCACCAGGGAGACCACTAGATCAGTAGATGATGAGAGATGCTTCACATTTTGAGGCACCATTCATTGATTGTAGAGGAGTGGATACCTTGGGAGGCATTCTCTCAACATCATCTTTACCCACTCTCATTTCAGATTCTGCGCTGTGGCAGAAGCAACATGGGAAGGATAACAGCCTTCCATCTTGCATATTTGGCATAGGAGATCTCAAAGAGGAGGATAACCATATGACAGATGCTCTTCATGAGAGATCATCAACACTATCAATATGGAGGATAGATCCATATTAGAACTCTCGGCTATTGGTAGAGTATTCCAAGGATATTTTTTCTTGCATGATATTAGATGATCAACATATGAGGAGATGCATGGATCATGTAAAGATGGAGGAGATACATAACTATTTGGAAGAGTTAGCAAAACCACCTATTTTCTATTTGAGGGTGAGAGGAGACTCATCTATGAGCCACTCCATTTACATGAGCAAGACATATGGTAAGGGTATTGTTTTTTTTCATAATGACTTGTATGATGTATATGTGCATCCCTTAACCATACATGTGTAGGATGTTACTCCAAGGAGGAGCATTATTTTTTCTAGACTTCATGGTCCACTTGAGGCCATTAATAGTATTGATGACCACTCCCTAGGAGGATTTGGGGAGGAGGTGTATTTTGGAGAGCATGCTCACTTTGTACCATACATCATTCGCTTTCTCCAAACATATGAGGAGAGTGGGACAGCAAGCAAGCGGTTGAGAAACCACACTTTTTGTCACTCTCTTTTGTAGTTGAAGGTCAAACTGTGTTGGTTACATTTGAGGGACCATTGTCCTTCTCCCTTGCTACATATGGTAGCAATTATGGTTCTAATTATGGTTCCTTATGTTGTTGTTGTTCTTATTGGGAACATGATTGGGGGAGTGGCATGTTGGTTAGATGTGTCCCTTTGGGGAGAGACTTCCCACATTTTTTTCATTGCATGTTCTAATGGGAGCATGAGAGAGTATGTGACCACTATAGCAAAACACTTATTTCCTTTTGAGGTGAGCCATATTATTGATTGGATGCCATATGATGGTGATTTCCAACTCATCACATATGAGATGGTTTGGGCCAGCATGATTCATAACGTTGGAGGGGAGATCCTTGAGGATCTAGTCTTCTTCTTGCCACTTAAGGGAAACATTATTGCAGCCCAGGATCAACAAACACTCTACACTTATCTTAAGTGTAGAGGAGGACAGCATGGGGTAGGCTATTTTTTCTACCAAGATCATATTTTCAGCCCACCTACATTGCAGGAGCCAAAGGTGGAGGAGAATTTTCAGGAGTTACCATGTTGGGAGGTAACTCATTTTGTATGCATGATTTCTTAGGGATGGGAGCTTCATATGGGGATGGTAGATCCAAATTCATATCAGACCTCATGCCTCAAGAGGGCCTCGCATTTTTATCTTTGTAGTTTCTTGAGGACAAGAAAAATTTGGGAGGGGAGGACTGTAATATTCCCACTCTAGCACACAGCTAAATGAAATATTAAATTTTGTTGTTTACACATAGGAGGTAAATAAATGGGTAGGGAGGCCCATACATTATAGAATAATGAACAAAATCCCTCATATTATGAAAAGGGATATTCATAAGAGTTGGATTTCACACCCTCAAGTGTGAAAGAGGACATTTGCATGAGGACAAGGTCAAGTTTGAACAAGTCAACAACATTGGGATAGGAGGTGGAGAACACTTGGAGAGACAACGCAGTATGAATGGGAGGAAGATTCCTTGGTGGAGGAAACCCTAATGAGTGGGACCCATGGTGAGAGGGCTTTCACTTGTTTAAAATTAGGGCATGGCAGCCATTGTTAGACATGTTATGGTTTATTGATTTCATTGTCTATTTAGACTTTGTGCATTCTCCTGTTGTTTAGCAAAGTTGTAGTGCTACTTAGC
The DNA here is from genome assembly GCA_034641835.2 of Pinus albicaulis. NCBI lineage: Eukaryota > Viridiplantae > Streptophyta > Pinopsida > Pinales > Pinaceae > Pinus > Pinus albicaulis. The sequence goes on along the minus strand of CM076581.1, from coordinate 354,451,753 downwards.
ACAGGGATTTCCTATTTAGGAATCCCTTCTCCTTTCAAGAGAGGCCTCTTGAAGGAGCTTGTACTTCATTTCTTCGCATCCAGGCTTTAGACCAAGCATCCTCCTTCAGCTACAGTTTAGTTTCTATTTAGAGTTGAGTTGTGTTGCAGGGTGTTGCAGTGGATATTAATCAACACCACTTCTGAAGCTTATCTTTCAGAGGGGAAAGCTTTCCTTCCTTTGGGTGATTATTTGGGAAGCCCTTGGAGCATATTGCAGATCTTGGCACTTGGCCAACACTTTCATCTTGCACCTATAATGGAGTATCCCTCAGTGACTGCGTTATTTTCAGTGGGTATTTGCAGTGAGGGATTGCAGTGATTGTCGGAGGGTGAGATCTTCAGTGTTAGGATTGGCCTTTCACTTGGAAGATCCATTGGAGAAGGTGTATTTTTTTTATGAATCATATTCATCAATCTCCATCCAGTTCCATTTCTTGAGTTGCAGCTACTACTGCAACTTCGGCATTTCTGCAGTTTTTCATATTTTCAACCAATCCTTCCAGGATTGACTTGAAATAGTATTTGGGAGCTTAGATCTTCTCTCCCATTATTGTATGAACCATATATATGCAGATCTATGATTTTTTTTATTTTTTGTAGTATTTCTCTATCTATGACTGTGCGGTTTTGATCCATAGACATTCTTCTATGTAGCAACATTTCACCTTTTGTACATGTATTCATGAGATGCTTGTCTGCCTTGTTCATTTGAGTTGTATTGTACATGTTTGCTAATGATTTACATAATAAAATGGCTCCATGGTTTCCATACATTTTGGTATGATGTTTGTCACTGCTATTTCCAGTTTGTGTTTATATATTGCTAGATCTCCACTTTTGGAATATCTCAAGATATTCCCATTATTGTAGATTTTCCCTATTTTGGGATATTACAAAATCTGTCTCAAGATATATAACCGTGTTTCTTGTAAGTTTTGGGAAAGGTATCCTTTCAGGGACATTTTACTAGAGTTGATATTTTTTTCGGTTTCTTTGAATCCATGATCGCTGACCTTTCATGGCAGGTATATGATTCTGAACTGACATATAGGTTAGGGAATCCAATTTCCGTTGCATTATGCATACTAGCCTCCATTCTGATCACTTTCCATAGGGTCAATCCCATATTTTCATGATTATTTAAACCATTTCACTTGCTAATTTTTAAATCATGACTTGGTGGTAGAGCCTTCCTTTACATGGGATTCCTAGTTAGTTCCTCACTAGCATTTGTCGCCCATGCTGCAATATATGTAGGCTCGGGAGTCCTCTTTAGTTCCACCATGACATATACATTGAAGCTGCATTCTTCTTCTTCGCTACCATTTTTCTAGCCATTACCCTAGAGGCTCCCTTTTGTTGGTTGTCGAGTTGTATTTCTGCATTGCATATTGACCACTTGTTGTTCTTAGCCTTTAGCCCGCTTCATTTGGACTCAATGTTTAAGCCATATCTTGACCTTTACTTTATGTACAAGTTAACCATGCAATCACTTAGCTACCACAACTTGACACCTTGCTACCCACGTATGGAACACTCCTTTGAGTATCACTTACTAGTTTCTGCCTCTTTGCATTGCGCATAGGATTGTTCCTATCCCCAGAACTAGTGCATCTGTTTTATGATACTCATTCTATCCATTGTACTATAGCATTATTTTATTCCTTTTTCAAGCTTTGAATATGAAAAAAACAAAAAAAATTAAATATGTGAAAAAGAGTGGGAATGGGATATTACTTCATATTTTGATGGTAGCTACAGTGCATTTTTGTCGCCTTTGAACAAAGCACAAATAAATATGTCTTTCCTTCATTTGGGATGGTTTTAGTTTGACTTAGGAGAAGCCATAACCTTGTTACATATGTCAGTTCTCCCTCAGTTGGTTATATCTTCCAGTCATATGGATGGTTTTTTCATGCCTCCTACATGAAAAACTTATACAATGTTATCATCCGCTGCCATAGTCAATATGAGTCGTGCTTTTGTTCAAGGGAAGATAACCTGAGTCGGCCTATCTACGGTGTCTCTTGACTCATTTTTCAGTTGGCCTTCCCGGTCTTGTCAAGTGCCTTGTTCTATCACATCAGATATTTAGCCATATGCTCATGCTGGTTTGAGGTCTCCATTGACTTCTTGCTGGTGGGTTTGTCTCTTATTGACTATGACATATTTCTCTGAGATTAAACCTAGAGTTGCACCTTGGCCCTATTTACATCATTGATAGGTGACCTTGTGCTCAGCATTTGATCATCATTATGGGTCTTTGACTGAGTGGTTTCCCTTGTGTTCGACGTCAGCTTACATTATCACACCTAGGATTCGTGCAGTACCTTGATTTCCATTTGACCCTATCGGTGGATATCTCGCCTCTTTGTCAGCTTTCATTATTGGTTGGTTTAGATGGTTTCTACCATGCACTAGCTTCATCTTGTGCATGTCGAAAACATACTTCGGGTTGGTTACTTCACCCTACTTCATTCGATTCCTTGCAAATTTTGGCCTGCGAGTTACACTCATGCTGGACTGATGTGGGATGCATTAATGCCTTCCTTCCAGCATATCTTTTCCCATCGACTCTGACTCATTGCTCTGGGAATAAGATCTAGAGTGATTTTTTCAGTACCTTGGGGTTTGAGGTCATCAGTGGTAGATTCTTCGCCATCGATAGTGAGGATACATCATTGCTTCCTAATTGGTGGATTCTTTCAAGTGTTCGACTTCAACTCATTTATTCACACTTGTTGGATTGTATTGGGGCACCTTGACACTCATTATCATTATCAATGGTTTGCCTCATGTTTGTTAACAATATAAATTAATTATCATTAATCAAACGATTTCTCACATGGTCGCTTCAGCTCATCTATTCCCATTGTGTAGAATTGTGCCATAGTGATCAGTGAAGACCTTGGGTTTGCATCAGCATGATTCGGTTCACTTAGACAGCTTCTTTATTTTTTTACCAATGATGTTGTACACCCTTATATGTTGCAATTTCACCATAGAAACATCTTATATGTTGGCCCCCGAGTTGCGTGTTGTACCATTTCTTCTACCACTTATGATTTGGTACTTGGAGATTCAGTTGTGACTTTTATGATCAGATATCTATTGCAACATCATTGATCAGTGAGAAAAACATCACCCTCTTCTGTGAGAAAAACATCACCCTCATTATCAAACCCTATTAAGTTTACATTGTTTTCTTCTAGCTATTCAGTAGCTCTTTCCCCTTCATCTACATAGTTATCTTGGAAAAGGGACCTAATCTGTTGGTCATTCCCTTTGTCTGATTTGGGGTGGGTCTCTTCTAAAGTTCTGATTCTGATTTCTATTTTGGGGATTTGTTTGGTTTTCCCTGGGAGGTGTTCTTTCATTGAGGCTTATCTTTTCCATCATTCTCTCCATTTTTCTAACTAATATGTCAATCTTGGCATCAAATGAGGAGGTAGAGGGCATAGTTTCACCTTTGTAGGTAACTCTCTTTTCTGATCTCATCCTAGCCCTCTTTTCAATGAGGTTGGCCTTTACACTAATAGCTACCCTTTTCATTTCTTCTAAATTTGTGGGGTCTCTCTCTCTCAATTGGTATGCCATGTCTGCATCAAAGCCTTCAATAAATTTCACTAGTGCTAGGCCTTGTGGGGGTTTCATGTGAGGTGGGAGGGAATTGTAAACACTGTTAAACTTGGTGCAATAATATTGTACACTTTCCCCTAAATTCCTCTTAAGATTGTTATATTCAGAAAGGATTTGGAGGGGGGTCTTCTTGATTTCCCACTTGTTTATGAAAGTCTGGTAGAGGGAAGGTAGATCATGCATGGTGTTAGGAGTTAATGCTTTGAACCATTTTTTGTCTTCACCTCCTAAGCTTTGTGCAAAGATCCCCATTTTAATTGTTTCTTCTTCTATTTCCATGTAATCAAAGGCATAATTTATCCTATCTACATATTGTTGGGCAGTGATGGATTTAGCTCCAGTGAAGTGGGGAATTATGGATTGGTAGTCATTTGGAAAAGGTACCAAAGGTTGTGGTAACACTAGAGGGGCATACCATGTTGCCATGATGGGAGCTAATGGAATCCAAGGGGGATTTACAAGGGGAGTGTTTGTGAGATGGGATGGAGTGGTTTTCACAGTGGTGGTATGAATGGCTGTAGTGGAAGTACTTGGACTAGCAAATTTATTATGAGCAGACTTGGGATGAAAAGAGCCAAAGTGGTGGAGAAGTTGGAAATCAGGTGGAGTGGAAGGGGAGGTTTCTCCGCTAAGACTCTGTTGGAAATCTATGGGCTCAAGGTTAGTCTATTCAATATCACTTTGTGACTTGGTTCTGAAACAGTTCTTTATATGATGCAAGTCAAACTGGGGATCTTGCAAGGCTGTAAGATGTTCAGTGACAGATCTTGCTCTATGAATGGTCCTAACAATAGTTAAGTTTCCATATTTGGAAGTTTTCCACAAAATCATTTCTGGGTCATCAACTATAGTAGGAGGGTTTGGGTCCAGACGAGATCTGGTACTGATCCTTTGTGAAGCCAAATTTCAAACTCAAAATGTAGAGAGGCTAAAAGTTTATGACTGCTTTCAGAAGGCTGGCCTCTCTAGGTGTTTGCTAAAATCACACAGTGTGTGAATAGACCTCTAAAATTCTTAGGGCTGATTTGACACAATCCTAGGGAATCTAATGAGAAATAGTGAAGTAATAGGCCTACTAGAGGCTAGTGGAGTCGCTAGATGGAAGTTTTTAGTTGTTTTGAGGATATGTGTTTATGGTCCACCACCAATAGTTGGCAATAAAACAATCTAGGGATGTTTTGGTGTTTTATGAGTTGTTTTATGTAGCCCTAAGGTTTCTATGAGTGTCCTAGAGCCGATTCATCATTTTGGTAGGATGGTGAAACAACTAGATTCTACTCTTGGCTAACAGTTGAGTTTCTATGATTAGATAAGGGTTTCTGAAGTCCCAAAGAAAACTTAGATTGTCACTAACCCAGAAGGTCCCACCATGATTTCCAGAATGTTAGGCGATGAGGTGGCGATAAATCAATAGATACTACTTGACAGGAGTGTTTATAAGGTTTTAAGGAGTGTTCAGGATGTTAATTTATCAGAGTCCCGCCGTGATCGCTATAATGTTAGTGTCCCATGATTTAGCAGATTGGTAGACCGAATGCATAGGGCAACATATATCTAGAGTCCTAGGACCTAGCCTTCCTGGACTCAGAGAGGGATATCTTTATTGTATGAAAAGGATGTGAAATTGCTTGCCTTAAATGGTTGATTTTAGGCTAGTTATTAAGTGTAGGATTTTGTTGTTTGTTCTTGTTGGGTAAGATAATCAAGTAGGATAGATGGAGTGAGAGGTCATAAAATCATTGGGATATGGAGTCTATGAAAGTCATGGATATATCAACAATGATTCAGAGTGCATCACAGGGCAAATCTAGTATGGTCAATGGATCTTTAAGGTTATGGGTGAAGTGAAATGGACATTAAGTTGGTGAACAAGGTAGGGAAAATGGCAATGAAGTATCCTTTTTCATATACCCATAAAAAAGAAGGTCTCAAATACTGATAAGAAAAAGATAATAATAATGAGATAGGGCAAACCATTAACTCAATGAAAATGCTTTAAAAAATATACATTCAAGATGAACAATTCAGTGAAACAAAGAAAGCAAGAAAGCTTATATAACTTTAGTGATTTCACCTTCAAGGTTTGAAAACATATAAGATGTCAAATAACTTTAATCAATGAAGAGGGAACTCCTAGACATAATTTGATCAAGCTACAAAGAAATTTGAGGCAAACTTCTCAAGAATGGACAAAGGGCGTGATCAAAATATGGCCTCTTTGGCTAAACCCAGCAAACGACACATCAAAGAGAGATTCCACAAATAGAGTTTAGATAACATCAAGTAAGCATGGATAACCATAAAACACATTTGAAAACTACTTTCTTAAACCATTAATCAAACAAAAAAGCTTAGGTTGGTCTAAGGAAAATTTAATAATTCCTTAAACTAACCCAATAGAGGAAAACATAAAGACAATAGTAAACAGGAAGGACTAAGGTGCCTCAAACAACATTTCTTAGCCTATACTTTTCTGATCTACAATGATAAACAAGAAAACATGAAAATATTAGAGACACATCACCATTAACCAAGCTCAGGGATCCTGTAAGCAAGCCATTGTCATCATCAATCAAAGCAAATCATTCACAAGCTCCACAACACCAAATTGCTCTTCAACCTCAAAATACCATGTATTGCTCTCAAAACTCATCAAATGCCAACATTAACAATGAATCCTCAATGCTCTATTTAACCAACAAGGAGGAGAAAACCTAATAGAGTCTCCAGAAGCCTATTGGCTAATAAAAAATGTCACTATTGTCCTTGAGACCTTGCAAGGCCCAAGGCACAAAATATCTAAAACAAAATATATTTTCGGGCATTTTTAGCAAAGAAATTGACATTTGAGCTCTTCCATGCTTCCTAAAACTTTCCAAGCATAAATTTTTGACTTTTCCTCTACCAAGGGCATAGAACTTTGTTTTAGTATGAATTTCCATGCCAAGGGCATAGCACTGGAGCAGGAAAACTGGGTCAAATTGCAACAAGGTTTTGAAGGCCTTCCCGATGTCGGAATAGGCTCCGTGATGGTCTATTAGAAATAACTTTGAGTCTACGTTCCATATATACCCTTATTTATATTATTTTACCTCTAAAACCTATCCAAAAAGCAACAATTCCAAGGCTGATAAAGGCGCAACACATGCCCTGAAAACTAGGCAGAAAGGTGAAAATTAGGGTGTTTTTGACCCTTTTGGAGGACCAAAACAACTCCAATTGACCTAAAAATTTGTGAGCATGCTACACTCAAGCTCAAGGTTCAAAAAATATAAGCCTTTTCTCCTGAAGATGCTCTAAGAAAAAGCATAGCACGAAGGTTGCTACCCCCTTGGCCTCAAAATTAGCAAAAAACCAAAACTTGTCAAAATTCTCTCAAATTTGGTGAATGTATGCCTCATGGGTTTTGAGACACCTGTAGAGAATCTTGTGCCAAGATTCCAAGGTTAGCTTGGCCTTATCCTTATTTTAGTGCTTTAATTTCAATGAGGGCTTCCTTCAGTTTGGCACAAGCAAGTTTGTTTCTCATTGCATAATGCTTGGTCATCTTTTTCTGGAGAGCAAGGCCCCTTTTTATCTTCTTAAAATACTTGTGTTCATTATTATAATACTGAATGATACGATGAGCCATATCAAAATCTCTCTCCATCTCCCTAATTTTTTCATCTATGCTTTGGAGCAGTATTCTAGTGGCCATCTTCTCATCTTCATTATCACTGTCCAGGTCAATGAATTGAGGCTTTTGTTTAGTTTTCCTGCCTCTCTTACCTTTCTCACCTTTCTCCATATTTTTTTTGCCCTTGTTAGGATTTTGAGCTGAAGAAGTGGGCATGGTCCCTTGCCTCTTGGAGGTAGAAAACACTAGCCTTGATCCTCTTTGACATGTGAGAGGGAGAAACTCAAATTTTTCTACTAGAATGCTCTTACCATGACTGATCTCAAGATTGCCTTTCTTTTCATCAATGATCTCTGCATTTATGTCTCCTGCAATGTTTTCTTCGTTGCCCTCTTAAGAGTCACTTAAATTTTCCTCCGTGCTAGAATTACTGTCATGATCTTCACCACTGTCATCAACCTCTTGACTGTCCTTTTGGTTCATAATGTCACTATTGTCATTAATCTCTTGATTGTCCTTTTGGTTTATTGTGTCATTGTTGTCATTATTATTAGGGCTACCAGTCACCATGGTTTCTTCATTATTTTCATGACTGTAATTAGCTTCTGCACTTTCCTCACTGTCACCATCTTTATCATTTTCATCCTCTTCCTCATTGTTGGCCTCTTTATCACTGTCCTTTTCATCACTGCTCATTTTATTTCCACTATCAACTTTCTTCAAATTCTGCCTCTGTCTCTTCTTCAAATTTTTCCTTTGTCTCTTCTTCAAATTTTTCCTCTGTCTCTTCTTCTTTATCCCCATCCTCCTCTTCATTATTATCTGTTTCTTCCTCTTTCTCATCATTCTCTTGCTCTTTTTCCTCATCATAATTTTTTTCTTCCTCTTCTACCTCATCATCATTTTCTTCCTCTTCATATCATTCTCTTCTTGATTTGATGTTTGAGGAGAAGGTGAGGGAGGGAGGTTCTCTTGGGGAGAAGATTCATGTGTGGATGAGGATTCATGGTCAGTGGGGGGTGATGGAGGAATGGAGGAAGGTGGATGAGATGATGAGGGTAAACTTTGCAGATGAAGAGGTCGTGGATTTGTGAAAACATCATGGGAGATGAACACTTCCCATGGGATACCTTGTTGCTCTAATTGATGCAAAAAAATAATCTTGATAAGAGCATGGTGAAAAATACTTTGCATTTGTTCTGAAGGAGGTATCTTTTGCACAATGTATGACATCTTTTCAATACTTCTATAAATATAATAAGGAAAATGTAGCAGCTTGGCCCTAGTGAAGTGCATAAGTAGTCTTATATGGTAGGAATAAAGTCTCGAAAACCTCCCCTCACATGTAAAATACTTCATGATGACTTTCATTAAGAGGGCATATATCTCCAACAAATGGGAAAAGGGAAACATAGTTTTGAAATCGACTTGGTATCTTGGTTTCAAGAAAGGTTGATAATGGCTCAGGTCCAAATTTACTTGCTTGAACCATTTTTCTCCTATACAAGGTATCCCAATGGCCATAGTAATTGTATTGGTGGATAGCTCAAAATTTACCCCAGTTACATGCACTTGATGGTCATGGAGGTTGAGGATAAAAAGTCTGGTCAACTCAGGGTGAATTTGAACCCTTTGTACTCTTTCATAGAAATCAAAACAACCCACCTCTTGGAAATATGCAACTCTTGTGGGTGAGGCTATCAACTCCTTGGTGTTTAAAGATTCAAACCTGTTTACTCTTCCACCCTTTCTTTGCTGTCCCCTAGGTCTTTGGCCTCCCTTGCCACTATCACTACTGCCTTCTCTTGACATTTTGTCCTTTATTGTTGCATTGAAATCAAAACGCTGAAACTTCTTGTGAAATTATATGAAGTGATGAGTAGTATTGTGAGGAAACAATAATGTCAAGGCTTGGCAGTGTGGAGGCTAATTTTGCAGATGGAGATATTGTTTTGGCAGATGAGTAGCTTCTTAGCAAAAGAGTTTCAGTGTGCCTTCAGTATGTAGATGGATGGGTGCCCTTTAAACAACATTATTGGTAGTTGGGAGGTGTTGTGGCCGGTAACAACCCCCCTTCCTATTTAGTATTAGTGATAATACTAAATAAGAGGGGACCCTTAGTCAAAAAATCTAAAAATCAATTAGTACTTGTATTATTTGTTCAATAAAACTTAATATCATAAACTTAGGAAAATACCTCTTAAAAAATCTAAAAATCTTAAGTTTTATGATAAGATAGAATAAAATCATTCCTTAAAGGAATATCGCAACGCATGTCTCAAATATCACTTACGCTAAAAACTCAAAATCACCGATATGCGATGGCACATATCGCAAAAATATGTTAACGGATGATTGTCACATGTTCTTCTTCAGCGATCTTGCGATATTGCGATATTGCGATGTGCGATACTGCGATCTGTGATATTGCAAAGCAAATTGCAGATCACCTTATCGCAGGTCCTTAAGGCTCGTTGTACGAAGAAGCTTTTTCCATAAATCGAGATCCTGTTATGCACTTTAATGTTAATCAATGAATTGGTTTTCAATCATTAATGAAATTTGGTTTTGTTGTGATCGAAGAGCCGTATCACATAAGGTGGTATATTTTATATGTCTTCAGCATTTAAAACTTTCCTGTCACCTTTTTCTTATCATTATTCTCACTTAATTCGTAAACTATAGGAGCAAAGAACAGATAACTATACAAAGCAATATTCAGAGTATAATGGGAAAGAAAGACAAGGCTCTAAGTTCTGAAGAGAAAGAAATGACTCCCTTGTATACAGACACCGCCTGTAAAAGAGACGCTGGTATTACTACTTGGGAGGGCATGTATAATCTACTTGAGGAAGAGAACCCCAAATTAATGAAGGTTACAGCCACTGCAGGCTCACATGGGTCATCTGAAGCGTCTATTACAGAGCTAGCCTGCTCATTTTCGCACCGGATAGCAGCAAGGCCTAAAATACTTCCATACATGGACATGGTTAAATGGATACTGGACAACACGAACATTACAAACAGACAGTTTAAGACTAAGGGTCAAGAACTCATTGGTTCATTTACTCCACAGGATTTGAGACTCATGTATCATTTGCTAGAGCCACAGGTGATTTATAACAAACAATTCATGAAGAATTTTTCCAAAGAAAATGAAAACCTTCCAGAATGCACCAAGGATTGGTCAAGGAGAGATGAACCACTAAAAAAGGATAAACACGGTATGTATAGTACTGGTTCTCTCACTTCTCCATATTGCTTTGCTGCTGGTATGCTCTGCAGGCTTTTTGGAAAGCCAGACATTAAGAAATTTTCATCTGAATGGCTACCATTATTGAATGCTGTTGTTAATGCTACTATTTTGGATTGGGCTAAGATATTATCTGATAACTTAGCCACAACTATTTTGAATTATCGGTCAAAAAGAACTGTTTCTCAGAGAATTTATCCCCCTTTTTACTTATCTGCTTATGTAATGGATTCAATATGTTATGTTTCTAATTTTCCTTTAATTGGTTGGAAATGGACAACTCAAGATCCCCTACCCATTCATGTTTATCACAAAGAATTGTGGGATTCAAAGTTCATTCCCTATTTTTACAATATTTTCCATGGAATCATGTTGCCCCTGTATATAATGTTATATGATAAAGATGCTCCAAGGTTTTCTCCTGAAGCAGAGGTAGACATACTTCCTGTTGCGAGATGGTTTGGAGAAGAATTGTTTACATATGTTAGGGTATTTGGAATTTTTTCTTCCCCCCATGTTTTACCTTTGTATGTCCCTGACAAACTCATGGCGCGAGAAATTGCTTATCAAACTTGCGGAGAAGGAGGTTTGAATAGAGATTTGAAGGATAAAAAGAATGATATCTGGCCACAATTTCCTGTGGCCTGTGGGGCCTTTTCATTATTTGATATTGGTCATGCATTCAAAGAAGTAAACAATATTACATGTTTACATTTGTTCAAATTTCCAAGAAGACTATTCGACCCCTATGATATTGTTAAAAATTTCACTACTGCAGTCAAAATAAGAGTATTTTCTAAAGAAGATGATCTTTTTGATGACATGTTCCAAGAAAAAAGCACACTTAGAGAGGTTCTACATTTGGCTAAAATATGGTTTCCTACATCAGAATTTCAAGAATTCAAAATATACAGAGAAAGGAGGTTGACTACTATTCCTTTGGATAAATTACGTTTGGAACCCGTAAGGGAACCAACTCCCAGTATCAGTCTTAGTGGAAGTTTAGGCACAGATAGGTCTAAGTGTAAGTCTAGGAAAGAAACCTATGAACACTCTAAGAGGTCTGACAATGATCATGATAAAAGTGAAGGGTCAGTAAGGGATACTGCCCAGTCAAATGAGCTTTCACAACAACAGGTTTCAACCTCTCCACAGTTAAATCTTCCCCCTCTCATTATACAACAACCATCAGTCAGAACTGAGTTAGACAAGGAATGGGATACATTCAATGATTTGATTAATATTGAAGGATAGAACATACAGACACCTGTGAGTAATATATAGACAAAAAAAAATAGTCACAGGAATAACTAGCAATGTCTCGGAAACAGAACATATTCCCATTACCCCATCCTCTGAACTCATGCTAAAAATAGAGGAAATTCCTCCTCTTGATGTATTCTATAGTCCACAACACAAGACAATGCTAAGAAGACAAAGAAAGAAAAGAAAATTGGAAAATTTTCTCTCCAATGATGCAGAACAATTAGATGTCTTATGGCAAGATCGTACTAATGATCCAACTAAAAATCTTACCAAATTATCTCAGATCACAGGAGAATATCCCTCTGTAGCCATTGATAAATCATCTGAGGTACGAAAATTATTAAATTAAAAATAAGATCAAGTACAGGTTCTACAACAACAACTGCAACAAGCCAATGCCAACAATGAAGCACAGAAACAACTTGAAAAATTACAGCAAGACTTCCAACAAATACAGATAGGATATCAGAATAGCTTGGCTGAAAAAGAGAAACAACTACATGATGTGCAAGAGATGCACAAACATTATCCCAAGCTTACAGAATTTATCACAGAGTCTATTTCTTTAAATGACCAACTACTGCAGCAACAGGAAATATTATGCCAAAGAATATTACAATGGAACTCTTATTGTGAAGAGAGTGATAAAATCACTAATCATGTCGTAGAATTATGACATGATTATGATTTAATTGATAAAAGAGTTACTGACCATTTAGCTTGGCAAGAAACAGAGGAGGGGAAAAGAGCAGGTGCACCAATAATCAATGATAATCACAAAGTAATGCTCTTTAATAATTGGGATGCACAAATCAAGAAAGAAGAACAAGAAGCAGAAGAAGTAGCCACAGCAGCAAGCAAAATTATTTATTGCATCAATGAAAATTTGCACGAGGCAAATCTGATCTCTGAAACTACTCTAGGATACCTACCGAAAGCACAACAACTACAAACAGACTGGAGAGAGAAGGCTCAAGAAAAGACAGAATGGATTAAAAGATTAACAAAGTTAAATTGGGATTCTTACTGGGCATGTTTGGTAAAACCACACAGCCAATGCATGACTCTCAAATGTATCATAAATTCTGCCGAGAAGATAGCGCCATCTCTTGCCAATTCCGTTTTCACAGAACAGTTGAAATCTGAAGTCGGCCAGCCTACTCTTCTCAAATCAATGCTGAATACTTGCAATTTAAAAGAACAAATTCACAAGAAGTTAGTTGTTAAGTTTTAATTTTAGATTTAGTATTAGTTTTGCTTTATTTTTTTCCTAAAAAGAGGATGGTCATTTAAACCGTATCCTATATTTTTGTAATAAATTATTTTTATATTTAGTTAGTAGTATTTAAACTCTTCTCATGCATTTAGAGAAGGGTCCTGAAATTTGTCAAAAACTTGTCCTCAGAACATGCACTTTTGCACCCTCCGAGGAGGTTTTGATGAATGAATGGAATAGGATTTATTGATATCTGCGTTTAATATCTGCTACTGATGTTTCACTTTTGTACTCTTAGTGGATGTTGGATCAAGAAGAGATAAGTAATTATTGCTTGAAGCTCATGAGTAGAACTAGTTATAAATGGTACTTTTATCTCTTAATTATTTCTGTCTTTGTTTTAAAGTGATATTTATGTTCAATTGTTTATGTATTAATGCTTGAATGCTTGAGTTATCATTTGGCACTTTTGTACGGTGATAGCCATTTGTTTATGCTTAATATATGGATAGCTTATTATGCGATATGTTTTTCACAGCTATTTCGTCTAACTTTTTATACGAAGTGGTTTATATTTATTGAATTCTTTTCTTATAATAGTTGAATGATATTTATTACCAATTGCTATTTGAAATAATTTTAGATCGCATAAAGAAAATATTACATCTTGGGTTAAGTTTAGAATTAGATTATTTCTATTTAATTAGAATACAATTGCATGTTATAGATTAGAATTAGAATAAAAGCATTTCACTTAGGAACTTTTAGAAAGGAAATATCAATTCTTAACACACACATACACATATTGGGAAACTGGTCCCATTATCCCCAGTCGGACTCACTATACCAAATGGAAAAGGAGTTGCCAACCAAGGTCCAGACCGGGTGGGTATCCCCCTTGTTGTAGACCCGACTTTCGGGGCTTCAACATATTAGGTGCTAGAAGGAGGGCCCAAAATATGAATGGAAATTAATTCAAAATCTAAATACCATTCTCAGAGTAAATCACCCTCACCATCTCCCCCAACTTCTCCATCGCACATATAATTTTTAAATCTAGAGCTAGAAGTCGAAAGAACAACAGCCACTGCCACAAACCCTGACTTTTCAAAAGAATCTCTATTGAAACTCCTCAAGTTGAATCTTTAATTCATAAACTTCACCGATTTTCAATATCACCTCAAAGATCTGATAAATCTCAAGGCAATGTGACTTCGTAATATAATCCTGCTCATCCTCTTACCAGATTACAGAGCGAAAATCTTGGCATTCAACCAACTGAGTTACCTCTACCTACAAGGAAGAGAGCAAGGAAATCACCTAAAGGGTCTGATAGTGAGACTCTTTCATCATCATCATCCATCTCAACCTCTTCACTGCGAAGTCAACCATCCACCCCTCCACTTCAGACTATTGTCCGTTAGTCTACTGGAACTTCCACATCTCCTTCTCAAACATATGGAATCGTAATATCCTCATCTTCCCAACCATAGGGATCGTCTTCTACACTTTCCTTTGTTGGTAGTTCAACAATGGCCTCTCCATGGAATAACCCAGGGGCAGTTTTAATGCCTGCACCTTTGAGTCAAATACTGGCCCATCCTGAAAAATGGCTGCCTAAGTTTAATCCTGAAGCAGGCATGCTAGCAGAAGAGCATATAAATAATTTCATGTTGTCCATAAATCTCAATGGAGTTACTAATGAAGATTTTTTCGTCCAAATTTTTCCCTATACGTTACAAGGAGCAGTCGGATCATGGTATTTCTCATTACTGTCTGGATCTATTACTAGTTGGGATATCTTTCAAGATCAATTTTTGACTAATTTTGGTGATGACAGGTCTACAGTGACACTGATCAATGACTTGACTAATCTTAGAGCTGAGTCAAAAGAGCCTATAAAGGATTTTAATTCACGTTTCAATAAACTGTTAAATAAAATTCCTACTGCTTCCAAGCCTAGCGAAGAAGTGCGAAGTGAATGGTATATCTCTGCTTTACCATCAAATATAGAAATCTTCGTTGATAGGGCTAACAAAACAACTTTCGCTGACAATATGAAGGAAGCAATAGCAGTAGAGAAACGTATTATTGCTCTAGAAAAGAAAAATGCAATAGAAAAACGAAAATCTAAAAAGGTTACTTTTAAAGAAGACCCCAAGAAAAAACAATCGAAAGATCCATTCGATTTAGAAGGATTGCAGAAAGTTTTGAAAACCATGTCCAACGAAATGGTTGAAATTAAGAAACAAGTGGAAGAAACATCTTCTAAAAAGTATTTCAAGCCTTTTAGAAGAAACCCTTCAACTGATTCAATGCTGCCAAATGCTATTACTAATGCTAAATCAGAAGAAGAAGAAGAGGAGATTTCTACTGAAGAAACTACTGATGAAGAAGAAGTTGTACAAGTACAAGGTATGTGGGATTTCATCCTCCCAGATGAGGAAGATCAAGAAGCATCCCCGGTTAGCACTCAAAGTAGAAATCAACTTGATCCTCCTCAATCTACTCCTAAGCCAAAGAGCGCAAGCTCAATGACTAAGGATAAAGTTGCAGCCAAGAAAACAACATCCAAAGCAACTCAAACTAGCCCAGTCCAAACAGATTCATCAACTCCATCAAAAACAATAATCGTTTCAGATGAAATGGAGTATACTATCATAGAAGACATGAAGAAGACTAGGGCTAACATCACTTTTTATGAATTGAGCAAGTTAAAACACCAACAAAAGGTACTTTTGAAAGAATTACATGCTATACCATAAAAACCTTTGCCCGATCCTGTAATTTCTCAAGCTTCCAACGAGATGGGAAGACCTCCAACTAATGCGATTAGTAATGTTGATCTAGAAAATATCACTTTAATTGGAGGAAGGTCGAGATCTCATACTCCTCCTTTTCTTCTTGCTTATGAATTTTTCAATAAAAATTTGCATAATTGTTTAGTGGATTCTGGAGCTTCATCTAATATTCTACCAAAATCAATATGTGAAAAATTGAACATTCAACCGCAAAAATCGGTTGTATGCATAGTCCAGTTAGATCGATCGCAAGTTGAAGTGATTGGCGAATTAAATCAGGTTACCATAAGGCTATCATGTAATCCAAAGGTATGTCAATTTATCAACATTTTAGTTGCAGATATTCCATAATTTTATGGCTTAATTCTTAGTAGAGATTGTTCAGAAAAACTTCATTGATACTTTGCAACTGATTGGTCTCACATGTGGCTTCCTTACAATGGTAAACCAAATTAGATAAAGGTTGAGCATGAAAAATATCATAAATACATAGTAATAGAACTGGAAGGAGAAAATGAACCAGTTGCATACAACAATAATATCATTGGCAACTATTTAGCTGATTCTTTCTTAGGAAATTTCAATGCTCATATTTCACCTTACTTAGAACATTCTATTTTATCTCAAATAGAAAATTTTCCTCAAACAGATAGTTCTAGATGCATTAATTTTGTATATGTAATCAAATAGGTACGCAATACTATACATTGTTTATCAGGTCATTTAAAGCATTATCAATCTTTAGTTCAAGATCTTACTAAAAAATTTATAGCATTCAATATTTCATCGATTCCCAGAATCCAAAATGTAAGTGCAGACCTTTTAGCTAACGTAGCTTCCAAGCTCATTCCTGTAGACGACTATAGCCCTGATCGATTTTCAATCGAATTAATATTGAGACCCTTCATTCCTGATAACATCACCAATTGGAGGATTTTCAATGATTATCCTGATATTGTAAGCTTCCCCACATCTTAAGGATCTTACACCAATCAGATAATTGATGAAGAACAACATGACATACAATTGCAACAAGATAGCACTAATAATGCTATGCCAAAGACAGTAGTCAAGTTAGAAGCCCTTTATGATTTGAAAGATCGATTCAAAAGATCTACCAATTCAAAACTGCAAAGTTCAACTTTGAATTATGAATTAGTAAATCTAGGAATTGATACCAAACCATAGAATATCAACCTAGGCCTCGGCCTAGCTCCTGAAGAAAAATTAGCATATGTTCATCTCTTGAAACAATACAAAAGTGTCTTTGCTTGGAACTACGATGAACTCAAAAATTATGACACTTCTATCATCCAACATACTATCCCAATGATAAATGATGAAAAACCTGTCCAACAAAAGCTGAGAAAGATCCATCCCAATCTAGAAAACTAGATCAAATTTGAACTCAATAAGTTATTGAAAGCCATGATTATTTTTCCCGTTCGAAATTCTAAATGGGTTTCCAATATGGTTCTCGTTAGAAGGAAGAATGGAGACATTAGAATTTGCATTGACTTTCAAAATCTTAACAAAGCCTGACAAAAATATAATTTTCCTTTGCCTCCTATGGAGAAAATATTGCAAGCAGTTGCAGGATCAGAATTAATGTATTTCTTAGATGGTTTCTCTGGCTACAACCAAGTGTTGGTTCATCCTAATGACCAATTGAAAACCACATTCAGAACCAAATGGGGCATTTATGCATATCAAAAGATGCCTTTTGGTCTGATCAACGTTGGTGCCACATTTCAGAGAGAAATGGACATCGCTTTCAAGGGATTATTTAACAAATTAGTGGTAATTTATTTGGATGATATAAATGTATATTACAAGAAACGAGGCAATCATCTTAGAGATTTAAAACAAATCTTCCAACGTTGTCAAAGGTATGGAATTTCACTTAACCCAAAAAATATTTTTTGCATTAAGTGAAGGAAAACTTCTTGGATTCATAGTGTCAAAATCTAGAATTCATATTGATCCTGATAGAATCCAGGAGATTTATGAAATACCCTTACCTCACAACAAGAAAGCTATGCAATCTTTCCTTGGCCAGATTAATTTTGTGAAGAGATTTGTCCCAGATTTTTCAAGAATTGTATCTCCTCTACAAGCAATGATTAAAAAGAATTTAAACTTCAAATGGGGTCAAAAAAAATATGAGGCATTCAATCTGATCAAACAAGCAATTGTTAATGCTCCATCTTTAGCAACTCCAAAATTTTTTGATCCTTTTATTTTGTATACATTTGCCTCTGATAAATCATATGTTGTGATACTCACTCAAGCAAATCAAGACAAGGCAGAAGCCCCAATTACTTTTTTCAGTTCAAATTTATAGGGGGCTGAGTTGAATTATTCAGATGTAGAGAAACAAGCTTATGTTGTTTTCAAAGCAATTAAATATTTTAGACCCTTTCTACTTAAAACCCATACAAAAATCATAGTACCGTTTCCAGTGGTAAGAAATATATTAGTACATAAAGATGTGGGTGAGAAAAGAGCCAATTGGATTACTGCCTTATAAGAATATGATGTAGAAATCAAACCAGCAAGTATTGTAAGAGGTCAAGGCTTTTGCAAAATACTAGCGGGAGCATCGCTTATTTCTGAAAAACCATCTGTAGAGATACAAATGTATGAGGTAAGCCTAAACGATGTTGAATCATTATATGCTGATATCATATTTTATCTAAAAAATGGATATGCTCCTTCAAATCTCAATTACACCAAGAAAATAACTCTAAGGTAGAAGGAAAAACAATATCAGCTTGTGACTGATGTTCTTTTTAGATTGAATTATGATTATGTTCTCCTTAGATGTCTTGAGAAATCTGAAGCTGAAAAAGTCTTGCAGGAACTTCACGATGGGCCAGTAGGTGGACATTATGCTGGAGATACTACTGCACATAAAATCCTTCGCGCAGGCTATTACTGGCCCACATTATTCAAAGACTCACATAGCTACGTAAGGAAATGTCAAGTTTATCAAACCGCTGCTGGAAGACAAAATAAACCATCATTGTCGTTACAACCAATCAATATTGAATAGCCTTTTGATAAATGGGGATTGGACATAATAGGTGAGATCGTTCCTCACTCTTCTAAGAAACATAGGTATATCATTACAGCAGCTAATTATTTTACTAAATGGGTAGAAGCAGTTCCTCTTAAGACTGTTAATGCCGAACATATCATTGAGTTCATAGATCAGTTCATAATCACAAGATTTGGTTTACCTTCTGCTTTAATGTTTAATAACGCATCGTATTTTTCTGGCAATACTATGACTGAATTTGCACTTAAGAGAGGTTTCAAATTTAAATACTCTGCCAATTACTATCTACAGGGAAATGGGTTAGCTGAATCTACAAATAAAAACTTAATCACAATCATTAAGCGAACCATTGATCAAAATCATAAAAATTGGCATAAGTCTTTAATATACGCTTTATGGGCAGATCGAATAACACAGAAAGCCTCCATTGGCACTTCTCCCTTTAATTTAGTTTATGGGAAAGAAGTGGTTCTTCCAACTCATCTAGCAATTCCTTCTTTGGCCTTAGTTCAATATATTGATGAAGCACCAACTTCTTCCTTACAACTAAGGCAACTGGAAATAATTAAGCTAGAAGAGCAACGAGAACAGGCCAAAATAATTCATGCTCATCACCAAGCATTAGTAAAAGCTTCTTTTTATTCAAACATAATATTCATAAAGGATTTTCAGATGGGAGATCTAGTTTTAAAATGGGACAAGGCTCATGAGGAAAAAGGGAAACATACGAAATTTCAACGAATGTGGCTTGGCCCTTTCCAAATCGCAGAAGTCATAGGTCCATCTACTTTTATGTTACAGGATTTAACAGGAAAAAGAGAGTCTTTACCTGTTAACGGACAGATCCTCAAAAAATATTTTCCATAGGAGATCATTCTTCTATTTTTGTATATTAGTTTTCTTTATTTTCATAATAAAACCAGTTGTTAATGGTTACATTTGGAATTCACGAAAAAGATACAAATTCTCTTTTAGATTTTGTTTTTTCACTTGTATAAATAGAATTCTTCTAAGAAATTGATCATTATTATTGAAAGATACAGTTAAAAGCTTTAGGCCTAGAAATGATACTAGTTTCAACTTTGAAAATTTTGATAAAAAGAAACTTTTAGTGGGAAATTGTTTTATATCAGTCTAATGAAAAGTATCAATAACAAAATAAATATTCTCTGTAAAAAATTTCTTTCCAAAAAACTCTACCATTGTCGTCCAAAATTATCTTAAGGAAATAATGACTTCCTCCCCACCTAGGAAATTACAATGTTCAAAGAATAATCCAATGATACACTTTAACTTAAAGAGTAAGAGGTCTCATCACGAGTCGACTTATCATGATCATAGATATTGTAGCTTTCTGACTTTTCCAATACTGCATACCACAACAGGGCAATGACTTAATATTGTTACAATCAAAAGACAAGGGGTCTCATCACGAGCCATCTTGTTCAGCAAATTTATAAATAAAGTGAATGACACGGTCAAAAATTGGCTACCGAAAAAATACATTGTTCTTTAAGGATAAAAAAGAAAAATGAAAGCAATAAGTGTGGATATGGATTTCTCTTTGAAAACTGTATATTTCCCTAAGTAGGATATAGGATCATTGCTGGGTAACAGGTAACCCTGTCGAGGCTATAGACGCCTGCTGGCAGCAGAGGCTCTACCTACGACAAATGAGCATATTTAAAACTGATTTACAGAGAATTCTTTGTTTTTATCTCTATAAACCAAGTAGTGACTGATATAGATACAAGGACTAGCTTGAGGAAGTAAATAGTCAAATTTGGATATAGAAGTAACAAAATATCATTGATAGATAAAAGCATAATGTACTTTGTATTTTTATTATAAAGTTTTATTTTATGGAAAATTTTCTATTTTGAAAGTTTAGAAAATTCAAAATAAAAGCAGAGATAACTGGTTCTTCCGAGTGAATCGCCAATTGTTGTGGCCAACAACAACCCCCCTTCTTATTTAGTATTAGTGATAATACTAAATAAGAGGGGACCCTTAGTCAAAAAATATAAAAATCAATTAGTACTTGTATTCTTTGTTCAATAAAATTTAATATCATAAACTTAGGAAAATACCTCTTGAAAAATCTAAAAAGCTTAAGTTTTATGATAAGATAGAATAAAATCATTCCTTAAAGGAATATCGCATCGCAAAAAAAAAAGTAATGGATATATCTTTACAAGCAGAATTCTAAAATTGCGATATTGCGATGCGAAACTATGCATGAAAAATATTAATCGCATCGCATGTCTCAAATATCAATTACGCTAAAAACCTCAAAATCACCGATATGCGATGGCACATATCGCAAATCGCATATCGCAAAAATATGTTAACGGATGATTGTCACATGTTCTGCTTCAACGATATTGCGATATTGCGGTATTGCGATATTGCGATGTGCAATACTACGATCTGTGATATTGTGAAGAAAATCGCAGATCGCCTTATCGCAGGTCCTTAAGGCTCATTGTATGAAGAAGCTTTCTCCATAAATCAAGATCCTGCTATGCGCTTTAATGTTAAGAAATAAATTGGTTGTCAATCATTAATGAAATTTGGTTTTGTTGTGATCGAAGAGAAATTTCGTGTAAGGTGGTATATTTTATACATCTTCAGAATTTAAAACTTTCCTGTCACCTTTTTCTTATCATTATTCTCACTTAATTCATAAATTGCAGGAGTGAAGAACAAAGAACTATACAAAGAAATATTCAGAGTATAATGGGAAAAAAAGACAAGGCTATGAGTTCTAAAGAGAAAGAAATGACTCCCTTGTATACAGACACCACCTGTAACAAAGACGCTAGTATTACTACTTGGGAGGGCATGTATAATCTACTTGAGGAATAGAACCCCAAATTAATGGAGGTTACAGCCACTGCAGGCTCACATGGGTCATCTGAAACATCTATTACAGAGCTAGCCTGCTCATTTTTGCACCGAATAGCAGCAAGGCCTAAAATAATTCCATACATGGACATGGTTAAATGGATACTGGATAGCACGGATATTACAAACATACAGTTTAAGACTCAGGTCAAGAACTCATTGGTTCATTTACTCCACAGGATTTGAGACTCATGTATCATTTGCCGGAGCCACAGGCGACTTATAACAAACAATTCATGGAGAAGTTTGCCAAAGAAAATGAAAACCTTCCAAAATTCACCAAGGATTGGTCAAGGAGAGATGAATCACTAAAAAAGGATAAACACGGTATGTATAGTACTAGTTCTCTCACTTCTCCATATTGCTTTGCTACTGCTATGCTCTGTAGGCTTTTTGGAAAGCCAAACATTAATAGATTTTCATCTGAATGGCTACCATTATTGAATGCTGCTGTTAATGCTACTATTGTGGATTGGGCTAAGATATTATTTGACAACTTAGCCACAGCTATTTTGAATTATCGGTCCAAAAGAACTGTTTATCAGAGAATTTATCCCCCTTTTTACTTATCTTCTTATGTAATGGATTCAATATGTTATGTTTCTAAGTTTCCTTTAATGGGTTGGAAATGGATAACTCAAGATCCCCTACCCATTCATGTTTACCACAAAGAATTGTGGGATTCAAATTTCATTCCCTATTTTTAAAAGATTTGCCATGGAATCATGTTGCCCCTGTACATAATGTTATATGATAAAGATGCTCCAAGGTTTTTTCCTGAAGCAGAGGTAGACATACTTCCTGTTGCGAGATGGTTTGGAGAAGAATTGTTTACATATTTTAGGGTATTTGGAAGTTTTTCTTCCCCCCATGTTTTACCTTTGTATGTCCCTGACAAACTCATGGTGCAAGAAATTCCTTATCAAACCTGCGGAGAAGGAGATTTGACTAAAGATTTGAAGGATACAAATAAGGCTATCTGGCCATAATTTCCTATGGCCTGTGAGGCCTTTTCATTATTTGATATTGGTCATGCATTCAAAGAAGTAAACAATATTACATGTTTACATTTGTTCAAATTTCTAGGAAGACCATTCGACCCCTATGATATTGTTAAAAATTTCACTACTGTAGTCAAAATAAAAGTATTTTCTAAAGAAGATGATATTTTTGATGACAAGTTCCAAGAAAAAAGCACACTTAGAGAGGTTCTACATTTGGCTCAAATCTGGTTTCCTCCAGCAGAATTTCAAGAATTAAAAATATACAGAGAAATGAGGTTGACTACTATTCTTTTGGATAAATTACATTTGGAACCCGTAAGGGAACCAACTCCCAGTATCAGTATCAGTGGAAGTTTAGGTACAGATAGGTGTAAGTCTAACTCTGGGAAAGAAACCTCTGAACACTCTAAGAGGTCTAACAATGATCATGATAAAAGTGAAGGGTCAGTACGGGATACTGCCCAGTCAAAGGAGCTTTCACAGCAACAGGTTTCAACCTCTCCACAGTTAAATCTTCCCCCTCTCATTATACAACAACCATCAGTCAGAACTAAGTTAGACAAGGAATGGGAGACATTCAATGATTTGATTAATATTTAAGGACAGAACACACAGACACCTGTGAGTAATACACAGACAACAAAAAATATAGTCACAGGAATAACTAGCAATGTCTTGAAAACAGAACATATTCTCGTTACCCCATCCTCTAAACTCATGCTCAAAATAGAGGAAATTCCTCCTCTTGATGTATTCTATAGTCCACAACACAAGGCAGTGGTAAGAAGACAAGGAAATAAAAGAAAATTGGAAAATGCGCTCTCTCATGATGCATAACAATTAGATGTCTTATGGCAAGATCCTACTAATGATCCAACTGAAAATCTTACCAAATTATCTCAAATCACAAGAGAATATGCCTTTGCAGCCATTGATAAAGCATCTGAGGTATGAAAATTATTAAATGAAAAAGAAGATCAAGTACAGGTTCTGCAACAACAACTGCAACAAGCCAATGCCAACAATGAAGCACGTTACAGCAAGACTTCCAAAAAATGCAGATAGGATATCAGAATAGCTTGGCTGAAAAAGAGAAATAGCTACAGGATGTGCAAGAGATGCATAAAGATGATCCCAAGCTTACAGAATTTATCACAGAGTCTATTTCTTTAAATGACCAACTACTGCAGCAACAGGAAATATTATGCCAAAGAATATTAAAATGGAACTCTTATTGTGAAGAAAGTGATAAAATCACTAATCATGTCGTAGACTTACGATATAATTATGATTTAATTGATAAAAGAGTTACTGACTATTTAGCTTGGCAAAAAACAGAGGAGGGAAAAAGAGCAGGTGCACCAATAATCAATGATAATCACAAAGTAATGCTCTTTAATAATTGGGATGCACAAATCAAGAAAGCAGAGCAAGCAGCGGAAGAAGTAGCCACAGCAGCAAGAAACATTATTGATTGCATAAATGAAAATTTTCATGAGGCAAATCTGATCTCTGAAACTACTCCAGGATACCTACTGAAAGCACAACAACTACAAACAGACTGGAGAGAGAAGGCTCAAGAAAAGACAGAATGGATTAAAAGATTAACAAAGTTAAATTGAGATTCTTACTGGGCATGTTTGGTAAAACCACACATCCAATGCATGACTCTCAAATGTATCATCAATTTTGCCAAGAAGATAGCGCTAGCTCTTGCCAATTCCATTTTCATAGGAGAGTTGAAATCTGAAGTCAGCCAGCCTACTCTTCTCAAATCAATGCTGAATACTTGCAATTTCAAAGAACAAATTCACAAGTAGTTAGTTGTTAAGTTTTAATTTTAGATTTACTATTAGTTTTGCTTTATTTTTTGCCTAAAAAGAGGACGGTCATTTAAACTGTATCCTATATTTTTGTAATAAATTATTTTTATATTTAGTGAGTAGTATTTAAACCCTTCTCATGCATTTAGAGAAGGGTCCTGAAATTTGTCAAAAACTTGTCCTCGTAACATGCACTTTTGCACCCTCCGAGGAGGTTTTGATGAATGAATGGAACATGATTTATTGATATCTGCATTTAATATCTGCTATTGATGTTTCACTTTTGTACTCTTAGTGGATGTTGGATTAAGAAGAGATAAGTCATTATTGCTTGAAGCTCATGAGTAGAACTAGTTATAAATGGTACTTTTATCTCTTGACTGTTTCTGCCTTTGTGTTAAAGTGATATTTATGTTTAGTTGTTTATGTATTAATGCTTGAATGCTTGAGTTATCATTTGGCACTTTTGTACGGTGATAGCCATTTTTTTATGCTTAATATATGGATAGCTTATTATGCGATATGTTTTTCACAACTGTTTCGTCTAAATTTTTATATTAAGTGGATTATATTTATTGAATTCTTTTCTTATAACAGTTGAATGATATTTATTATCAATTGCTATTTGAAGTCATTTTAGATCGCATAAAGAAAATATTACATCCCGGGTTAAGTTTAGAATTAGATTATTTCTATTTAATTAGAATACAATTGCATGTTATAGATTAGAATTAGAATAAAAGCATTTCACTTAGGAATTTTTTGAAAGGAAATATCAATTCTTAACACACACATACACATATTTGGAAATTGGTCCCATTATCCCCAGTCGGACTCACTATACCAAACGGAAAATGAGCTGCTAACCAAGGTCCAGACCGGGTGGGTATCCCCTTTGCTGTAGACCCGATTTTTGGGGCTTCAACATATTTGGCGCTAGAAGGAGGGCCCGAACTATGAATGGAAAGTAAGTCAAAATCTAAATTCCATTCTGAGTGTAAATCGCCCTCACCATCTCCCACTGACTTCTCCATCTCACATAGAATTTTTAAATCTAGAGCCAGAAGTCGAAAGAACAACATCCACTGCCACATACCCTGACTTTTTAGAAGAATATTCTATTGAACCTCTTGAAGTTGAATCTCTGATTCATAAACTTCAGTGATTTTCAAAATCACCTCAAATATCTGATAAATCTCAAGCCAGTGTGACTTCGCAATATAATCCTGCTCATCCTCTTACCAGATTACAGAGCGAAAAGCTTGGCATTCAGCCAACTGAGTTACCTCTACCTACAAGGAAGAGAGCAAGGAAATCACCTAAAGGGTCTGATAGTGAGACTCTTTCATCATCATCATCCATCTCAACCTCCTCATCACAAAGTCAACCATCCACCCCTCCACTTCAGACTATTGTCCATCAGTCTACTAGAACTTCCACATCTCCTTCTCAAACGTCTGGAGCATCGCTTATTTCTGAGAAAACATCTGAAGAGATACAAATGTATGAGGTAAGCCTAAACAATTTTGAATCATTATATGCTGATATCATATTTTATCTAAAGAATGGATATGCTCCTTCAAATCTCAATTACACCAAGAAAAGAGCTCTAAGGTTGAAGGAAAAACAATATCAGCTTGTGAATGATGTTCTTTTTAGAATGAATTATGATTTTTTTCTCCTTAGATGTCTTGAGAAATCTAAAGCTGAAAAAGTCTTGCAGGAACTTCATGATGGGCCAGCAGGTGGACATTATGCTGGAGATACTACTGCACATAAAATCCTTCACGCAGGCTATTACTGGCCCACATTATTCAAATACTCACATAGCTACATAAGGAAATGTCAAGTTTGTCAAACTGCTACTATAAGACAAAAGAAACCATCATTGCCGTTACAACCAATCAATATTGAACAGCCTTTTGATCAATGGGGATAGGACATAATAGGTGAGATCGTTCCTCACCATCATTGCCGTTACAACCAATCAATATTGAACAGCCTTTTGATCAATGGGGATAGGACATAATAGGTATATCATTACAGCAACTGATTATTTTACTAAATGGGTAGAAGCAGTTCCTCTTAAGACTGCTAATGCCGAACATATCATCGAGTTCATAGATCAGTTCATAATCACCAAGTTTGGTTTACCTTTTGCTTTAATGTTTGATAATGCATCGTATTTTTCTGCCAATATTGTGACTGAATTTGAACTAAAGAGAGATTTCAAACTTAAATTCTCTGCCAATTATTATCCATAGCGAAATGGGTTAGTTGAATCTACAAATAAAAACTTAATCATAATCATTAAGCGAACCATTGATCAAAATCATAAAAATTAGCATAAGTCTTTAATATACGCTTTATGGACAGATCGAATAACACATAAAGCCTCCATTGGCACTTCTCCCTTTAATTTAGTTTATGGGAAAGAAGTGGTTCTTCCAACTCATATAGCAATTCCTTCTTTGGCCTTAGTTCAATATATTGATGAAGCACCAACTTCTTCCTTACAACTAAGACATATGGAAATAATTAAGCTAGAAGAACAACGAGAACAGGCCAAAATAACTCATGCTCATCACCAAGCATTAGTTAAAGCTTATTTTGATTCAAACATGATATCCAGAAAGGATTTTAAGGTTGGAGATATAGTTTTAAAATGGGACAAGGCTCATGAGGAAAAAGGGAAACATACGAAATTTCAACGAATGTGGCTTGGTCCTTTCCAAATCGCAGAGATCATAGGTCCATCTAATTTTATGTTACAGGATTTGACAAGAAAAAGAGAGTCTTTACCTGTTAACAGACAAATCCTCAAAAAATATTTTCCATAGGAGATCATTCTTCTATTTTTGTATATTAGTTTTCTTTATTTTTATAATAAAACTAGTTGTTAATGGTTACATTTGGAATTCATGAAAAAGATAAAAATTATCTTTTAGATTTTGTTTTTTCACTTGTATAAATAGAATTCTTCTAAGAAATTGATCATTCTTATTGAAAGATACAGTTAAAAGCTTTAGGCCTAGAAATGATATTAGTTTCAACTTTGAAAATTTTGA
The DNA here is from genome assembly GCA_034641835.2 of Pinus albicaulis. Lineage (NCBI taxonomy): Eukaryota > Viridiplantae > Streptophyta > Pinopsida > Pinales > Pinaceae > Pinus > Pinus albicaulis. The sequence continues at coordinate 354,424,058 of CM076581.1, read as the reverse complement.
TAAAAAGCAACTTTTAGTGAGAAATTGTTTTATATCAGTCTAATGAAAAGTATCAATAAAAAAATAAATATTCTCTGTAAAAAAATTCTTTCCAAAAAACTCTACCATCGTCGTCCAGAATTATCTTAAGGAAACAATGACTTCCTCCCCACCTAGGAAATTACAATGTTCAGAGAATAATCCAATGATACACTTTAACTTAAAGAGTAAGAGGTCTCATCACGAGCCGACTTATCATGATCATAGATATTGTAGCTTGCTGACTTTGCCAATACTGCATACCACAACAGGGCAATGACTTAAGATTGTTGCAATCAAAAGACAAAGGGGTCTCATCACGAGCCGTCTTGTTCAACAAATTTATAAATCAAGTGAATGAGACTGTCATAAATTGGCTACCAAACCAAGACATTATTCTTTAAGGATAAAAAAGAGAAATGAAAGCAATAAGTGTGGATATGGATTTCTCTTTGAAAACTGTATATTTCCCTAAGTACGATACAGGATCATTGCTGGGTAACAGGTAACCCTGTCGAGGCTATAGACGTCCGCTGGCAGAAGAGGCTCTACCTATGACAAATGAGCATATTTAAAACTGATCTACAGAGAAGTCTTTGTTTTTATCTCTATAAACCAAGTAGTGACTGATATAGATACAAGGACTAGCTTGAGGAAGTAAATAGTCAAAGTTGGATATAGAAGAAACGAAATATCATTGATAGATAAAAGCATAATGTACTTTGTCTTTTTATTATAAAGTTTGATTTTCTGGAAAATTTTCTATTTTGAAAGTTTAGAAAATTAAAATGAAAAGTAGAGATAACTGGTTCTTCCGAGTGAATCACCAATTGTTGTGGCCAGCAACAACCCCCCTTCTTATTTAGTATTAGTGATAATACTAAATAAGAGGGGACCCTTAGTCAAAAAATCTAAAAATCAATTAGTACTTGTATTCTTTGTTCAATAAAACTTAATATCATAAACTTAGGAAAATACCTCTTGAAAAATCTAAAAAGCTTAAGTTTTATGATAAGATAGAATAAAATCATTCCTTAAGGAATATCGCATCGCAAAAAAAAAGTAATGGATATCTCTTTACAAGCAGAATTCTAAAATTGCGATATTGCAATGCAAAAATATGCATGAAAAATATTCATCGCATCGCATGTCTCAAATATCACTTACGCTAAAAACCTCAAAATCACCGATATGCGATGGCACATATCGCAAATCGCATATCGCAAAAATATGTTAACGGATGATTGTCACATGTTCCGCTTCAGCAATATTGCGATATTGCGGTATTGCGATATTGCGATGTGCGATACTGTGATCTGTGATATTGCGAAGCAAATCGTAGATCGCCTTATTGCAGGTCCTTAAGGCTCGTTGTACGAAGAAGCTTTCTCCATAAATCGAGATCTCGTTATGCGCTTTAATGTTAATCAATAAATTGGTTGTCAATCATTAATGAAATTTGGTTTTGTTGTGATCGAAGAGCCATTTCACATAAGGTGGTATATTTTATACATATTCAGAATTTAAAACTTTCCTGTCACCTTTTTCTTATCATTATTCTCGCTTAATTCGTAAACTATAGGAGCAAAGAACAAAGAACTATACAAAGCAATATTCAGAGTATAATGGAAAATAAAGACAAGGCTCTGAGTTCTGAAGAGAAAGAAATGACTCCCTTGTATACAGACACCGCCTGTAACAAAGACGCTGGTATTACTACTTGGGAGGGCATGTATAATCTACTAGAGGAAGAGAACGCCAGAGAAATGGAGGTTACAGCCACTGCAGGCTCACATGGGTCATCTGAAGCGTCTATTATAGAGCTAGCCTGCTCATTTTTGCACCGAATAGCAGCAAGGTCTAAAATACTTCCATACACGTACATGGTTAAATGGATACTGGACAGCACGGATATTACAAACAGACAGTTTAAGACTAAGGGTCAAGAACTCATTGGTTCATTTACTCCACAGGATTTGAGACTCATGTATCATTTGCCGGAGCCACAAGCGAATTATAACAAATAGTTCATGGAGAAGTTTGCCAAAGAAAATGAAAACCTTCCAAAATGCACCAAGGATTGGTCAAGGAGAGATGAAGCACTAAAAAAGGATAAACACGGTATGTATAGTACTGGTTCTCTCACTTATCCATATTGCTTTGTTGCTGCTATGTTCTGTAGGCTTTTTGGAAAGCCAGACATTAATAAATTTTCATCTGAATGGCTATCATTATTGAATGTTGCTGTTAATGCTACATTGTGGATTGGGCTAAGATATTATCTGACAACTTAGCCATAGCTATTTTGAATTATCGGTCCAAAAGAACTGTTTCTCAGAGAATTTATCCCCCTTTTTACTTATCTTCTTATGTAATGGATTCAATCTGTTATGTTTCTAAGTTTATTTTAATGGGTTGGAAATGGACAACTCAAGATCCCCTACCCATTCATGTTTATCACAAAGAATTGTGGGATTCAAAGTTCATTCCCTATTTTTACAAGATTTTCCATGGAAACATGTTGCCCCTGTATAGAATGTTATATGATAAATACACTCCAAGGTTTTCTCCTGAAGCAGAGGTAGACATACTTCCTGTTGCGAGATGGTTTGGAGAAGAACTGTTTACATATGTTAGGGTATTTGGAAGTTTTTCTTCCCCCCATGTTTTACCTTTGTATGTCCCTGACAAACTCATGACATGAGAAATTGCTTATCAAACCTGTGGAGAAGGAGGTTTGACTAAATATTTGAAGGATAAAAAGAAGGCTGTCTGGCCACAATTTCCTGTGGGGCCTTTTCATTATTTGATATTGGTCATGCATTCAAAGAATTAAACAATATTACATGTTTACATTTGTTCAAATTTCCAAGAAGACCATTCGACCCCTATGATATTGTTAAAAATTTCACTACTGTAATCAAAATAAGAGTATTTTCTAAAGAAGATGATCTTTTTGATGACATGTTCCAAGAAAAAAGCACACTTAGAGAGGTTCTACATTCGGCTCAAATACGGTTTCCTCGAGCAGAATTTCAAGAATTCAAAATATACAGAGAAAGGAGGTTGACTACTATTCCTTTGGATAAATTACGTTTGGAGCCCATAAGGCAACCAACTCCCAGTATCAGTCTCAGTGGAAGTTCAGGTACAAATAGGTCTAAGTCTAAGTCTGGGAAAGAAACCTTTGAACACTCTAAGAGGTCTGAAAATGATCATGATAAAAGTGAAGGGTCAGTAAGGGATACTGCCCAGTCAAAGGAGCTTTAACAGCAACAGGTTTCAACCTCTCCACAGTTAAATATTCCCCCTCTCATTATACAGCAACCATCAATCAGAAATGAGTTATAAAAGGAATGGGACAGCCAATGATTTGATTAATATTGAAGGATAGAACATACAGACACCTGCGATTAATATACAGACAACAAAAAATATAGTCACAAGAATAACTAGCAATGTCTCGGAAACAAAACATATTCCCATTACCCCATCCTCTGAACTCATGCTCAAAATAGAGGAAATTTCTCCTCTTGATGTATTCTATAGTCCACAACACAAGGCAGTGGTAAGAAAACAAAGAAAGAAAAGAAAATTGGAAAATGCACTCTCTCATGATGCAGAACAATTAGATGTCTTATGGCAAGATCTTACAACTGATCCAACTGAAAATCTTACCAAATTATCTCAGATCATAGGAGCATATGCCTCTGCAGCCATTGATTAAGCATCTGAGGTATGACAATTATTAAATGAAAAAGAAGATCAAGTACAGGTTCTGCAACAACTGCAACAAGCCAATGCAAACAATGAAGCACAGAAACAACTTGAAAAATTACAGCAAGACTTCCAAAAAATGCAGATAGGATATCGGAATAGCTTGGCTGAAAAAGAGAAACATCTACAGGATGTGAAAAAGATGCACAAAGATGATCCCAAGCTTACAGAAGTTATCACAGAGTCTATTTCTTTAAATGACGAACTACTGCAGCAACAAGAAATATTATGCCAAAGAATATTACAATGGAACTCTTGTTGTGAAGAAAGTGATAAAATCACTAATCATGTCGTAGACTTACGACATGATTATGATTTAATTGATAAAAGAGTTACTGACTATTTAGCTTGGCAAGAAGTAGAGGAGGGGAAAAGAGCAGGTGCACCAATAGTAAATGATAATCACAAAGTAATGCTCTTTAATAATTGGGATGCATAAATCAAGAAAGCAGAGCAAGCAGCGGAAGAAGTAGCCACAGTAGAAAGTAACATTATTGATTGCATAAATGAAAATTTACACGAGGCAAATCTGATCTCTTAAACTACTCCAGGATACCTACCGAAAGCACAGCAACTACAAACAGACTGGAGAGAGAAGGCTCAAGAAAAGGCAGAATGGATTAAAAGATTAACAAAGTTAAATTTGGATTCTTACTGGGCATGTTTGGTAAAACCACACAGCCAATGCATGAGTCTAAAATGTATCATCAATTTTTCTGAGAAGATAGCGCCAGCGCTTGCCAATTCTATTTTCACAAAACAGTTGAAATCTGAAGTCAGCCAACCTACTCTTCTCAAATCAATGCTGAATACTTGCAATTTCAAAGAACAAATTCACAAGTATTTAGTTGTTAAGTTTTAATTTTAGATTTAGTATTAGTTTTGCTTTATTTTTTGCCTAAAAAGAGGACGATCATTTAAACCGTATCCTGTATTTTTGTAATAAATTATTTTTATATTTAGTTAGTAGTATTTAAACCCTTCTCATGCATTTAGAGAAGGGTCTTGAAATTTGTCAAAAACTTGTCCTCAGAACATGCACTTTTACACCCTCCGAGGAGGTTTTGATGAATAAATGGAACATGATTTATTGATATCTGCGTTTAATATCTGCTACTGATGTTGCACTTTTGTACTCTTAGAGGATGTTGGATTAAGAAGAAATAAGTCATTATTGCTTGAAGCTCATGAGTAGAACTAGTTATAAATGGTACTTTTATCTCTTAATGATTTCTGCCTTTGTGTTAAAGTGATATTTATGTTCAGTTGTTTATGTATTAATGCTTGAATGCTTGAGTTATCATTTGCCACTTTTGTACGGTGATAGCCATTTGTTTATGCTTAATATATGGATAGCTTATTATACGATATGTTTTTCACAACTGTTTCGTCTAACTTTTTATACGAAGTGGTTTATATTTATTGAATTCTTTTCTTATAATAGTTGAATGATCTTTATTACCAATTGCTATTTGAAATCACTTTAAATCGCATAAAGAAAATATTACATCCCAGGTTAAGTTTAGAATTAGATTATTTCTATTTAATTAGAATACAATTGCATGTTATAGATTAGAATTATAATAAAAGCATTTCACTTAGGAACTTTTAGAAAGGAAATATCAATTCTTAACACACACACACATATTGGGAAATTGGTCCCATTATCCCCAGTCGGACTCACTATACCAAATGGAAAATAAGCTGCCAACCAAGGTCCGGACCGGGTGGGTATCCCCCTTGTTGTAGACCTGATTTTCGAGGCTTCAACATATTTGGCGCTAGAAGGAGGGCCTGAAATATGAATGGAAAGTAAGTCAAAATCTAAATGCCATTCTGAGAGTAAATCACCCTCACCATCTCCCCTGACTTCTCCATCGCACATAGAATTTTTAAATCTAGAGCCAGAAGTCGAAAGAACAATAGCCACTACCAAAAACCCTGAATTTTCAGAAGAATCTACTATTGAACCTCCTGAAGTTGAATCTTTGATTCATAAACTTCAGAGATTTTCAATATCACCTCAAATATCTGATAAATTTCAAGGCAGTGTGACTTCGCAATATAATCCTGCTCATCCTCTTACCAGATTACAGAGCGAAAATCTTGGCATTCAGCCAACTGAGTTACCTCTACCTACAAGGAAGAGAGAAAGGAAATCACCTAAAGGGTCTGATAGTGAGACTCTTTCATCATCATCATCCATCTCAACCTCCTCACCGGGAAGTCAACCATCCACCCCTCCACTTCAGACTATTGTCCGTCAGTCTACTGGAACTTCCACATCCCCTTCTCAAATGTCTAAAATCGTAATATCCTCATCTTCCCAACCGTAGGGATCATCTTCTACACTTTCTTCTGTTGGTAGTTCAGCAATGGCCTCTCCATGGAATAACCTAGGGGCAGTTTTAATGCCTGCACCTTTGAGTCAAATACCGGCCCATCCTGAAAAATGGCTGCCTAAGTTTAATCCTAAAGCAGGCATTCTAGCGGAAGAGCATATAAATAATTTCATGTTGTCCATAAATCTCAATGGAGTTACTAATGAAGATGTTGTCGTCCGAATTTTTCCCTATACTTTACAAGGAGCAGCCGGATCATGGTATTTCTCGTTACCATCTGGATCTATTACTAGTTGGGATATCTTTCAAGATCAATTTTTTACTAAGTTTGGTGATGACAGGTCTACAGCGACACTGATCAATGACTTGTCTAATCTTAGAGCTGAGTCAAAAGAGCCTATCAAGGATTTTAATTCACGTTTCAATAAATTTTTAAATAAAATTACTACTGCTTCCAAGCCTAGTGAAGAAGTGCGAAGTGAATGGTACATCTCTGCTTTACCATCAAATATAGCAATCCTCGTTGATAGGGCTAACAAAACAACTTTAGCTGATAATATGAAGGAAGCAATAGCAGTAGAGAAATGTATTATTGCTCTAGAAAATAAAAATGCGATAAAAGAACAAAAATCCAAAAAGGTTACTTTTAAAGAAGACCCCAAGAAAAAACAATCGAAAGATCCATTCGATTTAGAAGGATTGCAGAAAGTTTTTAAAACCATGTCCAACGAAACGGTTGACATTAAGAAACAAGTGGCAGAAACATCTTCTAAAAAGTCTTTCAAGCCTTTTAGAAGAAACCCTTCAACTGATTCAAAGCCGCCAAATGCTATTACTAATGTTGAATCAGAAGAAGAAGAAGAGGAGATTGCTACTGAAGAAACTACTGATGAAGAAGAAGTTGTAGAAGTACAAGGTATGTGGGATTTCATCCTCCGAGATGAGGAAGATCAAGAAGCATCCCCGGTTAGCACTCGAAGTAGAAATCAACTTGATCCTTCTCAACCTACTCATAATCCAAAGAGCGCAAGCTCAATGACTAAGGATAAAGTTGCAGCCAAGAAAACGACATCCAAAGCAACTCAAACTAGCCCAGTCCAAACAGATTCATCAACTCCATCAAAAACACTGATTGTTTCGGATGAAATGGAGTATAATATCATAGAAGACATGAAGAAGACTAGGGCTAACATCACTTTTTATGAATTGAGCAAGTTAAAACACCAGCAAAAGGTACTTTTGAAAGAATTACATGCTATACCAGAAAAACCTTTGCCCGATCCTGTAATTTCTCAAGCTTCCAACGAGATGGGAAGACCTCCAACTAATGCGATTAGTAAAGTTGATCTAGAAAATATCGCTTTAATTGGAGGAAGGTCAAGATCTCATACTCCTCCATTTCTTCTTACTTATGAAGTTTTCAATAAAAATTTGCATAACTGTTTAGTGGATTCTGGAGCTTCATCTAATATTCTACCAAAATCAATATGTGCAAAGTTGAACATTCAACCACAAAAATTTGTTGTGCGCATAGTTCAGCTAGATCGATCGCAAGTTGAAGTGATTGGAAAATTAAATCAGGTTACCACAAGGCTGTCATCTAATCCAAAGGTATGTCAAGTTATCGACATTTTAGTTGCAGATATTCCAGAATTTTATGGCTTAATTCTTAACAGAGATTGGTCATAAAAACTTCATGGATACTTTGCAACTGATTGGTCGCACATGTGGCTTCCTTACAATGGTAAACCAAATCAGATAAAGGTTGAGCGAGAAAAACATCAGAAATACATAGTAACAGAACTGGAAGGAGAAAATGAACCGGTTTCATACAGCAATAATATCATTGGCAACTATTCAGTTGATTCTTTCTTAGGAAATTTTAATGCTCATACTTCACCTTACTTAGAACATTATGTTTTATCTCAAATAGGAAATTTTTCTCAAACAAATAGTTCTAGATGTATTAATTTTATAGATACTCCTGTAAATAAATCTTTATTTTGGAAGTTATTTTTTGATGGTTCTAAGTCTAATGAAGGAGCAAGAGCAGGATGCATGTTGATTAGTCTAGAGGGAAACAAAATTATGCTAACTTGCAGACTCGAGTTCGATTGCACTAATAATACTGCAGAATACGAGGCTTTAGTCCAAGGATTATACAAAGAAATCGGATTAGACATCAAATATCTACAATTTTTCGGGGATTCTGAAATTGTAATCAGACAGGTACGTAATACTATACATTGTTTATCAGGTCATTTAAAGCATTGTCAATCTTTAGTTCAATATCTGACTGAACACTTTATAGCATTTAATATTTCATCAATTCCCAGAATCTAGAATGCTAGTGCAGACCTTTTAGCTAACATAGCTTCCAAGCTCATTCCTGCAGAAGACTATAGCCCTGATCGATTTTCAATCGAATTAATATTTAGACCCTCGATTCCTGATAACATTACCAATTGGAGGATTTTCAATGATGATCCTAATATTGTAAGCTTCCTCACATCTGAAGGATCTTACACCAATCAGATAATTGATGAAGACCAACATGACAGACAATTGCAACAAGATAGCACTAATAATGTTATGCCAAAGTCAGTAGTCAAGTTAGAAGACCTTTATGATTTGAAAGATCGATTCAAAAGATCTACCAATTCAAAACTACAAAGTTCAACTTTGAACTATGAATTAGTAAATCTAGGAACTGATACCAAACCATAGAATATCAACCTAGGCCTTGGCCTAGCTCCTGAAGAAAAATTAGTGTATGTTCGTCTCTTGAAACAATACAAAAGTGTCTTTGCTTGGAACTACGATGAACTCAAAACTTATGACACTTCTATCATCCAACATACTATCCCAATGATAAACGATGAAAAACCTGTCCAACAGAAGCTGAGAAAGATCCATCCCAATCTAGAAAATCAGATCAAATCTGAACTCAATAAGTTATTGAAAGCCAAGATTATTTTTCCCGTTCGACATTCTAAATGGGTTTCCAATATGGTTCCCGTTAGAAAGAAGAACGGAGACATTAGAATTTGCATTGACTTTCGAAATCTTAACAAAGCCTGCCAAAAAGATAATTTTCCTTTGCCTCCTATGGAGCAAATATTGCAGGCAGTTGCAGGATCAGAATTAATGTCTTTCTTAGATGGTTTCTCTGGCTACAACCAAGTGTTGGTTCATCATGATGACCAATTGAAAACCACATTCAGAACCAAATGGGGCACTTACGCATATCAAAATATGCCTTTCGGTCTGATCAATGCTGGTGCCACATTTCAGAGAGCAGTGGACATCGCTTTCAAGGGATTAGTTAACAAATCAGTGGTAATTTATTTGGATGATATAACTGTATATTCTAAGAAACGAGACAATCATCTTAGAGATTTAAAACAAATCTTCCAGCATTGTCAAAGTTATGGAATTTCACTTAACCATAAAAAAAAAAAAATTGCATTAAGTGAGGGAAAAATTCTTGGATTCATAGTGTCAAAATCTGGAATTCATATTAATCCTGATAGAATCAAGGAGATTTCTGAAATACCCTTACCTCACAAAAAGAAAGCTATGCAATATTTCCTTGGCCAGATTAATTTTGTGAAGAGATTTGTCCCAGATTTTTCAAGAATTGTATCTCCTCTAAAAGCAATGATTAAAAAGAATTTAAACTTCAAATGGGGTAAAAATGAATATGATGCATTCAATCTGATCAAACAAGCAATTGTTAATGCTCCATCTTTAGAAACTCCAAAAAATTTCTGATCCTTTTATTTTGTATACATTTGCCTCTGATAAATCATATGCTGCGATACTCACTCAAGAAAATCAAGACAAGGAAGAAGCCCCAATTGCTTTTTTCAGTTCAAATTTACAGGGGGCTGAGTTGAATTATTCAGATGTAGAGAAACAAGATTATGTTTTTTTCAAAGCAATTAAATATTTCAGACCCTTTCTACTTAAAACCCATACAAAAATCATAGTATCGTTTCCAGCGGTAAGAAATATCTTAGTACAGAAAGATGTGGGTGAGAAAAGAGCCAATTGGATTACTACCTTACAAGAATATGATGTAGAAATCAAACCAGCAAGTATTGTAAGAGGTCAAGGCTTTTGCAAAATACTAGCAGGAGAATCGCTTATTTCTGAAAAACCATCTGTAGAGATAAAAATGTATGAGGTAAGCCTAAACGATGTTGAATCATTATATGCTGATATCATATTTTATCTAAAGAAGGGATATGATCCTTCAAATCTCAATTACACCAAGAAAATAGCTTTAAGGTTGAAGGCAAAACAATATCATCTTGTGAATGATGTTTTTTTTAGAATGAATTATGATTTTGTTCTCCTTAGATGTCTTGAGAAATCTGAAGCTGAAAAAGTCTTGCAGGAACTTCACAATGGGCCAGCAGGAGGACATTATGCTGGAGATACTACTGCACATAAAATCCTTCGCGCAGGCTATTACTAGCCCACATTATTCAAAGACTCACATAGCTACGTAAGGAAATGTCAAGTTTGTCAAACCACTGCTGGAAGACAAAAGAAGCCATCATTGCCGTTACAACCAATCAATATTGAACAACCTTTTGATCAATGGGGATTGGACATAATAGGTGAGATCGTTCCTCACTCTTCTAAGCATCATAGGTATATCATTACAGCAACTGATTATTTTACTAAATGGGTAGAAGTAGTTCCTCTTAAGACTGCTAATGCCGAACATATCATCGAGTTCATAGACCAGTTCATAATCACCAGGTTTGGTTTACCTTCTGCTTTAATGTTTTATAACGCATCGTATTTTTCTAGCAATACTATGACTGAATTTGCACTTAACAGAGGTTTCAAACTTAAATACTCTACCAATTATTATTAACAGGGAAATGGGTTAGTTGAATCTACAAATAAAAACTTAATTGGAATCATTAATCGAACCATTGATCAAAATCATAAAAATTGGCATAAGTCTTTAATATACGCTTTATGGGTAGATCGAATAACACAGAAAGCCTCCATTGGCACTTCTCCCTTTAATTTAGTATATGGGAAATAAGTGGTTCTTCCAACTCATCTAGAAATTCCTTCTTTGGTCTTAGTTCAATATATTGATGAAGCACCAACTTCTTCCTTACAACTAAGACAGCTGGAAATAATTAAGCTAGAAGAACAACGATAACAGACCAAAATAACTCATGCTCATCACCAAGCATTAGTTAAAGCTTCTTTTGATTCAAACATGATATCCAGAAAGGATTTTAAGGTCGGAGATCTAGTTTTAAAATGGGACGAGGCTCATGAGGAAAAAGGGAAACATACGAAATTTCAATGAATGTGGCTTGGTCCTTTCCAAATCGCAGAGATCATAGGTCCATCTACTTTTATGTTACATGATTTGACAGGAAAAAGAGAGTGTTTACCTGTTAACGGAAAAATCCTCAAAAAATATTTTCCATAGGAGATCATTATTCTATTTTTGTATATTAGTTTTCTTTATTTTTACAATAAAACCAGTTGTTAATGATTAGATTTGGAATTCACGAAAAAGATACAAATTCTCTTTTAGATTTTGTTTTTTCACTTGTATAAATAGAATTCGTCTAATAAATTGATCATTATTATTGAAAGATACAGTTAAAAGCTTTAGGCCTAGAAATGATACTAGTTTCAACTTTGAAAATTTTGATAAAAAGCAACTTTTAGTGGGAAATTGTTTTATATCAGTCTAATGAAAAGTATCAATAACAAAATAAATATTCTCTGTAAAAAATTTCTTTCCAAAAAACTCTACCATTGTCGTCCAGAATTATCTTAAGGAAACAATGACTTCCTCCCCACCTAGGAAATTACAATGTTCAGAGAATAATCTAATGATACACTTTAACTTAAAGATTAAGAGGTCTCATCACGAGCCGACTTATCATGATCATAGATATTGTAGTTTGCTGACTTTTCCAATACTGCATACCACAACAGGGCAATGACTTAAGATTTTTGTAATCAAAAGACAAGGGGTCTCATCATGAGCCAGCTTGTTTAGCAAATTTATAAATCAAGTGAATGACACTGTCATAAATTGGCTACCAAACCAAGACATTGTTCTTTAAGGATAAAAAAAAAATGAGAGCAATAAGTGTGGATATGGATTTCTCTTTGAAAACTGTATATTTCCCTAAGTAGGATATAGAATCATTGCTGGGTAACAGGTAACCCTGTCGAGGTTATAGACACCTGCTGGCAGCAGAGGCTCTACCTACGAAAAATGAGCATATTTAAAACTGATTTACAGAGAAGTATTTTTTTTTATCTCTATAAACCAAGTAGTGACTGATATAGATACAAGGACTAGCTTGAGGAAGTAAATAGTCAAAGTTGGATATAGAAGAAACGAAATATCATTGATAGATAAAAGCATAATGTACTTTGTCTTTTTATTATAAAGTTTGATTTTCTGGAAAATTTTCTATTTTGAAAGTTCAGAAAATTCAAAAGAAAAGTAGAGATAACTTGTTCTTCTGAGTGAATCGCCAATTTTTGTGGCCAGCAACAACCCCCCTTCTTATTTAGTATTAGTGATAATACTAAATAAGAGGGGACCCTTAGTCAAAAAATCTAAAAATCAATTAGTACTTGTATTCTTTGTTCAATAAAATTTAATATCATAAACTTAGGAAAATACCTCTTGAAAAATCTAAAAAGCTTAAGTTTTATGATAAGATAGAATAAAATCATTCTTTAAAAGAATATCGCATCGCAAAAAAAAAAAAGTAATGGATATCTCTTTACAAGCAGAATTCTAAAATTGCGATATTGCGATGCGAAACTATGCATGAAAAATATTCATCGCATCACATGTCTCAAATATCACTTATGCTAAAAACCTCAAAATCACCGATATGCGATGGCACATATCGTAAATCGCATATCGCAAAAATATGTTAACGGATGATTGTCACATGTTCCGCTTCAGCGATATTGCGATATTGCGGTATTGCGATATTGCGATGTGTGATACTGCGATCTGCGATATTATGAAGCAAATCATAGATCGCCTTATCGCAGGTCCTTAAGGCTCATTGTACGAAGAAGCTTTCTCCATAAATCGAGATCCCATTATGCGCTTTAATGTTAATCAATCAATTGGTTGTCAATCATTAATGAAATTTGGTTTTGTTGTGATAGAAGAGTCGTTTCACGTAAGGTGGTATATTTTATAGATCTTCAGAATTTAAAACTTTCCTGTCACCTTTTTCTTATCATTATTCTCACTTAATTCGTAAACTACAAGAGCGAAGAACAGAGAACTATACAAAGAAGTATTCAGAGTACAATGGGAAAGAAAGACAGGGCTCTGAGTTCTGAAGAGAAAGAAATGACTCCCTTGTATACAGACACCTCCTGTAACAAAGACGCTAGTATTACTACTTGGGAGGGCATGTATAATCTACTTGAGGAAGAGAACCCCAGAGTAATGGAGGTTACAGCCACTGCAGGCTCACATGGGTCATATGAAGCGTCTATTATAGAGCTAGCTTGCTCATTTTTGCACCGGATAGCAGCAAGGCCTAAAATAATTTCATACACGGACATGGTTAAATGAATACTGGACATCACGGATAATACAAATAGACATTTTAAGACTAAGGGTCAAGAACTCATTGGTTCATTTACTCCACAAGATTTGAGACTCATGTATCATTTTCCAGAGCCACAGGCGACTTATAACAAACAGTTCATGGAGAAGTTTGCCAAAGAAAATGAAAACCTACCAGAATGCACCAAGTATTGGTCAAGGAGAGATGAACCACTAAAAAATGATAAACACGGTATGTATAGTACTGGTTCCCTCACTTCTCCATATCGCTTTGCTGCTGCTATGCTCTGTAGGATTTTTGGAAAGCCAGCCATTAATAAATTTTCATCTGAATGGCTACCATTATTGAATGTTGTTGTTAATGCTACTATTGTGGATTGGTTTAAGATATTATCTGACAACTTAGCCATAGCTATTTTGAATTATCGGTCCAAAAGAACTGTTTCTCAGAGAATTTATCCCCCTTTTTACTTATCTTCTTATGTAATGGATTCAATCTGTTATGTTTCTAAGTTTCCTTTAATGGGTTGGAAATGGACAACTCAAGATCCCCTACCCATTCATGTTTATCACAAAGAATTGTGGGATTCAAAGTTCATTCCCTATTTTTACAAGATTTGCCATGGAATCATGTTTCCCCTGTACAGAATGTTATATGATAAAGATGCTCCAAGGTTTTCTCTTGAAGCAGAGGTAGACATAATTCCTGTTGCGATATGGTTTGGAGAAGAATTGTTTACATATGTCAGGGTATTTGAAAGTTTTGCTTCCCCCCATGTTTTACCTTTGTATGTCCCTGACAAACTCATGGCACGAGAAATTGCTTATCAAACCTACGGAGAAGGAGGTTTGAATAAAGATTTGAAGGATAAAAAGAAGGTTATCTGGCCACAATTTCTTGTGGCCTGTGGGGCCTTTTCATTATTTGATATTGGTCATGCATTCAAAGAATTAAACAATATTACATGTTTACATTTGTTCAAATTTCCAAGAAGACCATTCGACCCCTATGATATTGTTAAAAATTTCACTACTAAAGTCAAAATAAGAGTATTTTCTAAAGAAGATGATATTTTGTATGACATGTTCCAAGAAAAAAGCACACTTAGAGAGGTTCTACATTCGGCTCAAATACGGTTTCCTCCAGCAAAATTTCAAGAATTCAAAATATACAGAGAAAGGAGGTTGACTACTATTCCTTTGGATAAATTACGTTTGGAACCCGTAAGGGAACCAACTCCCAGTATTAGTCTCAGTGGAAGTTCAGGTACAGATAGGTCTAAGTCTAAGTTTGGGAAAGAAACCTCTGAACACTCTAAGAGGTCTAACAATGATCATGATAAATGTGAAGGGTCAGTAAGGGATACTGCCCAGTCAAAGGAGCTTTCACAGCAACAGGTTTCAACCTCTCCATAGTTAAATCTTCCCCCTCTCATTATACAGAAACCATCAGTCAGAACTGAGTTAGACAAGGAATGGGAGACATTCAATGATTTGATTAATATTGAAGGACATAGCACATAGACACCTGTGAGTAATATACAGACAAAAAAAAATATAGTCACAGGAATAACTAGCAATGTCTCGGAAACAGAACATATTCCCATTACCCCATCCTATGAACTCATGCTCAAAATATAGGAAATTCCTCCTCTTGATGTATTATATAGTCCACAACACAAGGAAGTGGTAAGAAGACAAAGAAAGAAAACAAAATTGGAAAATGCGCTCTCTTATGATGCAGAACAATTAGATGTCTTATGGGAAGATCGTACTACTGATCCAAATGAAAATATTGCCAAATTATCTTAGATCACAGGAGCACATGCCTCTGCAGCCATTGATAAAGCATTTGAGGTACGAAAATTATTAAATGAAAAAGAGGATCAAGTACAGGTTTTACAACAACAACTGCAACAAACCAATGCCAACAATGAAGCATAGAAACAACTTGAAAAATTACAGCAAGACTTTCAAAAAATGCAGATAGGATATCGGAATAGCTTGGCTGAAAAAGAGAAACAGCTACAGGATGTGAAAGAGATGCACAAAGATGATCCCAAGCTTACATAATTTATCACAGAGTCTATTTCTTTAAATGAATAACTACTGCAGCAACAGGAAATATTATGCCAAAGAATATTACAATGGAATTCTTATTGTGAAGAAAGTGATAAAATCACTAATCATGTCGTAGACTTACGACATGATTATGATTTAATTGATAAAAGAGTTACTGAATATTTAGCTTGGAAAGAAACAGAGGAGGGGAAAAGAGCAGGTGCACCAATAATCAATGATAATCACATAGTAATGCTCTTTAATAATTGGGATGCACAAATCAAGAAAGCAGAGCAAACAGCGAAAGAAGTAGCCACAGCAGCAAGTAACATTATTGATTGCATAAATGAAAATTTGCACGAGGAAAATCTGATCTCTAAAACTACTCCAGGATACCTACCGAAAGCACAGAAACTACAAACAGAATAGAGACAGAAGGCTCAAGAAAAGGCAGAATGGATTAAAATATTGACAAAGTTAAATTGGGATTCTTACTGAGCATGTTTGGTAAAACCACAGAGCCAATGCATGACTCTCAACTGTATCATCAATTTTGCCGAGAAGATAGCACCAGCTCTTGCCAATTCCATTTTCACAGGACAGTTGAAATCTGAAGTCAGCCAGCCTACTCTTCTCAAATCAATGCTGAATTCTTGCAATTTCAAAGAACAAATTCACAAGTAGTTAGCTGTTAAGTTTTAATTTTAGATTTAGTATTAGTTTTGCTTTGTTTTTTGCCTAAAAAGAGGATGTTCATTTAAACCGTATCCTATATTTTTGTAATAAATTATTTTTATATTTAGTTAGTAGTATTTAAACCCTTCTCATGCATTTAAAGAAGGGTCTTGAAATTTGTCAAAAACTTGTCCTCAGAACATGCACTTTTGCACTCTCTGAGGAGGTTTTGATGAATGAATGGAACAAGATTTATTGATATCTGTGTTTAATATCTGCTATTGATGTTGCACTTTTGTACTCTTAGTGGATGTTGGATTAAGAAGAGATAAGTCATTATTGCTTGAAGCTCATGAGTAGAACTAGTTATAAATGGTACTTTTATCTCTTAACTATTTCTGCCTTTGTGTTAAAGTGATATTTATGTTCAGTTGTTTATGTATTAATGCTTGAATGCTTGAGTTATCATTTGGCACTTTTATACGGTGATAGCCATTTTTTTATGCTTAATATATGGATATCCTATTATGCGATATGTTTTTCACAACTGTTTCGTCTAACTTTTTATACGAAGTGGTTTATCTTTATTGAATTCTTTTCTTATAAAAGTTGAATGATCTTTATTACCAATTGCTATTTGAAATCATTTTAGATCGCATAAAGAAAAGATTACATCCCAAATTAACTTTAGAATTAGATTATTTCTATTTAATTATAATACAATTTCATGTTATAGATTAGAATTAGAATAAAAGCATTTCACTTAGGAACTTTTAGAAAGGAAATATCAATTCTTAACACACAGATACACATATTGAAAAACTGGTCGCATTATCCCCAGTCAGACTCACTATACCAAACAGAAAATGAGCTGCCAACCAAGGTCCGGACCGGGTGGGTATCCCCCTTATTGTAGACCCGATTTTCAGGGCTTCAACAGGAGGTTATGTTTTCTCTTCCTTTAGGGTTTTTCTTTTCTTTACATTTCTCTATAATTTTACCTTTTAAACAGTATGAAAGGGGAAAGGTATCTAATACTTCTTATAAAAATCTTCATGAGGCACCAAGTGGAGGTTTTGAGGAGCTCTGAGGCGTTTGGAGGCTTGCACAGGCTTGAAGGGCTCCCTAGCTAAACGCGTAGCACAGGAGAGTAGCAGTCAGGCCTGTCGGGAGGTCTTCGTGCTGTGTTTGAATGAACAGGTGCGTAGCACCGGTAGAGCTGCATGAGATGTCAGGTCTCTCCTGAACGTCCCTACATGTAGTAGTTTTGGCTTGTCGGGCCACTGCACACGCTGTCGGGTCCATTTGAAGAACGAAGAACTAGAGAGAAGTGGTCGGGTGGTTGCACGCTGTCAGGTCTGAGATGCACGCTGCCTGTGCGTAGCACCCAGGCCAGTCGGGCCTTTGCACGCTCTTGGATCTGAACATTGATAAACGCTCAGTGTCCTTTCTCAGGCACACAACACTGCTTTATAATTTCTGAAGAATGCACGCACATGCGCGTGGCAAGGTTTTCCAGGAGCGTAGCACCGAGTTCCTCCTACCCGAAGTCTTCCAGAAATCCCTAAATATCCCTTTGGAAATATTTCACTCTATTGTGCAAATGATAAATGAGCTTGAGTGACAAATGAGATGCTTTTATACCCTTGGAACAATAAATTAAAATTAGACACCCACTTTTTCTAATTTTTTGAGTTTCATCTTGTCACTTTATCACTGCTACCCCTTTTTATTTTGTAGGAGGTGACTTTAAAACAGAAAAAATGATCTCTTCTCATCTCAACCTTTCCTATTTGCTGTTCTTAGGTAACTTATATGATGGATTTTATTTCCTTGACCTGTTTGATGCTTTAACACTCTGTTCTTACCCCTTCTATCATAACAAAACCTTAAAACTTTCCCTCTCTGTCATTTGAAAACTAACATATCTCTTTAAACTCATTTAGTAAGGGTGAGTTCTTTAAAACAATTTTTGAGGGACTTGCCTTTACCCTATCAGTGTCAAAATGTTTCTCGCCTACATTAGGAGGTTTGGAACTCATGTCTTTACCCCATTTGAGATCTCTGAGTGTGGGTGATATTTAAAACATAGTTTCTTCCCCTCTCACTAATTTTACAGAGGCATAATAGATCTGTCTTGCACAGTCACCGTAGTATTTACAATCATGCTTTGTCATTATCTCCCTTTGGCCATATCCTCTCCTTTTGAGACTATGAAATATTGCCAACTTGGCAGACCCTAGAGGTCACCTTCAAGAGCCTATTAAATTATCTCCTTGCTGTCATCATGGAGGTTTCATTTCTAGTTTTAATAATTCTTCAATTCCTGCTTAGTGGTGCTGATGCACCTCCATCCTTGTGGTTTCTGCATTGGCTTCTTGGTTGAAAATACTTTTTAGACAATTAGTCCTAAAAACCCCGATTTTATTTGAACGTAGGCATGTTGTCTCTCCTTTGCTGTGGATGTCCTTTGTGATGATTTGGCCTCTCACCTTACCTCCTTTTCTGCTGATATCAATCTCAATCATTCCCACATAAATGTTTAAGATGGGCAACTGTATTTTTGCAAAAGTTGTGCTTTGACCAAGAAGGCCTTCCTTGAAGGATTTTTGATACATTTTGGACAATCATGTGCTAACCCTCCTTTTCATTTGATTTCATCTTTTGGGCACATGTAAAATAGTGATTTAGAAAACCAAAATAATCTATAACCTATGAAACCCTAAATGGCCTAGTGCGAGGCTTTTTGGACTTGGCCTTTGGCTGAAAACTTGACTTAGGGTTTTTAGGTGTAAAACAAAGTTTTTGATAGACTTTATGCATTACAAACCCAAAACTACTGATTTTGATTTATCTAAAGAGCCTAGAAAGGTAGCTTGAAACCACCAATGCTTGAGACATTTGGTGAATATGGGAAAAGGTTAGGCTACTTAGCAATCCAAGGTGTCAGTAGAAGGGTTAGGCAAGTAAAAACATAGTGGTAACGTTAGAGGTGGAAAAACATAGTGAAAATGAGTGGCATAAGCCCATGATTGATCTTCTGGGAGTGATAGGTTGGCCATGACTTGATAGAGTAGTAAAATAGTAAAAAATTTATCCTAAGGATGATGAAGGCAATGACATTTCTAGAACTCACAATATTCATGAATTTTGTTTCTAGAAATCTAGGATAAGCATTTAGTCATCTATGAAAAGAAAAAAATTACTAATGACTAAAAATATGGTCAACCCTTCTTCTTCGTTGTTTGATACATCTTGTTTAATGTGATTGGACATAAACAATACTCTCTCATTGGCTTCTTCTTCGATGTCATTATCTTCATCGGATGATGAGATATCTTATTTAGAGAGAGATTTCCTTTTGAATCATTTCTTTTTTCTTTTCTTGTTGAATTTCTTAAAGCCTTTCTTTTCTTTTGAGTTTGCATCACTTCTATTCAGACATTTTTTTGCAAAATTCTCAACCTCCCCATAGCTGAAACATATCAATGGATGTTTACCCTTGAATTTTCCCTTACCAATTTTTAGTTTTCTCACAAAGTAAGCATATTCTCCATCTGAAATACCTTCTTCATCATCTTCCTTTTCTTTACACTTGTAGGTGTAGGTTTGTGCCTTTGAAGGTTGTTTCTCCTTATTTGTTTCATAGATGCAGCGAAAGCATTTTCTAGATGTGAAGTACCCTCTTCTTCATCAAGTCTCACTTCATATGCTATGAGAAATCCATGTAATTCCTCTTTACCGAGTTTGTCTAGATTTGCACTATATTCTAAGAGATACCTTTGGGTTGAATCTCCCTGGTAACGTTCTAAAATCTTTCATATAATAGTATTTTCATCAGCAATCTCCCCCAATCGTTCCATAGTGTTGGTTATTTCATCAATGTGTTGGAAATATGTAGCAATGTTGTTATCTTCTCTCATTCTGAGATGCTAAAATTTTACTCTGTAGATTTGAAGATTTTCTTATTTGACATTTGATTCACCTGCATATATATTCTCAAGCTTGTCCCATACATTTTTAGTGTATTTACAACCCAACACCTTATGATAAGCAGAATCAATAAGTCCACCGGTAATAATATTATTTTCTTTTGCATCATTTATCAAATTATTCTTACCTTGTTAATCCACGGTTGATGTAAATCCATTTTGAACATTGTCCCATACTTCCTACCCTTGCACCAAGAGATATACCTCCATTATTCCTTTCTAGAGTCCATGATTATTTCCATTGAACAGAGGTACACCATTCGTGGTATGCTCCATGACCTCCTTCTAGTTGTTAAACTCTTATTGAAGGAACCAAGCTCTGATAGAAATTGTTGGAAATACTGAGAGGGAGGGGGGGGGGGGGGTGAATCAATATTCCTTTCAATTAGTATTATTATTAATCTTTCAGAGCATTAGTTAATCTTCAATTATTATCAATGTTTGTACAATGATAGCAATAAACAAAAGGAACACAACTTCCCACAGTTTTTAAGGTGGAAACCCTCTCCGGGACCAAAGCCAACTGAATGATTTTTGTAATATTCCTAAATTAGGCATGAGCTAGTTGGAATATTACATTTTGTTTTGATACTTTGTTTTATGAATACGAGGACAATGGAGGTCCATAATTCTCCTTAATAATGAATAAATCAATGCCAATGTGAAAGGGATAGATCTTGGCAACTTAATTGAGCACCCTTAGGTGTGAAAAGGGGCTGGAACGCCTTGACTGGGTCAACTTTGACCAAATCAACAACGTTGTCATGAATGAGTGGTCATCAATGAGAGATAGCACAGTTTTAGATGGAGATGCTTTGCATGGAACTAGTGCTAATAATTAGATGGGGCTTAGGGTTTGCAAGCTCATATCTTATTTAAGGAATAGGATGGCAGCCATATTTCATGATGTTGATGTATATGGATTTTCTAAATATATGGTATGTTTAGACATATATCTTTCTCTTATTGTTTAGCTGAGATTGAGTGTTGTTTAGCACCGGGTCTTCCTGATCGGGAATCCCACCTCTTCCATTAAGAAGCTCTTGGAGGAGTCTTGTACCACATTTTCCACTACCAGGCTTAAGGCCAATCTTCATATTTCATTTACAACATATATCCTGTTGAGGGTTAAGTTTTTTTGCAGGCTGTAGCAGTGGAGACTAGATGTGGGTCATTTCATTGCTTATTTTCAATGGAGAAGGCTTCCTTTCCATTGGGAGGATAGTAAGGAAGGCTCTTGTGCATATTTTCAGATCTTGGCATCAGGCCAACCATTTATTTATCCCTACAACATAGTTTACTTCCATATCTGCTTTATTTATGTAGGAGGAGTTGCAAGGTGGTTTGGCACACCATTTGGAGAGTTGGTTTTCTAGTGAAAGGGATCTACCTTTCATTTAGAAGATCTATTGGAGGAGGATATTCTATTGTTCATATCAGATCAGCCACTCTTTCCAAATCTGTATTTTGCATTGGATCTTCAACCCTAGGGCCTAGATCCCTATCTTGTACATGGTGTTTTGTTGAAAACCCTTAAGGGGTTCTTCAAAGGAGGTTGTGTAGTGCTCAAATATGTATTAGATCTATTTTTTGAGGCACATATTAGCCTTAGATCTGTTGTGTAATAATTTGCTATAGCAGCGCATTTAAAATAGCATTGTAACATTCTTCTAGTCTTTATATATAGTAGCAACACCTCTTTTTGAAGGATTTTGTCCATTGGAGGCTTGTTCTTTCTTCTTGTATATCTTATGGCCCATTTATTATGCATATTTTGCTGCTGTTATAACATATGAAAGGTCTTCATATTGGCATCTTGATTTTATATGATGATTTACACTATTTTTCCAGCATTTTGCACTATATTCCTGCTTTTCCCATTTGGGAATATTACAAATTTTCTAACAATTCTTTAATATTCAACTCCAATTGAAAACAAAGCTCCAACTTCCTAGAATATAGAAAAGCATTCTTCTCCAACTCTCACTAGATGGATGCTCCAATGCCTAAGATTCTTCAATAGTCAACTCAATCGATGCCCCAACACCAAATGAGCTAAAACTCACCCTAGCACCACCCTACCACCCTAAATTTTTCACAGGCTTGAACCTGTTGGTGACTTCATGCACCAACCTACCACCAACCTACCACCCTATATAAAAATAAAAGTAGAATGGACTCCCGTACCAGGGAAAATTATCCACTTTACAATGATATAGAATGATGTGGAAGAATAAGAAACACTAGACCATAACCCCAACTATGAAACAACCACCTAATGATGATCCTATACCTCTTGACATTGCCTCTTCAACTCTTGGCAGATAGACACTTGTAAAAATTTTATAATGATGCATTTACAATGATTTAGTACAATGATACCTTTATAATTACTGTATGCAATGCTTCCCACTTGAAGACTTCATGTGGTGAACTTCTTGTTGCTATTCTGCACCTTGATTTCTGCTCTTGTCATGTTACCCTCTGTTGCACCTTTCTTTGCTTTTCTGCCATAGAAAGTCTGGTCCTTTGCAGCCCTTGACAACACATGATTTATCTTTTTCTTGCCTTCTAGGAGCTCGATATTGAATCTAGTGTATATATGTTATTTAAGATCCCCAATATGTCATTTTTGGTCCTATAGTATTCCTCTAAGTCTTCTTTCCAATGCCATAGGCCTAAACCAATTTGGATTCTTCAAGGGAGAGTTATGCCCAATATTTCACAATGCCCTAATTATGGATTGGTTCATTAGAGTGAACTTGTATGGTGTGCCACGTATCACTGTTTCTTCATTCAGATCTAAAATTGATACAGTGAAAACTACAGGCCGTGTACTATCCACCGATTTTTACAGAATTCCAATCTGATACTCATAGAGAGAGTTATGATGATTTTCCCAAGGTCACTTCTTTCAGATGAAGTTCAGAAGCCTGCAAAAACACAGACTTCCATCGATCATATCTCCAAAAATGTTGCGCACCTTGATCTGAAATTTTTACAGGAGCTACCTCAGGATTTTGGCTTCGTCACCTAAGACTTTTAGCTTCTGAACCTTCGCAAAAAAATATATATATAGTGCAAATTCCAAGTTGACCTATTTCAGGTAGCTAAATCCTTGCATGAGGAGGATATGAGGATCACAATTTATCATTAGGTTAATTTTGAGGTCTAAAATGGACCTCCTAAAGAAATTCTAAAATAATAATGGAAATAATAAAATAATATTTGATTACATGATCAAATTTTAGAGGGAAAAAGGACAAAACTACTTTTTCAACTCATATTTTCATTTTATCGCCCAAAGTTCTTACTCAAATTTCAAGCAGGAGTACTAGCTGGATGCAAAATTTAATTGCCCATCCAAGGAGTATCCATGTTGCATACTTTCGATGGATCCTTCTACACAATAAATGAGAAATACATGAAAAAAGTGATTGAAATCACGTTTTTCATGTATTTCTCATTTTTCGTGTAGCAAGGTCCATCAAAAGTATGCAACATGGGTACTCCTTGGATGAGGAATTAAATTTTGCATCCGACGAGTACTCCTGATCGAGATTTGAGTAAACAATTTGGGAGATAAGTTGAAAATACGAGTTGAAAAAGTAGTTTTATTATTTTATTATTTTTTAATCTTTTTATCCTTTTACTTAAAAAATGGTGAATCATCCCCCATGGTTGACATCATCATCTTGAATCCTATTGGTTCTTATAAATCTTATTTTGGTTGTACATTTTTCTTAGGAGGCCCATTTTAGACCTCAAAATTCCCCTAATGTATAAATGCTTAGGTTGAGAGGGTCTTCAAAAAGTGAATGTGGGATGGATTTTAGGAGCTTAACAATTGATCTGAAATTGTGTGAACAAAGTATTTCTTATACAGAGATTGACAGTAGGGGCTTTTATTGGTTATTTCACCTTTACTAGAAAGGATGAAACCAGAAGCTTCTGGCCCACAAACTGGCTCTACCTAAAGAAATATAATGTAAACACTTAAATAGATCCGATCAATGAAATTATTTGTTTATGTGCATAGTATTCATTAATCAAAATTTTATGTGTGAATAAGCAAGTTCAAGTATTCTGCAAAAGAAGTAATGTGGTTTGAAGTGAAACTAAGGAGTTGTGTTCACTGTATAAGTCTGATTGGGAAAAGTGTACTTATGAAAAGTTATTGTATAATGAAGTAAAATCTGAAATATAACAGCAAAAATGCACAGCATAATAGTAAGCATTTGTTTAAGAAATTCACCCCTCTCTTGGGCTACCTCTGTTGGGTCCAAAAGCCTCTAATTAGGCTTTTCCCTCTTTCATTAATGCTCAAATTAAGAATTACACTATGTAGAAAGCCTCAAAAGGAAAAATTAGCTGAAAATTTAGAAATAGAGGACTGAAATCAGTATAAATCGACTATTCATTCACCTCCAATGGATGAGTATAGTCCAACATAGCTGATATTTCATTAGGCCCTGGTGGCTCCACAACCAAAATCGCTGCTAAAATCACTAATAGAGTTCCTTGATGGCTATGGAACCTGTCCCAACAGCTCCAGAATGCTTCAATACCCCAAAATACTAAAACAATCGTCCCAAATGGACTTCCCTAGCCAAAGTTATGGCTAACTGAAGTTTTGCCCAGTGTCACCTAGAAAAACTCCACTAAATGTAGAGAACTGGAGTTAACTCCAGTTAAAAATGGCGACAAATGCCAAATTTGACGACGCGCTCCAAATTTATCGGGAGGTTAAGTTTAATGCTGGGTGGACATGGTCACATGCACCACCGTCCAACCCGCCTATTTAAACATTGTAACCAACAGTTTGAAAACCGCAATGTTTAATTAACCATAACACCAATCCGTTCACATGTCAAATGGTGGTAATTAATGTTTACATATGCGCCGAATGAACTAATGCCACGGTTTCATGCCATAGGGTTCCATGAGAAGGGGGTTGGCCCCCTTTCGAGCCCCGCTCAAACCAATTCAGACATTTAAATATATATGCGCTGCAATGTGATAACAAGTACCACCGTTGGCCCAGTGGTCAGGCCACCTGGTTGGCTCCGCCCCGACCCGGGTTCGAATCTTGCCACGCCAAAACATATTTTTGAATTTCCATTTTTTTTTGACCTTGGGGCCACGTGGCACCCTTTAATTGGTTTCCTACAGAATATTTCACAGAATATTCTGTGGAATATTCCACAGAATATTCCCAAAATATTATGTGGAATATTCCACAGAATATTCCCAGAATATTCTGTGGAATATTCTTTTTTTTTATAAAAATAAATTTTTATAAAGTCAAATTTGACCATCTTTTTTTACTGAAATTGGAAAACTTCAAAGCTGAATATCTTCCTCATACGGCATCAGTTTTTAGTGCCGTTCATGTCTACAGGATCATTTTTCCGAGCTCTTTCCAGTCGATCTAGTTCAGACCAATTCTGAGCAACTTCATTTTTTAGCATTTTTCTACAAGAGACTTGATCTCCTGATCACACCTCCCAAATGGGAAGCTTTTGGACCCCAAAAGCTCTCTAATTACTGAAACTAATGATGTGGAGATGGATTCTCCACTCTTCCACCCTTGAATAAATGAAATCTACCCGATTTCATGAAATGAAGCTTTTGAGAAAATGATAATCTGTCTCTGGAATCAACTGATCGACCATTGCTAAGATTGACGGAGTCATGATGCAAATGATTAAAATTTGTAGAACAGCAATTGTAATATGCAAAAAAAAAACTTTTTCTACATTGATCTAACTTCCCAGAAGACTTAAAATAACTTTCACCTTGCAAACTATTCCCATGGCAAATGCTACCATTCTGAAACCAACTTTTTCCCATGCTGAATTGGGTGTCCTTCTTGCTTGTACTGCTTTGCTTTGACACTTCATCCACTGCATTGGCTGACCCAAAAGGTAATTTGCGCAACATAACATCATATTCTTTCAAATAGAAACTGTTATCAAACTGAGACAAATCATTAGCAACATCATAAAAAGGCGAATGCTCAAAATCTGGTCGTTTCACATCAACAAAGTTAGACTTTGACTTGCATTAACCAGTTTTTTCAATTGACTTGCATGGATTAAAGAAGATTCTAGCTTCTTTTTGTGAGCTCTCACAATGTACTCTTTACCATATTTGAGCAAGTGATACTTATTTTCATGGCGATGAAAGATAGCCTTCCTGTCAAATAAATAAGGACTTCCCAAAACAATACCTGAGATATCAAGCGGCACCCCATCAAGTTCCACTGTGTCAATAAAATGTGCAGTTATTGCAAAGCACAATATGCACTTCCTTGAAACTTGCAAATTGGCATCCTTGCATATCCATCCAAGTGGATAAGGCTTCGGATGTGGAATGGTCTCAATTTTAAGCTGCTTGACCAAGTCTTCAGATATAAGATTCGCTTGTGACCCACTATTAAACAGTGTGTCAATTTTGGTATGTTTTGAAATTACCCTCACATGGAAGAGCTCTATCCTCCTCTTTTCTTCATGAGTATCTTTGTGACAATTCAAAGAGCTAGAACTAAGAGTTGTGTCTTGCACCACTTATTTCCCCTTAATGTTCTTTAAAACCATGGCTATGCTTTTTGTCTTATCTCCTGAGTCTGACCCTAAGTCTTGCTCAACTATTGCTACAGTTTTCTCCTTTTCTTTGGTTTTTTTTTTCTTCTTGTATTTTTCTGGTTTCAGTTCAGGATGAAGCTTCCAACAATGATCTTCATCATGAATTGTCTTTGAATAGTTCTTGCAAAATAAATTCCCTTTTTCTTTTCTTGAATTTGCAACTCTCTTCTTTCCTTTGTTTTTGAAATTACTATCCTCATCAAAAGTATTCTTTCCTCTAGATTCTAAATGTGTAGCCTGCACACAGACTTCATCTAAGCTGGTAGGATTGAACATTAGAATAGTATGTTGTAGATAATTGTGCAAACCACCTATGTATTTCAACAAGGTGTCTTGACTTTGTAAGTCTACTCCAAGTAGAAGTGCTCTCCTTGTAAACTCTTGGGTAATAAAATTGTTTCTTAATAGCTGTAATAAACTCATTCCAAGTTAGAGTTATCTTACCATGCTTTTTAATTTCCTCCTTGGTCTTGGCTTCCCACCAAACCAAAGTTGCTCCATCCATTCTCAAAGAGGCTAATTGGATTTTTGTTTCATCATCATGCAAATTCTGAATTCTTAGATAGACTTCCAGTTGTCTAATCCAGTTATCCAATTTTTCTGGATTCACATCACCATTAAACATCAGCAACTCAAACTTCACATCAAGCTTTAACAAAGGATTTTTAAGAGATGTATTTGTTTTGTGTGACTGATTAACAAAAGTTGAAGAGGATGATGTGGAGGAAGAGGATGACGATGGAGATGGTGGATCACCATTTCCTCCATTCCCTTTCTTAGAATCATCTTTGTCTTTCTTCCCTCCTGAAGAATCTCCTTCTTCTTTTTGGTTTCTAGACCCTTCTCCAGCAATCCTATCATTTCTCTCCTGGTATAGGATCCTAACCATCTCAGTCATGTCCAAGAAAGCTTTTCTAAAGACTCTTTCTTCTTCCTTGGGATCCATTTTCTCATGTACTTCTCCTTCTTTGTGTAGAAGCCAAATTAGGTTAATTCAAGGCTAATGATAGATGAAATGAAGGTGATATAATGGCACTTAGGCCCTCCTTGGTTGAGGGGAACGGGTTATTTCAACCACTGATCTTCCCTCTTTTCAATTTTCTCACTTAGTAATAGAAAAGCACTGTCAAACTCAGAATAACACAATTTTCGTGTCAAATTTCCTCACAAAATTCAAGCAAAACCCAGATCTCTCGATACCAACTGACATGAAATTGTGTGAACAAAGTATTTCTTATATGAGATCGTACGAGGGGCTGCACCCGTTATTTCACCTTTTACCAGAAGATGAACTGAGTCAGTTCACAAACTAGCTCTGCCTAAAGAAATATAATGTAAACACTTAAATAGATCCAATCAATGAAAGTATTTGTTTATGTGAAAAGTATTCATTAATCAAAATTTTATGTGTGAATAAGCAATTTCAAGTATTCTGCAAAGGAAGTAATGTGGTTTGAAGTGAAACTAAGGAGTTGTGTTCACTATATAAGTCTGATTGAGAAAAGTGTACTTATGAAAATTTAATGTATAATGAAGTAAAATCTGAAATATAATAGCAAAAATGCACATCATAATAGTAAGCATTTGTTTAAGCAGTTCACCCCTCTCTTGGGCTACCTCTGCTGGGTCCAAAAGCCTCCAATTAGGCTTTTCCCTCTTTCATTAATGCTAAAATTAAGATTTACACTGTGTAGAAAGCCTCAAAAGGAAAAATTAGCTGCAAATTCAGAAACAAAGGACTGAAATCAGTATAAATTGACTATTCATTCACCTCCAATGGATGAGTATAGTCCAACACGGCTGATCTTTCATTAGGCCTTGGTGGCTCCACAACCAAAATCGCTGCTAAAATCACTTGTAGAGAACCCTAATGGCTCCGCAACCTATCCCAAAAGCTCCATAATGCTTCAATACCCCAAAATCAAAAAAACATCCATCCCAAATGGACTTCCCTAGCCAAAGTTATGGATAACTGAAGTTTTTCCCAGTGTCACCTAGAAAAACTCCACTAAATGTGGAGAACTGGAGTTAACTCCAATTAAAAATGGCGACAAATGCCAAATTTGGCAGCACGCTCCAAATTTATCGGGCGGTTAAGTTTAATGCTGGGTGGACGTGGTCACATGCACCACCGTCCAACCCACCTATTTAAACGATGTAACCAATAGTTTGAAAACCACAATGTTTAATTAACCATAATGCCAATCCATTCACATGTCAAACGGTGGTAATTAATGTTTACATATGTGCCGATTGAACTAATGCCACGGTTCCAGGCCATAGGGTTTCATGAGAAGGGGGCTGTCCCTTAGGGGCTGGCCCCCTTTCGGGCCCCGCCCAAACCAATTCAGACATTTAAATATATATGCGTTGCAATGTTATAACAAGTACCACCATTGGCACAGTGGTTAGGTCGCCCGGTTGGCTCTGCCCCGACCTGGGTTCGAATCCTGCCGCACCAAAACATATTTTTGAATTTCCATTTCTGTTTGACCTTGAGGCCACGTGGCGCCCTTTGATTAGTTGCCTACGGAATATTCTGCAAAATATTCTGTGGAATATTCCACGAAATATTCGCAGAATATTCTGTGGAATATTATTTTTTAATAAAAATAAATTTTTATAAAGTCAAATTTGGCCATCTTTTTTTACTGAAATTGGAAAACTTCAAAGATGAATATCTTCCTCATACGACGTTGGTTTTCAGTGTCGTTCACGTCTACAAGATCACTTTTTTTAGCTCTTTCCAGTCGATCTGGTTCAGACCAATTCTGAGAAACTTCATTTTTGAGCATTTTTCTACAAGAGACTTGATCTCCTGATCAACAATTATTAATTATTGACTTTTCAATGACCCATGCCACAGCCCCATGGAGTTTTAGCCCACTAACTGGGGTTACAAAATTCAAACATGAATATCTCTCAAACTGTGAAGAATTACATGACATGCCATATATCAACGAAAACATCTCGAAGAGAAGAAACCATCAAAAATATTCTTGACCCAGAATATAGTAATTTGGTAGGTCAAAATTACCATGCAATATTGGGGTAGCCTCTGGTGCTTCTTGGGTTGACATCAATGACAACCATTGATCAACAATGTCGAGTTATTTGTGGTCATACATGGAAGAGCTAGGTGTTGATGTGAAGTTGTAAAAACAAACCATTGTTTGTCCTGTATGTCAGCCTGAGTCATTATTTCCACATGTAAAGGTATGTATTTAGTGTCAATATAAATCTTACATCTGTGATTTAATGTGGTGAACATTGGCTTAAATCATGCATGAGCACTGTTGGAATTTTAGGCCTGCCATAAAGAATACGATAGAGGTGACTACCAACTCAAACTTTGTTCAAATCCAATCACCTGTTACAGAGAATCTGAAACAAAGCAGCCAAATAAATTTAATCATGAGTATCACGAGGTGTGATATATAGTTCTGGATATTTACTATCATGAAAAGATATTATGCATGGAAAATTACACCAACATATCATTTTAAATCACTGAAAGAAATGGAAAGAAATCAGTTTTCGAATTTGGTTGTTGGTGAATAAGAAGTTACAGCGAGCATCTTGAGGAGACTAAGTTTTCAGACAGTTTTCATTAAACATTCAACAAGACTTGTTAAGTAAGATTTTCTAATCTTGACTCCTTTTTTATCTAGCAGAAAACTTTCATTTATTGCGTAGATGACTAAAAAGGGAGGAAAACTTAAGCCTACTAAACCTCAAGGAGCTGATTTAATAGACGCCAATCCGAATGTCAGGAGGTTTTTTGTACAGGTTCGGTGGTATCCATTTTTCTCAAGGTTAGGCAGCTCTCATCTAGGAGTAGCCAAGGAATTTTCTCTCTCATTCGATGGACAAGAAGAAAATGTTTATGACCTCAAACTGGAGGTATCAGCGGAATCCATTGTTGAAGCTTTCCACCTCCCACGGGAAGGAGATAAATGGTTCAAAAGGCAAGTTATCACTGCAGGAGACCTTAAAAATTTCATCAATAATGAATACAGAGACCCTAATGGGGCTAAAGAGATTCCTAGCAATTATCTCAAGGATTAATGGGCTGAAACTGTCAACCTCATTAAGATCTACCTTAGTTGTGAGAGGAGGTATACTATTGTTTTTTTGTATCACGATTTTTTTGTTTCACATTGCAAGCATGAAGACCCTCAACCTACCATTCTTCTTGCTCAAAATATTGACTAAGATTTCATCTAGGATACAAACCCATGCAACAGCCTCATATTATAGCATCTACCATAAAGCTCTTATCAAGGTGTTTGTTGTTGAAGAACTCAGGAGAAGAAACTAGACTTGGGAGAATTTCATATTTTACATGGCAGGCCAACTTGCACCTACACAAAACATTCATGCTCAGCAATATCCAACCTCACAACAACATTCTCAACCTACCAAGAAGAAGGAAAAAATTCAAAAATCAACTACTTCATTAGTTGGTAAAAGGACTAAAGAAAAGCTAAGAAGGTGAATATCTACAAGAAGGCTAAGGAGAGAAAGGAAAAGGCTCCACAAAAAAAATTTGAAGAGAAGTTGGAAAAAGGAGAGGGTTCATCTACCAACAAGCCCAAATCAATGAATATTGTGCCTCCTATCTCTCCTTTTCCCAAGGTATATGCTAGATCATGGAGAAGGAAGACTGTAGCGACAGAAAAATAAAAAGAACAGGTGTTTCTGAAAGTTTCAGAAACATACATTCAACATAGGGTTCAAAAGTATTATCAACCCACCAATTCAGATGAGGAGCTCCTGAAGGATGCAGGATATGATATTAGAAACAAGAAAAGATAAAAATATGCAAGACAAGTTTTTGGAAGAAGAAAAAGACACACAAGAGCCAGCAACAAATTTAGTCTGAAATCCAAAGCCCCACATAACCCAAGCTGGATGACCAAAGTTATAGATGTTGAGAGGAAATCTGAAGGCTTATAGATTGTAACTTGCTCAATTGTAGAATCAAGTGGGTTGAAGAAGAAATAAAAGGGTAAATATCCTTCAGGCCAGCAAACAAGAACCTCCAAAAGAGAAAAAATCCAGAAGAGCTCAGAGGAGAAAAAGGCCATTGAAAAAGAGGCAACCACTAGAACTACAAGGTCAAAATCACCAATTGACAAAAAAGCAGATTTATAGAAGCTTGCAGAAGTTGCATCTCATATGAAGAAGAGATAAAAGGATGTCCTAGTGAAATATATTTTTGCATACTAGTTATATTCTGGAACAACTCAGTTTTCAGAATGTTTTAGTTTGCAAAGAATTTCTCAAGTATATTTTTTTGAATTTTTGAAAAGGAAACAAAGAATTACCATAAATTCCAGTATCATTACATTAGTTGCACAGTTACAAGTTTTTTTACTGGAAGTTTTGGTAACATCTATTTTAAATGATTTTTGACAGCTTTCATCTGAATTTTCGAGCTAGTTTAAGGATGATAAGGACTCCTAATGATATGGAAATGTCAAGTGATGGTTGATAAGTGGTTTTGAGGCTGTTAAATGACATATTTAATGAAGACACATGGGATTTAAAGAACCAAGATCATGGAGAGACAAATCAGCAAGAAAGTGGGCAAGTTTCCAGCACATGCAACATCATAGTTCGAATTTTTTTCTTTCTTCCTATCTACATTTGTCCTGTTAGTTATATTTCGATAGGATGTGTCTTTAGTATTCTATAACTCCTATGTAATGAGAGGAAGAGTTGATCCTTATTTTTATGAGACATGGAGTTGGTGCCTCTCTCTATAAATATCATTTGTAAATACCATTTAAGGGTTGGATTTTGGTTGACCTGAAGACTTTTCATAATAAAGAAAACTTTTTTTTTTACTTTATGTTGGAGGATTCTATGTTTCAAGGACTATCTAATGTATGGTGTGTTTCTCTTGTTATTTTATTCTTATAATTTATGAGTTGCAAAAAATAACAAGTAAGAGTAAGAGCATTGTTAGAGGATCTAATAGTTAATTATCTACTGTTTAGACTTCTGCAAATCATCTATATTTTGTGTAAAGCATGCTAGTGAAGGTTTCATGAAGGATTTAAGAGATTCGTTATGCATGTATTATGCTTTCTAAATGGTGTTTCCTTTACATAAAACAAATTTGATGTCAAAGGGCACTCTTATAGCTGTGTGACTGATTTAGGATATGTATATTTCATAGACTAAGTACCAGCTATCTGTCACCTTTCATCTGTCACAATATTCTCCCCTATACTACAAATTTGTCCATAAAATTTATAATTGCAACAAATTTCCAAATGCATGAAGGTCCAAAAGAGTTGAAATCACTTCAAACTCTTTAAGAATCCAATTGACCACTCAAAATCGTTTTCATTGAAATGAACTATGATGTGTAAGGCTTACTCATTTGGAGTCAAGGAATGACTCCTTGCACTAATATAAGGAAGAAGAGAAGGGTAACTTGGATTTGGTAGCTGATGCTTCCCTCATAGCATAGCATTCCATCTCATGTCTTCATGGATAAATTCTGGAGAAATTTTGGGAAATTTTGGAGGAATGTTGGAAAAAATTGAAGATTTTTGAGTCTTTGACAATTTTTGAGACAGACACTAGTTCAAAAACACAGTGTTCCTCATGTTGTGCTTTTGATAGGGGCCTCCAAATGCTAAATTATTTTCATATTTAGATTTCTCATCACTTGTACATCAACTTTAGCCCCTGGAAGAGACATGTCAACAAGTTTTGGTAGGTGAATAGGGCCAAAAACCACTCAAAAAACACCTTTGTGCCCTGTTTTTGAAAATTTCATTGTGTTTTTGGAGAACCTATGGGAGAATGAATTTTTGGAGGGCTATGAGCAGTCTTTCTCAGTCCTTAAGGGTTCCATCATGTAGCAAACAAGAAGATATTTCTCCAACATCTTTCAGATCAGGATTTAGACCTCGGGAAGGCTTCCAAAAGCCTCTTGCACCAAATTCATTGTGTTTTCTCCTGGCATGCCATGTTTTGTTGATATTTTGCTGCTTTTTTGCCTAAAATTCATTTTTCTCAGTTGACTCAGTCCAGTTCGAATTCAATTGATGTAATTTGTCATTTTTTTAGTTGTGATGATGCAGTCATGTGTAATTATGCTTTTTAGAGTAAAAATTAGGTGGATAAATTCTTGTAAATGTCTTTTATGGTCAAATGTATCAGTTTATATATCTTGAGGAGAGTTTCATTAACCTCCCTAGTCTCTAGGTTTTAGGTGAGGGAATCATGTGAAATACTTCTCCACTCTAGGATTTAACCCCAGAGAGAGGTGGAAATGGTTTTTTGTATATATTTATGCATTTATTATTCATTTTAATGGTTGGAAATTAGAGGGTGAGACTATTGTAGCTCGTGCTTCATATTTTATTCAAAAATTAAAAGGACCAATTCCAACTATTATCTAGGAATTCATGTGTATTGATTTTTTGATGTTGTATTTTCTCTGTTATAGCCTTTTATAAATGATATTCATGTACTCTTTCCATACCTTTCTTTCTTCAGTGATATTCCTAAAACTTTGATAAGCATAATTTTTCATAAGCTCTGTCTTGTTTGGGAATACCAATTTATGTTTTCTTCCTTCTATTTTAATGAATTCATGAAACATTTTCATTAAGATCCTCCTTCATTTTCAAACACTACACTACACTGAAAAAACCCTAAACCAGTTGTTATCACTCAGGTTTTCCTAGAAGTTGTGTAAGAGGAAAGTATACCCGAGGTAACCACAAACCAACCTTTTGGATGCAGAATCTAGCCAATCTGCATCCAGAGAGGGCTCTCTCTTTATGATTTATCTTTGTTCTTGGAAGGTTTTAGGCTAGTTATAGTTTCAAGAGTTTGTTTGGGAAAATGGTGGAATCCACAATCTAAGGGCAAGGTTGAGGGCTTTCAGTCCATTGGGCTATGGAGTCAAAGGATGGCTTTACTGGATTTCTATTCTAAACACAAGATGGTATTACAAGGCAAGATAGCTAGACAGAGAACAATCCTTAAAAATTAAAGTGGATGGGATGATCTTGAAGGGATGAAAGGCAGCTAAGAATCTTTCACCATGTTCAAAAGAAAGAAATGAGATGACTACAAACAAAGAGCAATGAAGAATTCTTTATTATAGTAATCAACAATGTTTAATTTAGCAAAGCAAGAGCATTTAAGAATTCATGCTTATAACCAATTTAGAGGAAAACATTAAGAACAATCACATCTGAAATCAGAGTACAATTAAGTAAATTCTGATTCAATCCTTTATGTAAATTATTCAGAAATGGACATAATGATATTATAAACTGATAAAAAACTTAAGACAAAGGGTAGAAAGACTTATTGAATTGCAGTCCAACACATGAATCCTGCAAAAAGTCTTGTACTTCAAATCGTCATCCAGTAAGCCACGAATAAATTTCTCCAAAATGCTTTTATTCCGAAAATCTCAATGTTACAGCAGAGTAATAGAATCCACCCTCAATACTTTCTTTGAGGGTTTATTTATACAAGAAAAACTTGGAAAAATCTCACACTATCCTAGCCCATAATTTGGGGTGACTAAGGAGTAATTTACAAGTAAACAGGGGACAAATGGTCTCGTAGATAGAATAATAAGTAATCGCCTGACAAAATGTTTTCCTTTCTTTTTATGATGTGGCCGGAGGCAAGTACGAAAAGAGCTTGCTGTCGTTCTCTCGAGTACCTCGACGGTTTGATACTTTATCTTCGCCTGACACTTTAAACTCGGG
The DNA here is from genome assembly GCA_034641835.2 of Pinus albicaulis. Lineage (NCBI taxonomy): Eukaryota > Viridiplantae > Streptophyta > Pinopsida > Pinales > Pinaceae > Pinus > Pinus albicaulis. Next base: position 354,388,184 of record CM076581.1, on the reverse strand, counting down.
TAACCTATACTCTTCATCCGTATTCAGCGCAAGAACATTTCACCTCGATAGTAAAGACAAATTCTCATCCTCGAAAATAACTTTACAGAATTTCCCCACAAGTCTCTCCACCCGTTGAATCATTTGGTATCACAGTCCTTGAGTTTTCTCAAGTTCAACTGCTTCCTTTGAAGTTTGGTCTTATACAGTCTTAGCTAAGAACTAACAGATACTTTATTTCATGTTCCAGATGAAATAAATTCCTCACTCTATCATAGATATTTCTCCCTGTTGGTAATGTTGACTCTGGTAAACTGGTAGAACAAGCAGTTGTATTTTGAGCATGAGTATTTATTTTCTTTACATAGTTTTCCAAGTCCATTATTTGATCCTCTGAGAGCATAGGACTTGGTAACCCACTGTCCAACAAAGCTTGAAATTTCTCTATGAAAATATTGATATCAACCAAAATATCTGAGCACTTCCTTTCTAAATTCTGCATGAAAGTTCTTTTTATGAAAACTCTCTTTATTTCCAAAACTATGTCGGTCCTGTCCTCAATCCCTAATACTGCAAGCTGTTTCTTTTTCTGGGTGTTCAAAAATTGAATAAGTTGATTGGCCTGCTCAGGCCTGCCTCTCAATTCATTTCTTGTCCTGTATATTTCTTCTTGAGCTATTTTAACCAAATCATTTTGTTCAAAAATAGCTTGAATAGAGGGCCAAATACCCTTTATTAACTCAATGATACTACCCCAAAGAATTTCATGTATTTCCTTTAAAGGCTTTTCTAATGAAAGGTCCTTCTCCAACGCCTGAACCAATTTTTCTAACCTTTTTATTTACCTAGTGTTATCAGCAACTGTCTTCTTAGATGTATCATATTTCTCCTCCAATTTTACTAATTGCAATTTCGTGGTTTGAAGTTTTGTGACCCTTAGTTGTAAACTTTCCATTTGTTTTATTAATTCATCAGAACTCAAACCAGAAGCATGCACCGTATTACCGTGCTTGTCGACCGTTGTTGGTGCACGGTGGTTGATGTCCTCTGTAGTTTCCTCGGTTTCGCAAATCTTTGTCTCCAATTTCTTTTCTCCGTTTCACCTAGTCGCTCAAAATTGTTACTTAGGTTAAATTCCATTATTTCTTCCCCAGGACCCCTTTAGAACTTTGGTCCTGAGGGTAGCCTGAGGTCGAGAAATTTTAGCTCGCTCTCGTTGGCAAATTATGTTATCATACTTGGTCTTTATTAATGCCTTCGAATACTTTAATGTCTTTGGGTTGTGACCCAAACCAATGATTATGTCTTCTAAAGACTTTATTCTATTATCTTTGGCCTGTGAAGAGGCCTTCTCGATTTGCAATTGTGCAGTTGTGTTATTCAAAGAATCCTGCAGCGTTATAGCTGCCATGGCCTTATTGGTAAGAGTGGAATAGACCATTTCCCAAGTTTTTCTGTGTAGCTCTATCTGGTCCAGAGGATGGATGTCCTTTGCCAAAACTTCAAAATTTGTCCTGATGTAGTCAGCCGCAGTAATGGGTTTTGGCACCTTTGACTTCAAGTGGCTCATTATCATTTTGCCTTGTGACATGTCAAATGCTGACATTAGCCTTTCTTGATTATGGGGAGCCATTTTCATATATTGATCATATGCCTTCATTTTTAATGGATCATTCTTTGCTTTAATATTAATGAAGGTTCTTTTAATATCCCCTGTGTCTGTCTTTGGTGGTCTGAAAGAGGATACCTCAGTACTAAATTGCTTTTGTAAAGCTTTTCTCTTCTGTCCTGTGTTTGTTTCACTAACTGTGCCAGTTAGTTGACTGTCTCCCCTTCCATCATCAAACACTTCATCTATGATTTCCACATCTGGAAGTGGATATGATTTGCGTTTTTTAGTTTGATGTACCTGTGAGGTCCCTTTTGGAGGTGTGGCATCTGTAACCTGCCTCTTCTTTCCTATTTCCACATTTAATGGAGTTTGCAACTCTGGGACTTGTGTGTGCTTTGCCTGTGTGGGATAAACCTGTGATTGTTCAAGTGCTTTGGATGTTTGTGGTTTCTCTGCCATGACCAAAGTTTCAATAACCTGGATTGTAGGTTCTTTTCCTCGCTTTTTGGTTCTTACCGCTACCGGGTGGATTGCCTTTCCGTAATGCCTTACTGTAGTTGTCAATAATATGCCAATTTGGGGTACCTGCACTTGACCACAAGATTCTAGGTCATACTTCTTCTCGAGATATTTCATAATTTTGTTCATTTTATCAGCTTCACTTTCTTCCTCAACAAGTGTTCCTTCAACCCATTCATTTTGATTGGCATATTGTTCTAGATCAGGAATCTTGTGGTGTATATAAGGGGATGATTTATTCTTTAGCCTCTTTTCACAAATAAAACCAAATGGGTCATAAGGAACCCAACGGAAAGTTATTTGGAACTTGCTTTGTAATATAATTTCTGCATCTCGCTCAGCCTCCCTAGAGTTGCAGATGAAAGGACCTAATTGACTTTTGATCCTTAATTGGGCCTTCTTCTTAACACTACAAAAATGGATTACATCTGAATTATTCATTTTCCTGAAATATTCCAAGGCAAAAATCCTCATGGGCACATATTTTGGTAACTTGAATGGATGCAATTCACATCCATAAATTCTGATGACTGTATGGTTTTGATACAAATACCAATCTCCAACTTTATAAGTCCTTGAAAGTTGCAAGGTTTTCTTTATTTCATTACTGATCCTTGGGGGGGAAATTCCTGTCAACAAGGTTGTTGCAGGATATACAAACTGATCAATGAACTCAGTGTAGGAATAGGGGGGTCAGAGGAAGAATGAATTATGGGGGACCAAAATATGACTGACCTAGGATTTCCCTTGGCATCAAGTTTTTGAACAGGGAAAGGGAAATTTTCTGACTGATAATAGATAATGAGATGATAGATGACTGAGGAATATTTAAAAACTTTTTCATCATCTAGCCTCATGAACCGACTGCGGATCTTCGTTGCCATGAAGGAGTGAAATATTACATTTAATCTTAGGAGGTCGCCCGTATAAAGATAGATAGTAAAACTGTTGTTATTTCATCCGTTATATTCACCGGTATTGAACTCAAAGACAGCATATCATATCGAGGATGAGCCTTCCCAATGTATTGAAATAATAAAAACCATAGGGAGGAGACCCCTTAGGCTGATGTTCAGGCAACATGAAATTCTGGCACATGGATTTTAGCTTTTCTGGGGTTAATTGCCTAGTCTTCTCAATCAATTCTTCCATAGACAACGATGTTAGTTCTTGGTCTGGTTCAAAGTGTAACATGGCATTGATAGGCTGGGGAGTAATGGGAAACATAACACTTTGATCAGGAGCTATTACAGCCCTTTGAGTGGGATCATAATTTGAATGGCAATAATGGATGATTTCTGGGAAAAAAATGATTGAAGGGATGAGATACCTTGGGAGATTGGATTCCCACAACCCTATAAGATCTTGCCCCTTTGAGTATTCGTCTCTGCAGCGACAATAACTTTAATAGGGACTATTGCATGCCTTAATTGGAATTATCTACCAAAGGGAATATTCAACTACCAGAATATTCATGAGTGATATTCAAAGTCATTGGCCCATTTTGGTTTCAGATTCAAACGGAGGTTTCGTTTTTCACAAAGTCAAGGATGAAACGACAAATTAACAAATGCGAAGCCAGATACCTGTACGCTAAAACCTTGGGGGAGATCTTGATGAGTTTTAATTATAAATTCGTAGAAAACAGGGAAAACCGTATTGATTATTGTTCGGGGGCGCTCGTGAGATAAATACCGTTTTCGGACGAAAATTGGTCAGTATCAAAGCATGGCGGGAGTGTACCTTAAACACAAGTATAAAATAAATTGAGCGAAATCGTACAGCAAAGTAAATTTCAATCAACGAAATCATGTTATAAGGCGCTCGTTGTTTTCAACAACGCAACAACAAACATGAAAATTGGCTTTATTTACAAGTTAAAAGGGTTTTTTAGTTTTTCGCGGAGTGACGTCATCAATGTACGGGCTGACGTATGGTGGAGGGGCCGGGCGGTAAGTGGTAAGTCCCCGCACCGCTTATGAGCAAAGGCGGTATTAACCGCGAGGGCAGCGATTCCACAAAGTTGTTGACGCGTGGACAGGTGACTAGTCAAATACCACTAATCCCCCGCTGGTTAAAATGCTGACAAGGGATGGGTAGCGGGATGAACGCTAGCCGTAGATCTTACAGTGGGAGATCGGATGGTGGAAAGGTCGAATAGATGTTGGGGTTTTCGCGTGCGGGCCCGACGGGTTTTAAAACACAATTAACTCTATTTAAACATCCCGGGGGGCATATAATAGGCGGAAAGGTATGATTATTAGTTCATTCAGATAATTAACTAATTCCATGGTTATAAAGGAAATAGGGGTCACGGTGGGGTTAAAATGTCGGGTGAAATTCCAGGTGGATGAGCCACGTTGGCGCGGGGTTTTCCAAAGTTTAGTTTCGAATAACTTCAGGTTTTATTTATATTTTGGGTTTAAACATATATATCGTATGTTTAAAGTTTTATTTTTCATATATATGTTTTTATTTTATTATATGGTAAATTAATTAATACAACTAATTCACCATAGGGGCGGGATTAAGGTATAATGATAATTTTAACCAAAGGGTGTATAGTGGGTTTTTATTTTAAATGCGCGGGGATATAAAATACTTTGGTTAAACTTTATAATAGAGGGGTTTTTGGGTTATTTATAAAAAGGGAGTTATGTACTTAGGATAGGGTATTTTACTAGGGATTTAGTAAAATAGAGTTAAATGTAAATATGGCAAAGGACAAGGAAACTCAAAATATTTTTGCACATCTAAGAAAGTGAAAACTTTTGAAGTAAATTGCAATATCTTTTCTTCAACACTTAAAATTAGAATAGCAAGTTATGATGAGGGATTTTTATGGAATTTTGCATGAGTTTCCTAAGTAAAATAGGATTTTACTTAGGACAAAGTTAAAGATGGAAGATTATAATGATGAATTATCTCAAGTGCTTAGGTCTTTTTGATCATTAGGCCGAGGGTCCGGTCCCTCCAAAAGTCAAGGAAATGCCTTGAGCCCTTTTGATCTCCAAATACCTTAGTACTTTGGGGGGAAATTAGTAAAACTTTTGAAGGGAAAATGATGAGGGAAGTTAATGAGTTTTGACTTTGCTTGCTGTGATTTTCCAGTGTATTTCCTGCTTCAGTATTTGTGATGAAAGTAAAGGATCAAAAACTTTGAGCAGCATCATTCATCAGACAATACTCTGCAACACCATCTACCTACCCTGTCTACTTGACACTACCATTTTCTCTTCTTTATTAGGGTGCATTTAGACTTGCAAACCCTTTTCAACCTTTTCTTTTTACATGATAAATCTATCTATTTCTACCCTTATTACATCCAAGGGCTCAGATTAAACTGTTGAGCACCTCTTATTAACTCTACGTATCTACTTAACTGCCAAGATTAAACTGTTTGGTCAGATATTTATTCTCTAATCTACAACATAAAATTGAAATATGATTAAGCCAAGTTTAAACAGTTTGACTTATTCATGAATTGTGGCAAAGGTTGGACAAGCTGCACACAATTGCTTTATTGCAAAAATGAAATAGTAGTGGCATTTGGATTTGCACACTTTCCTTGGTCTATTTTTTGTTTGGGGTTCATTTCTTTCACTTTTTTGACCATTTTATTTTTCTTACCCTTTTGATTTTTCTTTTAGGGTATACCCTCTTTACATTTTTTAAAATTTTTGATTTTTTGGTTTTTCAAGAATATGGAACACCTTTGCTCAAGAAAAAGGTTTGAACATATTCCATAGTTCAATCAAGACAATCATGAAAAATGAAACCTATTGGTATAGGAGTCTAACACTGGCTCCACTTGGGGATGGCTTTTCCTTGTGAAAATTCAAGAACAGCAGGTCAGATGCCTCAAAATGTCTTCAAACTGAAAGTATGAAATCTTCCTTCTTCTGGTAGCTTTATTTTACATATGATAGTGAAACTTTTGGAACTTAGGACCTTCACTTCGGGCTTCAATTCCAAGAAGTCACCATCCAATCCAAAACTGCATTAGAAAAAAGGATATATTATGTACAAGTTAGAAAAATCAAAACATTCTAGTAAATGGGATCAAAATAATGCTTGAGCATTCGACCATTGACGGGTCCTTCTTCAACTTCTGAATTGTCCACATCTTTCAAAAAGTATGTGTTGTTTCCCTGCAAGGCATGAATAATGTAAGGCCCTTTCCACAAGAAATCAAACTTTCCATGTTTCCCTTTTTCTTCTCTCCTAGAATCCCATCTTAGGACCTTATCTCCTAGTTGAAAATCTTCTTCTTTAGTCCTTTTATCAAACATTTTCTTTAGCTTTTCCTGCAAGACTTGTGATCTTTGGTATACCTCTTCTCTGGTTTGTTGCAGGTGGATTGTTTGATTAATTCTTCTTTGAATGTCATTTGGCTCCACTTGAGCCTCCTGAAGTAATTTCATAACATGAATTCCTAAAGATGATGGGAATCTTGCTTCAAGACCATAAACTAACTCATATGGGCTAGTCCCAATCGATTTCTTGGTTGTAAGTCTGTCTGCCCACAATGCATTGGTCAGTTTCTTGTGCCAATTCTTTTTGTTTTCTTCCAATAATTTTTTGATGATATTGATAAGGCTTTTATTGGAGGATTCTGCTAGTCCATTACCCTGAGGGTAATAAGCTGTCGAATGGCCTAAAGTAATATGATATTTACTACAGAAACTAATCATTTTCTTTGACTTAAATGCAGCAGCATTATCTGTTATAATCTTTTCTGGACAGCCAAATCTTGAAAGTATGTTAGTTTCTAAAAACCCTATAATCACTGAATCATTGGCCTGTCTGCATGGGATAGCTTCAATCCATTTAGTGAAGTAGTCTGTGGAAGTTAAAATCCACCTGTGTTGACCTGAAGAAGGGGGATGAATTTCTCCAATAAAATCTAATCCCCATTGTTGAAAAGGTCTTTCTGTGGAAATTGGTTTTAAAGGCAAAGGTAACAACTTTCTTTTACCCTCAAATATCTTACACTTGTGACAAGTTGTTACAAATTTCTTAACATCAGAAAATAATGTTGGCCAGTAAAAACCAGCCCTTAATATTTTGTCTACAGTTGATTTCTAGTAGAGATGTCCTCCACAATCCCCTGCATGAAATTCATTAAGCACTTTATCAGTTTCATCTTTAATAGACAATTCAACAAGATTCCTTCATGATTTTTCCAAAATAGAGTGCTATCTAAAATAAAATATTTCAAAGATGTCATTTTTAAAAATCTTCTTTTCGTTCTGGACAACCCTGGAGGAGCTTGCAGGTTTAATAAAACATGAATTATATCAGTGTACCAGGGTGAATCTAAGAAAGCTTGACTGATCTGTGGAGTTGCCATCTCCTGATTGTCATCCAGTTCATTAATGTCTAAGGCTTGGCAATTAGTTTCAGTTATGAGTTGTGCCAAACCTTGACCTTTTATGAGTTTTGTTGGTTTAATCTCAATATCATATTCTAAAATGGTAGCTATCCACTTACCGCTTTTACCTTCAATTCCATCTTGAGTCAAAATATATTTAACTACAGCATTAGGCACATAAGCTATCACATGAGAATATAATATGTAAACCCTGAAATCTTTAATTGCTTTTACCAATGCAAAAGCATGTTTTTCCATAATATTGTATTTCAGAGATGCATCCCTAAGTGCTTTACTAAAAAATGCTATTGGTTTTTCACACCCTTGGTCATCTTTTTGAAGTAAAACAGCTGCAACTGTGTGTTCAGAAGCAAATGAAAAAATAATAAAATCTCTGTCAATTTTGGGACTGGTAAGAACTGGTGTCCTTGTTAAAGCCATTTTAATTTCCTCAAATGATTGTTTGGCTTCTACAGTCCAGTCAATGCTTGAATCTTTCCTCAACATGTTAGTTAGTAATCTAATTAACTCTGCTAAACTAGAAATAAACCTTCTCAAGAAATTAATTTTTCCTATGAATGCTTGCAATTCTTTTATGTTTCTGGGGTGGGGTATTTGCAAAATTGCTTGAATTCTTTCTGGATCAATCCTAATGCCGTCTTTAGAAATGATGTGCCCTAAGAGCTTTCCTTCTTCCAAACCAAACAATGACTTCTTAGGGTTTAAAGAAATCCCATATTTTCTGCACTTTATAAATACTTGCCTTAGGTGATCTAAATGTTCTTGATCTGTTTTAGAAAAAACAGTCAAATCATCTAGGTAAATAACCAGAAAATCATGTATCTCTTTAGCAAAAGCAATATCCATTGCTCTATGAAATGTAGCTCCTGCATTCTTGAGCCCAAATGGCATTTTGACATATTTAAACGTACCCCATGGTGTAGTGAATGTTGTTTTATCCTGATCATCAGGATGAACCAGAATCTGCTTGTACCCTGAAAATCCATCCAGTAGTGATATTCTTGAAGATCCTACTACCCTTTGCAGAATGTGGTCCATTTTCGGCAGAGGATAGTTGTCTTTTAAAGAAAATTTATTCAAATTTCTTAAGTCGACACAAAGTCTAATTTCTCCTGTCTTCTTTCTTGTTGGTACCAGGTTAGAAACCCATTCTGAGAATCTGATAGGAGCTATAATCCCTGCTTCAAACATCCTTTTGATTTCCTTTTCAATTGAGGGTAATAAAACAGGATTTATTCTCCTAAGCTTTTGTTTAAAAGGTTTCTGGTCTGGTTTCAAAGGTATAGTGTGTTGAATGATGGATGTATCATAGGATTTGAGGTCTTCATAACTCCAGGCAAAAACATCCTGGAATTCTTTTAATAGTTCAACATATTTAACCTTTTGATCTTTTAGAAGAGATTTGGACAACTTGACCATTTTTGGATTTTCTGGGGTTCCTAAGTTGCATTCTTCCATATCAGCCTTCACAGGTTCCATTTTAGGTCTAAATGGAATATCATTTGAGTCAAACAGATCTTCCAAAGGAGTTAATCCTTTGGGCAAATGATTATCCTTTAAATTAATGATTTCTGTCTCATCTTCTATGATCTCATCAGATTCCATGTGTTTCAAATTTTGCATGTCTTTTTCAGTGAATGTGGTTGGATGCAGCATATGAATTGCATTTTCTTTTGAAATTTCTATTTTTTGTTCTTTTCCTTGATCAGATTCATCAATAGTTATATCCTCATCTATATTACAGTTAGAAAACTCATTTTGAAGTGTCAAAAAATTATTGATTTGATTGTTATTCACAAACACTTGCCAATTCAAAAGATTATCTGGTATAGCAGGCCTATGCCTAATTTCAGCTGAAAACTGATGATTAGGGTCGAAAGGTAACTTGCATGTACTAGAAAACATTGCTAAACTGTGAGCATGCAAATTTTGTTTCCTGGGAATCTTGGCAAGTTGAGCTTGTAAAAATGTGTTGAGAATCTCTACAACTGTCTCTCTGTATTGTTTCAGTCTCATGTCTTTTGTTGAACATTCTCCTTTAATCTGTTGAATAATTAGTTCGGAATCTCCTATGATTGATACCCTAATAGCTCCTAACTTCTTGACATGTTTAAGCCCTAATAAAAGAGCTTCGTACTCTGCCATGTTGTTAGTGCATTTGAAATTCAACCTATAAGCATGACCTTCTGCATGATTATTCTCAACATTATGTAACCAAATCCCAGCTCCTGCCCCTAGTTTGTTTACTGAGCCATCAAACTCTAAATGCCATAGAATTTCATGTTCATAATCTTCATCAATTGTTTTAAAATGTTTCTTGACAGGAGCTAGTTGTTTAGTTTCTTCAAGTATTTCTTGATCATCTGGTGTTTCTTGATTTTCAGAGATTTCTTCAATTTTAACAGTGGTTTTGTTCATGGTTTCCAATTCTGGAGCTTCTATTTCAGTAGGGAGATCCAACTCAGCGTTGTATAAAATAAAAGAATCCATATCAGAATGTACAGAGTAAACAGGGAAGTTTTCAGGCTTCTCATGGCTACTAACTAAGTACTTCATCAAGGTTTCTCTATATAATCTTTTAGGCTGACCAAATACCGAAATAGTTGCATATGACATGTCTAGTTGAATAGACCCTCCAAGTTTAGCACCCCAAGATCTAGACAATAACATACCATATTTAGGTGGAATATCAGCAACTACTATATCCATCAAAACAGAATTAGCAGGGTATTGTACCAAAGTGACACACAAATCTTTAATCAAACCTAAACATTTTACCTGACTAGAATCAAATGAAAACAAATCTTTGTACGGTCTGGTAATATCTAGATTTAATCTTTCCATTACTGCTTTTGGCATCAAATTGTGAGATGCTCCAGAATCTAGCATTGCATTATGGAGTATCTTGTCATGAACATTCAGGCTTACATAAAATGGAGGAGTTCCTCCACTTTCTAGTTTGCCATTAACCTCAGGGCCAAAAAGAAGTTTAGGTTGATCATCAAGAATGTTTACTGAATCATCTAATCCAGTAATGTTAATGTTTAGGGACTTGGTAATCTGATTCCTATAGACATCATGTTTAGCCAATTCTGATAAAGGAATAGCTATCTTGAGTTTTCCTATTCAGCCTCTAGATTAAAAGGTTTTTCTGTTTGAGTTTTAGTGTTTTGCACAGTTGGGTCTTCTCTGTTTTTTGGGTCTTCGATATTTTTCTCTTTTTCATGAATGAAGTTTTGTTTTGAAAATGTTTCTGGACTAACTTCTACTATGTCTTCTACATTTCCCACAGGAGGAAAAGTAGTAGATTGTTGTTTATTGATTGGTTGGTTGTCAGAGACATCTTCAATTATTGGATTTGAAGAACTGGGAGTTATCCTAGACAAAATTTGTACTTGGGGAATGTTTTGTACAGGGGGAATGTTACCTTTACCTTTGACATTTTGTCTTGCATTTTTCTGTTTACTATTCTCTGGCACATCAATCCTTCTACTTCTCAAGTTGTACTGTTTATGAACCTCGTAGATTGCTGTGTCATAGCCTTCCTTAAAATCAAAAGTCTCACCTGAATGAGTTTGAAATGTTTCAAGGATGTGGTTCTCTTGATCATCTTGGGATACGAAGACTTCTGGTTCATTTTTGTCATCAGTTACATTATTTATTTCTACATCCTCTATAGGTTCTTCAGAAGTTGAACCTTCAACAAAGTTTTCTTGGAAAGGTGGCCTAATGTTTTGGTCAGGGACATTCTTTCCAATATTTTGATTCAGATTCCTCCTAAAGTTTGGGTTTCTTGCAACATTCTGGTTGTCATTAGAAGATTTTCTTTCAATGGTCTCCACTCTGTCTCCTAATCTTTCCATACCTTTAATGATTGCATCCAGCTTCTTTTCAAAAGCTGAAGGTTCTTCATTCATAGGCATTCTTCTTTCTGCTCTTGCTATGGCTCGTTTTTCTATCAGATTTGCTTCTACACTTACCACTATGCTTTGCATTTCCTCTAGTGTTTGAGGGGCTCTTTCCCTGAGGGAATAAGCAATGTCAGAATCAAAACCGTCTGGAAATTTAACCAATACAGAGTCAGGTGGGGGTCTAAGGTTCTGGGGAACAGCGTTATATGCTTCATTGAATCTAATGATGTAATCTTGTACTGTTTCATTAGGTCTTCTTCACTTTTTCGAATTTCGGCGGAGATCTCGAGAGGATTCTTTTTTTTCTCCCAACTGCTCAAAATGCCTTGCAAAGCCGGTAAATCAACATTACTATCGTATAAGGGCCCCAACCACGTCCCCAACTTTTCCTTAAAGGAGACTGGGACGAAAATTTCCCTATCTTGACATTATTGTTTAATTTTCAACCCTTGACTAGTAACTTGTCATCCTTTTGGTGTGTTGTTGTGTTGTGTATGTACCTGATCAATCAAAAGGTGTGATCTTACTCTGGTAATCTTGGGGCAAAGCAGGAGGGTTAGCTGGTAGCTGTAAAGGGGCGTATCGATTGGCCATTGGAAGATATAGTGGGGTAATAGGAGTTGATGGTCTGGTAGGGGGAGATGGAGGAGTAGAAGGGGTGACAGGTGTTTGAAAATCTTGAGAAAAAGTAACTGAACTTGGAGATACTTCAGTAATTATAGAGATGTTTGAACTTTCTTCAAAGGTTTTTTCAGTCTGAATAGAGTTATGTAATTCTCTGTCAAGATGATGCGAAACAAATCTGTATTGCAAATATTCAAAGAAAAAAAATGGATCCGGGAACCAAACTCAGGATACATCTGAAGCTTTAAAAATTCACAACAAAAGACAAGCAAATCGTGCATCAAAAGGAATGTCATCAATATATATAATTTTCACAGGACAAGATGCAGATCTAGAAAGTGGTCTAGAACTTCCTTTACTCTCCTGACTTCCTCTTTCAGAACTTTCTTGACTTCCTTGTCTTCTAAGAATCCTGGGAATCAGATTTGGATTTTCAAATATTGGTGGTGGATTAGGGTCAGGGTTTGACCTAGTATGTCGAATCCTTTCTGAAGCCAGTTTTCCTAGACTATGTGTTTTTGGATTTTTGGTTTTAATTGAAAGAATAAATACAACTTCTACAAATTCTTCAAGAAATAATGATGTATGATTAAAATTTTCTCAAAGATCCGTTAAACTAGAGAGTCTGATTAAACATTTTGAAACTAAGGTTCAGTACATAAGCTAAATCAGAGATAGACTGAAGCAACATTTATTTACTTTTGCAATTGCAGAGAAAAAGCAATTTCAAAGGCTACCTGGCTGATCTTCAGACTCTGTCTATAGCTTATAAGTGAACAATATTAACAAATAAAGATGATTCAGGTCCCCAGTATGGTCGCCACTATGTTATCACTCAGGTTTTCCTAGAAGTTGTGTAAGAGGAAAATATACCCGAGGTAACCACAAAACAACCTTTTAGATGCAGAATCTAGCCAATCTGCATCCAGAGAGGGCTCTCTCTTTATGATTTATCTTTGTTTTTGGAAGGTTTTAGGCTAGTTATAGATTCAAAGTTTGTTTTGGGAAAATGGTGAAATCCACAAACTAAGGGCAAGGTTGAGAGCTTTCAGTCCATTGGGCTATGGAGTCAAAGGATGGCTTTACTGGATTTCTATTCTAAGCACAAGATGGTATTACAGGGCAAGATAGCTAGATAGAGAACAATCCTTAAAATTTAAAGTGGATGGGATGATCTTGAAGGGATGAAAGGCAGCTAAGAATCTTTCACCATGTTCAAAAGAAAGAAATGAGATGACTACAAACAAAGAGCAATGAAGAATTCTTTATTATAGTAATCAACAATGTTTAAATTAGCAAAGCAAGAGCATTTAATAATTCATGCTTATAACTAATTTAGAAGAAAACATTAAGAACAACCACATTTGAAATCAGAGTACAATTAAGAAAATTCTGATTCAATCTTTTATGCAAATTATTCAGAAATGGATATGATGATATTATAAAATAATATAAAATTTCAGACAAAAGGGTAGAAAACTTATTGAACTGTAGTCCAACACATGAGTCCTGCAACAAGTCCAGTGCTTTAAATCGTCATCCAGTAAGCCACGAATAAATTTCTCCAAAATGCTTTTATTCCGAAAATCTCAATGTTACAACAGAGTAATAGAATCCACACTCAACACTCTCTTTGAGGGTTTATTTATACAGTAAATAATTGAAAATATCTCACACTATCCTAGCCCATATTTTGGGGTGACTAAGGATTAATTTACAAGTAAACAGGAGACAAATGGTCTCGTAGATAGAATAATAAGTAACTGCTGATGTGTTGTTTCCTTTCTTTGTGGATGTGCTGGAGGTAAGTGCTGAAAAAGGGCTCGTTGCTGTCTTTTGGAGTAATTTATTTGCTTGCTTGATACTCTTTGTCTTTACGGATACTCTTTAACCTGTGTAACTGATGCTCTTTCATCTGTACTCATTTTTACCATTTACTTGATAGTAAAGATAAATTCTCATCCTGAAAATAACTTTTATAGAATTTCCAACATTTCATTCCACCATTGATTATCTGGTATCATAGTCCTTTTGAGCTTTCTTAATGTCTCATCTGCTTCTGTGAGTTTGTAAAAGGTGGGCTCATTAGGAAATAGATACTTTATTTCATGTTCCAAATGAAATAAATTCCTCACTCTATCATAGATGTTTCTCCCTGTTGGTAATGTTGATTGTGGTAAACTAGGAGAACAAGCAGCTGTATTTTGAGCATGAACATTTATTTTCTTTATATAGGTTTCTAAGTCCATTATTTGATCCTCTGAGAGCATAGGACTTGGTAACCCACTGTCCAACAAAGCTTGAAATTTCTCCCTGAAAATATTGATATCAACCAAAATATCTGTGCACTTCCTTTCTAAATTCTGCATGAAAGTTCTCTTGATGAAAACTCTCTTTATTTCCAAAACTGTGTCTGTCCTGTCATCAATCCCTAACACTGCAAGCTGTTGTTTTGTCCTGGTGTTCAAAAATTGAATGAGCTGATTGGCCTGCTCAGGCCTGCCTCTTAATTCATTTCTGGTTCTGTTTATTTCTTCTTGGGCTATTTTAACCAACTCATTTTGTTCAAAAATAGCTTGAATAGAGGGCCAAATACCCTTTATTAACTCAATGATGTTTCCCCAAAGAATGTCATTTATTTCATTTAAAGGCTTCTCCAATGAAAGATCTTTTTCCAAAGCCTGAACCAATTTTTACAACCTTTTTATTTCCCTGGTGTTATCAGCAGCTGTCTTTTTAGATGTATCATATTTTTCCTCCAATTTTACTAATTGCAATTTCGTTGCTTGGAGTTCTGTGACCCTTAGTTGTAGACTTTCCATCTGCTTTATCAATTCATCAGAACTCAAACCAGAAGTGTTTACCTGGGATGGCTGTGTTTGCTACCCTGTTGTTGTAGTACCTGTTGTTGATGTCTGCCTGATAGTTTCCTGTTCCTGCAAAGCTTGTTCCAATTCCTTCTCCGTTTCACTTAGTCGCTCGGTCATATTTAGGAGCAACTCCATTATTTCTTCCTGTGAATTCCCTTTTAGAACTTCTTGGGTCTGAGGGTGCCTTGAGGCTGGAAATTTTAGCTGCTTCCTCAGTGCAGCTATGTCATCATCTTTCTTCTTTATTAATGCCTCAATACTTTTAATGTCTTTGGGGTTATGACCCAAGCCAATGATTATGTCTTCTAAAGACTTTATTCTATTATCTTTAGCCTGTGAAGAGGCCTTCTCAATTTGAAATTGTGCAGTTGTGTTATTCAAAGAATCCTGCAGCATTATAGCTGCCATGGCCTTATTGGTAAGAGTAGAATAGACCATTTCCCCAGTTTGTCTGTGTAGCTCTATCTGGTCCAAAGGATGGATATCCTTTGCCAAAACTTCAAAATTTGTCCTGATGTAGTCAGCTGCAGTAATGGGTTTTGGCACTTTTGACTTAAAGTGACTCATTATCATTTTTCCTTGTGACATGTCAAATGCTGACATTAGCCTTTCTTGATTATGGGGAGCCATTTTCATATATTGATCATATACCTTCATTTTTAATGGATCATTTTTTGCTTTAATATTAATGAAGGTTCTTTTAATATCCCCTGTATCTGTTTTTGGTGGTCTGAAAGAGGATACCTCAGTACTTAATTGCTTTTGTAAAGCCTTTCCTTTCTGTCCTGTGTTTGTTTCACTAACTGTGCCAGTTTGTTGACTGTCTTCCCTTCCATCATCAAACATTTCATCTATGATTTCCACATCTGGAAGTGGATCTGATTTATGTTTTTTAGCTTGATGCACCTGTGAGGTTTCTTTTGGAGGAGTGGTGTCTGGAACCTGCCTTTTCTTTCCTATTTCCACATTTGATGGAGTTTGCAACTCTGGAACTTGTGTGTGCTTTGCTTGAGTGGGAGAAACCTGTGATTGTTCAGGTGCTTTGGAAGTTTGTGTTTTCTCTGCCATGACTAAAGTTTCAATAACCTGGATTTCAGGTTCCTTTCCTTTGCCTTTTGGTTCTGCTGCAACTGATGAACTTCTTTCCTGTAATGTCTGTTGTAGATTTGCTGCTGAAGAAGTGCCAATGTGGGGTACCTGCACTTGACCACAAGATTCTAGGTCATATTTCTTCTCGAGATCTTTCATAATTTTGTTCATTTTGTCAGCTTCACTTTCTTCCTCAACAAGTGTTTCTTCAACCCATTCATCTTGATTGGCATATTGTTCTAGTTCAGGAATCTTGTGGTGTATATAAGGGGATGATTTGTTCTTTAATCTCTTTTCACAAATAAAACCAAATGGGTCATAAGGAACCCAACGAAAAGTTCTTTGGAACTTGCTTGTAACATAATTTCTACCCTGCTCACCCTCCTGCAGAGTCATGCATGAAAAGGACCTAATTGACTTTTGATCCTTAATTGGAGCTTTTAACACCACAAAGTATCACATATTAATTATCTATTTGAAGTTCGAAATATTCAAGCGCGTTATTTATGGGCAATATATTCATAAATTTGAATGATGTAATTCACATCCATAAATTTCGAGAAATCGTATGGTTTGATATAAATACTCAAATTCTCCAAATTTATAGTCCTCGAAAGGTTAAAAGGCCGCAAGGTTTTATTTTATTACCGAGTTTGTAATTCGTCAACAAGTTGTTGCTGTTGGCAGACATACAAACCGATCAATGAACTCGCGTAGGAATAGGGGGCTTCAGGAAGAATGAATTATGGGGGACCAAAATATGACTGACCTGGGATTTCCCTTGGCATCAAGTTTTTGAACAGGGAAAGGGAAATTTTCTGACTGATAATAGATAATGAGATGATAGATGACTGAGGAATATTTAAAAACTTTTTCATCATCTAGCCTCATGAACTGATCATGGATCTTGTTGGCTATGAAGGAGGCAAAGTCATATTTAATCTGAGGAGTCTGCCCAGGAGTAAAGATAGATAGTAAAACCAGTGTTATTTCATCCACATATTCACTGGTATTGAATCCCAAGACAAAAGATATCACATTGAGGATGAGTCTTCCCAATTGATTGAAATAATAAAAACCATAGGGAGGAGACCCCTTAGGTTGATGCTCAGGCAACATGAAAATCTGGCACATGGATTTTAGCTTTTCTGGAGTTAATTGCCTAGTCTTCTCAATCAATTCTTCCATGGACAATGGTGCTAGTTCTTGGTCTGGTTCAAAGTGTAACATGGCATTGATAGCCTGGGGAGTAATGGGAAACAGAACACTTTGATCAGGAGCTATTACAGCCCTTTGAGTGGGATCATAATTTGAATGGAAATAATGGATGATTTCTGGGAAATAAATGACTGAAGGGATGAGATACCTTGGGAGATTGGATTCCCACAACCCTATAAGATCTTGCCCATTTGAGTATTCGTCTCTGCAGTGACAATACTCAATAGGGGACTTTCATCAAAATGCAAGTCTTTAATTTGGAAATCTTTATCCACCAAAGGTAAATATTCCAATTCACGGTGGGGGGCATTCAGTGGAGTGATATTCAAAGCTGCCAGGGCCTCCATTTTGGTTCTTGTGGATTCAAAACGGAGGTTTCTGGTTTTCTTCACAGGCTGGGCACGATTTCTTAAATGAAGGAAATTAACACAAATGCAGTTTCAGGGAGCAATTGCACAGTTTTTAAAACCTCTGGGGGAGATCTCAGTGATGAGTTTTAATTATCAATTCAGTAGAAAACAGGGAAAACAGATTTTCTATTGAAGTTCGGGGCACTGTGAGATAAATACCTGTTTTTGGACGAAAATTGGCTTTTAACAGGTATCAGGCGATGGCGGGAGTGTACTCGAACACAAGTGCAGCTGAATCTTGGAGCGAAATCAGATAGCACAGTAAATTTCAATGGAAATTCGAAAATCGTAGCAGAAGGCGCTGTTGTTTTCAATAACGAAAATAACAGAAAAACACGAAGAATTGGCTTTATTTACAATTTAAAGGGTTTTTTAGTTTTTTGAGGTGTGACGTCATCAACGTACAGGCTGACGTATGCAGGGTCGGGCGGTAAGTGGTAAGCGGTAAGCGGTGATCCCGCACCGCTTATGAGCAAAGGTTGTTTTAGTCGGGAGGGCAGCGATTCCACTGGATCTTTGACGCGTGGCAGGTGACTAGTCAAATACCACCCATCCCCCGCTGGTTAAAACGCTGACAAGGGATGGGTAGCGGGGTGAACGCTGGCCGTAGATCTTACAGTGGGAGATCGGACGGCGGAAAGAACAAAAAGATAGTGGGGTTTCGATGTGCAGGCCCGGCGGGGTTTTAAACGCAATTAACTCTATTTAAACATCCCGGGGGGTATATAATAGGCGGAAAGATATGATTATTAGTTAATTCAGATAATTAACCAATTCCATGGTTTATAAAGGAAATAGGGGTCGCGGTGGGGTTAAAAGGTCGGGTGAAAAGCCAGGTGGATGAGCCACGTTGGCGCAGGATTTTCCAAAGTTTAGTTTTGAAAAACTTCAGGTTTTATTCATATTTTGGGTTTAAACATATATATCGTATGTTTAACGTTTTATTTTTCATATATATGTTTTTATTTTATTATATGGTAAATTAACAAATGTATTTAACTTACCATAGGGGCGGGTTTACAGTATAATGATAAATTTAACCAAAGGGCGTATAGTGGGTTTTTATTTGAATGCGCGGGGAAATAAACACTTTGGTTAAACTTTATAATAGAGGGGTTTTTTGGGTTATTTATAAAAAGGGAGTTATATACTTAGGATAGGGTATTTTACTAGGGATTTAGTAAATAGAGTTAAATGTAAATATGGCAAAGGACAAGGAAACTCAAAATATTTTTTCACATCTAAGAAAGTGAGAACTTTTGAAGTAAATTGCAATATCTTATCTTCAATACTTAAACTTAGAATAGCAAGTTATCATGAGGGATTTTTATGGAATTTTTGCATGATTTTCCTAAGTAAAATGGGATTTTACTTAGGACAAGGTTAAAGATGGATGATTATAATGATGAATTATCTCAAGTACTTAGGTCTTTTTGATCATTAGGCCGAGGGTCCGGTCCCTCCAGAAGTCAAGGAAATGCCTTGAGCCCCTTTGATCTCCAAATACCTTAGTACTTTGGGGGAAATTAGTAAAACTCTTGAGGGGAAAGTGATGAGGGAGGTTAATGAGTTTGACTTTGCTGTGATTTTCCAGTGTATTTCCTGCTTTAGTACTTATGATGAAAGTAAAGGATCAAAAACATGTAGCAGCATCATTCATCAGATAACACTTTGCAGCACCATCTACCTACCCTATCTACTTAACACTACCATTTTCTCTTCTTTATTAGGGTGCATTTAGACTTGCAAACCCTTATCAATCTTTTTCTTTTTACAAGGAAAATCTATCTAATTCTACCCTTATTACATCCAAGGGCTCAGATTAAGCTGTTGAGCACCTTTTAATAACTCTACCTATCTACTTATCTGCCAAGATTAAACTGTTTGGTCAGATATTTATTCTCTATTCTATAACATGAAATTGAAATATGAGTAAGTCAAGTTTAAACAGTTTGACTTATTCATGAATTGTGGCAAAGGTTGGACAAGTTGCACACAATTGCTTTATTACAAAATGAAATAGCAGTGGCATTTGGATTTGCACACTTTCCTTGGCATTTCTTTTTGATGGGGTTCATTTCTTTCACTTTTTTGACCATTTTATTTTTCTTACCCTTTGATTTTTCTTTTAGGGTATACCCTCTTTACATTTTTTAAATTTTTTGACTTTTTTGGTTTTTCAAGAATATGGAACACCTTTGCTCAAGAAAGAAGGTTTGAACATATTCCATAGTTCAATCAAGACAATCATGAAAAATGAAACCTATTGGTATAGGAGACTAACACCAGTCACTAAATATTTTTTATCTTTCTCCTTCATATATTTCCAATTGTAACCATTTGATACTTTGACCTAGCTACCTGGTTTTCATCGGTGATCCAAGAGAAAAACCATAAATATTTCAAAACCGTAGAGCTGACCTAAATAGCCTAAAATCTACTCTTCATCCACTCAAACCCTTTGGTTGTGATTTCATAGAGAGAGCCCTCTCTGGTTTTGGCAGGGCTAGCTACCAAATAGAAAGCTTTGTTTGAGGTTACCTTTGTCAATATCCTTTCTCAACCTTGGGACATTGTGGAGACTAACACACCCAGAAAAATAAAATAGAGAAATAAAGTACATTATAAATTGTACATGACATGGTGGCATAAAAATGGGTCAAAAAAAAATATAATGGATCCCACATACATATCACCTATAAAAATATGAGACAAGATTGAATACAATAAT
Source organism: Pinus albicaulis (assembly GCA_034641835.2). Lineage (NCBI taxonomy): Eukaryota > Viridiplantae > Streptophyta > Pinopsida > Pinales > Pinaceae > Pinus > Pinus albicaulis. The sequence continues at coordinate 354,367,826 of CM076581.1, read as the reverse complement.
ATCTAAGTACATGAGACATAATAACAATGAAATAATCCCTGCTAAATAGGAAAGGTCTTTGAAAATATGAATGGATCATCTAAATGATACATGCATGCTATGGACGCTACAAGCGGCTGAAAGTCAACCCATAAAATATGTGGATCTTCATCTGAGGCTATAGCATAATATGAGGTCATCTAGGCATGTAGTGGGCTACCTAAAGGGCCACATCCTCATGAGGTCTGAAACATCTCACACACACCCAAGAATCACTGGTACAATATGTTGAATAACTGAACCATCAAGTATATGAATCTTGATCATGCAATAATGAGCTAAAGTTGAGCGGATGAGAAATAATCACGTTAGAGGGCAATGATGAGTCCCTTTTCCTGATCCAAAGCATCGAACAAGAATGGAATATGGAACCAAAGTAAATTTACCTCTAGACCTATCCTCTAGAATTAATGTGCTGATGTCAACAGAAGGAGGTCCACCATAGGTGAGGCAATGAGGAATCCTTAACTAAGGCACAAGGGATCATAGTAAATTGACTGTGTTAAGACCCCGTAATTTGTTAGATTGGCAAGGGAAAATGTACAAGGGTAACATCAAACCAGTCTTTGGAGTCCTAGGACCTAGCCTTCCTAGACTCAGAGAGGGCTCTCTCTATACTTGTGCAAAATATGTAACTTGATAGCTTTTAGGGTTTCAATTTTACGCTAGTTATAAAGATTAGTGTTTGTTTGTTTGTTTTGATTGGTTGGGTAGGTTGTTAAGAAAAATAGATAGAGTAGGAGAGGTTTATACCATTGGGCTATGGATTCTACAAAAGGTCTATAAAGGCACAACAATAGGTCAAGGATTCTTTGGAGGGCAAGTATAACAAAGCTAAATGGATCTTCAAGGCTTAGGTGAGTGAAGTGAACATTAAATTGTGAACAAAGTAGGTGCAAAGGGAAGTTAAGAATCCTTTTTCAAATACTACAACAAGAAAGGCCTCCAAGAATACTATGCATGAAGACAAAATCAAAGACATGGCATACCATACTTCTTTTACCAAACCCTACCAAGCAAGCATTGAGACAACAATTTAGTAAACCCTAGAGAGTAGGGAACTCCTAACCTCTCCAGCTATCTACCTTCAGAGAAAGAAAACATGCAAGATAACAATAGTGATTATCAAGAAGAAGGGAACTCCTAATATTCCCTAATCATACTATAAAGACCTTCGAAGCAACCATTTAAGATGAATAGAAGGGAATGGAAAATCATAAAGCTCTTCAGTTAAACCCCAACTAGAAATACTTCGAAGTAAAGGACTGAAAGACAATGTTTAAAATGATTTCAAAGGGTAGGGCTAACCATAAACCTTTTTGGCACTGACTCCATTGAATCATTCTTGAGATAGAAAAGATGAGTGGGTTTACAAAGCAACTAAGAATTATCTAAACTAACCTAGAAGAGGAAAAACAAGAAAGCAAGAGAAGCAGATAGACTTAATGTGCCTTTGACAACATACCTTAAGTTAAAATTTATGTTCAAATGCAAGAGAATTATGACACAATATGTAAAACATAAGAAAATGAGAACAAAAAGAGGAAAACATCACCATTATATGTGTTCATGAATCCTGCAAAGTGCTTGTCTCGTTGATATTCATTTCATAGCCTTCATAATGCTCCAAAAACAAAAAATCCTCACAAGCCAAAGTCTATGAGGTTTTTCTCCACAACGAACCAACATGTAAAATGAGGCCTCAATGTTGTATTTAACAAGCAAGGAGGACCAAAACCCTAACTAGGGTTTCCAAAATATCATAAATGCACCATAAATGCCATTTTTGTCCATTAAGACCATGCAAGGCCCAAGGCACAAAATATCTAATGTAATAAATGAAAAATAACTTCTAACACCTAAATTTGGAGTGGTTTTCCCAAAAAACTAGCAAATGTCTATTTTCCATAAATTTGTGTCTTTTTTTGACTTTGCAGGCAACGACACAGCTGTGAGGTCCAAGGGCATAGTGCCTCCATTGGAAAAATGGGTCATCTTACAGCTAATTTTTGAAGGCCTTCCCGGTGTCAGAATGAGCCCCGTGATAGCTCGTTAGAAAGCTTGTCAAGTCTACGTTCCGAAATAGCCCTTGGTTTTTTTATTGAACTTCAGTTACATATTAAAAAACCAAATCTCCCAAGGCTACTAACAGCGCAGTGCCAACCCTGAAAACTGGGCAGAAAGGTGAATGTTTGCATGTTTTTTACCCTTTTGGAGGATGAAACCTGCTCTAAATGATCTGAAATTTTGTGTGTATGATTCCCTTGGCCTAAGGAACCTAAAAATGTAAACGATTCCTCAAATGGATCCCTAAAGGGAAAGCGCAGTGCCAAGGGCGTTGTGCCCTTGCCCTAAAAAACAGTAAAAAATCCAAACACTTCAAAAACTTGCCAAACTTTTGATTTGTGCTGCTGATTGGGTTTGGGATGTTTGTAGGGGGTGGATTAGCCAGTTTTTTAAGGTTTTATTTGTCTTTAGCCTCTTTGGCCCCACCATGTTATTTTCATAGGCCTCTTTGTTAGTAGCCTTACTGCTTTCTTCATGGCTCAATGCTCCCTATTTTTGCCTCATCTTCATCATGATTATTATTTCCCTTTTCCTTGCTGCTTTTTTCATTTGTATCCTCACTGACCTCAAGCCTATTATCAGCACTATTATGTGCCTCACTAGTCTTGGTTTCAGTCTTCACTACTTGATTTCTTATTTGCATCAGCTTCCTTCTCTTGACATGTTAATTACTCTGCCTTTGACAACACCTTGTATTGATTACAATTTGATATGAAGGAAGGGAATGAAATTGTCAATCTTTTTGTAATGTAAGAGACTGATTATTATGTTAAGCTTTAATGGATGACCAATCTCAAACCAATGCAACCACCTCAATTTTCCCCTATTTCTAATTGATATTTTTGTGTAGGCAGATGAGGGAAGGACACACAGTGTTTTCAACCATAAAATGCAGGGTTCTTTCTTTAGGGTTTCCTTCCTTAGGTATTCAATCTCCCTAAGTTACGAAGCTCCACAATGCTTGACAAGGGCTTGATGAGTTGTACCTACCCCTGCTAGTGCTTGGAGAAGCCTTGGTGATGATTTGAAGAAACCTTGACTTGATTTCGAGGGATAATTAGCTTGGAGGGCCCTCCTAGCTAAACACGTAGCGCCAACCTGGGCCTGTCATGCAAGTCGAGCAAAGGCGCAGTGCCTTGCCAGGTGCGCAGCACCCAGTTCTGAGCATTGTGGGTCAGTCGGAAAAAGATTGGGCAAGGGCGCAGCGCCCTGCCAGGTGCATAGCACCTACCTCTAAGCACACAATGCCTTAATAAAATGAAAAGGAAAAAATGCGAGGCGCACAGCGCCCGACTCCAGGCATGCATCACCCTACCAGGCGCACAACACCTGAGCACTTAGCCAATTTTTTGGTTTGAAAACTCAAAAAAAATTCTCCCTTTGAAATTTCTAATTCTTTTCAAGGGCACAATAATTTGTTTGAAATGTTAAATGAGTTTCGATGGGCTCATGAATTCAACTTATCTTTGCAACCCACTTTCTAACGTCTTAAACCTTTTTCTCTTTCACTAATATCTCTTTACCTTGTTTACTTTGTAGGTGACTGAAAAATACTTGAGGTGGCTCTTTCTTTTGCCCTTTAAAGAGTTGACATGTTTCTCTTGATGATTTGTGATGTTTGTAGATACTAGCATCCTCCAATTTTATGTGGTTCCCATTGTGCATATCAACTCAACCTTTCACCTTTTGTTACTAACTATCTTACATTGTTTACATGCAGGTGATTGAAATGATGGGATTGACCTGCCTTTTACTTCTTTGGCTAGCAATTTGAGCTTGGAAATTTTCAGGATGCTTACACACACTGGTGGTTTCAAAATATTCCTTTATCTGCACTATGGAGCTCAAACCATCTTTTTATTTGCAAGTGGTTGAAAACCTAGATTTTTCCGTTCTTTTGCTATTTATGCATGACAAGTTCACCTTTCACAAGTTAGATATATGATCACAGTGACATCTTTAAAAACCTCTTTTCTTCCACCATGAAACTCAACTTTGTCTTTTCCACTTTATAGTTTTACACTGTTTGTAGGCAGGGCGACAAGATGTCTTCATTGAGGAGAAGACCTCCTACCTCACCAACTTTCTGCATGATAGACCCATTAACACTCCTGAAAGAATGTCAAAGTTCACATTTACCTCTTGCAGACTCTAAAACTGAATGATAGTATTCTTTGGGAATGATGACCTTGGAACACATGAAACCCTAATTGACCTAGTGGGGGGTTCTTTGACCTAGTCCTTAACTGAAAATGGGTTTGGAGGCTTCAAGTGTAAAAATAAAGTATTGAATAAGTTATGTATTTGAAGATCCAAAATGTAATGTACTTGATTTATCTAAGGAACCTACAGAGATAGTTTTGAGACCATCAATGTTAGTTTTGAGACCATCAATGTTTGAGGAACTTGGGGATAATGGGCATGAGTTAGGCTATAGGTAAACCCTAATGTGAAATGGAGTTATGGGCAAGGAAAAAAAGAGTATTGAGGTCATATGCAGGAATAGGATGGAGATGAGTGGAATAAGCCTATAAGAAGTCTTTTGGGAGTAGCAGGGTGACCATGGAATAGAAAAATGATAGGATAGTGAAAATTTTCCATAAGGATAATGAAGGTAGTGAGATTTATAAAACTCACAATGTTCAACGAATTTTATTTTTAGAAATCTATAACCAATATTTATTCATCTACAGATGGTAAAAATTACTGATGACTAATAGAAGCTCCACTTGGGGAGGACAACTCCTTTTCAGGAGGTGTCCAGGACCTCAAAGTTTAAATCTATGGGTTTTGAAGACCAGTACCTTACTTGTACTTGCAAATCCTTCTTCCTTAATTTGATGTTATCTTGAAGCTATGATCTCATAAAATTTGAAAAAACATAATTGCTTCAATCTCAGTTTTACCTGCCCATCCTACTTTGCCTAACATTTTTTTCTTCTTCCAAGTGCACTTGGACTGGAAAACACTTGACATTCTTTTCTTTTAAACTATTAAAAACTATCTACTTGTACCCTTATCACTCCCAAGAGTTCAGATTAGGCTAATGAACTCTCTTATTCTCTACCTAGTCTACTCATTTTTCAATATTAAGTTGTTTTACAAACTTTATTCTCTAACCTACTGACATGAAATTCAAACATGATACAACCAAGTTTAATAAATTTTATTTGTCATGGGTTGTGGCATTCGGACAAGCTGCACACAAACATTATTTTTGTACAAGTGAAACTAGAAAATTTAGGGCTAATAATTTAGAATTGGTTATGCATCCCTCTCTTTCTCCTTTGGTTCAGATTTGAGCTCTGAAACCAAATCTCTTTTCCTAATATAATCTACTAATAAACCAATTTTACATGACTTGGAAAATCCTCTTCTCACAAACCTATCAGCATAATTTTAAAACATGTACAGTCATGATTAGGCTAGATGACTGAAAAAGACTCTCTTTTCTCAAAGGTAGTGGCATTTAGGCTTGCACACTTTCAGAAATACTCTTTTTTGGGTATGGGGTTGTACCTATTTTTTAAAACTACCCTCTTTTTCTTCTTTTCTCTGTTTTTGTATTTTCATTTTCTGTCAAAAGAATCTGAAACTAAATCTAGAAATATGTTCATAGTGTTGAGTGTATTTTCATACCTATCTATCCTAATCTAATTTACATATGATACATATCTATTTGGTGAACTTACTTTTCCAATATAACCAATCAAATAGATGGTTCCATGAGTGATCTTGTTTCAGCTCTTTGAGTGTGCTGAAAAAATAAAAATGCCACTCCCACCTTACTTGTGTTTGGACAATAGTGCCTAAAATTTTCTTTAGACCTTGCAGCAAACTGCTCTTGACATAACATGTTTCCCTTTCAGATGCTTCTAAGAAAATAGAAAAGGGATCTTGAAACAATACCTGGCTTAGAAGATTTGAGTAATAAGATTCATTCAAGACTACTCCCTCATCCACTTGGCCAAGCTTGAGATTCTTTTGGGAAATAAACTCCACCTCTTCCTTATGATCATATGTACTGGCAGCCTCATCATGTATTTCAATGTTTTCTTCTAGCAAAACTGATATGCCTTGATGGAGTGAGCTGAATTATGTGTGAAGGCCATCATGTTGATGAGGAGGAGGACTCTTTGGCAATAAATATTCTTAATAAGGTAGTACAACAACTCTCTGGTGATTATCAATTTCCAAGACTTCATTTGCAATTTGAAATTCAATGGGACTTGGTGGCTGCAAATCTAGAGCTGAGGAGAATTCTATGTCATAAATTGTTTCCTCATCCATTTCATTAAAGGCTTCTCATTAACAACTTGCTCAAGAAGTTCATTATCTTCCCTAACCCCAACATCAAAACTGAAAGAGTGATGATTTCCAATCACATGAAATTTATTTCTGATGGATAGAAATGAAGTATAAAAAAGAGTCAGAGATCCTTCACTTACTTCCAAATTTTCTTGACTTTCCTTATCAATGTCATAGATGATATGTATTGGTTGATTACTATTTTGATGAAATTGAACTTCCTCCCACAAACTAGTTGCTTATTGCTCTACAATATTAGCTTATGTTTGGAAAACATGACCATCATCATACTGATCACACTTTGGAAAATTATCAAAATAAGTAATGTCACCAATCAAATATATTGGATTATTAGTTTGTTTTTCTTCAAATTGATCTACACATCCATTTTCTGATCTGTGATAGCTAGGATTAGCATGAGAATGAATAGAATTATTATGTTCATATGAAGGTTTAGAGGTTGGTTGTATGTTTAGAATCTGATTTATTTCCTCTTCAGTAAAAAGAGGAGGCATTTTTCTCTTTCTTTGGATAACACTACAACATTTCTCTTTCTCTGTTGAAGGTTGATTTTGAGGTTGAATATCTTCTTGAGCCTCACCTAAAAGATATGGTGAATCATCATTTGTGTCTTCAGAGAGATCCTGTGGACTTTCCTTTATATCCTGATTGATTCCATCCTCAACCAACTCCTCTTGGTTGTCATAATAGTTTTCTTGAGTATGAAATGAATGTATTTCTTCTAATAGACTTTCAGGATGCCAATTTCCTAAATCTTCATCAATGTTTACAAGGTATTGTATGAGATCTTCAGATTGATCACAATAATTTTCAGCTAATGATAAATATGAACAATTTTCGTTATAATGTTTATAAAAAACCTTGTAGAAATCCCTTAAATAAAATAAACTAACAGGGTCTAGGCCTTCATACCATTTCCTTTCCTTACCTTCTAATGTCCCCATGAACATTTCATGAGGTAGTATTCATGCCATTCAACTTTTAACCTCCATACATGTATATGATATTTGATGAGATGTAACAAGGGGTTATAAAATTTTTCATCTTGAAACATAGGCAAGTTTGAAACCCAATCGATCTGAGGCATTTTGTGAGGGAACCCAAGGATGTGATCTATGTTCATTGGAGCATATCTCTATTGTATCCTTGGATCCATGTTTGTAAATCAAAAAGGGTCACTGCATCTTTTCAACTAGTCTAGAGTTCTCTACCAGTGGAGTCTTTAGGTATATTCAGAGTTATGGAGTCGCTAGGTGGATGATTTCAAATTTTTTTTCCACCATCATCATGATTAATGCATTCCTATCGTATTATTTGAGAACTAGTGGGGTTAGTAGGTGTATTGGAGGCCAGTGGAGTCACTAGTTGGAGGATGCTTATTTTTTTCCACCATCAACAACTAAATACCAATCTGAGGATGTTTGTGGGTTTTCTGAGTTCCTAAGGAATACTTATATTGTCACTAACTCAAAAGGTCCCATCGTTATCGCGATTATGTTAGGTCCCCATAATTTTTCAGATTGGTAAGGGAAAATGTACAAGGGTAACATCAAACTAGTCTTTGGAGTCCTAAGACCTAGCCTTCCTGCACTCAGAGAGGGCTCTCTCTATACTTGTGAAAAAGATGTAACTTGATAGCTTTTAGGGTTTTGATTTTAGGCTAGTTATAAAGATTAGGGTTTGTTTGTTTGTTTTGATTGGTTGGGTAGGTTTTCAAGAAAAATAGATAGAGTATGAGAGGTTTAGACCATTGGGCTATGTAATCTGCAAAAGGTCTAGAAAGGTGCAACAATAGGTCAAGGATGCTTCAGAGGGCAAGTATAACAAAGCTAAATGGATCTTCAAGGCTTAGGTGAGTGAAGTGAACATTAAATTGTGAACAAAGTAGGTGCAAAGGGTAGTTAATAATCCTTTATCAAATAGTACAACTTAAAAAGGCCTCCAATAATACTATGCATGAAGACAAAATCAAAGATAAGGCATACCTTACTTCTTTGACCAAACCCTAGCAAGCAAACATCGAGACAACAATCCAGTAAACCCTAGAGAGTAGGGAATTCCTAACCTCTCCAGCTATCTACCTTTAGAGAAAGAAAACATGCAAGATAATAATAATGATGATCAAGAAGCAGGGAACTCCTAAGATTCCTTAATCATACTATAAAGGCCTTAGAAGAAACCATTTAAGATGAATAGAAGGGCATGGAAAATCATAAAAATCTTCAGTTAAACCATAACTAGAAATACTTTGAATTAAAGACCTCAGAAACAATGTTTAAAGTGATTTCAAAGGGCAAGGCTAACCATAAACCTCTTTGGCACTAAATCCATTGAATCATTCTTGAGATAAATAAGCTAAGTGGGTTTACAAAGCAACTAATAATTCTCTAAAATGACCTAGCAGAGGAAAAACATGAAAGAAATAGAAGAAGACAGACTTAATGTGCCTTTGACAACATACCTAAGCTAAAATTTCTGTTCAAATGCAAGAGAAAGATGACACAATATGTAAAACATAAGAAAATGAGAACAAAAAGAGGAAAAAATCACCATTAGATGTGTTCATGAATCCTGCAAAGTGCTTGTCTCATTGTTATTCATTTCAGAACCTTGACAATGCTCCAAAAACAAAAGCTCCTCACAACCCAAAGTCTATGAGGTTTTTCTCCATAATGAACCAACATGTAAAGTGAGACCTCAATGCTGTATTTAACAAGCAAGGAGGACCAAAACCCTAACTAGGGTTTCCAAATATCATAAATGCACCATAAATGCCATTTTTGTCCATTAAGACCATGCAAGGTCTAAGGCACAAAATATCTAATGTAATAAATGAAAAATAACTTATAACACCTAACTTTGGAGTGATTTTCCCAAAAAACCACAAAATATCTATTTTTGATAAATTTGTGTCTTTTGTTGACTTTGCAGGCAAGGGCGTAGTAGTGAGGTCCAAGGGCATAGCACCCGCACTGGAAAAATGGGTCATCTTGCAGTTAAGTTTTGAAGGTCTTCCCGGTGTCGGAATGAGCTCCGTGACATCTCATTGGAAAGCTTGTTGAGTCTAATTTCCAAAAGTGCCTTGGTTTTCCGATTAGACTTCCGTTACCTATTAAAAAACCAAACTTCTCAAGGTTGCTAAGGGTGCAACGCCAACCCTGAAAATTGGGCAGAAAGGTGAATGTTTGCAGGTTTTTGACCCTTTTGGAGGACCAAACCTACTCCAAATGATCTGAAATTTTGTGTACATGATTCCCTTGGCCTAAGAAACCTAAAAATTTAAACCATTCTCAAATGGATGCCTCAAGAAAAAATGCAACGCCAAGGGCGCTACGCTGTTGGCCCTAAAAAATAGTAAAAAATCCAAACACTTTAAAAACTTCCCAAACTTTGGATTTGTGCTACTGATTGGGTTTGGGATGTTTGTAGGGGGTGGATCAGCCAATTTGTTAAGGTTTTCTTTGTATTTAGCCTTCTTGTCCCCACCATGTTTTTTTCTATAGGCCTCTTTGTTAGTAGCCTTACTGCTTCTTCATGGATCAATGGTCTCTGCTTTTGCCTCATCTTCATCATGATTATCATTGCCCTTTTCCTTGCTTCTTTCTTCATTTTTATCCTTATTGACCTTAGGGATCTTATCAACATTGTTATGTGCCTCACTGGTCTTTGTTTCAGTCTTCACTTCTTGATTTCTTATTTTCTTTAGCCTCCTTCTCTTGGCATGTTAATTACTTTGCCTTTGACAACACCTTGTACTGATTACAATTTGATATGAAGGAAGGGAATGAAATTGTCAATATTTTTGCAATGTAAGGGACTGATTATTATGTTAAGCTCTGATGGATGACCAATCTCAAACCAATGTAACCACCTCAAGTTTCCCCTGTTTCTGACTCACAGTGTTTTCAAGCATAAAATGTAGGTTTCTTTCTTTAGATTTTCCTTCCTTAGGTCTTCAATTTCCCTAAGTTACGAATCTCCACATTGCTTGACAAGGGCTTGATGAGTTGTACCTACCCTTGCTAGTGCTTGGAGAAGCCTTGGTGATGATTTGAAGTAGATTTGACTTGATTTGGAGGGCCCTCCTGGCCAAACGCGCAGTGCCAACCCGAGCTTGTCGTGCAAGTTGGGCAAAGGCACAACACCTTGCTAGGCGCGCAACGCCTAGTTCTGAACGTTGTGGGTCAGTCGGGAAAATATCAGGCAAGGGCGCAATGCCCTACCAGGTGCACAACGCCTTAATAGAATGTAAAGGAAAAAATGCCAGGTGCACAACGCCCGACTCTAGGCATGCATTTCACTGGCAGGCATGTAGCACCTCAACACTTAGCCAATTTTTTGGTTTGGAAACTAAAAAAAACTTCTCCCTTTCAAATTTCTAATTCTTTGCAAGGGCACAATAATTTTTCTGAATTGAAAATGAGTTTTGATGGGATCATGAATTCAACTCATCTTTGCAACCCATTTTCTAAGGTCTTAAGCCTTTTTCTCTTTCAGTGATATCTATTTCCCTTGTTTTCTCTGCAAGTGACTGAAAAATACTTGAGGTGGCTCTTTCTTTTTCCCTTTGAAGAATTGAACTATTTCTATTGATGATTTGCGATGTTTGCACAAAGTAGCATCCTCCAATTTTCTATGTTTACCATTGTGCATCTCAACTCAACCTTTCACCTTTTGTTACTAACCCTCTTACATTGTTTAAATGCAGGGGACTAAAATGATGGGCTTGACCCTACACTTTACTTCTTTGGCTGGCACGTTGAGCTTTGTAATTTTCAGGATGCTTACACACACTGGCAGTTTCAAAATCTTCCTTTATCTGCACTATGGAGCTCAAACCATATTTTGATTTGCAAGTGGTTGAAAACCTAGAGTTTTCCTTTCTTTTGCTATTGATGCATGACAAGTTCACCTTTCACAAGTTGGAGATCTGATCACAGTGACATGTTTAAAAACCCCTTTCTTCCACCATGAAACTCAACTTTATCTTTTCCACTTTGACTGGTAGTTTTACATTGTTTGTAGGTAGAGCTGCAAGATGTCTTCATTGAGGAGCAGACCTCCTACCTCACCAAATTTCTGCATGATAGACCCTTTAACACTCCTGCAAGAATGTCAAAGTTCACATTTACTTCTTGCATACTATGAAACTAAATGATATTCTTCTTTGGGAATGATGACCTTAGAACACATGAAACCATAATTGACCTAGTGGGGGGTTCTTTGACCTAGTCCTTGACTGAAAATGGGTTTGGAGGCTTCAAGTGTAAAAACAGAGTATTGACTAAGTGATGTATTTGAAGATCCAAATCCAATGTACTTGATTTATCTAATGAACCTACAGAGATAGGTTTGATACCATTAATGTTTGGGGAAATTGGGGATCATGGGCATGAGTTAGGCTATAGCTAAACCCTAGATTTGAAATGGAGTTATGTGCAAGGAAAAATAGGGTAATGAGTTAATAGGCAGGAAAAGGATGGAGATGAGTGTCACAATACTATAAGGAGTCTTTTGGGAGTGGCAGGGTGACCATGGAATGGAAAAATGATAGGATAGTGAAACATTTCCATAAGGATCATGAAGGCAGTGAGAATTCTAAAACTCACAAGGTTTAGGGAATTTTGTTTTTAGAAATATATAACCAATATTAAGTCATATACGGATGGTAAAAATTACTGATTACTAACAGATTGATGGAATGAAAAAACGGATGATGATGGAATAGGATAAACTGTGTAGTGGACGGACAAATTCCCTTGTTAGAGAATAAAAATCATGGATGACCTGGTTGCAACTAACTCGACTTTGAAGGGGATGGGAGATAGTATGACTGGAGGCCAAAATGGACAACATGAGAGAGAGATAAGGAAAAAATGGATGGAATACTATAACAAGAGGTAAAGTGACTTGGGAAAGACTCCATGAATGAGATGGTGACTCAACTCGGATGATCTAAACAAGGGTGACTCAATGATGCTGCCACATAGAATAGGCTCGGCAGGGACCATGAAAACATGAGAAAACGATGGTTACTCATGAAGAAAATCCAGACATGCATTGAAAAGTATGAAGGAAAAGTGGTGCCCCAAGTACAAGCAGCGCAAATAAAGAATTCTGATTTTAAGAGGCGGAAAAGTGACCGTTCTTGGAAAAATGGCTTCCTGGTGAAGTGTAAAATTACTTAAAAAAAAATGATACCCATTATATTTCTTGGTGGGATATTTCTAGCAGTGCTGACTGTTCATCAAACTGAGCTACGGTTTCGTCGCAATTGGTGAAGGAAAATTTAGGGTTTTTCTTTTAATAGGGCGATTTCCCTCCAATTTGATTCATTTGCTAGTGGAGCTGTGGTGAAATTGGAGAGGATGAGAAGGCCCTAAATCTTGCAAAAATTTTAGCAGACAAACCAACCATTGGGATGAGGATCCGTCAGCTGGAGGTAGGTGGCCTAACCTTCCTATTCATTTTTAGCAGTTCAGTTTTTATGATTAGGTGCCTGGAGCTTAGGAAGAGATCTCTCCCCTTCCTCACGACTAGCTTGCACCTTTTAGAGCCTATACTACAACCTGTCTCGTAGTTTCCAGAGGGGAAAACTACTAGCTCATAGTTGCAGAGGCTGAAAAGTGTGAGTTAGCCTAATGTTTTTTGGCTGAGGACCAAGACTTAATGGATTATGATGTATTTTACCTTCTCTAAGTTGAAAGAAATCATGGTTTTGTGCTGGTATGGAAAAGTTGAAGATCAACTATTGAGAGAGGGATTTGGATGTTCTTCGTGTCGCGATCCAGGGGGATCAGGTGCTCCAAGGAGAAATTGTGAGGTATGGGGCTCTCAAGTGTTGATCAGCAGTTGTCATTGATGTCAACCCAAGCAGCACTAGGGGCTAAACCAATATTGCATGGGAGTTTTGACCTACAAAATTACTATATTCTAGGTCAAGAATGCTTTTGATGGTTTCTTCTTGTCAATATGTTTCTATTGATATATGGCACGCCACGTAATTCTTCACGGTTTGAGAGATATTCATGTTTGAAGTTTGTACCCGCAGTTAGTGGGATAAAACCCCATGGGATTGTGGCATGGGTCATTGAAAAGTCATAATTAATATTTTTTAAGCTCCTAAAATCCCTCCCACGTTCACTTGTTGAATCCCCTCTCAACCTAACAATTTATATAAATTGTGATCCTAATATCCTCCTCATGCAAGGGATTTCGCCATCTGAAACAGGTCATCGTGGCATTTTCGCTCTAATTTTTTTTTATACGAAGGTTTAGAAGCTGAAATTTTTATGAGGCAAAGTTGAAATCATGAGGAAGCTGCTATGAGAATTTCATATCAAGGTGCACAGTATTTTCGGAGATATGATCTATGGAAGTCAGTGTTTTTGGAGGCTCCTGAAATTTATCTCAAAGAAGTGACCTTGGTAAAATCGTCATAACTCTCTCTCTGAGTATCGGATTGAAATTACGTAAAAATTGACAGTTATTACACTGAATATAGTTTTTTATCTATCTATTTTAGAGCCAAATGAAGAAACAGTGACACGTGGCACACCGTACAAGTTAGCTCTACTGAAACAGTTTATAATTAGGGCATGGTGAGAGATTAGGCATAACTCTCTCTTCAAGAATCCAAATTGGGTCAGACCTGTGGCATTGGAAACATGACTCAGAGGAATACTACAAGACCGAAAATCACATATTGGGGATCTGAAATAACATGGATACACCAGATTCAATATCGACCTCCTAGAAGGCAAGAAAAGCTAGATCATGTGTTGTCAAGGGTTGCAAAGGACCAGAATTTCTAGGGAAGCAAAGAAAATCAAGGTGCAACAGAGGGTAGCATGAAAAGAGTAGAAACCAAGGTGCATAATAGCAGCAATAAATTCATCACATGAAGTCTTCAAGTGGGCAGCACTGCATATAATCATTGTAAAGGTATCATTGTACTAAGTCATTATAAATACATTGTTGTACAAATTGCACTAGTGTATATCTATAAGGAGTTGAAGAGGCAGTGTCAGGTGGTCTAGGATAATCATTAGGTGGTTGTGTCATAGTTGGGGTTATGTTCTAGTGTGTCTTCTTCTTCTGCATCATTCTATATCATTGTAAAGTGGACCATTTTCCCAGGTATGGGAGTCCATTCTTCTTTTATTCTTCTATAGGGTGGTAGGGTGGTGCTAGGATGAGTTGTAGCTCATTAGGTGTTAGGGAATCTATTTAGTTGACTACTAAAGAATCCCGGGCATTGGAGCGTCCATCCAGTGGGAGCTAGAGAAGAATTCTTTTCTAGATTATAAGAAGTTGGAGCTTTATTTTCAATTGGTGTTGACTATTAAATAATTATTAGAAAAGCATTAGGTGGTTTTTGTCCCGGAGTGGGTTTCCACCTTAAAAACTGTGTGCATTTGTGTTCCTTTTTTTTTGTTGCTATCATTGTACAAACATTGATAATAATTGAAGATTAACTAATGCTCTAATTGAAAGTAATATTGATTCACCCACCCCTCCAAGTATTTCCAACAATTGGTATCACAGCTTGGTTCCTTCAATAGCAGTTTAAGAGCTGGAAGGAGGTCATGGAGCATACCAAGAATGGTGTACCTCAATTCAATGAAAATAATTATGCACTCTGGAGAGGAATAATGGAAGTCTATCTCTTGGTACAATGTTACGAATATGGGACACTGTTAAAAATGGATTTACATCAACCACTGATGAACAAGGTAAGAAGAATTTGGTAAATGATGCAAAAGTAAAGAATATTTTTATCAATGGACTTATTGAATCTACTTATCATAAGATGTTGGGTTGTAAAACTGCCAAAAATTTATGGGAGAAGCTTGAGAATATATATGCAGGTGACTCAAATGTCAAATAAGCAAAGCTTCAAATCTATAAAGCAAATTTTGAGAAACTCAGAATGAAAGAATATTGCAACATTGTTGCATACTTCCAATACGTTGATGAAATAACCAATACTATGGAAGGATTGCGAGAGCCAGTTGACGAGAAGACTATTATACGAAAGATTCTTAAAAATTTACCAGGGAGATTCAACCCAAAGGTATCAGTCTTATAAGACAGTGCAAATCTGGACAAACTTAGCAAAGAGGTATTACATGGAGTTCTCATAGCATATGAAATAAGACTTGATGAAGAAGAGGGTACTTCAAATCTAGAAATTGCGTTCGTTGCATCTAAGAAAACCAATAAGGACAAATGACCTTCAATTGAAATGACATGCACCTGCAAGTGTGAAGAAAATGGAGATTATGGAGAAGGTCTTTCAGATGAAGAATATGCTTACTTCATGAGAAAACAAAAAAATTGGTAAGGGAAAATTCAAAGGTAAACTTCCATTGATATGTTTCGGCTGTGGTGAGGTTGGGCATTTCATAGCAAAATGTCCAAATAGAAGTGATGGAAACTCAAAAGCAAAGAAAGGCTTTAAGAAATTCAACAAGCAAGGATCCAAAAGGAACTTTCTCTCTAAAGAAGATAGCTCATCATCCGATGAAGAAAATGACAGCGAAGAAGAAGCCAATGAGAGAGTTTTGTTTATGGCCAAGCACAATAAACAAGAGGTATCAAACAATGAAGAAGAAGGATTGACCATAGAAGAATTTTATAAGGAAGAAATCAAGCTTATAAAAGATCTCAAGGCGGAGAAGATTTGTTCCAATACTCTTGAAGAACAAGTTTAAGGTCTCAAAATTGAAGTTGAAGAACACAAATGCATTGAAGAGTCAGTTCAAAAGAAGTTGGAAGAAAGCAACCAAGAAAGGGAAGAATTAGAAGCCGAAGTAGTCTCGCTACGTGAGGAAGTGAAGAAAGGAAAAACTATCCAAAACTATGCCAATAGCTCAAGGGCATTGGAAGAACTCATCAACAATAAACGATCTTACAATGACAGAATTGGCATCGGTTACAAAGAAGAAGAAATAGGACCTTCTACAAAAAAATACAATGAACCTATGAGATCTGACATGCATGTAGACTTCATTGGACAAGATTCACAATAACACCCTTAGAAGACAATTCCTCGACGAAAAATTCCATCTAGGTACCAACATATTTTTTATGGCTACTGTTATTCATGTGTAAAATTTGTTCATAAAGTTGTATAATTTCAAATGTACCCTACGAACGAATACAATTCTAGGAGATCTGTCAAATATGAACCTCCCAGGGCTCAGCGAAACATCAATAGATTCGAACATTTAAGAAATAATATTGAATGTTACAAATGTCGAAAGTTTGGACACATAGCCAAAGACTGCAGACTTGAAAATCCTCCAAAAGAACCTTCGAAGCCACAGAATGAACGAACATGGAAGAAGAAGAAGATTGATAATTGTGCTCTCTCTCTCAAGGCTCAAAATAACAAAGATGTGTGATATGTTGATAGCGGTTTCTCAATGCATATGACTGGAGATAGAAATAAATTTGTATCTCTGAAAGAGAAGAATGATGGAACTGTGTCCTTTGGAAATGATGGATCTTCAAATGTTATAAGATCAGGTATTGCCACTCTCAAAAGAGAAGATGTTGTAGCCAATAATTTTCTATTGGCTGAAAACATGAATCACAATCTGCTTAGTGGTGGACAAATGTGTGATCAAGGACACACAATACTATTCAACTCCACAAAATGTGAAATTAGGAAAGGCATGTATGGTGAAATTGTGGCTACAGCAAGTTGAGCTCCAAACTAAATATATGTTCTGGATGAAGCAACTAAAGCATGTCTAATAGCTAAAGAGGATGATATAATATTTGGTAGCAATGATGATCGACTAAGTAAGAAGTTTGCTACAAAGGTGCAAAGTGATTTCGAGATGTCCTTACTTGGTTAGCTGACATACTTCTTAGGGCTTCAAATATCTCAGCAAGAGAAAGGAATAATTATATGTCAAGCCAAGTACATCAAGGAAATGCTCAAGAAATTTAAAATGGAAGATTGCAAACCCATCCTTACTCCAATGGTAACAGGTTGCAAATTGATCATATACGACTCATCTAAGGACATGGATCAAAGGTTGTACAGATCTATGATTGGTAGTGTTAGCTATCAAAAAAAAATTTCACAAAAAATGATGGCTAAAACAGGTCTTGAGCCTTCAATATATTATTTTCATAGAAAATTACTCATTCGTGAAGCCTTCTAGTGTTTTCTAACTTAAGAGTAATCTTCACTGTTGTTTCCTTCAAAAAAAAGAAGCCTCAAGAAGCCCTGCTGTATAAAGGGGATTCTTTTTAGCCAAAATCCCCCAATATCACTCATTTTTCCCCTTTACATATCCCTCATTTTCCTCTGTTAAATCTCTCCTTTCCTCTCATTTATCCTCCATTACCTTTGAAAAAACCCATTTTTAGCCTCCATTTCATCCAAAATCCCTTTTAAACCTATAAAAACCCCTTTTTTATGGTTTAAATTAGCCTATTTCACTTATCAAAACCTTTGGAAAAAGTCAAAAAACCCACCTTTTGGCCTGTTTCTGACCTTTTTTATATATGGGTTTTTAGCCCCCTCACTTTTCTCCGTCGTAAAAATGTATGCCTACAACCAGGCATTATCCCCCATCGTGCATCGCGCATCGACGTTTCCAATTTCTCTTTCCCCTTACCTTTTTTATGTCGATTGGTCAATCTCCCTAGGGCTTAAATCCCTGGTCACCTTAAATCACATTGTTTTTCTTCAAAAAAATTTACCTTTCCTTCGCTGATGACTCAACCTTTGATGCAATCTGCACCATTGATCTACCAAGATCAACGACTGTCAGTGTTCCCTCCCACTTCATATTTCTTCCGCTTTATACCCCTGTCGCTTTACTTTTAACCCTTTCGTTCATATTTGGTTCTGTGCCATTTCATTCTCCCTAAAGCAATTTACACATTGATCTACCAAGATCAATAGTTTGCGCTCCATCGCAACCTCCTTCACCCCTCCTCCTAGCCCTTTTTTCTTTTCTCTTTATACCTCGCTTCCGGTCCCATACTCCTCCACCGGACCCTTTCCTTCCCCATTCTTTAAGCCCCCTTCCCTTTGTATTTCCCCCGCCATACTTGTCAAAACCCACATCGATCCCCACCGTAGATCTCATTGATCTAACGGCTATGCACTCCCTTCTCATCCTCCGACCATCCCTCCTCATGAATCTATAGAAACACATCTCAGTCGTTGATCCAGCTCATCCAATGGCTTTTTCTAAAACCTACATCTCTAACCCCACCCGATGAGATTTCACCCCACAATAAAATAGGTGATGTCACCATCGGTCCCACCTCCCAATACTCCACCGCTCGTCCAATCTCTGTCTGCCAACTGGCCTCCACTACCTCCTCGCCCAATCACATTCCACCTATCGCGCTGAACCTCCACCGTTGGATCTACACCCCAGATCCAATAGCCCACGTTCGATTTCGCGCGAATTTTGGTGTCAGGGTTTAACGATCCAGATCTACGCGAAATGGACGGTATTGGGGTGGACAGGTGTCACACCCTGTATGGAATCGCGTTCGTTTCATGATAAACCACTTACCACCAATCGGCATTGAAAAAAATGCCGGTGGTATTCCCGAAACCACTAATCCACATTTCGCGCCTAAATTCACATTTAAACCCCGTTTTCATAGGTTTCCTCCATGGAACCCCATCTTGCATGCATTTTCCCCTCCTCACTGCTCCTTTCACCCTCTGCCAAGCCTCCAAAGTATTTTAGCCATGAAAACGCAGGTTTTATTAATATTTTTGGTTTGTTTACAGGTTTTGAAGGCAGCTAAAGTGTTAAAAGCTCCTCCACAGCCAGACCAGTGGAAGAACCCCCCCAGGATGACGATCCTTGGGTTTTAAAATGAAAAAGGGGAGGTGCGTGGCTTTCAAAGAATTTTATCAGTGCCTCATGAGCACTGGTTATATAAGCAAACCCTTCAGCGTGCCAAAGATACCTGTCCACAACAAAAAATGAAAAGATCAGCAAAGAAATTAAAGGATAAAAGTTGAATAATAAAGCAAGAAGATCAAAATCTAATCAACGGATTAAGGATAAATATACAGTTTAAAGGATAAAATAGTAGAAAAAGGAAAAAAGACCTGAAGATGAAAATAAGGCCTTAAAATATAGTCATAGGCCTAATTCAGTGTTTAAAGTAACAAAATAGACAAATCATTCAAGAAAGCCTCTGAATGCCACATCAGTGAGGCAATTAATCCTCAGAAATTCCACCTACAAGTTCATTTTCCTCAAAATAATACAAATTGAATGCACAGTCAGAGATATTTTTCAAAGACAGCTCAGAAGTAATTACAAGCCTACCAAAGCCTCAAAAGTCAACAAAAGTGACTAAAGTTGATGAAAGTTAATGTAAAATTAATTAAAATAGAGTTAAACATCTGAAATATTCTCCATAAGGCCTCCCAAAGGTTAAGAAGCATTTATTCTATATTAATTGAACAATTAGACCTTCTCTTCACTGCACCTCCTCAATCTACCTTTATATATCATATGAGGAGTCTAGTATTATCGTTGGTTGAATACTTGTTGAATTTAAATAGTTGTTGAGGCTGCTGAAGCTCTGTTAGTAATTGAAGAAAGATAGGCTGAGATGAGAAGTTTGAAGCTATAAACACCTACTGGACTTGAAGATTGTCACTGGTTTGAACATCAAATATACAAGCTAATTTATGGGATCCTAGTCTATGTCAATGGTGATGTTTTTCTTACTGTAATTGTTATTTTTCTCATGTTTCCATATTTTCCACTTTCTCTGATAAAGAACAACAAATATAGATTAGGATTTACTATAAAGTACCCTATTTCTCTCTGATAAATCTTTATCTCTATGTTCTCTTCTATTTTTGTTTTGAGGATAATTCAATAGAGTATAACCAGTGAAGTGTTGGTGAGCCCATGTTTCCTGAGTACAACTTGAGATGTTGTCTTTGAAAGTTCTTGAAAATTCTGCTAATTAAAGTTGAACTAGAGAAGTTTATGGTTAGCCCTGTCCTCTAGTTTATCTCCAACAGTTGCTTTGAAAATATTCCTTAAGAGTATGCCAAAAGCAGGATAGGTTCAAAGTCCTTACCTAATATTAGGCTACTTTTTATGTTCATATTGAATGTTTTCCTTTGAGAATATTCCAAAAGAAGGCTAGGTTAAGAGTCCTTACTTGATCTTAGGCTATTCTTTGTTTTATCTTAAAATTTTTCCTTTAAGAGTATGTTGAAAGCAGGCTAGGTTAAAAGTCCTTACTTGATCTTAAGCTGCCCTTTGTTTTCTCATATGTTTGCTTCTTTCACCACACTTTTTGATGTTCCATACCAAAAAACCAATCTAAAGAGACCCTTTGATATAGATGAATTTCCCCATAGACCACACTTGAAACTTGTTGTGCAATTAAATCCTTTTGTGACTCCCTAGCCTAATGGATTGATACTGTTTCTTACGTATCCTATTAGCTAAACCATTCTTTCAACTTGCTCACACCTTTACCCTTGTAAATACTTCCTTCATTTTGATAATATCCATCCCAACCAAAAACAAACAAAACCATTATACTTCATAACTAGCCTAATATCATATCATAAGCCTTAAAGAAATATCTTTGAAAACACTTATATAGAGAGATCCCTCTTTGAATCTAGGAGGACTAGATCCTAGGATTCCAAAGTGGTTTTGATGTAGGCTCTGCAGTGTTTGTTCTTGCCAATCTTGCAAACTACGGGGACCTAGCATAGTGGCTACCATACTGGGGAGAAATATTGAGTAATAGATAACTTCACAACTCAACAAACCCCTATTCCTAAATGATACAAGTGTCACCAACAATGGTTATTATTGATTGTTGATGGTGAACAACAACCAAACCTTGAAAACAAGTAAAAGTCCTTCACCTGGCAACTCCACAACTCCTAAAAGACCAAATGACTCCACTGGTAGAAGACTCTGAACTGGTTGATAAGATACAGTGACCTCTCTTCTAATTTACAAACATGATTCCAAAGATACAACGAAGATATGCCCCAATGAGTAGAGATCATATCCCTAGTTTCCCTCATAATATGCCCCAGGTGTGTTGGGATGATAACCTTCTTGTTTTCCAAGGTGAAAATTTTGATGACCCATTGTTACATCTCATCAAGTTTCATATACATGTATGGAAGGTAAATACTGAATGTCATAAAGAATGCCTTATGTAAATGTTCATGTTAACATTAGAAGGAAAGGCAAGGGATTGGTATGAATGGTTAGAACCTAAGAGCTTGTTTTCTTTAAAAGGCATGCACCAAGTATTTTATGAAGAATTTAAAGAAAACCCTTCATCTTTATCATGGACTGTAAATTGTTCTGATCAATCTCAAAACATCATACAATACCTATTAGATAGTGATGAGGATTTGGTTAATATGCATCCTGAAAATCTGTTAGAAGCCATTCAAGAATTTCATATGCACCCTAACTATCACAAGAACCTAGATGAATCAGTTGAGGAAGGAATCAATCAAGGAATAAAGGAAATTCCTCAAGATATCTCTACTAGCATAAATAATGATTCATTATCCCTTCTAGGTGAGGCTAATTTAAATATTGATGATCTAGAGCAGCCCATGCTTTTTCTAGATCAAGAACAAACTCAACTATTACAAGACCTAGACAATGAGAAAAATATGTATGATGATCAATACTTTATAGAAGATGATGAGAAAGGATGTCAAGAAATTCCTGATTGCCTACCTATAACTTGTGTTTCACTATTAAGAGAACTTCACAACTAAAATGCAAATGAAAAAAGTGGGCAGTGCTTTGAGGAAACAATAAGCCTCCTAGGAAACACAGAACCTAAAATAGAAGAAAAATCAACACATATAGGGACTCTCCCTCTATGTTATAACTCATTTCAGATGTTAAGAGGAGAGTGGCATCCTGATAATATAGAAGAAACAACTCATAAACCTTGTATTCAAATTGAGTATCATAATAATCATGAGGAGTTGTTTGAAACAGAAGAATATCAGGAAATAGAAGAGAATCCTCAAGGTTTCCTTGCAAGCACAAGTACTGATTCACTAGAAGAGGCTCAAGAAGACATCCAACCTCAAAACTAGTTAACACAAGAGAAAGAGGACTGTCGTACTTCTGTCTATGTTGAAAGAGAAACCCCTCCTCTGACAGAAGGAGAAATTGATCAAATATTAAACAAGCAGCTAGCCTCCAAACCTTCATTTGAACAAGATAATCATCAACATAATGCCTATCCCGCAAAAAAACACAATGGCACTCAAGGAAAAGATGATAGTAGGGAAATTAATGATAAATCTAAAACTATTCCTCTTTGGAGTATGAGTTTTGATGGGTCATGTAGTAAAACTAGTGCAGGTGCAGGAATATGGCTTTATAATACAAAAAAAAATCACGTTGAAGGCCATTCATATAAATTGAATTTTCAATGCACAAGTAACATAGTAGAGTATGAGGCACTCATTTTAGGGCTGCACTTATTGAAGAAATTAGGAGCCCAGAGGATAACAGTTCATGGGAATGCAGAATTGGTAATTAGGCAAGTGAATGAGGAATACATTGTTAAACATCCTAGACTTAGATCCTATAACAATGATGCCACAGACTTGTTAAAATAATTTGAAGAGTCCCAACTTACCCTTGTCCCTAAAAACCAAAACATTTTTGCCAATGGGTTAACCCTTGTTTCTAGTACATGTCTGAGACCTTGTGAAAGCAAACAATACATAATTCAAGAAAAATTCATACCATCTGTCCCAAACAATGAAAAGTATTGGCAAGTTTTTGGGGCAGAAAAAAAAATAGAAGACTGTCGTATTGAGGATATATCATATTTTCAAGAGAAACCTTCTCCCATTGCTGATATCAATTTGTCATCCAAAGAACCTAAATTTAAATCAGAAGCAAGCATAGATTTAGAGAAAGAATAAATTTCACTGCTTGTTGATTTTCAGGTGAAGGATGATGATCCTGCCAAGGAACATACTGAAGATACAGTCCTCAAAGCTGATGTCTTAGAGGCACAGACACTCTACCAATCATGGAGGGCCAAAAAGAAGAGAGCTCTCATATTTTCTTTGTTGATCCTATGGAATAATGTATGGAGGTCCTAATTGGCTCAAATTCTCAAGCATGGATCTTTTGCAAGAGCCAAATACATAAAAAGTTGTCACCTTCTATGATAGCCTTGATTTTAAAGATTAATATCCAATATGTACTATGGTTACCTCTGACAAGCAGCCAGATTTTCTATTCCTTTTTGTCACTACTCAACTAGCTACATTGGCACTATTGTATCATATAAAACAACAGATATTTTCAGAGTTAGAATAGGTTAGATAGGAAAGCAATAAAGCTTGCCATTTGAGAATTTAGTTAGTTTTTTGTTCTTTTCGCTTTGAAAGAAAAATTGAAAAAAATACAAAAAAAATAGAAAAGGAGAAAAGAGGGTAGATATAAAAGAAGAAAGGTACATCCCCATACTAAAAAAGAAAAGAAGAATCTGAAAGTGTGCAAGCTTAAAATTCCAATACTAAAAACATTGCTATTTAGTCATACAGCCTAATCATGACTAAATAGATTTCAATTTACTGTTGATAGGTTAGTGAATCAGATTAGCCAAACAACGAAATCTTGGCTTATCAGTAGATTAGATTAGGAAATAAAGAAATGGCTCTAATCAGACCAAAATCTGAGCCAAAGAAAAAGAATAAGAATGGTTCTAATACACTGAAAACTTGAACCAAAGAATCAAAAGAAAAAATGACTCTAAACAAATCAAAATCTGAGTCATAAGAAGAATAAAGGATGCTTGTAATTTTCAGATCTTAAGCCTTCACAATTTTGTTTTAAATTTCTGTAAATTTTAGTCTATGTGCAACTTGTTTTTATGCCATAGTCCTACAACAAATTGGACAGCTTAATCCTAGTTTGTTTGTATTTAAATTTCTGTTTTAGAATATAGAGAATAAGATCTGTCAGACAGTTTAATCCTGGTAGATAGTAGCTTAGGTAGATAATGAATGAGTTCAATTGTTTAATCTGAACTCATGGAAGAAATAAGGGTAGATTTATATTAGTTTCCAACTTTCAAAATAAAAGAATAAAATGTTGATGTTAAAGGTTTGTAAGTGTAAGTGCACCTCATGAAGAAAAAATGTGAGGAAAAGTAGGTTGTGTAGGTAGTTGTTTGGGGAATGAATTATTCTGTTTGATGTAATACTGATCATATTTTTAAGAAACATGATCAAGGAAGAAAAGTTTATCAAGGATAAGGCATAGGTCTACATTCCAGAGAAAAAATTATGAAGTTCTTGACACCTCCAAGGAGCTGCCATCTCTAAGTGGAGCCAGTGTTAGCCATCAGTAAATTCTGTCACAACAAATGATGGCTAAAACATGTCTTGAGCCTTCAAGAGATTATTTTCATAGAAAATTACTCATTCTTGAAGCCTTCTGGTGTTTTCTAGCTTAAGAGTAATCTTCACTGTTATTTCCTTCAAAAAAAAAAATCCTCAAGAAGCCCTACTGTATAAAGGAGACTGTTTTAAGCCAAAATCCCCCAATATCACTCATTTTTCCCCTTTACATATCCCTCATTTTCCTTTGTAAAATCTCTCCTTTCCTTTCATTTATCCTCCATTCCTTTTGAAAAAACCCATTTTTAGCCTCCGTTTCATCAAAAATCCCTTTTAAACCTATAAAAACCCCTTTTTTATGGTTTAAATTAGCCTATTTACCTTATCGAAACCTTTGGAAAAAGTCAAAAAACCCACCTTTTGGCTTGTTTCTGAAATTTTTTATATGTGGGGTTTTAGCCCCCTTGGCTTAAGCCCCCTGCCTTTTCTCTACCGTAAAACCCTGTGGCTACGACCAGGCGTTAGCCCCCATCACACATCGCGCATCGATGTTTCCAATTTCTCTTTCCCCTTACCTTTTTTATGCCGACTGGCTGATCTCCCGAGGGCTTAAATCCCCGATCACCTTATATCTCCATGGGACCGTGCCCCAACACCTACCCTTAGCCCCCATTGGCATTGGCAAATCACGTTGTTTTTCTTCAAAACATTTTACGTTTCCTCCGTCGATGATTCAACCTTCGATGCAATCCACATCGTTGATCTACCAAGATCAACGGCTGTCGGTGTTCCCTCCCACTTCATATTTCTTCCGCTTTATACCCCTGGCGCTTTAATTTTAACCATTTTGTTCATATTTGGTCCCGCACCATTGCCTTCTCCCTAAAGCAATCTACACCGTTGATCTACCAAGAACTCCGGTTCCATACTCCTCCACTAGACCCTTTCCTTCCCCATTCTTTAAGCTCCATTCCCTTTCTATTTCCCCCACCATACTTGTCAAAACCCGCATCAATCCCCACCGTATATCTCATTGATTTAATGGCTATGCACTCCCTTCTCATCCTCCGACCATCCCTCCTCATGCATCTACGCAAACACATCTCAGCCGTTGATCCATCTCATCCAACGGCTCTTGTTAAAACCTACATCTCTAACCCCACCCGATGAGATTTCACTCCGCGAAAAAATAGGTGATGTCACTGTTGGTCCCGCCTCCCACTACTCCACCGCTCATCCAATCTCCATCTGCCACCTAGCCTCCACTACCTCCTCGCCCGAGTACCTTCCACCTATCGCGCTGATCCTCCACCGTTGGATCTACACCCACAGATCCAACAACCCACGTTCAATTTTGCGTGGATTTTGGTGTCAGGGTTTAATGATCCAGATCTACGTTAAATGGGTGGTATTGGGGTGGACAGGTGTCGCACCTTGTATGGAATCACGTTTGTTTCACGATAAACCACTTACCACCCATCGACAATGCGAAAATCGTCGGTGGTATTCCTGAAACCACCAATCCACATTTCGTGCCCAAATTCACATTTAAACCCTGTTTTCGCAGGTTTCCTCCATGGAACCCCCTCCTGCATGCATTTTCCCCTCCTCACTACTCCTTTTGCCCTCTGCCGAGCCTCCAAAGCAGTTTAGCCATGAAAACGCAGGTTTTATTAATATTTTTGGTTTGTTTACAGGTTTTGAAGGTAGCTAAAGCATAAAAATCTCCTCCACAGCCAGACCAGTGGTGGAACCCCCCAGGATGATGATCCTTGGGGTTTAAAATGCAAAAGGGGAGGTGTGTGGCTTTCAAAGCGTTTTATCAGTGCCTCATGAGCATTGGTTATACAATCAAACCCTTCAGCGCGCCAAAGATACCTGTCCACAACAGAAAAGGAAAAGATCAGCAAAGAAATTAAAGGATAAAGGTTAAAGAATAAAGTAAGAAGATCAAAATATAATCAACGAATTAAGGATAATTATGCAGTTTAAAGGATAAAATAGTTTACAAAGGACAAAAGCCCCGAAGATGAAAAGAAGGCCTTAAAATATAGTCATATGCCTAATTCAGTGTTTAAAGCAACAAAATAGATAGATCAGTCAAGAAAGCCTCCGAATGCCACATTAGTGAGGCAATTAATCCTCAGAAATGCCACCTACAAGTTCATTTTCCTCAAAAGAATACAAATTGAATGTACAGTTAGATATATTTGCCAAAGACATCTCAGAAGTAATTACAAGCCTACCAAAGCCTCAAAAGTCAACAAAAGTGACTAAAGTTGATGAAAGTTAATGTAAAATTAATTAAAATAGATTTAAACATCTCAAATCTTCTCCATAAGGCCTCCCAAAGGTCAAGAAGAATTTACTTTGTATTATTTGAACAATTATACCTTCTCTTCACTCCACCTCCTCAATCTACCTATATATATATCATATGAGGAGTCTAGTATTATCGTTGATTAAATACTTGTTGAATGTAAATAATTGCTGAGGCTACTAAAGCTCTGTTAGTAATTGAAGAAAGATAGGCTGAGATGAGAAGTTTGAAGCTGTAAAGACCTACTGGACTTGAAGATTGTAACTATTTTGAACATAAAATATACAAGCTAATTTATGGGATCCTGATCTAAGTCAATGGTGATGTTTTTCTTACTGTAATTTTTATTTTTCTCATGTTTCCATATTGTCCAATTTCTTTGACAAAGAATAGCAAATATATATTAGGATTTACTGCAAAGTACCCTATTTCTCACTGATAAATATTTATCTTTATGTTTTCTTCTAATTGTTGTTTTGAGGATAATTCAATAGAATATAACTAGTGAAGTGTTGGTGAGCCCATGTTTCCTGAGTACAACTTGAGATATTGTCTTTGAAAGTTCTTGAAAATTTTGCTAATTAAAGTTGAACTAGAGAATTTTATGGTTAGCCCTATCCTCTAGTTTATCTCCAACAGTTGCTTTGAAAAGATCCCTTAAGAGTATGCCAAAAGTAAGATAGGTTCAAAGTCCTTACCTGATCTTAGGGTACTTTTTATGTTCATCTTGAATGATTTCCTTTGAGAATATGCCAAAAGCAGGCTAGGTTAAAAGTCCTTACTTGATCTTAGGCTATTCTTTATTTTATCTTAAAAATTTTCCTTTGAGAGTATGCTAAAAGCAGGCTAGGTTAAAAGTCTTTACTTTATCTTAAGCTACCCTTTGTTTTCTCATATGTTTGCTTCTGTCACCACACTTTTTGATGTTCCATGCCACAAAACCAATCTAAAGAGACCCTTTGATATAGATGACTTGCCCCATAGACCACACTTGAAACTTGTTGTGCAATTAAATCCTTTTGTGACTCCATAGCCCAATGGATTGATATTGTTTCTTACTTATCCTATCAGCTGAACCATTCTTTCAACCTGCTCACACCTTTACCCTTCAAAAGACTTCCTTCATTTTGATGATATCCATCCCAACCAAAAACAAAAAAAACCATTGTACTTCATAACTAGCCTAATATCATATCACAAGCCTTAAAGAAATATCTTTGAAAACACCTATATAGAGAGATCCTTCTCTGAATCTAGGAGGGCTAGATCCTAGGATTCCAAAGTGGTTTTGATGTAGGCTCTGTAGTGTTTGTTCTTTCCAATCTTGCAAACTACGGGGACCTAACAGGTAGTCTTCTATATGTGATAGCCTCTCGGCCAGATGTTATGCAAGAAGTTGGACAAGTAGTAAGATTCCAAGCAACACCAAAAGAATCACATATTATTGCCATCAAAAGAAATCTTTGATATCTAATGGGAACAACAGAATGTGGCTTGAGGTATCCCCAAGGTAAAAATCTCATTGTTCATTCCTTTATAGATCCAGATTGGGCAGGAAGTGTTGATGATCGTGAGAGTACTCATGAAGCATTGGAATATCTTCGTCAGAAGCTTAGGATTCTCCCAAGTTCTCATTAGATTATAGGTCTGCAGGACGGTTGTGTTTCAGGGGGAGTTACCCTAATCCATTGATGTCAAAGGGGGGGAGAATGTTGTAGGAAGAGGTTTCATGATCACAGGGGGAGTACTTATGTTGCCATCAATGCCAAAGGGGGAGATTGTGGAACAACGGTTGTCATTAATGTCAACCCAAGCAGCACTAGGGGCTAACCCAATATTGCATGGAAATTTTGACCTACCAAATTACTATATTCTAGGTCAAGAATGATTTTTATGGTTTCTTATTGTTCAGATGTTTTCGTTGATATATGGCACACCACGTAATTCTTCACGGTTTGAGAGGTATTCATGTTTGAAGTTTGTACCCCCTGTTAGTGGGCTAAAACCCCATGGGATTGTAGCATGGGTCATTGAAAAGTCATAATTAATATTTTTTAAGCTCCTAAAATCCCTCCCATGTTCACTTGTTGAAGCCCCTCTCAACCTAAGAGTTTATATAAATTGTGATCCTCATATCCTCCTCATTCAAGGGATTTCGCCATATGAAACAGGTCATTGTGGAATTTTTGCTCTAAATTTTTTTCTACGAAGGGTCAGAAGAAGAAATTTTTATGAGGCGAAGCTGAAATCCTGAGGAAGCTATTGTGAAAATTTTAGATCAAGGTGCACAATATTTTCAGATATATGATCTGTGGAATTCAGTGTTTTTGCAGGCTCCTGAAATTTATCTCAAAGAAGTGAGCTTGGGAAAATCGTCATAAATATCTCTCTAAGTATCAGATTGGAATTATGTAAACATTGGTAGATAACACATGGAATGAATTTTTTTCTCTATCAATTTCAAAGTCGAATGAATAAATAGTGACACGTGGCACGCCATAAAAGTTCACTCTACTGAAACAGTCCATAATTAGGGCATTGTGAGAGATTGGGCATAACTCTCCCTTGAAGAATCCAAATTGGGTCAGACCTGTGGCATTGGAAACATGACTCAGAGGAATACTACAAGACTAAAAAACACATATCGGGGATCTCAAATAATAGAGATACACTAGATTCAATATCGAGCTCCTAGAAGGCAAGAAAAAGCTAGATCATGTGTTGTCAAGGGCTGCAAAGGACCAGACTTTCTAGGGGAGAAAAGCAAAGCAAGGTGCAACAGAGGGTAGCATGACAAGAGAAGAAACCAAGGTGCATAATAGCAGCAATAAGTTCATCACATGAAGTCTTCAAGTGGGCAGCACTACATACAATCATTGTAAAGGTATCATTGTACTAAGTCGTTGTAAATACATTATTGTACAAATTGTACTAGTGTCTATCTGCCAAGATTTGAAGAGGCGGTGTCAGGTGGTCTAGGATCATCATTAGGTGGTTGTGTCATAGTTGGGGTTATGGTCTAGTGTGTCTTATTCTTCTACATCATTCTATAACATTGTAAAGTGGACCATTTTTCCTGGTATGGGAGTCCATTCTTATTTTATTCTTCTATAGGTTGGTAGGGTGGTGCTATGGTGAGTTTTAGCTCATTAGGTGTTGGAGCATCGGTTCAGTTGACTACTAAAGAATCTCGGGCATTGCAGCACCCATCTAGTGGGAGCTGGAGAAGAATGATTTTCTAGATTCTAGGAAGTTGGAGCTTTACTTTCAATTGGAGTTGAATATTAAAGAATTATTAGAAAATCATTAGGTGGTTTTTGTCTCGAAGTGGGTTTCCACCTTAAAAAATGTGTGCATTTGTGTTCCTTTTGTTTGCTGCTATCATTGTACAAACACTGATAATAATTGAAGATTAACTAATGCTCTAATTTAAAGGAATACTAATTCACCCCCACCCCCCCAGTATTTCCAACAATTTGTATTAGAGCTTGGTTCCTTCAATAGCAGTTTAACAGCTGGAAGGAGGTCATGGAGCATACCAAGAATGGTGTACCTCTGTTCAATGAAAATAATTATGCACTCTAGAAAGGAAGAATGGAGGTCTATCTCTTGGCACAAGGTTATGAAGTATGGGACACTGTTAAAAATGGATTTACATCAACCACGGATGAACAAGGCAAGAAGAATTTGGTAAATGATGCAAAAGTAAATAATATTATTATCAGTGGACTTATTGAATCTACTTATCATAAGGTGTTGGGTTGTAAAACCACCAAAAATGTATGGGAAAATCTTAAGAATATATATGTAGGTGACTCAAATGTCAAAGAAGAAAAGCTTCAAATCTATAGAGCAAAATTTGAGCAACTCAGAATGAAAGAAGATTGCAACATTGTTGCATGCTTCCAATATGTTGATGAAATAACCAATACTCTGGAAGGATTGGGAGAGGCAGTTGACGAGAAGACTATTATACAGAAGATTCTTAGAATTTTACCGGGGAGATTCAACCCAAAGGTATCGGTCTTAGAATATAGTGAAAATATCGACAGACTTAGCAAAGATGAATTACATGGAGTTCTCATATCATATGAAATGAGACTTGATGAAGAAAAGGGTACTTAAAATCTAGAAACTATGTTCGTTGCATCTAAGAAAACCAATAAGGACAAATGACCTTTAATTGAAACGACATGCACTTGCAAGTGTGAAGAAAATGGAGATGATGGAGAATGTCTTTCAGATAAAGAATATGCTTACTTCACAAGAAAACTAAAAATTGGTAAGGGAAAATTCAAAAGTAAACTTCCATTTATATGTTTCAGCTGTGGTGAGGTTGGGCATTTCGCAGCAAAATTTCCAAATAGAAGTGATGGAAACTCAAAAGGAAAGAAAGGCTTTAAGAAATTCAACAAGCAAGGATCCAAAAGGAACTTTCTCTCTAAAGAAGATAGCTCATCATCTGATGAAGACAATGGCAACGAAGAAGAAGCCAATGAGAGATTATTGTTTATGGCCAAGCACAATAAGCAAGAGGTATCAAACAATGAAGAAGAAGGATTGACCATAGAAGAATTTTATAAGGAAGCAATCAAACTTATAAAAGATCTCAAGGCGGAGAAGCTCCATTCCAATACTCTTGAAGAACAAGTTCAAGGTCTCAAAATTGAAGTTGAAGAACACAAATGAATTGAAGAGTCACTTCAAAAGAAGTTGGAAGAAAGCAACCAAGAAAGGGAAGAATTAGAAGCAGAAGTAGTCTTGCCGTGTGAGGAGGTGAAGAAAGGAAAAATTATCCAAAACTATGCCAACAGCTCAAAGGCATTCGAAGAACTCATCAACAATCAACGATCTTACAATGACAGAATTGGCATCAGTTACAAAGAAGAAGAAGTAGGACCTTTTACAACAAAACACAATGAACCTATGAGATCTGACATGCGTGTTGACTTCATTAGACAAGATTCGCAAGAACAACCTTGGAAGACAATTCCTCGACGAAAAATTACATCCATGTACCAACATATTTTTTTATGGCTACTATTATTCATGTGGAAAATTTGGTCATAAAGTTGTAGAATGTCGCACGTACCCTAGGAACGAATACAATTCCAAGAGATTTTTCAAATATGAACTTCCCAGGGCTCAGTGAAACATCAATAGATTTGAATATTTAAGAAATAATATTTAATGTTACAAATGTAAAAACTTTGGATACATAGCCAAAGACTGCAGACTTTAAAATCCTCCAGAATAATCTTCGAAGCCACAGAACAAACGAACATGGAAGAAGAAGAAGACTGATAATTGTGCTCTCGCTCTCAAGGCTCAAAACAACAAATATGTGTGGTATGTTGATAGCGGTTGCTCAATGCATATGACTGGAGATAGAAATAAATTTGTATCTCTGAAAGAGAAGAAGGATGGAACCGTGTCCTTTGGAAATGATGGATCTTCAAATGTTATAGGATCAGGTACTGTCACTCTTGGAAGAAAAGATGCTCTAGCCAAGAATGTTCTATTGGTTGAAAACATGAATCACAATCTGCGTAGTGTTGGACAAATGTGTGATTAAGGACACACAATACTATTCAACTCCACAAAATGTGAAATCAAGAAAGGCATGTATGGTGAAATTGTGTCTACAGCAAGTCGAGCTCCAAACGACATATATGTTTTGGATGAAGCAACTAAAGCATATCTAATAGCTAAAGAGGCTGATATAATATTTGGTAGCAATGATGATCAACTAAGTAAGAAGCTTGCTACAAAGGTGAAAAGTGATTTCGAGATGTCCTTACTTGGTTAGCTGACATACTTCTTAGGGCTTCAAATATCTCAGCAAGAGAAAGGAATATTTATATGTCAAGCCAAGTACATCAGGGAAATGCTCAAGAAATTTAAATTGGAAGATTGTAAACCCATTTTTACTCCAATGGTAATAGGTTGCAAATTGAGCATAGATGACTCATCTAAGGATGTGGATTAGAGGTTGTAGAGATCTATGATTGGTAGTCTTCTATATGTAACAGCCTCCCAGCCAGATGTTATGCAAGTAGTTGGACAAGTGGCAAGATTACAAGCAGCACCAAAAGAATCACATATTATTGCCATCAAAATAATTCTTCGATATCTAAAGGGAACAACAGAATATGGCTTGTGGTATCCCAAGGGTAACAATCTCATTATTCATTCCTTTATAGATGCAGATTGGGCTGGAAGTGTTGATGATCGTGAGAGTACTCATGTAGCATTGGAATATCTTCGTTAGAAGCTTAGGATTCTCCCAAGTTCTCATTAGATTACAGGTCTGTAGGACGGTTGTGTGTCAGGGGGAGTGGAAGTGTGTACAGATCCGCATGATGGTTTTGTTTTAGGGGGATTTACCCTTTTCCATTGATGTGAAAGGGGGAGAGAATGTTGTAGGAAGAGGTGTCATGATCTTAGGTGGAGTACTTGTGTTTCCATCAATGCCAAAGGGGGAGATTGTTGATCAGCGGTTGTCATTGATGTCAACCCAAGCAGCACCAGGGGCTAACCCAATATTGCATGGGAATTTTGACCTACCAAATTACGATATTCCGGGTCAATAATTCTTTTGATGGTTTCTTCTTGTTGATATGTTTTAATTGATATATGGCACGACACGTAATTATTCACGGTTTGAGAGATATTCATGTTTGAAGTTTGTACCCCCAGTTAGTGGGCTAAAACCCCATGGTATTGTGGCATGGGTCATTGAAAATTCATAATTAATATTTTTTAAGCTCCTAAAATCCCTCCCACATTCACTTGTTGAAGCCCCTCTCAACCTAAGAATTTATATAACTTGTGATCCTCATATCCTCCTCATGCAAGGGATTTTTCCATCTGAAACATGTCATCCTGGAATTTTCGCTCTAAATTTTTTTTTATGTGAAGATTCAGAAGCTGAAATTTTTATGAGGTGAAGTCAAAATCCTGAGGAAGCTGCTGTGAAAATTTCAGATCAAGGTGCACAACATTTTCGGAGATATGATCTGTGGAAATCAGTTTTTTTGTAGGCTCTTGAAATTTATCTCAAAGAAGTGACCTTGGGAAAATAGTCATAACTCTCTCTCAGTATCAGATTGGAATTCTGTAAAAATTGAAAGATATTAAATGGACTATATATTTTTCTCTATCAATTTCAGAGCAGAATGAAGAAATAGTGACACGTGGCATGCCGTACAAGTTCGTTCTACTAAAACAGTCCATAATTAGGGCATTGTGAGAGATTGGGCATAACTCTCCCTTGAAGAATCCAAATTGGGTCAGTGTTGTGGCATTGGAAAGAGGACTTAGAGGACTACTATAAGACTAAAAATCACATATTGGGGATCTAAAATAATAGAGGTACACCAGATTCAATATCGAGCTCCTAGAAGGCAAGAAAAAGCTAGATCATGTGTTGTTAAGGGGTGCAAAGGACCAAAATTTATAGGGAAGTAAAGAAAAGAAAGGTGCAGCAGAGGGTAGCATGACAAGAGAAGAAATGAAGGTGCATAACAGCAACAATAAGTTCATCACATGAAATCTTCAAGTGGGCAACACTGCATACAATCATTGTAAAGGTATCATTGTACCAAGTCATTGTAAATACATTATTGTACAAATTGTACTAGTGTCTATCTTCCAAGAGTTGAAGAGGCAGTGTCGGGTAGTATAGGATCATCATTAGGTGGTTGTGTCATAGTTGGGGTTATGATCTAGTGTTTCTTCTTCTTCTACATCATTCTATATTATTGTAAAGTGGACCATTTTCCCTGGTACGGAAGTCCATTCTTCTTTCATTCTTCTATAGGGTGGTAGGGTGGTGCTAGGGTGAGTTGTAGCTCATTTGGTGTTGGGGCATCCGTTAAGTTGACTACTAAGGAATATCAGGTGTTGGAGTGTCCATACAGTGGGAGCTGGAGAAGAATGCTTTTCTAGATTCTAGGAAGTTGGAGCTTTATTTTCAATTCTAGTTGACTATTAAAGAATTATTAGAAAAGCATTAGGTGGTTTTTGTCCCAGAGTGGGTTTCCACCTTAAAAAATGTGTGCATTTTTGTTCCTTTTGTTTGTTGCTATCATTGTACAAACACTGATAATAATTTAATATTAACTAATGTTCTAATTGAAAGGAATACTGATTCACCCTCCCCTCTTAGTATTTCCAACATCAAGTTGGTTGAGAACCCACTGATGAGGGCGAGTGAGCCCTTACTATCTAGGATAGTGAGCTATTGGGACCTAGACTAGGAGACCTTTATGGTGGAGGGGAAAAATATCTAGTTTACCATTCAGGACATCTATTTCTTGACCGGACTCCCGCCACTAGGGGTGGTGGGAAATATACATCCA
This sequence comes from Pinus albicaulis, assembly GCA_034641835.2. Classification (NCBI taxonomy): domain Eukaryota; kingdom Viridiplantae; phylum Streptophyta; class Pinopsida; order Pinales; family Pinaceae; genus Pinus; species Pinus albicaulis. The sequence continues at coordinate 354,332,320 of CM076581.1, read as the reverse complement.
ATATTACTGCGTGGGTGGAACATATCAGATTTCCTGGAGCACCACCATAGACTAGATGTTCGTGCTAAGGGCATGACCATTCCGATCAGTGATCTAGAGAGGCTAGAGACATGAGCTCTCGTTGCAACAATACTGCGGATCCTAGGTAACCAGGCATTCCATCACATCACTAGGTGGGAGATGATGTTGTTTGAGAGTGTTTTGAGTGGGATCCACTATGGGTGGGACCAAATGATGTTGTCATTAGTGAAATGACACATGTAACTATGAAAGTGATAGGTGAACAATGATTTTTCTTTTGGTACGGTGTTGCGCTCATTATTTTTGAGAAGATCCCCACAGTTTGACCTCATGTGTAGATCTAGGATGGGGGTCGACGAGAGCCTAGGATGTGGTGCTGGGGGAAGTTGTTGCAGAGAGGAGGAGGCAGGGGAGTCAGACGGGTCTTCTGACCCGAGTTCTTTGTACATTGGGATCAGATGGTGTTGTAAATAGACAACTATCCATACAGTGGTATGAACTTTCAGGGGGGACCCTAACTTGCCACTTCCACCGGATCAAGCACGGGGATTGGATGGTAAATGAAAGTTGCTATATATTATAGTGCATTTAAAGTTTTTAGAATATGTATTTGTTGTTTATTAGTTACTTTTTGTATGCGGATGTATCACTGGTGAAGCTGTCATGGTATATGGGATGACCTGGAGCGCTTGGGGTTGTAGAGTCTAGTGGAGCGGGAGGGGACCAAAGACCTGAATATGAGGCTTTGCTAAAGGATCTCTGACACAAGTGTGATATGATTCCTACCGGTGTTTTTAAGCATGGTTGGCATGATCTGGAGGACCAATACATCGAGGGATGTGTATGGATACCCTGTGAGTGGCGAGGGGTCATGCGGCGCATGGCGATGGCCGAATAGGCAGTTCGGGATCTAGGGGCTGTTGGAGCTAAGTCATTGGCTCAGCACCCTCCAGATAGTGATTAGATGTAGAGGCATTTGGTGCCCCCATTTTTTATTTTATAACATGCTATGTGTTATCTCCCCATAAATTTCCGAAGGCTGAAGACAGAACTACGGGCGAAACATCAAACCTCTTTAGAATCTAGGACCTAGCCTTCCTGGAATCAGAGAGGGATCTCTTTGTTAGATACAGCTTTGTTTTTTGGGGGAATTTTAGGCTAGCTATTAGTGCATAGGGGTTTTTTTGAATATTTATGGTTGAGGCAGCAGAAAAGGGCCATTGGGCTATGGATTCAAACAGGTGTAAACAAATTCAAATCGATGAATAACTGAGGTAAGGTGCAACTAGGAAAGCTATCCATGTCAATGGATCTTAATAGGTTGTGAAATCGAAGGGAAGAGGAGATTAAGGCTCAATGGGATTGTAGAGCAGACTGTCTCTGAAGTCTACATTCTGGTCTCAGAGGAAAACATAATGTACTATTTCAATACTGAGCAGGGTACCCCATGGTAAATCATACACACATTTTTCTATCCGCAGTAAAGAAATAATGACAATATGTAAAAATAGAGATGACAGATTACGAGAAAAGGTGCAATTCACCATAGAACATGACACAAGAATCTGGAAAATAACATCATATTTCATTCATCCAATGAGAGTGTTTACGACTAGTTGAGTCTATTACAATGGTTTTATCCCCTTCCGAGCCTCTTCTGGGCCTCCTTGATACTACTAATGCATACATTATTTATATAAAACTTAATTCTGTTAATCTATCTACTGTAGTGATTAAATTCAAGCAGAAAATGGACAAGTGGAAACATTTAGATGGTAATAAGATGAGCCTTGCCCTACCAGTGGCTTTAGCAGTCCATTATTTATTATAGAATAATGAAGGAATTTCCTCTTAGGATCATGAAGAGGCTATGATGGAGTAAAAATTTGACAAGTGGAACCACGCAGGTGGTGAAAATATACATATGGACAAGAAGGTGGATGCAACAGTCCTTTATGATTAGAATCTAGCTTTTTCTGATGCTGAAGATGCAAGGAAGGCTATGACATCTCGACTCTTCCTCTTTAGAAAACCATTGCTGGATTATTAAATTGATGAGGCATTGTTCGTGGATCATTTGCTATGCTGATGTGTTTTTTTCCTCTTCTATTTCTATTGTTATATCACAATTAGTTCTGTATGAATGCCCTTTTCCCAACTTGACCCGTGGTGTCTATTTCTTCCCCAGGTCCTTCTGTCATGTTTATCCCTTTCTTTACAAAACAATGTACAAAACCCATACACTGGGACTTGAACTTCTGTAGGTTTTAGCTTTGAACTGTTGGAATCATGATTGTCGTTAGACCAAAACCTGTAGGCATTAGTCTCCGCTACAATCACTAAATTTAGGATCCACGAGAGGTGGTTAGTCCATGTCATGAAACACATAGGGAGCATTGAACCCAATGTCCAACAATCTCCCCCCCAACACGAGCTAGGTGAGTTTCGAACTCGAGACTTGTCGCTCTGATACCACTTGTTGGAATCACGATTTTCGTTAGACTGAAACCCACAGGCATTAGTATCCGCTACAATCGCTAGAGTTAGGATCCATGATAGGCGGTTAGTCCCTATCACGAAACACATGGGGATCGTTGAACCCAATGTCCAACATGAACTTCATCGCATCCATGTAAATATCGCACATCGTGGATTTTAAGATTTATGTTACGAGGAACGGGATTGGCGATGTGATGCGAAGTGTGGAGGTGACATGGAAGGAGGGGTGATGGTTTTGATGATGTGGAGAAATGGAGAGGGAATAATAGTGGTGAGTGGAGTATATTAGAGGACAGTTATGGTGGGGCCAACTGCATCGCAAATCGAAATCGAGATCGGATAAGTTTTGCAATATGGTTAAACATTTAAAATTGCGAAATGTGATAAGTTATGTTTTGTGATATGTGATGAAGGTGGAAAAAAAATGGCGTGGGGAAAATTAAAATTTATGGGATGAGATGAATATCACACATCTACGATCTCAAGATTTAAAGGTTAGCAAAAATGCGATAAGCTCCCCAATCTCCAAAATAGTATTTGTGATGCGATGCGAAGCGGGGAAAGGGTGAAAGGTAATTAGTGTTAATCACACCCGAATCATAATAAAAGGGTTTATAACATATTCGGGGCATATGAAATGATAAGTGAATGGGTCCCACCATCATTGAAAATCGCATTTCGAAAGGTTTTGTAGGAGATGTCAATTGAATAATTTTATGATTTTTCCGATGTGAAAAGTGATATGAGTGTGCGGTAATGAAACATAAGGGAATTTCTTCAGGAAGGTGAAATATAATTAATGCAGAGGAATGTATGTAGAGAGATATATATATCTTTTGAAACTTATTATAAGAGTTAAATATCCTAGGATAATATTGACATCCTAAGCAATATATGACCTTTTCAATAAACTTCTCCATTGGTAATTTCTTCATTGCACTTAATCAGCAATACTTTCCTCTTTCGAGTGAAATGAAATTTAGATTGGTCTTGATGTTCTAGAGAGTCAAGATTTCCCTTCTGTTATCACTCGGATTGATCCTTGGGCTGAAGAAGGCAATCCTGAGGTAACCCCAAACCAAACTTTGGACTTGGTATCTAGCCCTACCAATTCATAGAGAGACCTCTCGATAGAATCACAGCCAAGAGGGCTAGATGAAAAATATTTTAGGCTCGCTAAGGAATACAAGGGGTTTTGATTTTCATTTAGGGTTGGGCTCACTGAACATGTATTAGGTCAAGGGGAATATATCAGGGGCAAGAGGATGAAATTGCAGTCTGTTTGATGGGGCAGGGTATACAAGAGTTTTAACATTCAAAAAGGATTAAATGAGATGAAAAGACTAGTGAGGAGCTAGGGAAATCATATGAAATATATTTTCCCTAAACTGAAGAAAATCAACACATTATACTGAATTTCACAAAAAAAATCATAAATAAATATTAATTATGTATTTAAAACTTTAAATCAAGTATATTATATATGTGAAATGGTTTATGAATTAACAATACATTCTACCAAATCAATAACAGAGAAGGAACAATGTCTAAAACTCATACCATAGGGATCTAAAGAAAATAGCTGCAATTTTCCATTAATGTCCAAGAAAAAATGATACTTGATCAATAAAATCTCTCCAAAATATTCCAACCATTCAATACAATCTCTCAAAAGCTAAACTAAAAGCTAGAGTCTAGGATGAGGAAAGTGGCTCATTCCTATCTTTAAGAACAGATACATTTGACTTCAAACTAATGATATACCTAATCTATCTAGCTTAGGTAAAATTAAAATATGATAATTACAATGGTAAATTTATCATTTACCTAACTAAAAAGTAAAACATGGGTGAAACTTCAAAATTTGATGAAACTGGTAAAACTCTAAATTTCTTGGTAAACACACAACACCATGACATAAACATTTACCTCTTTTGTAAGCCACTTTTGGAGGCCTTCCTCTTGTCCAGATCAGCTCCTTGATAGCACATTGGAAAATTATCTAAGTATAGTTTCCAAATATGCTTTCACTTTCCAAAATGGTGCCCATCTGCCCTGTCAAAACCTATTTTCCCAAGACTGGTAAATGCGCAGCGCCAGGGTCAAAAAGAGGGCAGAAACATGATTTTTTAATGGTTTTTTGCCTCTTTCAGGGACCAATTATACTCCAAACACCCTGAATTGTTCTGAGGTTGATGTATTCATCATTATGAACATGAGGATGCTAACCATTTTTCAATTGGATGCCCCAAAAAAGAGCGCAGTGCCAATGGCAGTGTGCGTTTAGCAAATTTTCTAAGTGCTAAACTATCCCAAAAATCAAAAATTGTTCAAGGTTGCCAAAATGTACCAAAATTGTGAATTTTCTTTCTAATCAAGGGATGTAGGCATGGAGATACACCTCAGCAATAATTTTCAAGTTATCCTTCTCCTTTGACTCGGTCAAAGCCCGTATCTTTGCATGGGCTCGTTTGAGCATGGCCCTTGCAATCCTATTTCTCATGGCATAGTGTTTCACCATCTTCCTATAAATGTCAATGTATTTCTTTTCCTTCTCTAATAGGCCATACAGATCCAAATTGGCTCTCTCAAGCCAAGACTCTCTGTCTCTACTAATCTCAATAGCGCGTAGCTCACTTGGAGTAAGATTCTCTACCAATTCAGCCTCTTTCTGCCTTTCCTGAGCTAAAGCCTTATTTATCCCAATTTTCCTTGGTCTCTGTCTCAGAAGCTGATCTTCCTCATCATAACTATCATCACATTTTCCTAAGGTTTCCTCCAGCAAGGCCTTGGCCTTTCCTGCCTCTCTCTGAGCTCTGATTGTCTTGAATTCATTAATGGTTTGCTCTGTCTTCAACTGTTGATTTTCTAGCTCAAGAAAGTCAATCACGTACTGTGCTCTACCAAGATTAGCTTGAAGCTCAATAATCTTGGCCTCCTTGCCTTTGATAAATGCATTGGTGATTCTAACCTCATCCTCATCATCAAGGTCAATCAACTGAAACTCCTTCTCAGTTTCATGTTTGTCCTCATGCTCAACAATGATAGGCTCTGTAGCCTTTTCCTTTCCCTTCTCTACCTGTTTTGTTGATGAAGAAGGCATGGCCCCTTTCACACCACATGAAGCAAACACATGCCTGTGGCCTCTTTGATATGTCAAGGGAAATGGCTCTATATCAGTCATTTTAGTGTAAACTGCTTCAATGTCCCTTTCACTACTTGATGCCCCGGTATCATGATGTGATGGTGAAGGATTGTAGAAAGGTGATGACATAGGATCAACATGAGGTGAATGGATGTGAGTGGGTGGTGAGGTATGAACAATGGGATGTGATGGAGAAGTGGATATGGGAGGATGAGATGATGAAGGAATATCCTGATCATGATGGCTAGATGGAGTAGTGAAAACCTCATTTGCAATGAATGCATCCCATGAAATGTTTTCCTATTGAAGCTAATTCATGAAAACCATCTTGATGAGTTAATGATGAAAAAAACTTTGCATTTGACTATTTTTGTCCCTCTTTTGCACAATATTGGGCATCTTGTTAATGCTGCAGAAAAGATAGTAAGGTAAGTGTAGCATTCTAATTCTAGTGAAATGCATGAGGAGTCGGATGTGGTATTAGTAGATTCGAGTAAACCTCCCCTCACAAGTGAAATAATTCATTATTATTTTCATCATAGGGGCATACTGGTCAAGCATATGAGAGAAAGGGAAAATTGATTTCTTGTCATCCTTATACCTAGGTTTAAGGTACGGTTCATAATATCTCATATCCAAGTTTTCTTGTTTAAACCACCTCTCTCCCACACTAGGGATCCCTGTAGCAGCTACAATGGAAATATTGGTGGACATATCAAAGGTAACCCCAGCAATAATAACATTTTTGTCATGTAGATTGGTGATGAACATTCTTGTTAGCTCCAGGTGATTTCAATTTGCTTCACTCTCTCACAGAACTCAAAGCAGCCCACATGCTTAAAGCAATACATAGTGAGAGGAGAGGACATAAGTTCTCTTGTAGTGATGGGCTCAAACCTATTTATTTTCCATACCTTATGATCATTTATTCTTGGCCTTTATGCCTCACCAACAATTCCACTATCTTCTTCTTCTGACATCTCTAAACTCTAACTTATGAAACCCTAGGGTACAAGTGAAATGAGATGGGGGGAAGGGGATGAGATGGATAGCTTAAAAGGTGAAGTGAGTGAGTGTAGGGAATGAGTGAAGGGGAAAACTAAATCAATGAAAACCCTAAATCAATGAAATTACAATATCTATGACTGATATTCTATTTAGGAGGATGAGACAAGTGTATAGACAGTGATCACAAACTAAAATTAGGGTTTCTTATAGGGTTCCACTTAAATTCATTCAAGAGTGACCAAATAGCTTAGGAACAAGGCATATGATATGTACTTACTTTCTTAGAAGTTCTTGGAGGACTATAGGAGAAATTTTGAAGTGATTTGGACTTGTTTGAATGGCTTGAACACTCAGAAAAGTTCATTGTCTAAGTGCTCCTGGCCATTGTGTGAGTGCGCAACACTTGTCCAAAACCATAAATCCTTTGGGCATGCATGCAACGCCTTCAAAAATTACATGAGAGTCTCCTGGAAAGGGCGCGACGCCACTAGGAAGGCACACAATGCTGGTTCAAATGCGCAATGCCAAGTTTCTAAACGTGCAGCGCCGAGAAATTTTGCCCAATATCGCTCAAAAACTCAAAAAATCTTCTCTTGCTGAATACTTCTAATAATTACAAAGGCAACCATGGCTCTTTTGAAATGTTTGATAGGCTTTATATGCATGTGGATTTAATTTAACTTGAAAACCCACTTTCTAATGTTTGATGTCTTTTTCCTTTTATCACTAATACTCTTTGACACTTTTTACATTGCAGGTTGTTGAAGTCATGGAGTTGGATTTTCATTTGCTTATTGAGGCTTGACATAATGGCTTTGATAGCTTGGGATTAAATTATTACATATAGTAGCATAAAATTACATTTGAAAAAAATATAATAAATTACATAGATGACTTTTCTATCAAAATGGCATTTTGATAAAAAAGTCTTCAAACTGAAAATACAATCTTTGAAGCATAATGAAACCATCATGATGATCATATTAAATCCCTCTCATATATATGTTGACCTCATTGGAATGAAATAGTGACCTTTAAAATTGCAAAACCCTAATGACCTAATGAGACTTCTTTTTTGACCCGATTTTGAATGAGATTTTGACTTAAAATATTTTCAAGTAAATCAGAGTATTTTCATAGGTTTTCTTATGCTTAAAGGGACATGGGAATGAGTTATCCAATATGATCTTCTGAGGGAGAAAACGTTTATTTGACAAGAACAACCACCAGCGGAGAAATTTTATGTCATGACCTAATGGAATGATAAAAAAAAATTTAGTATGGGACACCGAAGATGCACATGCAAATGTGTTTTGATCCCTGGTGGAAGTATACAAATACTAACACTAACATTGGCCTTATTGGGGATGGAAGCTCCTTGGAGGTGTTAAGAACACCATAGACCAAGTGCCTAACCATTGGGTAAATACGGTCAAATAATCCAAAAGCCTTCATATTACTTAAACTGACTCAAAAATCATTTAAAAAGACTGGAAAATGACTCAAAAAATGACTCTAACATTAACTCAAAACTGACTCCAAAACTCTTAAAAAAATAGAAAATCAACGAGCTTTATAGCCTTCACTTCGGGCCCCAAGCCTAGATGATCTTCTGCCTAAAACTTTGCAAAAAATATAAACTGGTATGGACAATGAAAGTGAAACATTCTTTCAGAAAATGCATCAGAAATAATAATGTTTCAGGAGCCTACCATTGATTAGTCCTCCTGAACATTACTCTCCATTCATCTCCCATAGCAAATAGGCATTTTGTCCTCGATAAGCCAAGATCTTATAGGGTCCCTTGCCTGATACTCTCCTCTGAATAGTGTTTTGTCATCTTCCTCTAAATTTCAATGTATTTATTTTCCTTCTATAGCAGGCCCTCCAGATGAAAATTGGATCTCTCAAGCCAAGACTCTCTATCCCTGCTAATCTCAATAGCAAGCAGCTCACTTGGAGTAAGTTGCTCCACCAATTCAGCCTCCTTCTGCCTTTCCCAAGCTAAATCCTTCTTTAGCACAATTATCCTCGGTCTCTATCTCAGAAGCTGATATTCCTCATCATCAATATCACCACATCTACCCAAGGTTTCCTCCAGCAAGGCCTTGGCCTTTCCTGCCTCTCTCTGAGCTTTGATTGTCTTGACTTCATTGATGATTTGCTTTGTCTTCAATTGCTGATTTTCTAGCTCAAGAAAGTCAATCACTTACTGTGCTCTACCAATATTAGCTTGAAGCTCACTAATATTGGCCTCCTTGGCTCTGATCAATGCATTGGTGACTCTAACTTCATCCTCATCATCAAGGTCAATCAATTGAAACTCCTGTTTAGTTTCATGTTTGTCCTCCTGCTAAAAAATGATAGGCTTTATAGCCTTTTCCTTTCCCTTGTCTACCTATTTTGCTGATGAAGAAGGCATGGCCCCTTTCACACCACGTGAAGAAAACACATGCCTATGGCCTCTCTAATATGTTAAGAGAAATGGCTCAATATCAGTCATTTTAGCTCAAACTGCTTCAATGTCCCTTTCACTGCTTGATGCCCCAGGATCATGATGTGATGGTGAAGGGTTATAGAAAGGTGATGAGGTAGGATCAACATGAGGTGAATGGATGTGAGTGGGTGGTGATGTATGAATAGCAGGATATGATGGAGAAGTGGATACGGGAGGATGAGATGAGGAAGGAATATCCTACTCATGCTGGCTAGGTGCAATAGTGAAAACCTCATTTGCAATGAATGCATCCCATGAATTGTTTTTCTATTGAAGATGATGCATGACCACCATATTGATGAGTGAATGATGAAAAATACTCTGCATTTGACTATTGTGATCCATTTTTTGCACAATATAGGCCATCTTGTCAATGCTGCGGAAAATATAGTAAGGTAAGTGTAGCATTCTAACTCTAGTGAAATGCATGAGTCAGATGTAGTAGGAGTAGAGTCAGGTAAACCTCCCTACACAAGTGAAATAATTCATTATTATTTTCATCATAGGGGCATACCGGTCAAGGAGATGAGTGAAAGGAAAATTGATTTCTTTTCATCCTTATACCTAAGTTTAAGGTACGGTTCATAATTTCTCATATCCAAGTTTTCTTGTTTAAACCACTTCTCTCCCACACTAGGGATCCATGTAGCAGCTATAATGGCATTGGTGGACATATCAATGGTAACCCCAGCAAGAATAACCTTTTTTTCATGTAGATTGGTGATGAACAGTCTTGTTAACTCTGGGTGATTTTGGATTTGTTGCACTCTCTCATAGAACTCAAAGAAGTCCACATGCTTAAAGCAAGATATAGTGAGAGGAGAGGACATAAGTTCTATTTTAGTGATGGGCTGAAACTTGTTTATTTTCCCTCCCTTATGATCATTTATTCTTGGCCTTTGTGCCTCACCAACAATGCCACTATCTTCTTCTTCTGACATCTCTAAACTCTGACTTATGAAACCATAGGGTACAAGCGAAATGAGATGAGGGGAAGGGGATGAGATGGCTAGCTTAAAAGGTGAATGGAATGAGTGAAGGGGCAAAATAAATCAATGAAAACCCTAAATCAATGAAATTACCCTGTCTGTGACTAATATTCTATTTAGGAGGATGAAACAAGTGTATAAAAGGTGATCACAAATTCAAATTAGGGTTTCTCTTAGGGTTCCACTTTAATTCATTCAAGAGTGACCAAATTTCTTAGGAAAAATGTTTATGATATGTCCTTACTTGCTTAGAAGTGCTTGGAGGACTATAGGAGAAATTTGGAAGTGATTTAAACTTGTTTGAATGGCTTAAATACTCAGTAGAGTTCACTATCTAAGCACGTAGTGCCACTGTGTGAGAACGCAACGCTTGTCCAAATGCACAGTGCCTCTAGGCAGGCATGTAGTGTGTTCACAAATTACACGAGAGTCTCCTGGCAAGGGTGCAGTGCCACTGGGCAGGTGTGCAGTGCCGATTCAAACGTGCAGCGCCAAGTTTCTGAATGTGCAACGCCGAGAAAATTTTCCCAATTTCGCTGAAAAAATCATAAAATCTTCTCTTACTGAATAATTTTGATAATTGAAAAGGAAACCGTGCCTCTTTTGAAATGTTTAATAGGCTTTATAGGCATGTGGATTGAATTTAACTTGAAAAGCTTACTTTCTAATGTTTGATTTCTTTTTCCTTTTATCATTGATACTCTTTGACACTTTTTACATTGTAGGTTGTTGAATTCATGGAGTTGGATTTTCATTTGCTTACTGAGGCTTGACATAATGGCTTTGAAAGCTTGGAATTAAATTATTTACATATAGTACCATAAAATTACAATTGAAAAAATAAAATAAATTACATAGATGACTTTTCTATCGAAATGGAATTTTGATAAAAAAAGTCTTCAAGATGAAGATACAACCTTTGAATTATAATGAAACCATCATGATGATCATATTCAATCCCTCTCATATAAATTCTGACCTCATTGGAATGAAAGAGTGACCTTAAATAATGCAAAACCCTAATGACCTAATGAGACTGCTTTTTTGACCTAATTTTGAATGATATTTTAAATTAAAATATTTTCAAGTAAATCAGAGAATTTTCATAGGTTTTATTATGCTCAAAGGGACATGGGAATGAGTCAGCCAATATGATCTTCTGAGGGAGAAAATTTTTATTTAACAAGAACAACCACCAGTAGAGAAATTTTATGTCATGGCCTAATGGAATGATAAAAAATTTATTCAGTATGGGACACCTAAGATGCACATGCATGTGTGTTTTATCCCTAATGAAGTATAAAAATACTGACACTAACACCTTCTTTTCCTGAAAATAAATGATAGCCATGGAGTATTATTTTCAGTATGAAAGACATGAGAAAATAATCAGTCACCTTGTGATATTGTGAAATATAGGAGTCTAACAATGGCTCCAACTGGGGATGGAATCTCCTTCAGGAGGTGTCAAGAACACTGTAGATTATTGGGCTGATCCATTGGGTTGATCCCACATCTACAAATTAATCTAATACAAAACCTCTGTGGCTGAAAATATTCAAGCTGAAATAAACACTCTCTACACACTGAAGTCTAGAATATACTTGTACTGAAAACTAGAAAGCAATCTGAAATTAAAACTGGAAAAGATTCTCAAAGTACAGAGCTTATCTGCACACATACCAATCCTATTCTAACTTGGAGATGATATATACACTAAGTGAACTCTTTTTTCCAATGTAACCAATAAAGTAAATGACTACATGATTGATTCTTGTTCACTTGTTTTAGTACACTGAGAAAACAAAAGGGCCACTACCATCTTACTTTCGATTGAACAATAGTGTTCAAAATTTTCCTTAAAATTTGCAGAAAACCATTCATGGCATAGAATACTCCTTCCTTAGATGATTCGAAAAGGCCAGAACAAGGATCTCGGAGCAATACCTGGTCCTAAGGATTCAAATAACAAGCTTCATTTAGGACTGCTCTTTGTTCCAGTTTTTCATGGTTAGGATTCTTCTGAAAGAGAATGTCTACACATTTTTCATGGTCATCTGACATGGCATCCTCATTGTATACCAATATGTTTTCCTCAAGAAAACTTGGTGTGTCTTGACTGAGATTGATGAATTTTGTTTGAAGGCCATCATTTTGATGAACAAAAGCACTTTCTGGCAATAAGCCTTCCTGAGAATGTAAAACAACATTAGTATCAATATGTTCTACATTTGTTTCTTCATGAGAAAATACTTCTGTACATAAATCAATAGTAGAACAAATAGAAATAATATCCTCATTACATAAAAATTGAGGGGCTCGCTGCATTCTTAGAATCTGATTAATTCTTCTTCAATTAAATCAGGAGGCTATCTTTGTTTCCTTTGGATTAAACAACAATTATTTTCTTTCTCTCATGAAGACTGATCATGAGACTGAATGTCTTCTTTAGCCTCATACAAAAGAGCATATGAATTATCATTTGTCCCCACAGAGAGATCCTGTGGATCTACTTTCATTTCTTGATTGATTTCATTTTCAAATAACTTCTCTTGGTTATCTAGACAGTCAACTTGTAATATCCCCAAATAGGGACTACTAGCAAGGCATGCCTAAAAAACACATTTTTTAGGAATGGATGCTTCAGCACTAGGAATAAGCCCTTAGATACCTTAGTTATGATAATCTAAGAACCAAATCCAAGAGGAGATCAGAAAAAAATTAAACTAAGTGGGTTAAACAGATCTCCCACACCCAGTAAGGCTTGAAAACCACCCAAAGAAGGGACTGCAGTAACACAAAGTAACACTGCCTAGAAAATAACGCAGTTTTAGATGACAGAAGAAAGAGACCAATATGATAGATCAAAAATATCTTATACAATGGTGAATCAGATTTACAATGTGTCCCAATCAATGTACAAGAGAAAGATGGAAGACTTTCATGAGGAAAACCCTCTCAAGAGGTGCTGCAACAATGTGTTTCACTGTAAAAGCCTTAACATCGTTATTTTTAAGAGAATATAGAAGTTGTAGGTTAAAACTCAGATCTAAAATAGATCTGTGTACAAAATATTAGATCTATATCAGATCCATACATTAGACTGTCTCTATTTTTACATACCTCTTGGGGTTTTCAGCAAAACATGAAGCATATGGAGTAGATCTGAGATCTCATGTAGTAGATCTATATATTTCTGCAGAATTCCTGAAGCTTATACAAGAATATTCAGATAAGATCTGAATATGACATGGATAATAAAATAAATCCATGGATCACCATAGTGAGAGACAAATTCTCATCACTAGATATCACTCCTCAAATGTTGCCAAAACTCCCTGCAACTCTTCTCTTGTAGATAACGTAGTCCTGGAAGATATACTGAGCTATAGACTTGATGTACATTTTGGTCTGATTCCAAGGTATGTATATGAAGCTTTGATGATCCAATACACTCTTTCCAGGGGGGATAGAACGCTTTCCCACTGAAAAGAGGCACTAGAATGGCTTAGATATAAATAGATCTAGCCTCCACTTGTTGCAGCTTACAAGGACAACCAAACCCTCAATAGGATCTGTGTTGTATTTGGAAGTAGAAGCTTGGCCAAATGCTTGATAGTGGACAAGAAATGCAAGACTCTTCCAAGAGGCCTCTCAAGGAAAGAGGAGGGATTCCCGATCAGGAACACCCAGTGCTAAACAACACTATTCTCAGCTAAACAGATAGAGAATGATAAGTGTCTAAACAGAAAAATACTTTCAAGAAAATATGTTCAACAACCTCTCCTCTGCTGCTCTCCTCTTTGATTTATAGGATGAAAGCCTTGTAAAACCCTAAACCATCTCAAATTTTTAGCTCCTTTCACATGTGTAGCCTCAAAATAGATCTGCGTTGTGCATCTAGGAGGTACATTGCATCTGGATAGCACTGTGGATTTGGTCCTGTTGACCCAGTCAATTGTCACAATCCCTTTCACACATAAGGGATTTTTATTAAGGCAGCCTAGATTTAGCCTTGTTCACATTGGGCATTGATTTATTTATTGTTTTTAGGAGTTTTTATTGTCCTCCTTTACACATTTATTCTTACAATGAGAAAATGAAACAAAATTATAGTTCTCCCCTCCACAATGTTGCTTGTCCTCAAGCAACTAATAAGGTGAGTGTTGCAACTCATCTCCTCTTTCTTTGGTGACACAAGCATGATTTAATCTTCCTCCTTGTGCCAAGTGTTCACCAAACCATCCCTCCATGACTTGCTCCACCAAATTTCTCATGAGATACAAATAGTTCATCTCATAAGAAGACAATAGATCATAGGAAACAAACATGTTCTTCCCAATGTTCTCCTTGAAATATGAGACATAAAGTACGTGGGGAGTAGGCATTCTATATGGCCCATGCATTCCTTCCCTCCTTACTCCATACATCCCTATGAAAAGTACAAGTACATCATCCAGATAGGAAATCAAAACAATGTACATACAAATAGAAATTTCTGCATATGGAGGTGGGTCATAGTCCCACATGTGGAACCAACGCAGAGCATCTCCTATCTGCATAAGATCCAGATATGGTAAGTGGTTTTCCCACCACTTATTTTCTGCCTAAGTCATCTCACTATTTCATAAAATGTGAGATATATTTGGTGCCTTTGGGAAGCACCCATCATGAAAATAAATCTCCCTTTGCACATCAAGCGAGTGGCCTAATTCAGAATTTTTAGTGACCCAAAAATTTCCATGAGATTTACATGATACATTGTTCCTTTTAGGAGTCATGGCCTGCATACAACTGGTAGAATAACATGTAAAATTATAAAAATAAACTTTCTTTACATGAACATATCGTTTACCAACAAAGTCTCTCATACACATGGAGTTGTGCATGGATCTTTCTCCCCTTTCCAAAGAAGGAAGAGATGGCTGAAATGAATCTTGCATAGAGTCCCATGGCTACCCCAACTCCACATAGCTCATGCATTCTTGAAAATGCTGATATAGTTCCTCTTTCAAGCCTTCCCAATCAAAGCTCCTCATGATGATGTTGTAGATCCTCATGGAATACAGATGGCTGAAACAGAACTCCTTGTAGGCTCCTTGTAGGATCTTATGCTTGAGCTTAGAAGCTATAGGAAAAAATATTCTACCATGATGATATATGAATTCTCCTTGGACTAAGTAGCCCTCTTCATACAATTGGTCATCAAGTATTATACATGAGTGCAGATCTTTGGAGTAATCCACTAGTAGTTGGGATTTCCAATACAGATCTACACTACTCAATAATGACAGCGCTAATGATGCATCAACAGAAATGTTTGTCATGTTGCTGATCCTTCCCTTGACATATCCTATGAAAAATATGTGTTTTGGAAGGCTTTTCCTTCCCTTCTTCTCCTCCCATAGTGTAAGATCAGAAAGGAGAGTGGATGATGATGATAGGGGAAAAATATTTCTCTCCTCCTTAAGCTTACCCAAGTCTCCCAAAACTGTAACTTTGTCTTCAAGTGCTCCAAAACCTCATGGATCTAAGTTTGGTGCAGCAAGTTGTGAGGTCTTCCCCACAAGATCTGAATCAGGTGGCCTCCCAAGTGGTTTGCCACTAGATAATGAGGCTTCAGGGACCATCCTCATATGAATAATAGATGGGATTCTCATGTCCCTACTTCCACTGTGCAATTTCCACTCTGTTTTATGTGTGGAAGTCTCATGAAATATGGAGACACCTCTTAGTGGTGTAAGAGTGCCTCTAATTGGAGCATTTGCCCCATCTTTTGATAGTGGATCAACTTTGTGATCCTTCCTTTGTTCTGTCTCACTGTCTTTTTTCACAGACACATGCTGCTCATGTCCTCCATATGTAAGATCCTTAGGAATTCCTTGCAGCGGTGCAAGAACCCCTCTAGTGGAAGCCATTGCTTCATCTCCATCTCCAAATGAAAATATATCTCCTCCTGGTATCACAGTGCTAAAGGATCTTCTCTGCTCTTTATCTCCCTTCTCCTCTTCAATGGAGAATGCTTCATCATTAAGAGATCCTTTTTATTGACCTCTTACTGAAGAAGGAACCCTAATGTCTTTTCTTTGAGAAAAAAGATATTGCTATAGTGGGTCTTTTGCCTCCAGAAAATTCTGCAGCAGATCTTCAACCCCCTCAACAATGTTTAGGACTAGAGTTGGCTCCATGGAATCTTCCAAATTATGCAAAGATGCAGATTTCTTGGGCTTGATTTTCTCTTCCCAACAAGTCTCAGAATGTCTCACATCACATATTGTCACTAGTCTCCTAGTGAACCTTGTATAAGAAGAGATGTTTATCCCTCTAAAGGTAGAGGACTCAAATAGCCACCAAGCATAAGCCTTTCCTTAAAGATGCAACACTACTACTCTCAAGGCTTCCTCTTCTGACACTTGATGTAGCTGAAAGTATGTGTGAAGCTTCCTTACCCAATACTTGGCTGAGTCTTTAGGTGATCCATCAAAAGTAGGTAGAGATAATCTACCCAAGGTGTGCTAAAAGAACCCTCTTCTTCTACTGTAGGTGCGGGATCTTTCTTCTTTGTGTTGACATAACTCTGGGAAACTAAGATTCTCTTTGAATCTCTCTGATAAAGACTCATATTATTGGATATAATCACCAAGAGATGCCTCCTTTGGTGTTCCTCCTTTTCCTTCTTTCTTTGACAAGAAAGTAGGCATGCTCCATCGTTACAGATCATGTTGTGTGGCTGAATTCTCACACACATGGTAAGAAGTACTGGGGATTTATAGATGTAAAAATCCTCTTGTGGGATCTGCATGTCTTTCCCTCTTCATTCCTGGGATTTCTTCTTTCATTTCATGCTTGGATTGAGAAAGAGTTTTAGAAAAATCTTCTCTCTGCAAACTTCCAGATAAAGGGTTTGGGCCCTTCACTTCTGTGTCTTTAGTGTAACCAGACTTCTTCATCAGTATTTTCTTTCCATGAAAAGAAATATTGGCTCTTCAATAATCAAAGCACAGGCTGTGCCAAGATAGTTTCTCAGATACCACTGTAATATCCCCAAATAGGGACTACTAGCAAGGCATACCTGAAAAACACCTTTTTCAGGAATGGATGCTTCAGCACTTTGAATCAGCCCTTACATACCTTAGGTCTAATAATATAAGACCCAAATCCAAGAGGATATCAGAAACAAATCAAACTAGGTGGGTTAAACAGATCTCCCACACCTAGGAAGGCTTGAAAACTGCCCAAAGAAGGGATTGCAGTAACACAAAGTAACACTTCCCAGAAAATAAAGCAGTTTTAGATGACAGAAAAAAGAGACCAATATGATAGCTCAAAAATATCTTATACAACGGTGAATCAGATTGACAATGTGGCCCAATCAATGTACAAGAGAAAGATGGAAGACTTTCATGAGAAAAACCCTCTAAAGAGGTGTTGCAACAATGTATTCCACTGTAAAAGCCTTAAAAAAGTTATTTTTAAGAGAATGTAGTAGATTTAGGTTACAAATCAGATCTAGAATAGATCTGTGTACAAAATATTAGATCTATATCAGATCTGTACACTATAATGTCTCTATTTTACATACCCTTTGGGGTTTTCAGCAAAACATGAAGCATATGGAGTAGGTCTGAGATCTCATGCAGCAGACTTGCAGATTTCTGCAAAATTCCTGAAGCTTATATAGGAGTATTCATATAAGATCTGAATATGACATGGATAAAAACAAAAATCCATGGATCACCACAGTGAGGGACAAATTCTCATCATTAGAGATCACTCCTCAAATGTTGCCAAAACTCCCTACAACTCTTCTCTTATAGATAACACAGTCCTGGAAGATATAATGCACTATAGAATTGATGTACAGTTTGGCCTGATGCCAAGGTATGGATCTGAAGCTCTGATGATCCATTACTCTCTTGCTAGGGGGGATAGAAGGCTTTCCCACTAAAAAGAGGCACTAGAATGGCTTAGATCTGAATATATCTAGCCTCCACTTGCTGCAGCTTACAAGGAAAAGTAGACCCTCAACAGGATCTGCATTATAGTTGGAAGTAGAAGCTTGTCCAAATGCCTAATAGTGGACAATAAGTGAAATACTCTTCTAAGAGATCTCTCAAGGAGAGAGGAGGGATTCCCGATCAGGAACACCCAGTGCTAAACAACATTATTCTTAGCTAAACAACTAGAGAATGAGAAGTGTCTAAAAAGAAAAATCCTTTCAAGACAATATGTTCAACAACCTCTTTTCTACTGCAATCCTCTTTCATTTATAGGATGAAAGCCTTGCAAAACCCTAAACCATCTCAAAGCTTTAGCTCCTTTCACATGTGTAGCCTCCAACTAGATTTGCGCTGTGCATCTAGAAGGTACATTGCATCTAGACAGCGCTGTGGATTTGGTCCTGTTGACCTGGTCAATTGTCACAATCCCTTTCACACATAAGGGAGATTTATTAAGGTAGCCCAGATTTAGCCTTGTTCACATTGGTCATTGATTTATTTACTGTTTTCAGGAGTTTTTATTGTCCTCCTTTACACATTTATTCTTGCAATAAGAAAATGAAACAAAATTGTATATTCCCATTAGTTTGGGCTAATTGGGAATATTACACAACTTGAGAATGAAATTGATAAATTGCTTCTAAGAGATCCTCAGGATGCCAATTTCCTATATCTTCATCAATATTTACAAGGTATTGTATGAGTTCCTCAGACTGATCATAACAATTTTCAACTAATGATCAATATAGAGAATTTTATTTATAATGCTCATAAAAAACCTTGTGGAAATATTTTAAAGGAAACAAACTACCAGGGTTCAGATCTTCATACCATTCCCTCGCTTTCCCTTCTAATGTTACCATGATAATCTTCATGAGGCAATCCTCATGCCATTCAAATTTCAACCTCAATGAATGTATATGAAATTTAATGAGATGTAACAAAGCATCATCAACATTCTCATCTTGAAAAATAGGAATATTTCTTTCCCAATTTACCTGAGACATTTTGTGTGGGAATCCAGGAATGTGATCTCTGTTCATTGGAGCATTCCTTCATTGTATTCTTGGATTCATATTGTCAATCAATCAAAGAATGGAGTCATCGCATGTCCGCAATAAATCTGGATTTCTCTACTAGTGGAACCTTTAGGTCAACTGAAAATTGTGGAGTCGCTAGTGAATCTTTGTTTCTGGATTTTGCTGCCAATAGAGTCACCAGGTGAATGTAAAAACCTTTTGGTGTTTGACTTCTATTCACCATAAAAGTCAAAAATAAACTTTATAAGTGTTACTAAGGAAGCTGAAACTCGATTCCATAATGGAGTTGCCAGTATGTTATCACCCCGTAAATTTTCGAATGCTAAAGACAGAACTACGGGGGAAACATCAAACCGCTTTGTAATCGGAGACATAGCCTTCTCGGACTCAGAGAGGGCTCTCTCCGTTAGATATAGCTTTGCTGATGGGGGGAATCTTAGGCTAGCTATTAGTGCATAGGGGTTTGTTTGAATATTGATGGTTTAGGCAACAAAAGAGATCCATTGGCCTATGGAATCTAACATGTGTAAAAAAATTCAAATGGATGAATAACTGAGGTCAGGTGCAATCAAGCAAGCTAGCCATGTTAGTGGATCTTAACAGCTCATAAAATGGAGAGGAGGAGGATATTAAGGTTCAATGGGATTGCAGAGTAGACCGTCTCTGAATTCTGCATTCCAGTCTCAGAGGAAAACATAGCGTACTATTTCAAGATTGAGCAAGGTACCCCATGGTAAATCCTACACAAAATTTACGACAATATGTAAAACTAGAGATGATATATTACAAGAAAAGGTGCACTTCACCACAGAACATGACACAAGAAGTTGTAAAACAACATCATCTTTCATTCATCCAATGAGAGTGTTTACGACCAGCTGAGTCTATTAAAATGGTTTTTTCCCCTTCTAGGCCTCCTTGATACTGCTAATGCATATAGTATTTATATAAAACTTAAGTTGGATAATGTATCTACTGCAGTGATTACATTCAAGCAGAAACTAGATAAGTGGAAACATGCAGGTGGTGATAAGACAAGCCTGGCCCTAATAGTGGCTTTAGCAATCAGTTATTTATTACAGAATAAGGAAGGAATTTCCTCTTAGGATCACGAACAGGCTATGTTGGAGTAAAACTTTGACAAGTGGAACCACACAGGCAGTGAAAAGATACTTCTGGCCAAGAAGGTGGATGCAACAGTCTGTTATGATGAGAATAAATCTTTGTCCGATGTCGAAGAGTCAAGGAAGGCTCTGAAATCTTGTCTCTTCCTCTTTAAAAAACTGTTGCTGGATTATTAAATTGATGAGGTGTTGGTGTTGTTCGTGGATCAGTGTTCATGTTAATGTGTTTGCTACCCCTTCTGTTTCTGTTGTTATATCACAATTAGTTCTGTATGAATGCCCTTTGCCCAACTTGACATGTGGTCTCTATTTCCTACCCGGTTCCTTCTGTCGTGTTTAGCCATTTCTTCACAAAACAACATACAAAACCTATACACCCGGACTTGAACTTCTGTAGGTTTTAGCTTTAAACTTCATCGCATCCATGTCAATATTGCACATTGCGAATTTTAAGATTTACATTATGAGGAATGGCATTGGTGATGTGATGCAAAGTGAGGAGGTGACGTGGTAGGAGGGTGATGGTTTCGATAATGTGGACCAATGGAGCGGGAATAATAGTGATGAGTAGAGTATAGAGGAGGACAATTATGGTGGGGCCAATCGCATCTCAAATCACAATCAGGACAAGATAATTTTTGTAATATGGTTAAACATTTAAAGTTGTGATATGCAATGAGGGTGGCAGCAGAGTGGCGCAGGGAAAATTAAAATCTGTGCGATGCGATGAATATCGCACATTAGTGATCACAAGATTTAAAGGTTGGCAGAAATGCGATAAGTTAAGTTCCCCAATCTCTGAAATAGTATTTGTGATGCGATGCGAAGTGGGGAAAGGGTGGGTAAGTAGTGTTAATAACACTCGAATCATAATAAAAGGGTTTATAACATATTCGGGGCATATGAAGTGGTAAGTGAATGGGTCCCACCATCATTGCAAATCACATTTCCAAAGGTTTTGTAGGAGATGGAAATTGAAGGATTTTACAATTTTGCCGATGCGAAAATTGATATGAGTTTGCAGTAATGAAATAGAAGGGAATGGATTTAGGAAGGTGAAATATAATGAATGCGGAGGAATGTATGTGGTGTGATATATATAAGTTTTGAAACTTAGGATAAGAGTTAAATAACCTAGGATAATATTGACATATTAAGAAACATATGACCTTTTCAATAAACCTCTCCTTTGGTAATTTCTTCATCGCACTTAATCAGCAATACTTTCCTCTTTCAACTGAACTAAAAGGAGGATTATTCTACTCTTTGTAATTGGGTTTTCGTTTTAATATCCTTGACATACCTCGTTCTTTAGAACAGAGTAACACAAAGTGGAAGAAAATTGGATGATCTTGCTCTGAAGCTAGGGTTTGCAGCGCGATAAGCGATCTAGCCTGAATATTGGCGAAAGGTCTAGATCTGATTCAAGATCTGTGGTGAAGGGGCATCGAGCTGGCTCAGAAGATAGGAAGACCGGGGGCCCCCGGAGCCCCCACTTTCAAGTAGGTTACAATAGACAAAGGTAAAAGGCAGATGGGAGGTTTGAAGATCACCGGCTCCTCAACCACCGGGGCACGCTTAAAGGGCAGAAGCACAATCTCGAGCGATTGTACCGATAATACGCTAGAAGATACCACAAAACAGCAAGACACAACCCCTGATCTGCCCTTACAGGAAGCTGATCTGCAAGGAAGGGGAGCAGATCTGAACAACAAGGCAAACAGCAACTCGGAGTGGGATAGATCGAATGCACAGCAATCAGAAGACACCAGCAACCGCACAAAATGCAAAGGCAAATGCAAGCCAAAGGCAAGCAAAAGCCTCAGAGTCATCATCAACGACCCGGATCTGCAAGCTTATAGAGACCACATGACGGTTCACGCCGTGATTTGCAAGTTTATGGGTTTCTGGCCCAGTGAGAAAGCCCTCTGTCAATGGATCAAGCAGGTCTGGAAACCGAAAGGAGATGTGCAGCTGCACTTGGGTGCTAAGGGTTTTTTTATAGTAGTTTTCGCGAATCTAGAAGATAAGGACCAGATCTTCGAAGGAGGCCCGTACATCTATGCCTCAACAGGCCTCTATATGAAACCCTGGATACCCAAATTTGCCCCTGAACAGGAAACATTTACTCAAGCACCGGTATGGATCCGACTGTTTTCTCTACCAATAGACTATTGGAGACTAGCAGCGCTGGAACAAATTGGAAACACCTTGGGTACTTTTGTCCGTGCTTCTGAAGCCACTCTTCAAAAAAGGTACACTTCTTATGCCCGCATTTGTGTTGAGATGGATGTATTTGGATCTCTGCATGAGGGTTTATGGTTAGAATACACAGATGAGGCCTATTTTCAGACCATAGACTATGAGCAGATACCGTTCCGATGCAGGAAGTGTCATGAACATGGGCATTTAATCTGTGAATGCCCGTTAAACAAACCAGCCGAACATCCCAAGGAGAAATCTACCTTGGCCTCAGATGGCTTTGTCCGACCCACGGGCAGACATCGGGCCAGTCGCAGGAATATACCTCAGTCAAACGTCCCGCTCACCAAATCTTCGAATACCTTCGATATTCTAGGAGAGGATTCCCCATCCGAAAACATGAATCCAACCCTAGCAGCAGAACAACAGGCTGTTAGCATGGAAGAACAAGGCAACCAGTCCAGGGAACCTTCTATGCCTTCTGACTCGCTTTTAGCCTCCTCGGCAGGCAAAGCGGAGGAAGAGGATGAGGACATGGTCCTTAGTGAAGTGGGCACGGAAGACCTGGAATTAGGGGAAATTCTGGAAAAAGAGGGACTGGACCTGAATTCTATAGTCGAGTAGTGGAAACAGAAAGGAATAGACAAAATCCTAGAGGAAGAAATCAATAGGGTAAACTACCTGTTCCTTGCTAGACAAGATGTAGCATTGAAGGGGAAGAAATGAGGCAGAGAAGCCACCAAAGGCCTCGGCATAAAGTCACAGAATCTCCATCATACTCACGCCAGTCTCAAGCATAGGAAGAAACGAGGGAGACGATCCAACAATGATGATCTTCAAGAATTGGGTCAGATGTTGATTAATTCGGGAAAGATGAAAGCCCTAGAAGCTTTCTCCTTCTCATCTTAGAACCCGTTAGCAATGAAATTTCTCTCTTGGAATGTAAGGGAACTGGGCAGCCTCAGAAAACAGAGGCTTCTGAAAAAGAAAATCATGCAAGAAAAACCGGATTTGGTTTTCCTCCAGGAGACCAAATGCACGAGTCAGAAATTGGATGAAGTGGGCAAATGCCTAGGCAGACAGCTCGAATACCTAGCAGTAGAAGGAAACGGTATGAGTGGAGTTCTTGCTACTTTCTGGACCCCAAATTCTCTTCATCTCCTTAATGCTGAAGCCACAAAATCCTTTCTAGCCCTAGAGATGCAGATCATAGGGGAGAAAGGAACCTTTCTATTCACCAATGTATACAGCCCCCAAAGACAAGAAGACAAAATGATGCTACTCGGCCATCTTACCAAGCTACATCAGAGACACCTCAACTCCAATGCAATTTATGAAGGATATTTCAACATGATTACATCACTCAATGAAAAGAAGGGGGGCACAAGGGCACTGGGCAATGATGCCACAGCCTTCAGCTCCTTCATTCGTGATTTCAACCTGGTGGACGTTCAACCCCGGAATGGGAACTTCACCTAGACTAACAGAAGGGGAGGAGACAGGATCATTTCCTCTAGGTTGGACCGCTTTCTCATTTCAGAAAGCATCCTCTTGGAAGGGAACAGCATAAGTTCGGACATCCTCCCCTCTGGAGGTTCAGACCACTGGCCTATAATGCTCCAGGCCTCAATCTTAGGCACCCCTAAAACAGGCCCTTCCGTTTTGAGAAATTTCGGCTCTCCCACAAGGACTTCTCCAGCAACATTAAAAAATGGCGGAGAGAACCTCTGCCTGCAGAAGGAACGAAAATGTTCAAGCTGCAAGCAAGGCTCAAGTTCATCAAAACCAAATTGAAGGCTTGGAATCGAGAAGTATTTGGCAATATATTTGCAGACAAGAAAAACCTTGAGCAGCATCTAGAAGAAATCCACAACACTTGGATTCAGGGAAGCATTTCGCAGGAATCTATTAATACAGAGTGGGAACTCATGCAGCAATGGAATGAAAGATGCAAGTAGGAAGAGATTTTGTGGCGGCAAAAATCTCGAATTCAATGGCTCAAGGAAGGCGAAAGGAACACAAAATTATTTCACAGATCTGCCATGGACTACAGATGCAAAAACAGAATCACTAAAATTCAAGATGAACGAGGGAATGTCTTCCAGTCCCATCATGACATAGCTTGCCAACTCCGAAATCATTTCGAACGCATTGCCACTGAACCTAACAGGGATCGGCAGGAAGCCATTCATGAAGTAGTCTCCTCCATTCCTCGCCTCATTACTGAGGAACAGAACAGAGGCCTGGAGAGACTGATCTCCCCCCAGGAGGTAGAGGAAGCAGTCAAAGAGATGGCCAATGGGAAAGCTCCACAGCCGGATGGTTTCACAGTGGACTTTTTTAAAGCATGTTGGGATGTAGTAAAGGAAGACATATGGGAGGTAGTGGAAGATTCCCGATCCTTGTCTACAATTCTGAAGTCCCTAAACTCCACGTTCATTGCGCTAATTCCTAAGGAAGCGGAGGCCTGCACCCCTGCCAAATTCAGGCCTATAGCGCTATGTAATGTATTGTACAAAATCATAGCGAAAGTCATGGAAAATCGCTTGAAACCTATTCTCCCTAGGATTATTTCAGAAGAACAATCAGGGTATGTGGAAGGCGGGCAAATTATGGACAATGTGCTGCTTGCTCATGAGATGATCCATACGTTGCAAACGCACAGAAAATCAGGCATGATAATGCAATTAGATCTGTCCAAGGCATATGACAAGGTCAGTTGGGAATATCTGGAAGCCGTTCTCCAAGATTTTGGCTTTGGAAATCATTGGATCACCTGGACTTTAGCTCTGATCAAATCTCCCAGTCACTCTATTTTGATCAACGGAGCCCCCTCTCAGCCTTTCTACCCTACACGAGGCATCAGGAAGGGGGACCCCATTTCGCCCTTTCTCTTTGTTATTCTGATGGAAGGCCTCAGCTGCCTCATCAAGTCAGCCAAGAACAGGAATGAGATTACTGGCCTCCAGCCCTTAAGCACTTTTCCGGCGACCACCCATCAGCAGTTCGTGGATGATAAAATGCTGCATGGCGTTCCGACAGTCAAGGAAGCTCGAGGTTTCAAATGAATCTTGAGCTTGTTCAGTCATGCCTCGGGTTTGGACTTCAATTATAATAAATCCACTGTTTTCTTTTTTAACACGCATTTAGCTATTCAAAGGCATCTGACAGGCATCCTGGGTTTCAAGAGAATTAATATCCCATCTAAGTACCTGGGCATTCCCCTAACAGACAAACCTTGGCAGAAATGTCATTGGGAGAAGCTTCTCTCCAGATTGGCAGACCGATGCAGTCATTCGACCAACCGGGTACTAAACTTGGCTGGTCGTTTGGTCATGACCAAGGCCATTCTCCAGGCGATACCTCACTACATGCTCTCGATCCTTCCAGCTCCTAAAGGAGTTCTTCAGAAAATAAGGAGCATCCAACGAAATTTTCTTTGGTCAGGTAACTCTGGAAATCCCAAGTGGGCGCTGGCAGCTTGGGAAAAACTTTGCAAGCCCAAAAGCCATGGCGGGCTTGGTTTGCAGGATCCAAGTTCTACCAACAGGGTTTGCGGTGCTAAATTATGGTGGAAATGGCTCTCAGAACCTCAAACCCCGTGGGCGCACCTCTGGAAAGCCAAATATGCGGAGCAATGGCAGCTGGAGGAATTAGTATGAATAACTGACACCCCTGCAGGCTCTCCTATCTGGAACCTAGCCCGGGCCAACCGAAATATTATACAAGACCATTATTTCTGGGAAGTAAGGAATGGGCACCATGCTCTCTTCTGGGAAGATGCATGGCATCAATTTCCGAAACTCGAACATCCTAACCTACATCCTTTACAGTTGTGGTTTCAGGACAATGGGAAACTCAGAGTCCATCATTATTGGGCTAGCAACGAAGACCAGCATCACTGGAGAACTTGGGCGCTCTCACCTCCTCCTCCGGATGGTCACTTGAAGAATCTCCACGATACTCTCAATACCATCCTCGGAAAGTGACTGATCAGAATAGTTCAAGGGCCGGACATTCTTCGTTGGGGCAAGTTAACCGGAGGATCTTTTAACCTCAAAGAAGCCCACTCCTATTTAGAAAATAGGAATGCTGATGATAAGGTGGCTTGGTACGATAATGTTTGGGTGGGCAACTGGCCTAAAATCAAGACCTTCTTATGGCTACTGCAAAATGGGAAAATCTTAACATGGGAAAATCTGTTAAAGAAAGGATTCATAGGACCCTCTCAGTGCCCCCTATGTGAACAACAAGAGGAGACTATGAATCATTTACTCAATGACTATGCTTGGACTAGCCATTTATGGGATTGGATTCAAAGAATTTTCCACCAAACAGACAGAAATAGAACTTCCATTACTGATACAATCACCTACTAGAATTCTACCTACTCCAACAACAACATGGTTAATAATCTCTGGAGGCTCAGTCCGGGATTCTTAATTTGGACAGTTTGGAAGGAAAGAAACAACCACATTTTTAATAAACATCGCTTCAAACAAGCCGAGGAAATAAAAAAAATTATCATGCAAGCCCTAACAGAGACCACTCTCACCTGGTGCAAAGAATAAAAAGTCGAGTTGTTGTCTGCTAATTACCTCAGAATTATGGCTATTTTCGGTCTCTCTGAGACGGCGGAGCATTATATTTAGGAGAATGCCCGGCGACCCGCACCCTCTCCTGCTACTTGGCATTGTCCTCCTCCAGGATACTGCAAATTCAATTTTGGTGGGGCCTCCAAAGGAAACCCAGGTCCGACGGGTTTGGGAGGTGTCCTGCGAGATGATCATGCATGTCATCTGCAGAAATCTGGGAGAAACGATGAACAATGATGCAGAATTCGCCGCTCTTGAACAAGGGCTAAGGATGTTAATCCGTCTTGGTAAAGGGATGACCATTGTAGAAGGCGATTCTCAGCTCGCCATCACTACCATCAAGAAAATTTAGTGTGGTACTAGGCCTGATAAGGCGATAAAACATTGGCGTCTAGCTGCTGTTACAGAGATAATAGCGCAACATCTTGCCTCCCTTGGAGGCATCATCCTTCAAGCCGTGAGAAGGAAAGCTAATTCGCTCGCAGACCACCTAGCCAATTATGCGGTTGATAACCCGACTAATGCACTGGACACCTGTTGGATGGACCTACCGCATGCGGAGCTTCGGGATCAGTGCTATAGTATCTCAAGGCGCGACTTAACTACCGATAACACCGAGGAGAGGGACGAAAGCCTAACCATAATAGGTAGATCATGAATAACCGTTTTATGATTAATGGTATCGAATGGTACTGCAGGATAACAGTACCAGGATTTTCTGGGATTTGGCATTTCATAATGAGAAAGGACATCTATATAGCCTCTGTTCCTTGCGATGATTTAAGAGGAGATTTTAAGCGTGCGATTGGCATGCTTTGGGGATGGGGTTCTTAGAGCAGGACCCTGGATTTAGTGGGCGGATCGGACGGCGATCTGATATACATCATCACCAGGATTGGTTTTCTGGCTCCGTTTATTTCCTATCCTCCCGACCTTCTATTTATGCAGCTCTTTGTTGCCGCTTTCTCGCACTTTCCTCCCTCCTATCTCGTTGCGGTGCATGATCCTTGCTTTGAACCTAGGTTACTCTCTGCTCATCTCAGTTCTATCTTGCATATTTCTAATCAGAGGGCCATGGCGGATAGCAACCTTCGCAGCATTAAAGCGGCGCAGGCCCTTAAACGAGCCATAGACAGTTATGAAGCCTCGGTGTCAAAACGGGGGAAGCAAACGATTGAATTGCTGGAAGAAGAGGTGGAGCTGTCCCAGGCTCGGACGGATGACAACACCATCAGTGAAGAAGTCGACTGGCTGGTTGACCCCAGGACACCCTCCACTCGCCATACGTAATTCCTGCAGACCCAAGTAGTGGCGTTACAGATGAATACTATGCTCGCGAAGGAAATTGCCATGCAAGGCACCGCGGTCAAAGAAAATTTTGCTGCTACCTCCATGGCATCAGGAAGGAACATAGCGCGGTTGGACAAGATGGAAGTCGCCTTTAATTCTCTCATAGAGGAGCTCCGCAGACACGGCAAAGCGTTGGACAGCTTCGTTCGGCATTTTGATATATATCTCTGTAATATCCTCAATGTGTCCATTGAAGTGCCTACAGATGACTCGCAAACCACTATCATCCGGCGTTTCAAGCCCAGAACTTAGGCGAAAGGTGGGGAGGCAGCAACTCCTAGCATGGTTGGTCACTCTGGGGCTTCGACCCCCACTCAGTAGTGTATTCGCTCTGTTTTAGTTCCTATGTTCGGTCTTCTTCCTTCTACTGTTGTTGATCTTTTATATATATATATATATCTACTACTGGTCGTATTGAGTTGATAGTAAGGACCTGCCGGATGTTAAAGCTTTTTTTGAAGGTCTTAATTTTGTCAGGTAACCCTGTGTGGTGAACCTATTTCTGGGTTTTGGTTAGCTTTTTGTGAATGTCTCTTGTTTCTCGGGTAACCCTGCGTGGTGGACCCTTGTCTGGGTTTTAGTTAGAAGCCTTCTTATAATACAGCCTGACTGAACACAAGCTTATCTCTCTGCAGGCCTGGGGCACTTTCTGATGTGGCCTTCAGGCCTTTGTACTTTTGTAAACTCTCGTTCATAATATAATATACTGATACTAACTTACAAAAAAAAAAAACTGAACTAAAAGGAATATTGGTCTTGATGTTTTAGGCAGACATGATTTCCCTTATTTTCTTAAAAATAAATGATAGCCATGGAATATTATTTTTAGTATGAAATACCTAAGAAAATAACCAGTCACCTTGTGATGCTGTGAAATTGTAATATTACAAAATGTAAAAGGCATCAGTATAGAACATATGCAGCATTCTAAATAAATCAAAACAGGAACATAGCACTAAAATCCAAACAATGCTAGAAATATGTTGCAACTAGAAATTACATTAAGACATCATAATCTATTATCAGAAAACAATGGAACTATATAATTATATATAACAGCAAATGAAATTACATAGTGCTCCAAAAGGAATGCACTCAAGCCACAAGATGGCTTAAATACACTAAAGAAACGAAGCACTAGAAATATTGTGCTGCCACTGCTACTGCTGCTGGAAATTGTTGCTACTAAGGATAACATCCATGCACGGAATGTTGTTAGAGTGCTCATAATGATATGCGCTTTTAACCACAGATTCTACTCAAAAAACCCATAACAATGCATAAATGTTTTGACTAGATTTTAAGTTTGGATTTTCGGCCTTTTTTTCAATTTCCCATTGCATTTTTGCTACCTGAATTACGCAATCGTTGTGAATGACTTCTGATATGGGGCTGAAGGATTGATTTATAGGTTGTAACAACACCCAATCAACTCAATAGGTGAAGGGTTGGTCCCCTTACTAGAAAATAAGCTCCAAATAGGGCAATAAACCCACTGCTGCAGTTGCCCTCCAAAAAAATGTAGTCCTTGAGGGAAACTACATTGTAGCTGATGTATGCTACTTGGCCTAGTGCCAAAATATGTAACGAAGCCCTGAAGTCTTCCTCACAAGCCTCCGGAAGAAATTATGATCCCTCCCAAGGAAAACTAGTTCAGAAAATGGATATTTCTCTCCTCCACCGCTACACCCCTGCAACACAACCCAACTCTAAACAGAACTGCGTCGTACATGAGACTGAAGCTTGGAAAAATTCTGAAATGTGGAATTATAGTGCAGAGTCCTCCAAGAGCTTCTTAATGGAAGAGGTGGGATTCCCGATCAGGAACAACCTATTCTAAACAACACATGCAATCTTAGCTAAACAACTGAAGAAAGCTATATGTCTAAACAGACCATATATCAAAATATCAAGATGAATAATATGGCTGCCATCCTCTTCCTTTTATAAGATATGAGCTTCCAAAATCTAAGCCCCATCCATTAATGACACTACTTCCATCCAATGTGTCTCCATCTAAAACTATGTTGTCCCTCCATTAATGTCCACTCCTCCATGATAGCGTTGTTGATTTGGTCAAAGTTGACCCAATCCACATGTTCTAGCCCCTATTCACACCTTTGGGTGCTTTATTGAGCTAGAAATATGATCCACTTTCACATGAGAAGTGGTTTTATTCGTACTAAAGAGATTTATGGGTCTCCCTACCCACTTATTCACCTATCTAAGTGACAAAACAAAACCTTAATATTCCAATTAGCTGTAGACTAATTTAGGAATATTACAGTCCTCCCCTCCAAAATTTTTATTGTCCTCAAGAAACTACAAGGATATTGCAAAATCTCCAATGGATATGTCTCCTTCCAAGAATAGAAGTTTGCCTTTAGTGGATAACCCAAATAGCTTTCATCATGAAAAGGTGGGGGATATATGGAAAGATTTATATGATGACCATTGGCCTCCTTAAGACATGAGAGATGCTAAATGTTGGGTGCCTCTACCCCAATGAGAAACTCTAATCTCCATGTTATCATCCAAACAAGGTGAGCAATCCTTGGTAGCTCATAGAAACAATCTCCAATCCCATGCTTATGCAATGTGTCAGGGCTACGTCGCTGAAAATGAGAGATACGATTTTTCAACTTACGTTGTATCTCTCTCACCATTTATGATAAATTTGGAGCTATTGATCTTGGGTTGTCATAATATAGTCCTCATGAAGCCAAAAGATACTTGGAATCTCATGATTCCACTCATTGGTTCTAGGGAGCCTTCTTGCCCAATCATTAATGCATATAGTGAATAGAGTGTCATCACCATATGGGCTCCAAAAGAAGCACGGAATAAGTTTCATATGACATATTGGATGGTGGAAATAGTCCTTCAAGTGAGACTAGCGTTCTTCTTCTTCTTGCTGTCTCTAAACATGATGTGATGAGTGGCCATCCAACCACTTCCTTGCTGCCGTAAGCTTCTCAAAAGCTTGAAAATAGTAGAGGACATTAGATGTTGGCTGAATATGACCCAAGTAAAACATATATTGCCCAAATTCCTCCATAAAGTGGTCATTCCCATCACTGAATCTGGTCCCAAAAGGACCATGAAATACACAAAGAGGTTTGCTCTCTTGTGGAGCAATGTGCTGTAAATGCATGGTAAAGGAGTGCACATACATTTTTAGTTGATAAATAAGCATCAAAATAAAATCTTTACCATATATTGTAGACAAGTTGATGAAGAGGTCCATAGATGAACCTTCCCATTTCTCCATCAAAAGGTAAGATGATTGTAACAACCTTGCAATGTGGTTTCTGTCTTCCTCATACATCAAAAAAGCTACATATCTCCTGATATGTTGGTTCACATCTTCTTTGAGATACTCCCAATATAATCCCTCCATAATGGTGTGATAAGACTCAATGAAGTCTACATGTCTTGAAGAGAGTGCCTCAGATGATGCAAGTAGAATCTCCTTCTTGAGCTTAGAGTGTCTAGTCAAGTAGATCTGATCATGGAAATAAATGACTCCATCAACCACTCTATACCTCCCATCTTCCACTTTCCCATCAAGAACCTTACATGTGAAGAGGTCCTTGGAATATTCCACCAATATTTGGGACTCACAATATGGATCTAGGCTCCCCAACAATGACAATTTTATATAAATCTGAAATGAAGTGCCTGTCACATCATAACTCTCCTCTTTGACATGCTCAATACCAAAGCCACATGTTGGAGTAATGTTACCCACTTTTTTTTCCTCTCTTTCAGTTGATCTTGCCCCAGACAAGTTTGGAGTACATGGAGGTGAATCTCCTCTTGAAAGGTATTTCTCCTCCAAAACTTCCATGGTTTGGCCAATGCATACAAGAGTGTCAATAACCTCTTGTCATATTGAGAAATATTCATGATGTGTGGAAGTATCATTTGCTGCTCCAAGGCTATGTAGTAGCCCTTTGACACCATTCTCATTTCATAATAGATTTCTAACTCATCTCTTAGTGCAAATAGCTGAGTGGGAGATAGAAATGTCCATATCAAAAGATTTATCACTCCTCCTTTCAACACATCAAAGGTTCTCTACACTGTTCTAGCTCCTCCCAAGGCTCCTTCCTTAGCCAAATATATCAATGTTGTACCATGTTGAGAGAACTCTTTATTCACCTTCCAATCAGGGGGTCTCCTTGGTGGAATGCCTCCATGTAATGAAACATTAATGCCTAGAGCAAGTTGTATATGTGAGTGGACTGATTTGTTCTTTTCCTCATTGCACAAATCCTCTTGCCTGTTATATTCATCAACCCTTAAAAATAGAGAGGGGTGTGTGCTCCTAATCATAGGATGCTTGTCCTCCCCTTTATCTTCTTCTATCTTCAAGATCTCACAATCTTTCAATGATGGCATATGATGCACATGGATTTCACCTTGATCTCCACATGTGAGATTATTTGGAACTCCTTGCAAGGGTGCAATAATTCCTGTCTTTGGAGAAAATTATCCATCTTCCTCTTCATGAGGTACTAGATCTTCTCTTGTTGTGACAATGTTGTTACCTCTTTTCTTCTCTTCTCCTTCATCATGAATGGAGGTTGTCTCATAATCATTAAGAGATTCTTTGTTTAGTTCCTCCGTGTCTTCCCTTTGAGAAGAGAGCTCTTCTGAAATGGGGATCTTACCTCTAGCAAGGTATTATGCAAGTTTTCAATCCCCCTTGTTACTCATCAATAATTTTCACTATCTTTAGATGACTATAGATTGGTTCTAGATTTATGAAAACACTATTCCTTGAATATCTTGAGTTTCAGAAATCTCACTGCCTTCATTATCCATATAGAAACTTTTCACTATTCTATCAGTTTTCCATTTCATGGTCACCCTGTTGCTCCTAAAAACTTTTTATTGGCTTATATCTCTCATTTTTAGCCTCCCTCCCTACCCATAACCTCATTACCTCATTTTCCCCCTATCATGGACCCCATCCTCCATCTAGGCTTTCCTATAGCTAACTCATTCCCATGTTCCCCAGGTTCCTCAAGCATTGATGGTCTCCAAACTATCTCTGTAGGCTCTTTAGCTAAATCAAGTAAATTGGATTTTTGATCTACAATAAAACACCTTTGACAATACTTTGTTTTTCACTTGAAGCCTCCGAGCCAATTTTTAGTCAAGATCAGGTCAAAGAACCCTCCCACTAGGTCATTAGGGTTTCACATGTTTTAAGGTTGTCTTTGGATGTTTCAGGAGCTATTTTTCCTTTTCTATAATCTGGCTCAGATGTAATAGAATGTTGAGACATGGTTATTCAATAAGGACCTAAAATATTTCCAAAGAATATTTCCTCATTAGTTAAAAGCTACAAATGAGAAAAATGGAAAAAGTTTGGCACTTCTACAGGAGTGTTGAAAGTTGTCTCAGCAGAAAGTACTGGTAAGGTAGATTGTCTACTCCTGAATGAAAACAAATTACAACCAAGTAAAGGGGAACACATTGGTCTTGTGGAAGAACTACGGTTTTTAACTTGATGATCCAGTTGAGTGCCAAAAACAGTGATCACTTGCAGAAATGACACAGATGAGGCATACAAGGAAAAACATGAAGAAAGTCTATCAGAATAGATTGAAGAAAAATGGAAAATGTTAGGTGAACTGGATAGAACTAAATGAACTTGAAAGGGCTATAGAGAGCTTAGAAAACAACACTGATTATCGTTGTAAAGCACTATAGACACCTAGGGTTTTGGGAAATTGTGTAGAGAAGGGGAAAGATAAGTTAAACTCCATGGTGGAAGAAATAGAGGAATTTGAAGTTGTTGATGTGTGTAATCTCCCAAAGGTTTCAAAATGAACATATCATGCCTCAAGGAGAAAAAAGAGAGTCTAATTCATCACTTTAGTTACCTTCAAAGAAAAAGTGTAAAAATTGTTAGTGAGAAATGGTAAAGGACTTTAAAACCTTAGAAAGTGGGTTTCTCAAGATTAAGATAAAATCATAAGCCTATAAAAACTCATTTTACACTTAAATGAATCATTTTTATCTTGCAAAGGATCAAGAGCATTCAGAGAAGAGAATTTGTGAGTTTTACAAGTGAATTTGGGAAAACTTGTTTGGAACTGCACACTTGGGATTGGGCGCTGCGCCCTTGGAAATTTTCCTTCATACAAATTACACTAGCGTTGTGTGCGTGGGAAGTAGCACTACGCACTAGGAGTGACGCTACAACCTTACCCGATAGGACCCAGTGAGGTTTTCCATAGGCACTGCGCCCTTCGTACCGGCACTGCACCCTCAGCACCAGCATTGCGCGCTCAGGCTTAGTGTTGCGCCCTCAACACTTTCACTGCACCCTTGGGTAGAAAGGGTTTCTAAACCCCCCAAAATCTCAAATCATTCCAAGTTGCTTCCAAACCCTCCATGAAGTTCCTACAAGCACTAATACAGGTAAGTACATGACATGAGCTCATATTCAAGCAATTTGATCATCATTTAAATGAATGGAATCAAACCCTAAGAGAAACCCTAAATTTAAAACTTGAAACCATTGTCTATATGCTTGTTTCATCTTCCTATAAAGAGTATCAGTTGAAACAAGGGTAAATTATAGTGCTGTAAAGGTTTTCATCCATCTAAGTTCCCCCCTAAATCCATTTCCTTCATAACACTTTGTCCCTTCACTTGCAAAAACAACCATTCCATTACCTTCTTTTTCATCTCAAATTTCACATCAAATCCTAGTGTTGGAAAAATAGAATTTTCAAAATGTCAAAAGAGGGAGAGAGTGGCAGTGGTGGAGAGGCCCAAATTCCAAGGAGGCATGATCATAAAGGATGAAAGATAAATAGATTTTAACCCCTCAACACAAGGGATCTAATGGCGTCTCCCCTTACTGTTTCATGTTTCAAACATGTACGATGCTATGAATCTTGTGAAAAGGTGTAGCAAGTGCAAAACCACCCTGAGCTAAATAGACTCTTTATCATTAACTTGCATGAAAAATAAGTTAACCTTGCAGGGGTCACCTTTGAGTTATCTACAGATGTTATTGCCAATGCCACAGGCATACCTAGTGTAGGGGAGAAATGGTTCGATCAAGCCAATCTTGACATGAGTTACTTTGAGCCATATGGTAAGCCCAAGTATAAATACCACAACAAATCCATCTTTCCTTTTTCACATTTTCTTGATATATATGCACCCATTATGAAGATAATCATGAAGTATTTCACATGTGAGGGAAGGTTCTCCTGTATTTACTCATACCACATCAAGCTACTTATGCATTTTACTAGAGTGAGGATGCTTGATATACCATATTATCTCTATGGAAGCATTGATAAAATGTCCTACATAGTGCAAAAGAGAGACTACCCTTAGCAGATACAAATCCTTTTCCATCATTCTATTATCAAAATGGTTGTTATGCACCAACTACAGTAGAAAGGAATTCCATGGGAGACCTTCATTGCCAATGAGGTGTTCACTTCTCCACAAGCCCACCATCAACAAAATACACCTTCATCATCTCATCCTCCAATCTCTATTTCTCCATCACTTCCTGTCGTTCCTACATATCCACTCACTCACATTCCTTCACCCCATGATGACCCTTACACTTCACCATCCACTCACATTCCTTCACCTCATGATGAGCCTCCTTCATCACCTTCCCACAAACCTTCATCCTCATCTCATGACACCACAACAACAAATAGTGAAGAGAGTAATGAGGCAAATGGCAGTGAGGAATATGGTAGTGAGGCAGATGGCAGTGATGATGGAAGTGAGACATATGGCACTAAGATGAGTAACATTGAGAATTTTCCTTTGAATTACCAGAGGGGAAATAAGCTTGTGATTTCTTCCCTTAAGAGGCAAGGGGCCATGCCTTCTACATCAACCAAACAACCTGAAAAAGGTAAGGAAAAGTTCATTGATGAAGAAGAGGAAGACAAGCATGAAACTGAACAAGAGTTTCAGCTAATTAACCTTGATAGTGATAATGAGAATGAGGAGAGGATCACAAACATGTTTCTCAAGAGCAAGGATGCCCATATTAGAGAGCTGCAAACCAATCTAGGTAGGCCTAAGAATGTAATAAAATTCCTTGAGGTGGAAAACCAGCAGTTAGAGATAGAGAAATCCATCTTTGAGATCAGAGCTATCAGAGCTCAGAAAGAGGCTGGGAAGGCCAAGGTTAAGCTAGATGAGGCCTTGGGAACTCTTGATGACATTGATTATGAGGAAGAACAACTTCCTAGGAGGAGGCCAAGGACAATTGGTTTGAAAAGGGCTCACTCCAAGTGAACTGCTTGCCATGAAAATAATATATGATAGGGAATTTGGGCTAGAGATAGCCAATGTACACCTAGAGGATCAACTTGAGAAGGCACAAAGGAACATTAACATACACAAGAATATGGAAAAGCATTATGCCATGAGGAACAAAATTCCAAGGGCCAAGCTCAAAAGAGCCCTTGCAAAGATTCAAGTCCTAAAAGAGGCAAAGGAGAAAGACAAGCTGGATATACTTGCTGATGTATCCCTTCAAGGTTCCCAAACATGATCAGCAAGTTAAAATCTAATTTTGACACATTTTTGTACTTTTTGAAATTTTGATAGTTGGCTAGCAGAAAAAAGGCCAAACGCGTAGCGGCACTGGCATTGCGCTCTTTTTTGGGGAATTAAATTAAGAAAAATTTTACATTTTCATGATCCTTAGGCCAAGGAAATAACCCTCAAAATTTTTCAAGTCATTTGGAGCAGAATTGGTCCCAAAAAAGGACCAAAAACAAGCAAAAAGTTACCTTTCTGCCCTCTTTTCAGCACTAGCATTGTACCTTGAGCAGTCTTGGGAGAATGGTTTTTTGAGCACGAAAATGGACACCATTATACAAACAAAAGGTATATTTGTACTAGACAGGACAGGCTTTCCAATGAGCTATCATGGTGCTCATTTGGACACAGGGAAGGCCTCCAAAACACAACCGCAAATCAAGCTATTTTCCAGATTTGGCACTGCGGCCTTGGCCTGGTGCTATGCCCTTGTACCTTGGAGCTGCGCCCTTGCCTAAAAGTCAACAAAAAACAAAAGGAGCTAATGAAAAATATATTTTGATGGCTTAATAGACAAATATCTCTAAAATTATTTGAAGAGTCATGTTAGAAGTTATTTTTGTCATGAATGAGGTTGGGATATTTGTGCCTTGGGCCTTGCATGGTCTCATAGGAAAAAATGACATGAATATGTAATTAATGACATTTTGAAACCCTATCCAGGGTTTTTCTCCTAATTTTCAAGTTAAATACTGCATGGAGGCTTCATGTTTATTTTTGGTTGACTATTGAGCTCAATATCATAGACTTGGAGTTGTGAAGAAATTGGCTTTGGAGTTGTGTGAATGTTTTGATTTGAATGGAAATGTAGCAAGCACATTTGTAGGATTCATGAACATGGTTAATGGTGATGTTGTTTTAATCTAGTACTTTTATTCTTATGTTTCCCGTATTTTTCTTCTTTCTCTTACAATAGAGTAGAAAATTTAGCTTAAGATATGATGTTAGAGGCACTTTAAGTCTGTCTGCTTCTATTGCTCTAATGTTTTCCTCTACTAGGTCAGATTAGAGAATTCTTAATTTCTCTCTATTTTCACTTAGATTTTTATCTCAAGAATGTTTCAATGGAGTCAAGCCAAAGAGGTTTACGGTATACCCTATCCTTTGGTGTAGCTTAAAATATTGTTTTTGAGGTTTTTATTTAAAGTGTTGCTTATTAGGGCTTAGGCTAAAGAAGTTTACGGTTTGCCTTGTATTTTGGTCTATCTTGAAAATTAATTTCAAGGGTATTTGAAGTTTGATTAAAGAATTTAGGAGTTCCCTGCTCTTTGATTATCACTTTCTTGTTATCTTACATGTTTTCTTTCTTAGAAGATTAATAACTAGAGAATTTAGGGTTTCCCTGCTCTCTAGGGTTTACTGGATTGTTGTTTTAGAGTTTTCTTGGTGAATTTTGATAGGAGAATTTTATGGTGTGCCATTTCCTTTGGTTATTTATTTATGCATATTAAATGTGAAAGCCCTTCTTGTTATAGTAAAATGATTCTTAATTTCCCTTTAAACCTACTATTTTCACAAATTTAATGTTCATTTCACTCACATAAGCTACTACGATGCATTTGGCTTTGTTAACTTGCCCTATGAAACACCCTTGATTCATTGTTGTCATTTTCAAGTCTTTCACTGACCCCATAGCCCAATGGTTTTAACCTCTCTCACTCTATCTGCTCTTCTTGACAACCTACCCAACCAAACTAAACAAAACAAACAAACCCTATCCTTATAAATGGCCTAAAATCAACATCTTAAGACAAACAAGTCATATATTTTATACAAATATAGAAAGAGCCCTCTCTGAGTCCAGGAAGGCTAGGTCCTAGGACTCCAAAGATTTGTTTGATGTTACCCTTGTCTATTTGGTCATTGCCAGTCTACCAAATTACAGGGAACTAACACAATGGCGATCACGGTGGGACTGAGTAAGTAACAGCTTAAATATTCCTTCAAAACTCAAAAATCCCCTGTCAAACTTAGATAAATCAAGCGTTAGCTAAGAATTATATCTAGTTAATTTTCCATACTAGCACCATGGTGAACACACTAGGGAACACTTATTAAAAATCTTAGTGTTACATAAAGAACTCAGAAAACCCAAAAATATCTCTAGAATGGTATTCAATTGTTGATGGTGGACAACAAGAAAATCTTCAA
Source organism: Pinus albicaulis (assembly GCA_034641835.2). NCBI lineage: Eukaryota > Viridiplantae > Streptophyta > Pinopsida > Pinales > Pinaceae > Pinus > Pinus albicaulis. The sequence continues at coordinate 354,293,089 of CM076581.1, read as the reverse complement.
AACCGTTAGCATCATCCACCTGGTGACTCCAATGTATTTCCATTAGACCTGGTGACTCCACTGTTTCTCACATACTCCCCTGGGAATGCACTAATAAATCCTAATAGAAGAAAAACCAGTCACTCACTCTATGAATTCATTATTCATACAGATTGGTTTTGTTTTCAAAATCTTATAAACTCTCAACCTCTCTGTGTTATGGGTCTAAAATCTGGTTTCACAAAGAATCAGTACTAGATCTCACCCTGACCCAAACCCTCCTACTATAGTTGATGACCCAGAAAAAATCCTACGAAAAACTTCTAAGACTGAAGACTCAACTATTGTTAGACGAATTCACAAAGCAATTTTTGTCCCTAAAAACCTTGCATCCTTGCAAGATACCCAATTTGAATTACACCATAGAAGAAACCTATTCAGAATTAAGTCTCAAAATTGGATAAACCAGACAGACCTTGAGCCTACAAACTTACAACAGAGTCCTAGTGGAGAAGCCTCTCCTTCCACTCCTCCCGATTTTTAGCTTATCCAACACTTTGACTCATTTCGATCCAAATATACTCAATCTCAGCTAGTTGGTCCAAGTACATCTGCTACCCCCACTCATACATCCACTGTGCAAACCACTCCATTTCGTCCTCCACCACAACTCATAAACCATCCTCTTGTAAATCCTCCTTGGATTCCATTACCTCCTATCATGGCAGCATGGTATGCGCCCCTGGTACTACCACAACCTTTACTGCCTATGCCACAGGACTACCAATCTAAAATCCCTCACTTTACTAAAGTTGATTCTACAACTACCCAACAACATGTATACAAGATGAATGATGCATTTGACTACCAATAAATACAAGAGGAGACCATAAAAATGAGAATTTTTTTCCCAAAGTTTAGGAGGAGAAGCAAAGAAATGGTTCAAAAAATTAACTCCTAATAGCATTCATGACCTCCCTTTCCTTTATCAAACATTCATAAAAAAGTGGGAGACTAATAAAAATCCTCTTCAAATCCTATCAAAGTATGATAACCTTAAGATGAATGTCGGGGAAAGTGTCCAAGACTACTGCACTAGGCTCAATAGTGTATACAATGCACCCCCTCCCCACATGAAACCCCCACAAGGCCTAGCCTTAGTAAAATTTCTTGATGGATTTGATCCAGACATGTCTTATCAATTAAGAGAAAGAGATCTCCTAACCTTAGAAGACATGCAAAGAGGAGCAGTAAGTGTAGAAGCCAACCTAAATGTTAAAGGGGCTAGATTAAGAGCAGAAAAGAAGGTTGCATACAAAGAAGAAACTATGGCCTCCACATCTAATGCTAAAATTGACAGCCTAGTTAGGACAATGGAAAGGATGATGGAGAGAATAAACTTGAATGAAAGAGAACCTCATAGGGAAAACCAAACAAACACTCAAAACAGAAATAGAAACCAAAATTTCATAAGAGACCTTCCTCAAATAAGACAAAGAGAAAATTATCAGCAAATCAGACCTCCTTTCCAAGAAAACTATGTAGATGAAGAGGAGAGAGAAACTGAGGAGCCAGAAGAAAATCATGTCAATCTAATAGAATCCAATAATGAGGATGTTGTTTATCTCACATAATAAGAACAAGATCTGTTTTCCTCAAACCAAACCGATAGAACATATGAGGATTTTGAAGAGTGTAAACTAGGGTTTGAAAATGCCATCATGGAGGTGCATAGGGAGTATGACCTTAGAAGTGGGAAAACACAAGACATCCTTAAGAGGAACAAATAAAAAATTTCTGCTAAAAAGACACCTGAAAAACTCCTAAAAAGGCAGCAAAAAGCACCAACATAATGGCTAAAAATCCTGATCAAAACAAGAAAAAATGCAGCCAACATGATGGTGACCAAAGCTGCCCTAGTACATCAACTAGTGGCCCAAAAAAAAATTCTTTAACTAAGATCCCAAATAAAACTCAGCAAGCTAAAGTTGTTGAAAAGACCATGTATGATACAATTGATGTGAATATGATAAAAACACCAACACCATTCCATTTTGAGGGATAAATTGCCAAGATCAAAATAGCCTACCCCTTACTGAACTAGTAACTCAATATGTATATAAGTCTCAAGTTTTGAAGGATTTGAACATAGGAAATGACACCAACAATCTAAATTTGATTGATGACAAGCTAGAACTGTTGTTTGGACCTGAGGTAGAGGGAAAGTTTCAAGAGGGAGTTGTCCCTCCTTTCTATTTCAGTTTGAACATTCACATTCATGACAAAATCCTACACAATGCCATGCTAGACTCTGGTGCTTCACATAACCTTATGCCAAAGGTAGTGATGGAGATATTAGGCCTTGAAATAACCAAACCATAAAAATACTTGTACTCTTTTGATTCAAGTACAGTTAAATTTATGGGCATGATCAAAGATCTGTGTGTCAATCTGGCACAATTACTAGCTAAGAGCCTACTCATGGACATTGTAGTGGCTGACATTCCCTCGAAGTATGGCATGCTTTTATCTAGATCATGGGGAGCCAAACTCCAAGGAAACCTCCAAATGGACATGACGTATGCTACCATTCCATTCTTTAACCAAACAAGAAGACTATATAGAAAATCCCACATGAAATACATGGTAAGAAGCCAAGATAGGCCAAACAACACCCCTCTCTATTCTATCCATTCAGACCTTGAATCATTTATCTTGTACAATGAAGATGACATTAATGAATAAGTAAATGAAAAAGAGGAAGAGCAAGACTAGTCAGAATAGTCAAACCAAACACAAAATGCAAAACATGACAACCAAAACCCTAGCAGCCATGAACAATAACATAATGGTGAATTTGAACTTGAAACACTTTGGAACATGAACTTTGATCGCTCTCGTGGAAAACCTAGTTCAGGAGTAGGTGTTTGGAGACACAACACCAATGAAGGTCACTCTTACAAGCTTTATTTTCCATGTACAAACAATATTGCATAGTATGAAGCCCTTCTCTTAGGGTTAGAATGGTTGAAAAACATAGGATCTAAGAATATTTCTGTTCAAGGAGATTCCGAGCTAATCATTAGGCAAATAAAAGAAGAATATTTAGCCAAAAATTCTAGGCTAAGAGAATATAGGAATGTTGCCTTAGACCCCTTGAAGACATTTGAAAAATATGAACTTACATTTATCCCAAGAGCTCAAAAAAGCCTTTCCAATGAACTAGTCTTTGCTGCCAGCACTTGCCAATTACCTCATGCCAATGAACAATACATGGTAAAATTCAAAATCAGACCTACAGGAGGGAAAACATATTACTCACAAGTGTTTTAAGGGGACAAACATATTGAAGACTTCCTAGAATCCAAGAATGAATTTGAAATACCAAAACCAAGCTTAGATCATGAAGAATATTGCTCTAATGAAGAACAAACACTCAAAACAGAGCCATTTTCTCCTGCTGATATAAATCTGCTAGAACACCTTCATGAGGAAGAATTTTGTAGGGATCCATAATGAAAAGACCTTGAGGTATTGCAATTCAAAGATAATCTATTTCCAAGAGGTATTTCCCCCTTAGAAGAGTTGTTTTATTTCAATGATGTTGCTAGGAAGCCTAAGATGGAATCCACCAAAATAGAAGTAGAAGAATGCAACATAGGTAGTGAAGAAGAACCTAAAATGATCAAGCTATCCAAAACATTGCCAACCCTTATAAAATATAAATACATTGAGTTATTCAAAGAGTTTAAGGATGTGTTTTCATGGGGTTATGAGGACTTGAAGTCCAATGACATAAACATCATTCAGCACAATATTCCTCTCAAGGACAACCAGAAACCATTCAAGTAGAAATTGCGTAAGATAAACCCTATCCTAATGCCTCTAGTTGAGAAAGAAATTAAAAACATGTATGATGCTAGAATAATAGTCCCACTCAGGTACTCAGAATGGGTCTCAAACCTTGTGTCAGTGAGGAAGAATACATGAGAAATTAGGTTGTACATAAACTTTGGAAATTTGAACAAAGCCTTCCTGAAAGATAACTACCCTTTACCTAAGATGGATCATATACTGCAAAGGGTAGTGGGTTCCAAAATAATATCATTTCCTGATGGTTTTTCTAGTTATAATTAGGTGCTAGTACTTCCAAGTGATCAGAACAAAACAACCTTCACAACACCCTCGGGAAGCTTCATGTATGTCAAAATTCCTTTTGGATTAATAAATGTCGGGGCCACTATCCAAAGAGCCATGGACATTTCTTTTTCCGAATAAATAGGCTACTTCATTGTGATATACCTGATGACATCAATATTTATTCAAAAAGCGATGAAGAACACCTAGCTCACTTAAGAAAAGTCTTTGAAAAGTGTAAAAGGTATGGTTTATCTTTGAATCTTAAGAAAACTCTATTTGGCCTCCAAGAAGGAAAAATTCTAGGCCATATCATATCTGAAGAAGGAATCAAGATAGAACCAAAAAGGATTGAAGGTATATTGCAGATCAGCCACCCTAGAAACATCAAAGAGTTGCAACCTTTCATTGGAAATATCAACTTCCTAAGAAGGTTCATACCAAACCTGGCTGAACTCCGAAGAAACATTAAAAACATGCTGAAAAATAAATAGGAGTCAAATGGACCATAGAAGCAAAGCAATCCTTTGAACTAGTAAAACAAGCACTTACCCAAACACCAGTTCTAATCAGCCTTGACTTTACCAAGGATTTCTTCATCTTCTCATTTGCATCGAAACACACCATTGCTGCAGTATTGCTACAAAAGAACATAATGGGACAAGAACTACCCATAACTTTCTACAACAAGGCACTAAGAAATGCACCTATGAAATATAACATCATGGAAAAATAAGCTTTTGCCTTAATGAAATATGTCATTGCTTTTTTTCCTCACGCAGTTGTTAAGGACATACTAATTCAGGATCCTAATGATAAAAGAGGTAAGTGGATTTCTATAATATTAGAATATGATTTGGAAATCAAGATCACCAAGCTAATCAAAGGGTAAGGACTGGCCAAATTGATGGTTGAAGTAAACTTTCAATCATTGGACATAAACATGATACATTCCTTGGATGAACAAGAGGAGCTGGCGACTCCACCTATTTAAGAAGAATTTCTGAACTCACTCATGTATGCTGAAATATTACATGTGATTTTTAATCTAAATGCTCCTCCTCGTTTGTCAAAAACCAAGGCTATATTCTTGAAACAAAAGGCTATAAATTTTTTCATTCTAGATAAAGTTTTGTATTGGAAAAATTCTATTGGTATCTTGCTTAAATGTTTGCTTGAATATGATGCAGATAGAATCATGCATGATTTTCATGAAGGAGAATGTTGAGGTCATCTCTATTGGAAAACCACTGCCAACAAATTCCTTAGAGCTGGTTTCTATTGGCCCACTCTTTTCCCTCATATCCTCAAGCTTGTAATGACTTGCCATAAATTCCAAATCCTCAATGGAAGGAGAAACTACTGCCTTTGCCTTTACATCCTATCAGTGTTGAAAATCCTTTTCAGCATTGGGGTTTAAATTTCATTGGAGAAATCCACCCTGCCTCCTCTGCCCAACACAAATGGATCCTCACTGCAACTAACTATTTCACCAAATGGATAGAATAAATCCCTTCAAGGAATTCCACTGCTTTGGTAATCATCAAATTCCTTGAAACTAATATTTTGTCCAGATTTGGTTTTCCAAGAAATATCATCAGTCATAATTTTGTTTCATTCAATTCCAAGAGAATCGTGGACTTTTGCCACAAGTATCACATCACATTAGGGCATTCTACAACGTATTACCCTCAAGGTAATGGGTTGGATGAGTCCTCTAATAAAATTTTGGTAAACATCATCAAGAAATTGTTGGAAGAAAACAAAAAGTCATAGCATAGAAAATTGGTGCATGCACTATGGGCAAACAGACTAACAAGAAAAAAATCAATTAACATGCCTCCATATCAGCTAGTGTATGGCATGGATGTAGTTTTTCCAACATCCTTGGGAATCCCAATGATGAAACTCCTCCAAGAGGTACAATCAGAAGAGAATGATATGCAAAGTAGGTTAAACCAAACCATTCAATTTCAGCAATCAAGGGAAGAAGTTTACAATAGAACACAAGCAGTGCAAGAGAACATCAAGAATATCTTTGATAGAAGGACTAACGATAATGATTTCTAGATTGGAGGCAAAGTGCTGAAGTGGGATTCAAGAATAGAGGACAAAGGCAAACATGGAAAATTTCAAAATCTATGGAAGGGTCCATACATCATCCATTTAGTTAGAGGTAACAATGCATTCTTCTTACAAGAACTGGATGGAACAGAGCTATTTGGAAGTCCTGTCAATGACAGGATGTTGAAGAAATATTTTTTTTGAATTTATTAGTTTGAATTTTTGTTCATTGTACATAACATTTCTTGAGTAAAAGATCAGAAAAATGAAAACACAAGAGGTAAATCCCCATACCAAAAAATAATATGTCTGAAAGTGTGCAAGTCCAAATGTCACTACTTTGAGAAAGAAAAGTCTTGTTTAGTCATACAACCTAACCATGATTGAACATGTTTTAAATGTCTGCTGATAAGTTAGAAAATGAAGATTTTCCAAACCATCTAAACTTGGCTCATCAGTAGACTAGGTTAGGAAAATATGTTGGTTCCAAAAGCTCAAATTTGAACCAGAAGAGAAAGAGAGGGATGCATAACAAATTCCAAATTGCAACCCTCATTTTTATAGTTTTACCTTTTTTTTTTGCAAAATAAACCTGTGTACAGCTTATCCAAAATGCCAAAGCTCTTGACCAATCAACCTTGATTTGGTCATGTTTTGAATTTCATGTTAGTAGATTAGAGAATGAAGATTTTTCAAACTGCTTAACCTCGATAGATAAGTAGTAGTATGTACAGAATAAAGAGTTCATCAACCTAATTTGAGCTCTTGGAAGTTATAAAGGTAGACATAGATAGTTTTTATTCTTTCAAAATAAAATGATGTCAAGGGTTTGCCAATCCAAATGCACCCAAGTAAAGAAAAAATGTTAGGAAAGGTATGATGGATAGGTAGTGTTGATATTGAAGCAATCATGTTTTTCATATTGTAGGATCACAACTTCAAATAATAGCAGCTAATCAACAAGTGAAGAAAGAATGATCTGCCAAGTACAAGTAAGGTAATGATCTTCAAAACTCAAAGATCTGAACTCTGAGGTTCTTGACACCTCCTGAAAGGGAGCTGCCCTCACCAAGTGGAGCCATTGTTAGTCATCAGTATTTTTCACTATCTTTATATGAATATATATTGGTTCTATATTTCAGAAAAATAATATTCCTTGAATATCTTGAGTTTCATAAATCTCACTGCCTTCATTACCCTTATAGAAAATTTTCACTATTCTATCAGTTTTCCATTTCATGGTCACCTAGTAGCTCCTAAAAACTCCTTATTGGCTTATACCTCTCATTTTCATATTCCCTCCCTACCTATAACCTCATTACCTCATTTTTCCTCTATCAATGGACCCCATCCTCCATCTAGGGTTTCTTATAGCTAACTCATTCCCATGTTCCCCAGGTTCTTCAAGCATTGATGGTCTCAAAACTGTCTCTATAGGATATTTAGATTAATCAAGTACATTGGATTTTGGATCTTCAATACATCACCTTTGACAATACTCTATTTTTCACTTGAAGCCTCTGTGCCAATTTTCAATCAAGATCAGGTCAAAGAACCCTCCCACTAGGTCATTAGGGTTTCACATGTTTTAAGGTTGTCTTTGGATATTTTGGGCACTGTTTTTCCTTTGCTAGAATCTAGCTCAGATGTAATAGAATTTTGAGACATGGTTATTCAAGAAGGACCTAAAATATTTCCAAAGAATATTACCTCATCAGTTCAAACTTTGCAAATGAGAAAAATGGAAAAATTTTGGCACTTCTGTAGGAGTGTTGAAAGATGTGTCAGCAAAAGGTACTGGTAAGGTAGATTTTCTAGTCCTGAATGAAAACAATATAGCCAAGGAAAGGGGAACACATTGGTCTTGTGGAAGAACTATGGTTTTGAACTTAATGATCCGGTTGAGTGCCAAAAATAGTGATCACTTGTAGAAATTACATAGAGGAGGCATACAAGTCCAAAAATGAAGAAAGTTTGTCAGAATAGATTGAAGAAAAATGGAAAAGGTGAAGTGAACTGGACAGAAAGGAGTGAACTTGAAAGGGCTATAGAGAACTTAGAAGACAACACTGATGATTGCTATAAAGCACTCCAGACACCTAGGGTTTTGGGAATGTGGCCAGAGAAGGTGAAAGATAAGTTGAACTCCATGGTGGGAGCAAAAGAGGATTTTGAAGCTACTGCTGTGTGTAATCTCTGAAAGGTGTCAAAATTAACATATCATTCCTCAAGGATAAAAAAGAGAGTCTAATTCATCACATAAATCACCTGCAGAGCAAAAGTGTAAAAATTGTTAGTGAGAAAAGGTAAAGGACTTTAAAACCTTAGAAAGTGGGTTTGTCAAGATTAGCATAAAATCATAAGCCTATAAAAACTCATTTTTCACTTAAATGAATAATTTTTATCTTTCAAAATATCAAGAGCTTTCAGGAGAAGAGAATTTGTGAGTTTTACAACTGAATTTGGAAAAATTTATTTGGCACAGCGTGCCTGGGATTGGGCGCTACACCCGTGGAAATTTTCCTCCATACAAATTATACTGGTGTTGTGTGCCTGGGAAGTGGTGTTGCACGATTGGAGTGGTGTTTCATCGTTACTCGATAGGATGCAGTGAGGTTTTCCATAGGCGTTGCGCCCTCAGCACCGGCGTTGCACACTCAGGCTTGGCACTGCACCCTCAGCACTAGCGCTATGCCCCTGGGCAGAAAGGGTTTCTAAACCCTCCAAGCACTCAAATCATTCCAAGCTTCTTCCAAACCCTTCCTGAAGGTCCTCCAAGCACTAATAGAGGTAAGTACATGAATGAGGTCCTCCTCAAGTAATTTGATCATCATTTGAATGAATGGAATCAAATCGTAAGAGAAACCCTAAATCTAAATCTTTAAATAATTTTCTATATGCTTGCTTCATCTTCCTATAAAGAGTATTAGTCAAAACAAGGGTAAGTTATAGTGTTGTGAATGTTTTCATTCATCTAAGTTTCCCCCTAAATCCACTTCTTTCATAACACTTTGTCCCTTCACTTGCAAAAACTAACATTCCATTACCTTCTTTTTCATCTCAAATTTCTCATAAAATCCTAGGGTTGGAAAAATAGAGTTTTCAAAATGTTAAAAGACGGAGACAGTGGCAGTGGCGAAGAGGCCAAAATGCCAAGGAGGCATGATCACAAAGGAGGAAAGATAGATATATTTAAACCCCTCAACACAAGGGAGCTAATGGCATCTCCCCTTACTGTTTCATGTTTCAAACATGTAGGATGCTATGAATTTTGTGAAAAGGTGTAGCATGTGCAAAACCACCCTGAGCTAACTAGACTCTTTATCATTAACTTGCATGAAAAGCAAGTTAAACTTGTAGGGGTCACCTTTGAGTTATTTGCATATGCTATTGCCAATGCCACAGGTATACCTAGTGTAGGGGAGAAATGGTTCAAGCAGGTCAATCTTGACATGAGTTACTTTGAGCCATATCTTAAGCCTAGGTATAAAGACCACAACAAATACATATTTCCTTTTTCAAATTTTCCTGATAGATATGCACCCATGATGGGGATAATCATGAAGTATTTCACATGTGAGGGAAGGTTCTCCCATCTTTACTCATACCACATTAGGCTACTTATGCATTTTACTAGAGTGAGGATGCTGCATATACCATAATATCTATACCGAAGAATTGATAAAATGTCCTACATAGTACAAAAGAGAGACTATCCTTAGTAGATGCAAAGTCTTTTCCATCATTCTCTTATCAAAATGGTTGCTATGCACCAACTACACCAAAAATGCATTCCATGGGAGACCTTCATTGCCAATGAGGTGCTCACTTCTCCACAAGCCCACCATCAACAAAATACACCTTCATCATCAAATCATCCCATCCCTATTTCTCCATCGCTTCCTGATGTTCCTACATCTCCACTCATTCACATTCCTTCACCCCATGATGACCCTTCCACTTCACCATCCATTCACATTTCTTCACCTCATGATGATCCTCCTTCATCACCTTCCCACAAACCTTCATCCTCATCTCATGACACCACAACAACAAATAGTGAAGAGAGTAATGAGGCAAATGGCAGTGAGGAATATGGTAGTGAGGCAGATGGCAGTGATGATGGAAGTGAGACATATGGCACTGAGATGAGTAACATTGAGACTTTTCCTTTGACTTACCAGAGGAAAAATAAGGATGTGTTTGATGCCCTTAATAGGAAAGGGGCCATGCCTTCTACATCAACCAAACAACTTGACAAAGGTAAGGAAAATATCATTGATGAAGAAGAGGAAGACAAGCATGAAACTGAACAAGAATTTCAGCTAACTCACCTTGATAGTGATGATGAGAATGAGGAGAGGATCATTGTTAACACTGGAAAATTGTACAATAGAAGATGACATTAATTAATGTCAAGAGAAAGGATGCACAAGGCAGGAAAACATTATGGAATCAAGAAAGTATTTAAAATCTCTAAGGTTTTTAGAAAATCAAATTTGAACTAGTCATAAAATGCTATTTTTTACGCATTACCTTCAAGAAGAGCTCCTTCTGCGCGCATTTTTTCCCGATAAGCGCACATTCCTGAATGTGGAAAAATGTCGCTTTTCGGGACCACACAAAGCAAAGGACAAGTTACTCCTTACATGAAGCTTCCTAAGGACATCCATCAGCGCCTCCTTAGACACTATGTGAGTAGAAAAAGGAATATTTGGATCACACAATGGAATCATACCTCTCCCTTGGGTCACCATCCACCATGTACCAAGGGAGGGAAGGAGGATTTGAAATTGCCTATATAAAGCCACCATGAGATGAAGAATGGGTGATCACATTGTTACGCTGGCCAAAATTGCCCACGCAATACCAGCAATGTGTAACCCAGAGCTGGAGATAGAGGGGACTTGATTGTTGGCCATCCAACAATCTTAGTCGATCACAACAGAGAGAGAGGGAGCTTGCACCAAGGCGAGCTTGGAAAACAACATCCTTGCATCGGGACCTAGAACCGTTGTCTAGGGGCCCTTTGGCAAGTGGGTAAAATTTCTTCTTCGTATCAAACATTTAATAAGAAGGGCCCTAGAGCCACTATTTGCACTATTATTGTTTGACTCCCTTTAATAGCTTTTGTATATTTGTGTATTAGTTTTAGTTTGATTTGAGTATACATTTGCATGCTTTTTCCTCTAGATTGTATGCTTTTGAACTCCACCACTTTCTGACTGTTACCTAGAGTTTAAAGGGCCGAACCACACCCTTTAAACTAGTGTGATTTCATACATTCATGCACCAAACCCACCACAACCGGATTGGTGACTCCACTAACATTTTACAAGTTTATGTGGTTGTGCATTCTTTTGCAGGAGACCTTTGTCTATGATGGGGAGTGGAGTTGATAGTCCTCTGATCTATCTTGCAGTCCCTAGATTCAATTTGATCTATATAATGAAGAAGAGAAACTCCTAATTTTTTTACTTGCAGGAATTTGCGCGTGTTTTTTCCTCACAGACGCGTAGGGTGCACGTTCAACGCTGACCCGTGCGCAAGAAAACGCACCTGTCAAGGCTTCTTGCGCGAAATTTAAACAATGAGATTTCTCTCCTATGATTCTATTTATTTTTTATTGTAAGGTACTTGGCAGCCCCTAATGTATCTACCAACACTTGTTGTGATACCCCACAGCTTGTTAGAACTCACTTCTAGCTGCTTTCTATAGGCTTAGAGTCAGTTTTCGATACAAGTTGATTTTTGCAAAAAACAATCACATAGTTTAAGTAGGGGGGGAATTAACTTGCATTCCGAAAAATTTATGCTTTGAAATTTTTGGCATTCACACTTAGATAATTAGTCCAAGTAAGTGGCCCTAGACCATGCATGCATAGCTAGTTTTCTTTTCTAGTGTAGAAATTGTTTAGTTTAGTTCAATTTTTGCATTAGGAATTGCGGGACTAGGATTGAATTGTCTATAAAAGAGCAAGTAATATCTGCTACCTTTGCACCCTCCGGTGATCCTAGTTAAGCATATGAACACTTTATATTCACAATTTTCCATTTCCCTTTAGTTAGTCACATAGATTAACTAGGAAAATTTGAAAGTGGCCCATTATCCGCACATGTTTTCCATTTGAGCCAAGAATAATATAACATAGTTTAAACAGGGGTTTTTTGTAAAGGATCACCAATATCCACACGTTAAAAATATGTTCTTGTTCACCTTACACTCACACACACTCACCCAGTAAGCAAAGAAAGACACCTAAAACTAACTTAACCAAACTCACTAAATTCTCCCCACAGGGGCCACAAAATAATTTATAGTTTAAGTTAGGATCAAGGGGGTAGGCATCCAATAAGCTGCCTTGATAATACTTCATATTGAAACATAGAAGTTTTGTATTTATGGAGCTTCAAATCCTTCAAATCCACCTATCAGCCAACGGCAAAGAAAACTCGAGTGCGAAAGAGACCCAATTGAGAGGAGGTTATGCTTAGGCATAGTGCATGCAGTATCAGTTGAGGCTACCTGACCCCGCTGATAATCGATACTATTAGCTAACTACCAAGAAGCCCAAGACTTGAACACTCACATAGGATGGTGTTTCTTAGTGGCCAAAAACTAGGGCATCCTTTACCCTATAGGTGATGGTGCGGGCAAGCGCTAGACCCTCTACCCTTACCTTGGTGGATTCTCTTCATCTGACTGTGGGCGTCGTCGGCTCTTACAGGACATTGTACCAGCACTCGCAATAAATATTCTCAAGGCCCAGTTACTTTTGAGTGTGTGAGAACACAATAGGTCTTCTAGGATTTTGAGTATCAGACGCAAGCAAACAAAAACCACTTTTTTCCTTGATTGATCACATAGATTAATTTAAAAGGAAAAATTATTTTATTTTCACTTTGTTTTATGTATGTGGCCATAATTTTTCTTTGATCATAGACTCTATCCTCTCAATTTTTTTCCAAAACCTAACCTGGTCGACACCCGAACGGTCCCTATGGAACCTTGTCGATCCAGGCATCTTTTGGAGCTCCCCCCATTACCGGGAGGGGTTCCAAGTCTTTCGCCATTTAGGCGTCAAAGACAGAACACTGCCACCGTCATTGGTTCATACTTCATTGGAGTAGCCTTAGTTGGGAACCCTAGTCGGTCTCCCAACACCACACCACACACCACTCCCCCCTCAACCCCTAGGGGGAAAAAGAGTATGTCCCATTTGGGAAGCCATCTGAATACACAGCAGGGTTCATCACAGACTAACCCTCATTCTAACCAGAAATTTTTGTCTTCACGCATTGCAATGGCGTCAACCTCCTAGTTGCTTTTCTTAGCTTTGTTGAAGCTACTTGATTTAACCAAGCTAACAAATGACTCCATCACACACTATCCATCATGGCCTCCCATGCCCACGAAGATCCCTTCAGATATACCAAAATTTGAAGGCAAGCAAGCGGAAGACCCAGGTAATCATGTAATGACCTTTCACTTATGGTGCTCATCAAACAGTATCATCGATGACACTACTCGATTGAGGCTGTTTCAATGCAGTCTTACAGGAGTAGCCGCGAAGTGGTACATGGAGAAATCTCCTGCTTCACATGGAATATTTAGTGCCCTTGCTACCGTATTCCTCACATATTTTTAGTTACCCATTCACCATGATTCAGGAATGAAATTACTGACTCATTTTATACAAACCCCCGTCATCCATTTCTGAGACCATCTTCATGAATGGAGGTAGCATCATAGTTTATGTAAAGCTAAACTCAACAATCGGGTCCTCTTAGATTTATTCATGAAAACTCTAACGGAGGAAATTTAAAAGGATGTGGCACACCAAAAGCCCACATCCGAAGAGGATGCAATCAGTAAATCCAAAAATCTTAAACTGATTTATATGTAGTCATGATAAATTTACAACATCTTGCCTAATGCCCCACACCTGCAAAATTATCAAGAATTTCCAGGTGCGTCGAACTCTTCAGACTGGCTAATTGGGTCAATGACCCAAGGTTACCTAGGCAACAACAGTCAAAACCCTGATTACACATATAGTTCTACTCAGAACATGTCTCAACCAGGATTTCAAAGTCATCATATGCCTTAGAAAAATTTGACCAATAGGGCGCAAGTGTATCACCAGGGAGGACCCTATCCTCCGGCCAAGGGGACCCAGTACGCAGAAATAAAAAATGACAGAAGAGCTCCCCTCCAATGGCTAGGTGCAAACTCGGGACAACGTTATGATTAGTCCCTAGCACATGACCCACCTACGCAAACCAATGCACAGGTGAACTTTGTGCAGTCGTCCCAAAACCAACCACACCAGTATAACCAGAAGAACTACCCTCCTAACGTGATAAAGAAAAAATCCAAAAACAAACCAAAAGGGAACCCTGGATAGGGAGGCAACAACCAACAGTGCCCACCTCGATCCCAGGGTGGAGGTAACTCCAACCGGAATCAAAACCAAGAGCCTAGAAATGCCCAGCAGCAAGGCAAAAGGCCACCTCTTTTAACAAACCATTATTGTTCGATATGTGGAGAGTACAGGCACTATACTCACAACTGTCCCGACCTCCCTGAGTTAGAAAAGCTACAGAGTAACTTAGGACAATGAGGATCTTCCCAACAACCCGTCGTGATGCAAGAACCTTTCCCCCACCAAGGGACGGTCAGCACTCAACAACAAAACCCAGAAAATTCCAGGAAAAGTAGCCATGAAATATACATGACTAGGGAAGATATGTTTTTCCAAACATGGAATCACAACTACAACACCCTACCAGACACCACTACGTCAGGGACTAGTACTAGTGCGCCGACTGCACCTTTGACCATTTCAAAGATGACTGTAGAACCATTTCCAAATATGGCAAAGGGACCCAATAGGTGAGCAGGTAACTACTCCAGAGCAGCCCATAATTATAGCATCATGGATGATTTATCTCAATCACCCACTGCTATGTCAACTTTGAAAGTACTGCAATCATGCCCAAAACATAGGAAAGCCCTACTTTTTGCATTAGGTGCTATTGACCCTATCGATACAGGCCTGATGGATTTTGAATTAGAAAAATCCACCCCCCAGCTTCCTTCCATGGTTTCCTTCCAGATACCAATATCAATACAAAATATCACTATTCACCGATGTGTCATAGATGAGAGTCCATCGACATGCATCATGTCAAAAAATGTTTTGCAGAAGTTAGGTTATCCCGAACTAAAACCTTCAATCATAACGCTTTGAGTGTACGATGGTCATCCCTCAACCCTCGTCGGCCTCTACCAAAATGTCCTGGTCTACTTAGCCAGAATGATGGTCCACATAGACATTGAAGTCTTGGACACGAACTTGGATTACAATATACTCCTCGGGCGAAGTTATATGTATGACATGTCCGCCATAGCTTCCTCTGTCTACTGCATTATGATGTTCCCCCATGAGGACCACATCATTACTGTAGACCATCTGACACACAGCGAGAAGATTCCCATAACCAACATGGATGTAAGTCTACCCTATGCACATAGAACCTTGGATGGTCTTTCACGGTACCAAGAATATCTCCCTAGCCAATTCAAACCATCGTCCATTCTAGGGTCATTCCTAGGAGATCCTCCCATTATCCCTGAGGCATCACTCGATGTCACAAGAGCTCTGGTGTGCATGATGAACACATCAAGCATCGAGGCTAGTCAAGACATGGACTAAGCAGTAACGACACCGAGGCATCGGCCATGGCAACCTCTCTAGCCTATGCCGCCTCCCAAACCCTTTTCCTCTACCCCCCAGCTAGCTTTGTCTCCCAGCAGGTTTTGGAAACACTAGTATTACCCAACATATCGTTGGCATTCCCAGATTAGTACTTCATTCCTCCTTCTAGAATAGGAGCTACCCACGTTACTACCATAGGGTTAAATCCCCTCAGACCCTAGGAGCCCCCACCCTCACGAAGGAAGCTCCCATTGTGAAAATAGTAATCACGGCCGAGAAAACCGAGAGGAGAAGAAATAATATGGTGACCTCCGCCACTCAAAGGGAATCACTAGTCTACGCCATATGCGATGTAATAGGACACCCTACTCACATATGTCTGAAGCTGGATGAATTAAAACCACTCCTTGGCTCTGAAACAGACATCTCGATGCCGTGTTCCCATAAAAAGGAACCTACCACAAAAGTTAAAGGAAAAGCGTTGTGTACCAATCACGCATGCACTCTCTGTAGCAACTATGGGCACTACACCCACCATTACGTAGAGATACCATGATATAGGGATGCCTTACATGTGATCAAGCAATCCTATCAAGAAGACCCCTCCACCCAGTTTGTCGGCGATGAGGCTCACACCATCTTGTACCTACAAGAGGAACATAGGGTTGTATAAAGACCCCCGGTTATGCCCATTATACATTATACGCTATGCGATGAACATGGCCACTTCCTCGAAGAGTTTGAAACCTTGGAGCTCATCCACAGATGGTATCCAATTGAAAGGGTTTACTACGTGGGACTACGGGAAACACAATTCAGATGCCCGTTATGCACTAACAATCACCTTTTGGAGAATTGTCACTACATACCTCGCTTTTGGCCAGCTCTTGCTAGCCTTTGCTCAGCCATAGTCCACCTTTCCCAAGAAGACGACATGGATGTCGAGTCCATAAGCAGCTCCATGACCCAAGGAGATGAGATGAGCGCATCCATCATGTTCTTGACAGCAAAAGAATGACCCACCAGGGAACCCCTAGTTACTCCCAACCGCTCTTCGCAAGGATGACTAGCATGTACGTTATGCAAAAAGATAGACCATTGAATCGCCCACTGCCCTGATTTAGCAGCCTTCCAGCACTGGTCTTATCCTCCTGTATTCTATAGATTTCACTAGATGACTGTGGATGTCCTACAAGCACCTAAAGATAGCATAATTTGCCTATCGGCTATCTTTAGAAGTCTCACTTCCTTCATCATCCTAAAATTGACTATTGTTCACTAGACTTTACTATCTTTATGCCTCCTCAAAATTTCACCTTGCTGCTCTAAAAAGAAACTCCATTTTTGGGCCTAATTCCCTCATTCATCCCTCCACTGACACTCTCATTTATTCCTCTTTTCCTATAAAAACCCTAAAAAAAATCCCCCCTCATACATCATTCTCTCATAAAAACCATTTAAAACAATGCAAAAAACCCCTTTTACATTATTTAAATTTGGCTTTTCTAGCCTATCGGAACTTTAAAAAGTCTCATAAAACTTTATTTTTATGCAAAAACCCACTTTTTTGAATATATAGGCCTTAAGCCCTTTTTCACTTAAGCCCTAGTCACCTCTACCAATGTGACCCTAAACCCCACGGTACCTGGCAAAAGACCTCCATGTCACCCCACCTTGGACCCCACTGGTGCACTAACCCACTGCTCATAAACTTCTCCGCACCATCAATCTCGTCCTATGAGATCTGATGGCCCTGAACCCATATCGCATGAAAAATAGCGATGGGTTTTAAAACCCTTAACTCAAGCGAAATGGGAATTTTTCTGCCTGCCACGCGACGGGTGCTGAATGGAATCGCGTCCCCTTGGACCAAAACCATAAACCGCCCATAGCCCACACGATAAACCATAGTGGTTTTGCAAAACCGCTTTCCTCCTCTTCACGCCAAAATTAAAAAGTTCTTCGCCCTCACTTGAATTTCTTCATGATTTCACCTCCGAAATCATTCCCCTACACCTCTATTCCTCTGCAAGTCGCCCCTAAACCCTCAAAAACCCACAAAATTTAGTTTAATCCAATCCCGCAGGTTTTAAGTTAAATATTTGTTTATATTTGAAGGTTTAATGGTGTTAAAAGCCCAGAGAGGCATTTAAAATGATGAAAAACCTCTAGATGATGATCTGGGAGGCTAATGAAGATAAAAGGGTTGAGGATCTACACCAAAGAATTAACCCATCAATGTATCATGATCAACGATGGGTTATAAACCCTGCCTGCACACTAAACGCAGATATAGTCAAACAAGAAATGAAGAAAATCAAGAACAGGAAGATTAAAGGGATAAAATTACAGATCAAAGAGTAAACAGAGGATTAGCCCTTTAAACAGTGTTTAAAGATAAAAGGTCAAAGGTTTAAAGATAAAGGATAAAGGAATAAAGTAGTTATAAAGCAGAAACAAGAAAAAAGACAGTGATGTAGATTATTAAAGCTAAATCAAGGTTAAAGGCCTAATACAAAAGTTTGATTTAAAATAAATACAGATTACCCAAAGACAACTTCGGATAACTTGAACAAAGAAGCAATTACTTCTCCAAATACAAAATTGCCACCTACACGCATTATTTCTTTCAATAAAGGCATTAGATAGTTATTGCACAGTTAGAGATATTTTTGAAGCAGCTCAACAATTATTACAAAGTTATTAATAAGCCTTAAAAGAAAAATTTCAACTAAAATAACTTAGAAGTTACTATTTCCGAGTAACTCTTTCGGATATTTTTGCCTTGAGCCTTGCATGGTCTCAAAGGTCAAAAACAATTAACTCTATAATAAATAACATTTAAACACCCTAGGTTAGTAGCACCTCCTCATTTTTCATATAAATATGGCATATGAGCTTCATTTCAAATGTTGGTTACTTGATGGTTATTGGACTGATTTATGTTGTTTAGCTAGTTGAGGAATGCTAGACTGAACCAAAGAAATTTATGAGTTGCAGAGAGCTATTGTACATGGAGTGATGTAATTGGTTTGATCATCAATAATACAAGCATGTTCATAGGATCCTTGAGCTATATCAATGGTGAAGTTTTCCTAAATTGTTATTTTTTCTCCTTATGTTTTCCAGTTTGTTCATCTTTCTCTGATAAAGAAGCAGAAGTTTTAGATTAGGATTTGTTGTTCTACACCCTATTTCTATCTGTATTCTTTATGTTTGTGTTCTCTTCTGCAAGGTCTGATTAGAACATTCTTAATTGCCTTCTAGTTACATCTATCTTGTTATCTTGGAAATGATTCAATAGAGTGAAACCAAGGAAATTTTGGTGAGCCCATGTTCCTTTGAGTAAGACTTGAGATATTGTTTTTAGGATATTTCTTTAAAGTACACTTATTAGAGTCTAAACCAGTGAGGTATATGGTATGCCCTGCCCTTTGGTCTGCCTTGAAATGTTGCTTTGAAGAGTCTTTGAGAGTTTTCAAAAGTAGATTAGATTATTTATTTATTTTTATCTTAGACCAATCTTGTTGTTATCTTATATGTTTTCTTTATCTAAAAGTAGTCTTTTGATTGCTAGATTGTTGTCAGAAAGGTTGCTTATTAAAGGTTTTCCCAAAGAGATTTATGGTTTGCCCTATTTTTTTGCTTGCTCCAAACAGTTACCTTAAAATGATTTTCTTGTCTAAGTAGATCTAGAATATTCTTAACTGACTGTAGCTTTGCTGGCTTCACAACTTATTAATGTTTCATATCACAACCTAATCTAAAGAATCCATTTGATATAGTTAGCTTTCCCTATGAAAGCCCTTGCAGATCTGATAAGCAATTAAATCCTTTTATTACTCCATTTCCCAATGGATTGATGTTTCTTATAGTCTATTTGTTTCAGTTAAAACATTCCCTCAATCAGTCACACCATTGATCCTTCAATATATTAATTAATCCAACCAAAACCAAACAAGTCCTTATAACTTCAAAACTAGCCTAATATCTTAAAACAAAGAACACAAAGATATATCAATTAAAATACCTTTATAGAGAGATCCCTCTCGGAATTCAGGGAGTCTAGGTCCCAGGATTCCAAAGCGGTTCTGATGTGGCCCCTGTAGTGTTTTTTATTTCCACTCTTGCAAATCACAGGGAGCCAACATAGTGGCGACCATACTGGGGACACTGAGTAATAAACATTTCAGAAAACCTCATTAGTTAAGATGAATCAAGTGTCATCTAAGAATAGTTCCTGATTTTTTATGGTGGACAACAACCAGTCCTATAAGACAAGTAAAAATCCTCCACCTTGTGAATCCACTAATTTTCCATTGACTCCACTAGGAGACTTACCCTATCATCAAAACATTAAAAAACACCTAGTCAAGAATAATTTGTGAGTTAAGTATTTCTTTTACATTTTGGTTTGTGTCTTAAGACTGTTATACCTCTAAAACCATTCTGACTTGTTTGGGTCCAAATCCTAGCTTCTAGAAGAATCCATACTAGATCCCATCTAGACCCAAATCCTCCTCCAATAGTTGACAATCCTGAAAGCGTCCTTAGGAAGTCTCCTACATCTAAAAACCCAACTATTGACAAACCAATCCACAGAGAAATTTCTTTCCCTCAGAACCTTATAAACTTGCAAAATACCCAAGTTGACTTATCTCATGCAAGAATCTTATCAAGAACCAAGTCACAAAGTGGTATGGACCGGATAAACCTTGAGCTTGTAGCCTCACAATGAAGTAGTAGTAGGGAAGCCTCCCCTTCCACTCCTCCGGATCTCCATTTACTCCATAAATTTGGCTTCTCTCATCCTAAATCTACTCAACATCACATAGCTGGTCCAAGTACTTTAGCCACACCCACCCATACATCCACTGTTCAAACCACTCCACTTCATCACCTTCCTCCACTTGTTAACCCCCCATTTTTTCCACAAGCTCATATCATGGAAACATGGTATGCTCCCTTAGTCCTTCCTTTACCTCTAGTTGCTCTACCACAGGACTATCAGTCCAAGATTCCATTATATGATGCTAGTAGTTCTACTACAGCTCAACAACATGTGGATAGAATGAATGACTACTTTGACAGACAAGAAATAGATGATGAGACTGTAAAACTTAGAATTTTTTCTCAAAGCTTAGGGGGAGAAGAAAGAAAATGGTTCAAAGGCTTAACCCCTAACAGTATTAATGATCTCCCTAATTTTCATCAACTGTTCCTAAACAAATGGAAATTCAAGAGAAATCCCCTTTAGATCCTGTCTGAATATAATGACCTCAAAAGAAATGCTAGAGAGAGTGTCCAAGATTATTGCACTAGATTCAATAGTGTTTATAATGCACTCTCTCCACAAATGAAACCCCCACAAGGCCTAGCCTTAATAAATTTTCCTGAGGGATTTGACCCAGACATGTGTTATCAATTAAGAGAAAGAGAACCCCTCACATTAGAAGATATGCAGAAAGGGGTAGTAAGTGTAGAAGCTAACCTAAATGCCAGAAGGGCTAGATTGAAAGCAGAGAAAAAGGTTACCTACAAAGATGAAGCTGGACCCTCCACATCAAACTCCAAAATTCATACTCTCGTTAGAACCATGGAGATGATGATGGAAATAATAAACATGAATGAGAGAGCTTATCCAAAAGAAAACCAAACAGCTCCTCAAAATAAAAACCAAAATCAGAACCAAAACTTTAGAAGGAATCCACCTGAAATTAGACAAAGATCCCTGATCAACAAGTCAAACCTCCTTTCCAACATAATTATGCTGATGAGGATGAGGGAGTGATTGAAGAAACAAAGGGAAATCACATAAAATTATTGGGATTAAACAATGAGGATATTGTTTTCCACAATGAAGAAGAACAAGACATATTTACACCCTATGATGAGGAAAGCCTAGAGTCTGAAGACTACAAAAAAGGCTTTGAAATTGCTATAATGGAAGTGCACAGACAATATTACCTGAGGAGAAAAAAGAATCAAGACATTCCCAAGAAGAAAACCTCTGAAATTTCTACTAAAAACAATTTTGAAAAAAATTCTAAAAAGATAGCAGAAAACAACAAAACAATGACTAAAAGTTCTGATAAAAACAAAGGAAAAAACACCCAAATTTATGACAAACATAGTGTTGAAAAAAGTAGCACTAGAAACTTGGCTAATGCTCCTAGTAAAACTCTTTTAACTGTTGTCCATAATAAAAACTAGCAAGCTGAATTTGCTGAGAAAACAGTGACTAAGAAGGATGATTTAAACATTTTAAGAACTCACATACCTTTCAACATAGAGGGTGAAATTTCCAAAATAAAGATCCCTGTACCTCTTACTGAATTAGTCACCCAAGATGTATATAAAACCCAACTTTTAAGAGCTTTAAACATAGGAGAAAAAAATGATTCTGTCAATGTGACTGATGACAAGACTGAGATTCTATTTGGACCAGAAGTAGAAGGGAAGTTTTAAGAAG
Organism: Pinus albicaulis; assembly: GCA_034641835.2. Classification (NCBI taxonomy): domain Eukaryota; kingdom Viridiplantae; phylum Streptophyta; class Pinopsida; order Pinales; family Pinaceae; genus Pinus; species Pinus albicaulis. The sequence goes on along the minus strand of CM076581.1, from coordinate 354,270,715 downwards.
GAGGTGTTCCTCCCTTTTATGTCAGTCTAAAAATCCATATAAGATTTTGCACAATGCCATGCTTGACTCAAGAGTGTTCCACAACCTTATGCCTAAAGTAGTGATGGAAAGACTAGGCCTTAAGATAACTAGACCTTACAAAGATTTATACTCTTTTGATTTTAGCAGAGTTAAATGTCTAGGCCTAATCAAAGACTTATGTGTCAACTTAGCACAAATACCAGACAAGAGATTAGTGATGGAAATTGTAGTGGCTAATATACCTCCTAAGTATGCCATGCTCCTTTCAAGGTCATGGGGTGCCAAACTCCAAGGTACACTACAGATGGATATGACTTATGCAACCATCCCTGTCTTTAGTCAACCAAGAATACTATATAGGGAAACACACATGAAATATATGGTTAGTAGTCAAGAAAAACCAGACAACTCCCCATTTTATTCTATTCACATAGATCTTGACTCATTCATTCTTTACAATGATGAAAATCTCAATGAGCAAGGGGAAGTAGATAACAACCCAGCAATAGGAAAAGAGGGAAGAAAGGAGAAAAAGCCAAAATAGTTTGCTAACTTAGAAAATCACAGCAAACACGATAAAGATCATAAGAAACAAACCTGTCACCAACATAGTGTTGTCCATAAGAAACAAACGGAAAATACTCAACACAATGGAAACCATGAGGGACAAGAAAAAAATGAACATAGTGCAAATCCTAAAAAGCAACATAGTGACAACCAAAATAAACAGGAAAAAGAGGACAGAAATGACTTTAATTACAAATCTGAAATTGAACCTCTTTAGAGTATGAGTTTTGATGGGTCTTGTAGTAAAATTGGTTAAGGAGCAGGCATATGGGTACATAACATAGAGAATAATCATGTTGAGGGCGATTCATATAAACTAAACTTTCAATGCACCAATAATATAGCTGAATATAAGGCTCTCCTCTTAGGACTGCAATTATTGAGAAAACTAAGAGCCAAGAGGATAACTATCCATGGAGACTCAGAACTGATTATTAAACAAGTGAATGGAGAATATATTTCCAAGCATCTGAGATTATAAGCATACAGCGATGATGTTGTTGAACTTTTGAAAACATTCACAGAATATGAGCTTGAATTTGTCCCTAGAAACCAAAACATCCTTGCTGATGGTTTAGCATTTGCTGCTAGTACATGTCTAAAACCTTATGAAAGTAAACAATACACAGTCCCAGTCAAGTATAGGCCAATAGTCCCTGATAATATCAAATATTGGCAAGTGTTTGAAGGAGATAAGCAGATAGAGGATTTCCTACAGTCCAGGAATGGGTTTAAAATGCCAAATTCAGACTCAGATTATTAAGAAGACTTTCATACTGCGGAAAAGTATTATGAAGAAGAAACTCCCAACCTTGTTGATATAAACATTGCTGATATAAATCTGTTAACTAAATAACACACAGAAAACAGAGTTGAGCACTAATTTAGAACAAGAAGACTTTGAAGTGCTGCAATCTCACACTAATCAATTTCCAAAGGGACTGGTGCCTCTAGAAGAATTGTTTGACTTTAGTGATGTTGCAAAAAAGCCAAAAAAGGAATCCAATGAAGCTAAAGTAGAAGAGTGCAATATAGGAAGTGAACTCAAACCTAAGATGACCAAATTATCCAAAACACTGCCATCTCATATAAAACTAAAATATCTTGAGCTTTTTAGAGAATTTTATGATGTGTTTTCTTGGAGTTATGAGGACTTAAAATCATATGATACGGAGATAATCTAGCATAGGATACCCCTCAAAGAAAACCAGAAACCTTTTAGACAAAAATTGCGCAAAGTAAACCCTGTGCAATTACCTTCGGTTGAGAAAGAAATAAAAAAAAATGTATGATTCTTGAATCATAGTCCCAGTAATATACTCAGACTGGGTATCCAACCTTGTATCTATGAGGAAGAAAACAAGAGAAATAAGGCTTTTATAGACTTTAGAAACTTAAACAAAGCCTCTTTAAAAGACAACTACCCCTTTCCCAAAATGGATCACATCTTATAGAGGGTAGTAGGTTCTAAAAGAATTTCTTTGCTAGATGGCTTTTCAGCATACAACCAAGTGCTGGTACATCCTGATGATCAACTTAAGACAACTTTCACTAAACCTTGGGGCACTTTCATGTATGTGAAAATTTCCTTTGGTTTAATGAATTTTGGTGCCACGTTCCAAAGAGCCATGGAAATTTATTTCTCAAAAGAGATAGGCTTCTTCATTGTGATATATTTAGATGACATCACTGTCTATTCCAAAACAGATGAAGAACACCTTGCTCACTTAAGAACATGTTAGAAAATTATGGAAAAATACAACATAATGGAAAAATAGGCTTTTGCCTTAATCAAAGCCTTGAAAGATTTCAGATTTTACATTTTTGACTCACACATCATTGCTTTTGTTCCACACACTATTGTCAAAGACACTTTAACACAAGATCCTGATGGAAAAAGAGGAAAGTTGATTGTTGTTATATTAGAATATGATTTAGAAATTAGACCCATGAAACTGGTCAAAGGACAAAGACTTGAAAAACTTATGGCTGAATCAAACCTCAAAGCCTTAGATATGAATATGGTTGATGTTTTAGAAGAACAAGAAGAATGCACAACCCCTCCTATTGAAGAAGTATTACTGAATTCTCTTTGGTATGTTGATATCTTGTATGTGCTCTTTTATCTTAATGTTCCTCCTGGTTTATCTAAGAAAAAGGCAAGGTTCTTGAAGTTGAAAGCTGCAAATTACTGCATTTTAGATAAATGGTTATATTAGAAAAATGTTAGTGGTCTATTGCTTAAATTTTTTCCTGAGAATGACGTAGAGAAGATCAAGCATGAGTTTCATGAAGGATAATGTGGAGGCCACCTCTACTGGAAAACAACTATCAACAAAATCCTTAGAGCTGGTTAGTACTGGCCCACCCTGTTTCAAGGTATCCATAAATTGGTAGTTTCCTGCCACAAATGTCAAATCTTTGAAGGAAAAAGAAAAATCTTACCCTTACCTCTGCATCCTATCTCTGTTGAAGCTCCTTTTCAATTGTGGGGCCTAGACTTCATTGGGGAAATCCATCCTCCATCTACCCAACATAAATGGATCCTCATAGAAACTTATTACATTACAAAATGGATAGAGGCCATCCCATCTAGAACTGCTACTGATCTAGTGATCATTAAATTCCTGGAAAACCATATTTTGGTTGGATTTGGTTGTCCTAGAAAGATTATTACTGAAAATGTTGTTGCCTTTAGATCCAAGAGAATGGTGGAATTTTTCCACAAATATCAAATCACATTGGGTCATTCCACAACTTATTACCCTCAAGGTAATGGGTTGGCAGAATCCTCAAACAAAATTTTGATAAACATCATCAAGAAATTGCTGGAAGGGAATCAAAATTCATGGCATAGGAGGATAGTACATGCATTATGGGCAGACAGGTTAACATGCAAGAAATCAATTGGAATGTCTCCCTATCAGCTAGTTTATGGAGCAGATGAAATTTTTCCAACAAGCCTAGGATTTCCAGTCATGAAGCTGATCCAAGAACTACAGTCTGAAGAAAATGACATGTTAAGAAGGATAAATCAGACCATACAATTACAGCAAACAAGAGAGGAAGTATATAAAAAAACACAGTAAGTACAAGAAAACATCAAGAAGCTATTTGACAAAAGGAAAAAAGAAAATGATTTTAACATTGGTGACAAAGTGCTCAAATGTGACTCAAGGAGAGATGACAAGGGAAAGCATGGTGAGTTTGAAAATCTGTGGAAATGTCCCTATATTATCCACTCTTCCAGAGGCAACAATGTATTTTTATTACAGGAGATGGATGGGATAGAACTTTTTGGAGGTCCTGTCAATGGTAGGATGCTCAAGAATTATTTCCATTAAGAGGCCTAAGTTTAAAGCTTTATCCATTGTATATAACACTGTTTTGAAAAAGATCAGAAAAATAAATACAAAAATAGAAAAGCAAAGAAAAGAGGGCAGAAAAATAAAAGGTACAGCTCCATACCAAAAAAAGAGTAAGTTCTGAGAGTGTGCAAGTCCAAATGCCACTACTTAAAGAAAAACCTTATTTAGTCATACATCCTAATCATGACTGGATATGATTTTAAATTTTCTGTTGGTAGGTTAGTGAATCAGGATTTTCCAAAATGTCTAAAATTGGCTTATCAGTAAGATTAGATTATATTAGGAAAGGAATTTGGTTCCAAAACTCAAAATCTGGACCAAAGAAGAAAGAGAGGGATAAAAGGAAAATTCCAAATTTCAGCCCTCAAAATTTTGTGTTAGAATTTTAGCAAAATAAATTATGTATACAGAATTGTACAAAGTATCTCTACTCATAACAAATCAGATTGTTCAATCCTGATTTGGTTATGTTTTTCAATTTTCTGTTATAGATTAGAGAATGAAAATCTGTCAAACAATTTAATATTGACAGATAGTTAAACTAGGTAGAGAAATAAATGAGTTCATCAGTTTAATCTGAACTCTTGGGTGATATAAGTGTAGAATTTTATAGTTTCTTGTTTTCAAAAGAAATAATGTCAAGGGTTGGCTAATTAAAATGCACCCAATGAAGAAAATATGTTAGAACAAGTATGATGTGTAGGTAGATTGTTGAGTTGGGATTAATCATGTTATGATTCAGATGCTGAAAATCACTTCTTCAAAAGCAGCAAGTCATCAATTTTAATGGAGATCTATCAAAGTGAAAATCAAGGCACTGGTCTACTTCTTCCAGAGATTTATTTTCTGAGGTTATTGACACCTCCTAAAAAGAGCTGCCCTCCCCTGCTGGAGCCACTGTTATCCTCTTGTATTCTACAAATTTCACTAGATGAATGTGGATGTCCTACAAGCACCTAAAGATAGAATAATTTTCCTATCAGCTATATTTCGAAGTCTCATTGCCTTCATCATCCTAAAATTGACTATTTTTCACTAGAATTTCCTATCTTTATGCCTCCTTAAAAGTTAACCCTGCCGCTCTCAAAAGAAACTCCATTTTTGGGCCTAATTCCCTCACTCATCCCTCCACTGACACCCTCATTTATTCCCCTTTTCCTCTAAAAACCCTAAAAAAATCCCCCCTCATACATCATTCTCTCATAAAAACCCTTTAAAAAAATGCAAAAAACCCCTTTTACATTGTTTAAATATGGCTTTTCTAGCCCATCGGAACTCTAAAAAGTCTCACAAAACTCTGTTTTTATGCAAAAACCCACTTTTGTGAATATATAGGCCTTAAGCCCTTTTTCGCTTAAGCCCTAGCCCCCTCTACCCATGTGACCCTAAACCTTGTGCTACCTGGCAAAAGACCTCCATGTCAACCCGCCCCGGACCCCACTGCTGCAGTAGCTTGCCGCTCATAAAATTCTCCGCATCATCGATCTTGCCCTCTAAGATCCAACGGCCCTGAACCCGTATCGCGTGAAAAATAGTGATGGGTTTTAAAACCCTTAACCCACAAGAAATGGCTATTTTTCCACCTGCCACGCGGCAGGCGCTGAATGGAATCACGTCTGTTTGGACCTAAACCATAAAGCACCCATAGCCCATGCGATAAACCACAATGGTTTTGAAAAACTACTTTCCTCCTGCGCACCAAAATTCAAAAGTTGTTCACCCTCACTTGAATTTCTTCATGATTTCGCCTCTAAAATCATTCCCCTGCACCTCTATTCCTCTGCAAATCACCCCTAAACCCTAAAAAACCCAGAAAATGTAGTTTAATCCAATCTCACAGGTTTTAAGTTAAATATTTGTTTATTTTTGCAGGTTTAATGGTGTTAAAATCCCAGAGAGGCATTTAAAATGATGAACAACCTCTGGATGACGATCTGAGAGGCTAATGAAGATAAAAGGGTCGAGGATCTACACCAAATAATTAACCCATCGATGTATCATGATCACCAATGGGTTATAAAACCTTCTGCCATGAAGAAACCATGCTTGCATAGTAAAGGTAGATACAGTCAGAGAAGAAATGAAGAAAATGAAGAACAAGAAGATTAAAGGGCTAAAATTACATATCAAAGAGTAAACAAAGGATTATCTCTTTAAAAAATGTTTAAAGATAAAAGCTCAAAGGTTTAAAGATAAAGGATAAAGGAATAAGGCGGTTATAAAGCAAAAATAGGCAAAAAGACAGTGATGCAAATTATTAAAGCTAAATCAAGGTTAGAGGCCTAATACAGAATTTTGATGAATAAAACAAAGACAAATTACCCAAAGACAACTTCGGATAACTCGAACAAAGAGACAATTACTTCTCCAAAGATAGAATTGCCACCTACAAGCATTATTTATTTCAATAAAGGCATCAGACAGTTATTGCACAGTCAGAGATATTTTTGAAGCTGCTCAACAGTTATTACAAAGTTATTACTAAGCCTTAAAAGTCAAAAATTTCAACTAAAATAACTTAAAAGTTATTATTTCAGAGTAACACTTTCAGATATTTTTTCCTTAGGCCTTGCATGGTCTCAAAGGTCAAAAATCATTAACTTTGTAATAAATAACATTTAAATAGCCTAGGTTAGCAACACCTCCTCATTTTTCATATAAATATGGCATATGAGCTTCATTTCAAGTGTTGGTTACTTGATGGTTATTGGACTGATTTCTGTTGTTTAGCTAGTTGAGGAATGCTAGACTGAACCAAAGAAAGCTCTAAGTTGCAAAGAGTTATTGTGCATGGATTGATGTAACTAGTTTGATCATCAATAATATAAGCATGTTCATAAGATCCTTGAGCTATATCAATGGTGAAGTTTTCCTAAATTGTTATTGTTTCTCCTTATTTTTTCCATTTTGTTCATCTTTCTCTGATAAAGAAGCAGAAGTTTTAGATTAGGATTTGTTGTTCTGCACCCTATTTCTGTGTGTATTCTTTATGTTTGTGTTTTCTTCTACAAGGTCTGATTAGAACATTCTAAATTTCCTTCTAGTTACATCTAGCCTGTTATCTTGGAAATGATTCAATAGAGTGAAACCAAGGAAATTTTTGTGAGCCCATGTTCCTTTGACTAAGACTTGAGATATTGTTTTTAGGATCTTTCTTTAAAGTACATTTATTATAGTCTAAACCATTGAGGTCTATGGTATGCCCTGCCCTTTGGTCTGCCTTGAAATGTTTCTTTGAAGAGTTTTTGAGAGTTGTCAAAAGCAGATTAGATTATTTCCATTTGATCTTAGACCACTCTTGTTGTTATCTTATATGTTTTCTTTATCTGAAAGTAGTCTTCTGATTTCTGGATTGTTGTCTGAAAGGTTTGCCCAAAGATATTTATGGTTTTCCCTATCCTTTGGCTTGCTCCAAATAGTTACCTTAAAAGGCTTTTCTTGTCTAAGTAGAGCTATAAGATTCTTAACTGACTATAGCTTTGTTGCCTTCACAACTTATTAATGTTTCATATCACAACCTAATCTAAAGAATCCATTTGATATAGTTAGCTTTCCCTATGAAGGCCCTTGCAGAGTTGATGAGAAACTAAATCCTTTTATGACTCCATTTCCTAATGGATTGATGTTTCTTATAGTCTATTTGTTTCAGTTAAAACATTCCCTCAATTAGTCACACCATTTATCCTTCAATATATCAATTAATCCAACCAAAACCAAACAAGTCCTTATAACTTCAAAAATAGCATAATATCTTAAAACAAAGAACACAAAGATATATCAATTAAAATAACTTTATAGAGAAATCCCTCTCTGAATTCAGGGAGGCTAGGTCCTAGGATTCCAAAGTGGTTTTGATGTGGCCCCTGCAGTGTTTGTTCTTTCCACTCTTGCAAATCACAGGGAGCCAACAGTTGGTTCCCCATCAGAACTCAAACTGAACTCGACGGAACTTTCATATCAAGGATATTTTACATGATATGTCAGGGTAATCATTATGAGCGACATTTTATTTATGCCTCGCAAATTCATCCCACCATCAACATGATTAATGCCATAGAGAAGAGACAGAATGAACTTCGGGAATGGTATAAAAAGTACATTGCTAGGTCAATGTCCCCACCCCCGCAATGGTGTATCAAGTAAGATAAGACCACACACCAAAACTATGTAACCTCGGCCAAGCCTAAGATAACATGTGGCCTATGTGATCTGAACGATCATCGAGTCAAGCAATGCAGAGAACTGAAACCCATTGCAAACAGTGTCCGCATAGTCTATTCTCTCTCTCAAAAACTTCTCTCCAACCAAGAGAAGATCATGCGGACTTATTTCCGAATTTTTTCGCACTTTCACCATACGTTTAAGTGTTTACATCTCCCCAAGCTAAGAGAGGCATGAGCTACATTGAGTCTACACTCCATCAAATAGGTAGACACACCTAAGCCAACAATACGGAAATGGAAGCAGAAGGAAACCTATTCTATGACCAACCCTTTCCAAGTATCCACATTAAGAACAATGAGTAGCATAGAATCCCACACTATCTACTCTGTTGGCTTCGTGATACCGTGCACCATCTGCATCGACCAAAATCACACACTAGAGTCATGCCCGCTAATGGAAATGTTTAGGCACCTCTGTGGCAGGCGTAATTTCCACCTACCAGAAAGAGACCATCCTAGCAGGGAACCCAACCTTGCATTCATACAGAACCCCATTATAGAGATTCTTCCCCTGCCAAACGCCAATGACACAATCCACCATATACAATTTGTATCAGCTCATATTGGCGATAGGATTATTGCCTCCCCCCGTCCCAGGATTTCCACCATATTCCTGTCGCAAAAAACCAAGGTACCATTCACTTTTGCATTGATTTCCAAAAAATCCCAAATTTACATGCTGCCATCGAACTCCTCAATGACACCCAGCCTCTAGAGCAGCGCCTAGTACAACTAGAGCTTGTCAACAAAAATCGACGACAATCGCTGAAAAATAATGAGGTCCACAAGAAACGGGTAAAAGCATCATTCGACCGCCACATCACCCCTCGCTCATTCACTGAGGGAGAATTAGTCCTCTGCTACGATGTCGCAAAAGATGCCTTAGGGCCAAGAAAGTTTGAAACCTTGTGGAAAGGACCCTACGTCATTAAACACTACCTCCGTCAAGGGGCATACATCTTGACGAAACTGGACGGGACCTGCCTCGCTAACCCCGTCAACGACCTTTACCTCAAGAAATTCTGCCCATAAGGGCCCCGATGGCCCTTCCCCTAGAGTGAGAGTACACGAAAACCAAACCACTCAAAAATTTTGACCCAAAGACTTAGTTAAAAGTGCTCAAAGTATCACCAAGGATCACCAAAAAGAACCCTATTTCAGATTTACTGATGGAGCATCAAGAAGGTCTCAAAATTTAGCCGCAGTCTCCTGGGCCATTTCCCACCCTGACTGATCACCACTGTGTTCAAATGGTGTGTGTGTCGGTTCAGCAAACAAAAATTAGGCAGAATATGACACCGTTATCGGACTTATGTGTGAGGCCCTCCATCGGGGTGTTAGTCCCCCAAATTGCATTCTTTTTTACCATTCTTCCGTTCCCAAATCATAATCATTTAACCTGTTTTACCTATCTTATGCGCCCTCATCCTGCACTACTGAGAGAATGATGACACATATTTAAACTTCATATTTTACATTTTTAACTCATATTAGCATTTATTAACTACCTATTACATGATTTCTTACTTAGAATTACTTTCTTAACTTATCGTTACCTCCTATGCTATTTAATAGATGATCACTTATCTTGATCGCTAATTTTTAGTGCAGAATAGATCCCGTACCAGCACCAGCGCTGTGAATCTTGGTAGTGAATCTGGATCACTTGGGTTGCTGCCTGTTTTGTATATGATCAATGAGGATACATCCGAAGGTAGCTGAGTCCCAGCTATGACAGTAGGTAAATCGAGAGTAGCTGAGATCAGACTTAAGAGAGATGAATAGCTGGAGATAGATGCGGCCTATTTTGTTAAAATCGATTTAATTTTGAAGGCTGAAAGCTTATTCTGCAATTGGTTATGTAATTTGTTATAATGATTTATGTAATTGGCTATGTTATGGTAATTGATCCGTTTGGCCTACGGCCAAAAGGATCTATATAAGCAGAAATGTAAATAGGACAAACAGTTCAATGTTTTTCAGAATCAAATAGATCAGAGAATAGAACCAGGAGGCGGTAATAGGATTGTCTTGTGTTATTGCCCAAATCTGGGTTGGATATGTAATAACACATGTAATTGCTTTAAGGATCTAATAAGAAGAGCTCCACCTCATGTTTTGTACATTTTATCATTTGGCTTAAATAGTTGATGAGTTAATTCTAAGTAGCATTTTCATTTGAAAGGGAAACGCGCTGGTTGGCTAAGGGCCCAGCCAATCCAGCACGTTATCCCTCCTTGTTGTTCATGTAATTTATGTTTTAAACTGTCAAGTGTGATTTAATTTGCAGTATTTGAATTTATGTTTGATTTGAAGCAGATCTACTACATGAAGTAGTGAAGTTACCTTTTGCACAGTTGATTTCTTTCCCTTGCATGGTTCGACCAGGAGGAGTTACCTGCCCCAGTGCACGTTGGTGTGCTATTCACTTTCTGCACGATTTGGTTTATTTCCTCTGCCTGGTTCGTTCCTGCACCAGTGCACGTTGGTGTGCTATTCATTTTCTGCACGACTTGGTTTATTTCCTCTGCCTAGTTCATTCCTGCACCAGTGCATGCTAGTGTGCTATTTATTTTCTACATATTGGTTTGGTTTCTCCCTGGTGCAAGTAGGAGAACTTTTCTTGCACCAACGCTAGATAATATGATGCAGCAAGACTTTCTAGCTTACTTCTAACAACTTTTTTGCTTTCAGTCATATCTTAATTAAAAATATTGTTCTCTTATTTTCTACAGATATTCATCTTTACTGATATATGATTTGGTTTTATCACACTGCAACAATGAATCATTGATTTCAAGGATCAAAAGTTAAAGTGCGAGAAGCTCAGATCGAGTAGAAGAACCAGTTTCTTGGTATTGGATTTGAGTGCTGCGGACTTGAGAAAGTTCAAATCCCTTGCATGAAGAAAAGAATTTTTTAGTAAAGACATTACTTTACACTTTATGCATAAATAGTTGTTCCTGCACTAGTGTAAGATCGATTTTCACAAGAAGGATATATTTACATATGCAGGATTGAAGGGGCCCATTTGTTGAAAACTGCTAAGGTGTCTTTTCTTAAGGAAACACATTCTCAGTAGCTAATCAATATTTAGCTAGAGTGATTGCTCCTCTTTATTTCTAAATCTCCTTTGCAAGTACATTTCTTCTTGTTCTAGCTTCAAATTATTTTGATGGTTTGAGTTTCCTCTTTCTTCTCTAAAGTTTGATTCTGCAATTCTTCTTTTCAAAAGTAGGAGTTGATATTTGAAATATTCATACCATCTCTGGCATTGCCTGTGATTCGTCTCTAAGTTTACGAATCCCCTGGGTTGACAATTAAGTGTTGAGGATTTTTACTTAAGTGTAATTCCTACACCCAACATTTTGGCACTGTTGTCGGGGAGGTGATTTGATTTGATAAGAATTTTATGAATGTATAATAGAGGTAAGTTTCCTTTATTTTTGCAAGTATTTTTGAAGGAGTTTTTACTGGTGTTGATTGATTTCTGACAACATTTTTACTATAAATTGTTTTGATATTTTTATTTCTTTTTTGAGATGAATGCATAGGAAAGGTAAGGGTTCAAAGCCCACTAAGGGAAAAAATAATTTTTCTCACATTAGGTCTTCTTATGCAAGCAGGAGGCCCAATTTAATCCAAACACATCACGCAGGAAAAATCTACCTGGATTCTGGTACTAACAACTCAGGTGTGGATCAGCCTGTGGAAAGTGGTACAAGCAAGAAGGAAACAATGGCAGACCAAAGAAGATCATTTGGAAGGGACTGGTGACAACTAGGTAAGTGAAGGACAATCTAATTTTGTGTTTCCAATTGTGGATCTTGATACTGTGTCACAGATGAAGAATATTCCACCGTCAGCTCTCCCTCATTTCCATGGTAAAGTTCATGAAGACCCTGGCTCTTTTCTATTTGAGTTCGATATTTTGTGTAGAAGTTATGATTATGCAATTGAGGCTCAGAAGTTAAGATCATTTCTTGTTACCCTCAAGGACTCAGGTTTACGCTGGTTTATGGGGTTAGGAGGAAACACCATAACTTCCTGGGACTAGATGAGGAGGGTATTTTTGTCTAAATATCAAGAATATTGTAAAACTCGGGACATGCAGGATGAAATTTTTACAATCATACAAGATGATGATGAAATGCTTGAAGATTATTTGGAAAGATTTCTGTATATTTTACAAAGGTCAAAACTTAGGCTTGATCCCAACACTATTAGAACCTTGTTCTTAAGAGGACTTACTGATAATGCTAGAAACAATTTGAATCTGTTAGGACAAGGTGATATTTCTCAGCAAACTTTTGATGAAATTTGTGAGTTATACCGGAAATTTTCAAGGAATCAGTATCGATCTGGTAGAGGAACTCGAAATAAAAATAGAAAAATTGAATCTACTGATGCTATGATTATTGGACTGGAAAATAAAATGGAAAACATGAAAATTGATATAATGAACACTGTTACTAAACAGTTAGACTCTTTAAAATTTCAACAAAAAATTATGAAGGAACAAGAGTCATTATGTATTTTCTGTCCTAAATGAAGAGACAAGCATCCCCCTAAAGAATGCCCTCTTAACTTGAAAGAAACTAATAAGTGTGCTATTTGTGCAGAATACCATATCACAGAAAAATGTCCCTCTATACCTGGACTTAAAGCAGTATTTATAAGGGGGCAGCCTGAAGCTGAACAATTGTATGTTATGGGAGCAAGAAGAAATTGGCCTCAGGTAGGTGCAGGTATGGCTCCTGAATTTCCTCCACACTATTTTGCTTATAATCCACATGCATATTCTTATCCTAAATCTCATTAGCAGTGGCAGTATGGAAATCAGTATCAGCATGGGCAACCTTCCCAACCATGGAAACAGGGTTGGAAAGGCCCAAATCATTCTCCATATTCCTACTAGCCACCTATGCAACCATATCCATCTACACATGTACCTTATCCAATGCCTCAACTTCCGAGTTAGACCACCCCATTACCTTTACCTCCACCCTTCTGACCTCCTCAATTTCCTGCTAAACCTATGCCCAATCCTAATAATAATAATAAAGCAGTGCAAATGATACATGTAACAAACCTGCCATTGCCATTCAAATAGCAGTCTATTCCAATTGGAGTTCATGATATTCATTTAAGATCACGAAGGACTGTAATACCAGAAAATTAGAAACAACCTATGTTGATTGTTGAAGAGAAAGGGGAAGAGGAAAATCTTAACCATTCTCCAAAAATTGTCACTAAGCAGCCCTTACCCTCTGAGTCCTTGCCATCTTCTTCCAACTAGCCTCCCTTTCCAAAGAGGGTAGTAACGGAAAGAAGAGAGTCTGTTTCTGAGACTAATTTGGCATCGGAACTATGAAATATTTTCATTAAGATACCTTTGATCCAAGCCATTAAAGAGATCCCCATTCGTACCAAGATTATTAGGGAGCTCTGTCTCAAGAAACCCAGGAGGAAGAGATTGTAACCCCAAACTATTCAATTTGTTGGTAGGGCAGCAGAGTTAATGATGGGTTGTGTGTCTGTGGAAAAATATACTGATCCCGGAAACCCTGTTGTCACAATTCATATTAGTAACGTTCTTGTTTCTAATGTTCTTATAGACCTGGGGGCAGCCATTAATGTAATGACTAAGAAAACCATGGATCAAATTCGGTTATATCATCTTCGCCCTACTCCCACTATGCTTGAATTAGCAGATAGATCCAAAATTAAGCCTGAAGGAGCATTGGACGATGTGATCATTTCATTAGATTCTTGGGAATATCCTGCTGATTTCATTATGCTTTAACCAGAAAACCTGGTAGGAGGACATCCCTTGATCTTGGGTCGACCATGGCTTGCTACAGCCAATGCATATATTAGATGTCATTCTGGAGATATGTATATTTCACATGGAGATTCTAGGAAGAAATTTACTTTATACCCCCCTGCCAGATCCATTCAGGACCTTCGAGACACTTTATGGTTGGACCAAAGCAGTGATGAGGAGACCCAGTCTATTTGACTTATTCATCATTATACTGGGTCTTTGCAAGAAGATGAGATTCAAGATTTCTTGAACAATCTAGACACCATGCCTAACTTTGAGCCTTTGAGCCAGATTTTTAGCCTAGATTTCCAAGAAAACCATGATTCTCATTCTTCTATACCGCTATCTTTGACCACTCCTTTGAGTACTCCGGAGCCTGGTACTACTCTTGTTGAGATTAGTCTTGGTAAGTCCTTGCATATCAGTTCATATTTAGACCCATCTCAACAAGAGCAGCTTGTGAATTTGTTGCAAAACCATCTTATTGCATTTTCTTGGGGCTATGAAGACATGAAGGGTATCCCTCCTGAAACTTGTACACATCATATCTATATTCAGGAAGGAACTCAACGTGTCTGATAACCCCAAAGACGAATGAATCCAACTCTAAGAGATGTTGTGAAAGAAGAAATACAGAAACTTTTAGATGATGGTTTTATCTATCCTATTTTTGATAGTCAGCGGGTCTCTCCATTAGTGATAGTACCTAAGAAAGATGGAAGGTGGCGTATTTGTATTTATTATCATGAATTAAATAAATCCACTCTCAAATATTACTTCCCTCTCCCTTTCATTGACCAGGTGCTTGATACCCTTGCAGGAAAGAAATATTTCTCCTTTTTGGATGGTTTCAGTGGCTATAACCAGATACAGATTGCACCTGAAGATCAGAATAAAACTACCTTTACATGCCCATGGGTTACGTTTTCTTATAAAGTGCTTCCCTTTGGATTATGTAATGCTCCAGCTACCTTTCAAAGGGTAGTCTTGGCTATTTTTGCTGATCTTGAATTTGTAGAAATTTATATGGATGAATTTTCTGTGTTTGGTAATTCTTTTTAGGAAGCTCTCGAAAATTTGGAGAAAGTACTTCTTCGTTGCCAAGAAGCCCACCTTTCTTTGAGTGACAAGAAATGCATATTAATGTGCAAAGAAGGAGTGGTACTTGGCCATCTGATTTCTGACAAAGGTATCCAGGTTGATCCGGCAAAGATCGAAATCATTCTGCATCTTCCTGCACCCAAAACTCAAAGGGAAGTAAGAGGTTTTTTAGGACATGCTAGTTACTATAGAAGATTCATTGAAAATTTTTCTAAGATAGCTGCTCCTCTTTTCCGACTTCTAGCTAAGGATAGTGAGTTTTCTTGGTACACAGCTTGCCAACAGTCTTTTGAAACATTGAAGGAAAAGTTGGTACAGGTGCCAGTTTTGAGAGGTCCAAACTGGTCCCTGCCCTTTCACATTTCCTCCAATGCTTCAGACCTGGCTGTTGGCGCAGCTTTGGGACAAGAGGAAGACAAGCAATCCTATGCTATTTATTATATTAGTAAGAATGTGTCTTCTGCTGAATTAGACTATAAAGTTACAGAGAAGGAGTTTTTAGTTGTAATCTTTGCAATTAATAAGTTCAAACACTATATCATAGGATATGAAGTATTTGTTCATACTGATCTTTCCACGATTAAATATTTGATGAAAAAACCATTGAATAGCGGTAGAGTGACTTGGTGGTTGCTATTGTTGCAGGAGTTCAATATTAATATTGTTGATAGACCAGGAAAATCAAATGTTGTAGCAGATTTTCTTTCTAGACTAGATAATCCTGGTGACGTAACTCCTATTAATGATGATTTTCCAGATGAACATATTTTTGCTGTGTCTACAAATTCTCCGTGGTTTGCTGACATCGCCAATTATTTGGTTACTGGAAAAACACCACCGCACTTACCCGCCCGTGAAAAGAGGAACATTATTCAGAAAAGTGCTACATACTCCTGGATTCAAGGAGACCTCTTTTACACTAGTCCAGATTTAATTATCCGCAGATGTGTAAGAGAGGAGGAGGTGTTTGACATATTGAAATCTGCTCATGATGAACCTTGTGGAGGCCACTTCGCTGGAAAATGAACTGCATATAAAATATTACGTTCTGGCTACTTTTGGCCTTTCTTGTTTAGGGATGCCAAGCAGTATATCAGGCGATGTGATAGTTGTCAACGAATTGGCCAACCTAACCAAACCAATGAAATGCCTTTATACCCTAAAGTTATGATTGAGCCATTTGAAAAATGGGCTATTGATTTTGTAGGGCCAATAAATCCAACATCATTAAGTAAAAAACATATTTTGGTTTGTACAGATTTTGCTACAAAATGGGTGGAAGCTAAAGCTGTTTCTTTTGCTACAGAAAAATTTGTTGTTGATTTTCTGTTTTCTGAAATCTTTACTAGATTTGGTGTGCCTAGAGAAATTGTTTCTGACAATGGTCCGCATTTTATTTCTAATCTGGTACAAGGAGTGATGGAGCAATACAAGATATTGCACCAAAAATATACCCCATATCACCCACAAGCAAATGGCCAGGTGGAATCTACAAACAAGGTGATCGAGTCCATTCTTACATAATCACTTGGAGAAATAGTACGGGGCACACACCATATGAGCTGGTATACGGAAAACAGGTTCTGTTACCAATTGAGTTCTAGATCAAAACTTTCAGAACTATAGTTCAGCTAGGACTCGATCTCTCTGAGGCACAAAAACGTCTTCTTCAGTTAAATGAGTTAGATGAATTTCGTAGAGATGTTGTTCAGCAAAACATATTAATCCAACAGCAACGAAAAAGGTGGCATGACAAGTCCATTCAGAAAAAGCAGTTCCAACCAGGTGATTGGGTACTCCTTTATGATTCTAGATTTAAAATTTTTAAAGGGAAATTCCATACACGTTGGATGGGACCATATGAAGTAATCCGAGTATTTGAGAATAGAGATGTAGAATTCAAAACTATTGATGGACAGGATACCATATTCTTGGTAAATGGACATAGATTAAAGAAATATTTTCAACCACTTGCCAAGAAAAATTTTACACAGCAAGTTCAGCAGCAATTTGGAACGGTAGTGGTAAATGGTAATACAAACTTCTTGAAAATTTGAATCCCTCTTCTTCGAAAAAATTAACAAAAAAAAAAGAAAAAAAGAAAAAGAAAAAATAATTTCCTGTAATTATTAAAATCAGTCCGCTGACATGATTGCAGAAGGATCAACTTGAAAACCAGCTTGCTGGCAGGAAGATCAAAAAATTTCTAATAAAAAGAGAATGTTGCTTGATCTTTAGATATGCTAGTTGTTAAGTCATAAAAAGGTATCTTTTGAACACCTAATTAGCCTACATTAATCATCAATCCGGGAGCGACTTTTTATTTCAAGAGTGTACTCTGTCTGAGGCTGCAATGATCTAAGAGAAATACTGTGAAGATGTAGTATAGAATAAAAAATGAAAAAGTAACAAATGCTTGTAAAGAAACCTAATTACAGTGACATGAATGGAAAGATTAAACTACATCAACCTTGCAAAACATCGATCAGGGATGTAGTAGCAGTAACTCTTTCCCATAGAAATCGATGCAAGATGAAAAATCTGGGGACTTGGAAGCAATAGCCTCTATCCTCTACAGTCGGAGATCTTAAAGCAATTGAAACGAAAGAAGATTCAATGAAAGCAACTTAAAAGAAACGCAAACTGGAAAGGAACAACAACATGTAACTATAACTCATCTGTTTGCTAATCAAAGACTATGAATAAGCAATGAACAGAAATGGAACATCAACATGAAATGAACAGAAATTACGATTCTAACATAATAAAGCAAACTAGATTTCTATGCTTCAATCCTGTCGACAGTCACTTACCACGCAACAATCGATTGTAACAAATCATAAACTAATGGAACAACAACTCAAATCAGATATAGAACATCAATGATATTAACAAGGTAATCGAACAATGAACGTGCTTCTTATAAAGGATGAAATAGCAATGACTCTGTATTTGATTTAACGACAATAAACCAGTTCTATAATTGAAACAAACATTAAACACACTTCACATGACAGTAAACAAGGATTAAAATACAAACAACAAAGTGATTCCACCAGAGTCGGGCCCTTAGCGCCAGTGAAATACTACTGGGCTAATTCAGAACTGTAGAAGGTAGATGAAATGCGTGTCTTATATTAAACCAACATAAAGCATTACAGAGAAGTTTCTCTCAAGGCCGAGAGTCAATAAAACATTATATTACAGATGAAATGTTTAAATGTAAAGTATTTCGACTAACTCAGGGACTTCAACAACAACCGTCCCTTTGTCACTAAAGGACATGGCTTTATATATCAAATCTCAATGGACCAATCAAGAAATAAGATGAGTTTGAACAAAGATCCCTCGGGATCGAAAGATCCTGAGGGATTCACTCCTCTTCGTTAATCACATCATCTGTTTGTACGAGCGAGCCCGGTGTCCATCACCTTTTTACGGAAGCCCATGATCTTCGGATCTCACCCACTGTTGGTGTTGGATAGGTGTTGATGGAGAAGCGGCGGTTGTATTCTCGCTCCTTCATGCCTTTGTTGTTCATACTCTTCCCGAATTCCTATTTGTCAATCAAAAAGTAACCTTTAGTCATCTTTTTGTGCTAAACATAAACCTTTCAGATTCTAGTGTAATTCTTATGATAAATTACCTTTCCAAGGAAAACAAGAGCATATCTATGGTAAAAGAATGAGTAAATACATAGTAATTTCATACCTCTTTCACTTCCAAACATACCCCCCTGCTTAATCTTTTTCATGCCCTCATGAAAACTATAGTTCACATGGAGAGCAGTCAAAGAATAAGTCGGATAAGGTTTGTCATCAACAGGCCTAAAACCACGTAGTGCAGCTAATTCCTCAAAAACATGTTCTTTCTGTCCTTCAGGAAGTTCATAAATAGCTTTGTAGTCCGAAGTAGGATACCATACAATAGGGCTGCAGAACCTACATCCTAACCAGTATGGTCCTTCTTTTAAAACGAGATGGCTATAGGAAATCAAGCAGTCTGCTACTAGCCCAAAGTTTCTATAATTAAATGGTTCCCTATTTTGCACATTCTGATTCGAGGTTCTCCACCGAACTTTGGCTGCTATATAAGCTTGGTTCCTAATGGATGAAAAATAGTCTGTTCTGTTCAAAATAATTGATTTATAGACAGGCCCCGGGGTTTGGGTAATGCCTTCCTTTGTCATCAAACTTTTCTGTCTAGCCCAAAATTGAAGTGGGTCCTGAGGTTCAATTCTGACCCACAGATCTAATTCATTTTCCTGCCTTTGAAAGGTGTTATAGGCTTTTAGCCATTTTAATTGATTTACATCAAAGGAAATGAATGCCTGAAACTGAACATCTCCAATAAAAGGGATAGGGTTTGATTCATAGTCATTTTCAAGTATTAGATTATGCAAGTAAAATTCACACAAAAGGCGCTGTACTTTGATCCCATAAAGTTTGCAGCATGATATAAAGTCATCTATAGTTTTTAGCTCTATGGATTTCCCTGCCCTAACTGCCTTGATATTTAATTGTAAATATCTTTCTAGTAAAAACAAAGCATAGTTTTTGGCGAGGCATCTACAGGCTAAGACATCAGTATAAAAGGAGTAGAGAGTGTCCATTTGATTGTAGGCTAGATTTAGTTGGTTCATTACCTTATCAGCCTTTACCTCTGATTTCCGACATTTTTCATGAGCTTCAGCTTCTGCTTCATGAATAATTCTCATTTGTTGCTGCAATCCTGATATCTCTTTCTTGGGACATTATATTCCTCCAATCTCTGCCTTTCTATTCGGCCCTGTGTCAATTCTTCTTGAAGTCTTACCAGTGTCGGATCAATAAAAGTGTGCTAACTGCTAGATTGCATATTTTCACTTAGAACAGGTTCCTTTGGAATAACTTGTGTTGGAACAGCCGTTTGTTGCTCTGCATCCTCATAATTAGGCTCAGGTATGGTTTCTTCTGTAACATGGGGGTTCCTATTAGTGGTCACCTTTCTCCTTTTCGAAACTCTTTTGATAGCAATGCTTCTTCTCTTAGGGGCTTGCTTAGGCATCTATTTCATTCTCAGAACCCTAATGGTTTTCCTGAGATGTTCTACTAGTTTATGGAGCTTTATTCGTTCCCTGCGAAGCTTCTCATTCTCAGTTGTTTTCCTCCTCTTTCTTAATGGAACAGCCGCTCCTTTATTTGAACCTGTTTGGTCAACAGAGTTTTGGCCTATATCAGCCATGCCTTCAGTAAAATTCTCTTCTTGTTCTTCTCCTTTGGGTTCTTCTTCTACATTCATACGCCCTTGGCTAAATTCTACGAGAATCATATTCTTAGTTAACTCTGAAGTCTCCTGGGGGCTTCCAGCTTCGGTGTTCTCTTTC
This sequence comes from Pinus albicaulis, assembly GCA_034641835.2. Taxonomy (NCBI): domain Eukaryota; kingdom Viridiplantae; phylum Streptophyta; class Pinopsida; order Pinales; family Pinaceae; genus Pinus; species Pinus albicaulis. The sequence goes on along the minus strand of CM076581.1, from coordinate 354,250,243 downwards.
TTCTGTTCATGCCTCTCAGGAGGAGCAACCCTAGCTTTGCTAGGGTTTGCTGTTTCATTCAGCATTTCTCCAACTGTTCCTTTATCGATATCAGAGTACTCTAGTAGTTGATTAATATCAATATTGAGGTCCAAGGGGCTATGAGGCCGTGCATAATTACTCATATTGGCCAAAATCTGGGCCAATTGCTCTTCATGTAAAGGGCTTACGATAACATTTTCAGGAGGTTCTGTTTCATCCTTATTGCTGCTATGATTGTATTCATCCTCCTCACAGGTGTGATAACTTCCTTCCTCCTCATCTGAATACCAAATTTCTCCTTCAACTTCTTCTTCCTCAGAATTTTCTTCGATTTCTTGTTTCTCCTTATCTCCTTCCTCTGCACTGGATTTTTTTTCACTACCGGTATGGTGACTTATTTCTTCTTCATCCGAGTAGTGAATTTCTCCTTCCAAGTCTTCTTCCTCATCAGTACGAGGGCTTACTCCCTCCAATTGTGGAGGTTGTTCCTCCTCTGAGGTGTGAAATTCCAGGGGCTGATTTCCTCTCCTACTTCGTTTCAATCGGAGGGACTGTCTGTGAGTAGAAGGCTGAGCTATTGAGCTGGACATCCTCTTCCGTTTTGGAGCGGGTAAAGCTAACCCTCTGTCAATGGAAAATATTAACTCTTCCCAACTGGTCTGTTGCTGGGAGAGGTTATGACTCACTATTAATCGTATTAGACAATGGTGGCTGACCACCATATCTGCATGTTGAGCTTTTCTTATACCACGAGCAGTATCATGCAACAAAGAATTTAAAAATGTAGGAAAATTAATGGTGCATTTCTATTTTAATACAGCCAGTAGTTTAAGGTGGCGAGGTCTTACCACGTCCTCTCTTCCATCGCACGTTATGTAAGCCTGCACAATCTTGGCCAACTCTGTCCATGGTTCTCCTAATGACGCTGGCTGGACTCCTTTACCTTTGATAACTAATGTCTATCCATCATCTTGAAAAATCTTCATGGCTTCTCGAATCCTAATCTTTTTTTGAGTCCAAATAGTCCCTTGCGCGGGGATGCCAGACACCTCTGCAATTATCTCGTCGGATACAGCTATCTGTCTTCCTCTTACCATGGAGGGTCCTTCTTTCAGGTTCAATAAAAATTCAGTGGCCACTGCTTCATGGGGTTGCTGCATCCTCATGAAATATGTAATCCACCCCAGTCTTTCTAAAATTTCTCGTGCAACATCGGAGACGATCAGAACCTGTGGTTCACTACGATTTGGCCATTCTCCCATTATCTCTGCGCTCTGTTAATTTCTCTCAACACACGGTAATCACAATGGAACAACATAGCATGGTTCGTTGAAAATTTGTTATTTCCTAAAATGCAGGGATTTAGTTCATATACAGGTAAAGAAATCTTGGGGTTTGATTTTCATGCAGACATCCGCGCCCCCCAAATGAATGACAGGTCATCCGTGACCGTCAGTTGAGAGAAGCAAGTGTGGGACAACAGTGGTACAACAGTAAAAAGCAGGCGTAATTATGGTACATTCAATCAAATTATAGCAATTACTGAAATCAATGCATGTGATGAATCGGTAATGAATAGAAAATCGTTTTGTAATGATTCAAATACGAGGAGAAGGGATAGCATAAGATAAACACAAGTAAAATTGCATTATTTACCATTTCAAACTATTATGATTGATTTGTAAGGATTTTCATGTATAATAGGTTCGAAGGTAAAGGTAAAGAATTCATATTTCATTTGAAATTTAAATAGAGATATAGGAAAACGGTTAAATATAACTATTGATGTGTATAAATGTGACTCCAATACCATTATCAGAGCTCTGTTGCCCACAGGTGTCCATAACCTTGACAGAGTTGCTTTCTTACCCACGGAACCATTGTCCTTTATTTATATTGAGGAAGTGTTTTTTGTTGAATATCATGACAGAGGCCATTGTGCTGGCTTGGTGACTAGATAAACCACAATTCCATTCACCGGGAAGAAGTGAAAGGTGGGCAGGCTGGCTCGTGATGAGACCTCCTATTCCAAGGACTTCTTGATTTTTTCAATTGTCTATTGGACCATTTCCCTGGTTTGGTGGCCATAATGGGAATGCCACTTCACTGCCTTCCCTATGATCATGGTAGGCTGGCTCTTGATGAGACCCCCTATCGTCCATCCTGAAACTATTAATAATATAGACATATGTATATATATATATATATATATATATATATATATATATATATATATAGATAGATATATATATTCATACATCACTTTTCCTTGGTTATTCATAAGGGATGGCTCAACACTCCTTAAGAGTAGGGATGGTGGAAGAAGTCTGAACATATCAATAGAAAAAAAAAATATGCCCTTATTCCTATTCCATAGATAAACATCAAAGAAAGTTATATCATGTGGGAAAGAACCAACCATGATAAAAATAATCGATCAGATTAATTCAATGGTAATAAAATAGCAAAGTTATGTTATTGATCATGTCCCTTTTTCCTTTTTTTTTCTTATCATTACTAGACAATTTTCTTAAAAAATGACGATTTCTTTTGATTTGTTGATTACAGTAAGCTTTAATTTGTATGATTGTATATAAATGATATATTTTCCTTTAGAAAAGCGATCAAAAATTCAAAATGCTGGCTTAAAACAAAAAACAATCCACTCAAAAATTGTTGTTCCTTTAAAAAGAACAGCAAAAACAATCTGCGGAACTGTTGTTCCTTTTGAAAGGAACAGTAAAAAAATACTCTACGAAAGTGTTGTTCCTTTGGAAAGGAATAGCAAAGGCACTCTACGGAATTGTTGTTCCTTTCGAAAGGAACAACAGAAGTGGTGTTCCTTTAGAAAGGAACAACAAAACAAATGAAATAAACAGAAATTTTTTCTCTTTTTTCTCTTTTAAAGAAACCGAATTTGATGAAGAAATAAAGAAGTAATATTAACAGAATGTTTAAAAAACAAATTCCATAAAACAAAAATCAAGAAACGGAGAAAAAAAAATACTTTATGTACAAAATTAAAAAATAAATGATTTATCAAACTAGTGCCGAGGAGGAGTTCTCCCCTTCAACGAGAATTTCCATGGTAGAATCTTCCCGTAACTATTGGTAAAAGGATTCCCGAGTAAGCGGTTTATGATACAATCGTACTTGATGACCGTTTACCTTAAAGGAATGTCTAGATCCATCAATGGTAAATAATGTAACAGTGCCATTATCATGCACTTTTTGTATTTCATAGGGTCGAAGCCATCGTGTCTAGAGTTTTCCTGGGAAATCCTGAAACCTAGAATCATATAGGAGTGCCCAGTCTCCTTCATGGAAGATCTTTTCTTTGATATGGGCGTCATGCCATTTGGCTCTCTTTTGCTGAATTAATGTTGTGTGCTGAAAAGCAGAGAGCCTAATTTCATCTAACTCATTAATTTGCTGCAGTCTTTTAGCCTAGGCTTCATTCAAATTTAGACCCACCTTTTGAGTTGTTCTTAATGTTTGAATTTCGAATTCTATAGGAAATATGGGTTCTTTTCCAAATACCAATTGGTATGGTGAATATCCTGTAGTAAGTCTCCATGTTGTTCGATATGCCCACAATGCTTCTAGCAATATGTAGGCGCAATCTCGTCTATGTGAGGCAACGGTTTTTGTTAATATAGATTCGATTACTTTGTTCGTGCTCTCTACTTGTCCATTGGCCTATGGGTGATATGGAGTTGTAATCTTGTGTTGAATGTGGTAGTTTTGCAATGTTTCAGCTAATTTATTACCTATAAACTATGGTCCTCCATCTGTGATTATGTCCCTTGGGAGGCCATAGCACACAAAGATTTGGAAAAGAAACTGTATTACATAGTCCTATGTAGCTTTTGAAAGAGCCTCTGCTTCAACCCATTTGGTGACATACTCAGTTGCAACTAGGATGTATTTTTCTTGGTTTGATGGGGGGCTAATAGGACCAAAAAATTCAAGGGCCCAATGTTCAAACGGTTCAATCACTAGTTGAGGGTTCAAAGGAATTTTATCAGACAACCCAGGGCGACCTGCCCTTTGGCAGCTATCACAAGCCTGAACGAATTTCTTAGCATCTTTAAAGATAGTAGGCCAATAACCTGTTCGTAAAACTTTATGGGCAGTTCTACGATCTACAAAATGTCTACCACACTGTCCATCATGGCATGCTTTTAAGATTTCAAATACCTCATCCTCCCTAATGCATCTCCTTATTTGCATATCTGCACCTGTATGAAATAGGTAGCCTCCAATCCAGGAGAAGCGGGTACTACGATGTATTATTTGCTTACGTTTATTAAGGGATAGATGTTTAGGTAATTTACCTATTTCCAAATAGTTTTCTATATCAGCATACCAAGGTGTTCTGATAGTAACAGTGAAGAGATGTTCATCCGGAAAGTGGTCTTCAACTACTTCTGTATCTGTTGGCTTTGGCATTCTTGACAAAAATTCAGCTACATGGTTCTCTTTCCTAGGTCAATCTCTGATTGTGATATCAAATTCCTGTTATAAAATTAACCATATTGTCACTCTTCCATTTGTAACAGGTTTACTTGCTAAAAATTTAATGGCAGAGTGATTAGTATATAGTACTACAGGATACCCAGTTATATAATGTCTAAATTTTTTTATAGCACGAACTACAGCTAAAATTTCTTTCTCAGTTACAGTATAATTTAATTCAGCAAGGGATAGATTTTTGCTAATATAGTAAATTGCATATGGCTTCTTGTCTTCCTCCTGCCCAAGCACTGCTCCAATTGCTGTGTCTGAGGCATCAGATGAAATTTGGAACCGAAAATTCCAATTTAGGCCCCTCAGCACTGAGTCTGTTGAAACAAGATTTTTCAGATCATTAAAGGCATTGTCACATTTATCTGTCTAAATGAAATCAACATTTCCAGTCAGTGCATATAAAGGTGCAACTATTCGAGAATAATGTTCTATAAATCTTCTATAGTAACCAGAAAATCCAAGAAAGCTACATACCTCTGTTTGTGTGGTGGGTGTGGGAATTAATAAGATTATTTGAATTTTAGCTAGGTCTACTTAAATTCCAATTGCTGAAATATAATGCCCTAAGATAACTCATTTAGTCATCATCATAATACACTTTTCGTGGCTTAAACAAAGCCTAGCGTCAATACATCTTTGCAATACCTTTTCTAGGTTTTCCAATACAGGCTCAAAGTCATCCCCATAGGGTGTGAAATCACCATATATACTTCGAGACCTTCATTTATTAAGTCTGAAAAAATGCTAAGAATTTCCCTTTTGAATGTAGCAGGGGTATTGCATAGGCCAAAAGGTAGGACTCGGTAAGCAAATGTCCCCCATGGACAGGTAAAAGTAGTTTTGTCCTGGTCTTCAGGGGAAATCTGTATTTTATTGTACCCACTGAAGCCATCGAGGAAAGAAAATATTTCTTCCCTGCTAATGTGTCTAATACCTAGTCAATGAAAGGAAGGGGAAAGTGGTATTTTTGTGTTTCCTTATTAAGTTCACGGTAATCTACACATATCCTCCACTTCCCATTCTTTTTTGGTACCACCACTAATGGAGAGACCCACTTGCTATCAGATATTGGGTAGATGAAATTAACATCCAATAGTTTTTGTAATTCAGCTTTCACAATATCTTTAAGGTGAGGATTTAGTCTTATTTGAGGTTGGCGAATGGGTCTTTCATATTTTTCAATATAAATGTGGTGAGTACACAATTGAGGATCAATTCCTTTCATGTCGGGGTAATCCCATGCAAAGGCTGCTTTGTATTTTCATAATAATTGGACCAATTTCTCTTCTTGTTCAGCAGTGAGATGTTTATTAATGTTTAGAGTTTTTCCAGGCTCAATTTCTACAACCTTGCTATTGTACACAGAAGTAGTAGGTATTGCTTGATCAGGAATATCTTTAAAAGGATCTTCTTCTTCTTTATTATCGAATGTTGCCTTGATCATGTGACATTGCAAATGAGATCTGGTTTGTGATTTATTGATAAAAGTGTTAATGATATCATCCTCTATTTGATCTTTAAAATCAAGAGTGTTTTCTATAGTTAGAGGTGATCTCATATTTTCCATAAGATATGATGCAGGTGGTTTTCTTGTTTTGATTATTGATAGACTTGGCTGGGATGGGGGATATAGGGCTAAATTCTTGACATAATTTCCCCTTGTAATTGCCATGTTTCCTTGTCGTCATCCAATATAAGCATCGGCAGTTGCCAACCAAGGTCTACCTAAGATTAGCGGGTGTCCATCTAGTCGATTATTTGGATTGATAACCAGGAAGTCCACAGGGTATTCCCAGGAATCTATAGATACCATTACATCTTGTAGTATACCCTCTGGTTTGACTACTGATCGGTCAGCCAATTCCAACAAGGTTGTTGTTGGTTCTAGTGATGTAATGCCAAGTTTTTGACAGGTGGTGGTTGTCAAAATATTGATTGCTGCTCCCAAATCAACTAAGGCATTTGGAAATGATTTCCCATTGATCTGTACTGTCACTATAGGATTTCCTGGTTCTTCATATTTGATGGGTGTTTCCATTCCTGATAATAAGTCAGATAAGGTACCGACTATTTGGACAGTAGGATTGGTTGTTGTTCTCCTCTTTGGCTTCTTTATGCATAATTCCTTAATGGTTTTTTCATATATAGGAATGTCTTGAATAGCTTGGAGGAGAGGGATTTTTATACATAAATTTTTTAATTCTCCCAGAAGATCAAAATTAGGTTGTTCTAATGGACGAGGTATAGTTAATCGTTTTGGGTATGGTGGAGAGGAAGTTGTTAATTGTTGTTGACTTCATTGTTGATTTTGTTGTTGAACTTCCTTCTCACTTTGTAATGTTTGTTCCACAAGTAATGGATCTTCAGTGTGGACATCATTGTTTCTCTCTATTTCCACTATGCACCCAGACCTTAATTGAAGATCATTGCACTCCCTCAGTTCAGTTTCTACTTCTGGGGGTTTCATTATTTGGACAGACAGAACTGGCCTATTGTTTGGGTTTGGGTTGGGTTGGGCTGGGAGTTGTGGTCTTAAGCTGGTCTGGGGGTTTGTATAAGGAGCTGGCAGTGTAGGTTGAGAGAGAGGAATTGATCCGACTGGCTGATTTGTAGGTTTTTTCCAGTTTGACTGCTAGGCCTGACTCTGGGAAGTAGAGGGGGACCATTGTGTATGCCAAAAAGGTGGGTAGAAAGGAAATCTAGGCCAATTATTTTGGTTTGTTTGATTTGGCCAAGATTTGGGAGGAAATGGCTGTTGTGACCAATTAGGGAAAGGTGGTTGATTCTGCCACATCCCACTATATTTTTGAGCATTATACTAAGGAGGCTGAAAAGAAAATGGATCATTTGGCATACCTAATGGTCGTGGCTGCCATTTTCGGCGCTGATTAAACAAACATAATACTTCTGATTCTTCTTCTGCCTCCTTATAGACTGCTTTCAGGCCAGGAAGTGAAGGACATCCCTCTGTAGGGTGATCTTTCATGAAAATGGCGCAGACTTTAATCACATCCAACATGCATTCTTTGTGGTTGTGTTTCTTTCTACATCTGGGACAGAATATTTCCAAGTTTTTCTCTGCTTCTGCCTGTTTCTATTTGGCTTGCATAATATCGAACTGCATTGTTAGAGTCCCAAGTATGTCTGTCTTAAAGTCTTTTAGGAGATTTCCAATCTTTGCACGAGTCACACCTTCATTAGAGATCTTATTTTCCCTTGTAATTATATCACGTTCTACTGATTTCAACCTTGTATTGCCCCTCGAACACCTGATACACAAATCAATGATGTTAGGATAACTTTTCTGATATATATCACCTTTTCCCATAATATTCAATGTTTCAACCCATTGATATTTCATTCCCCTAATTAATGTGGTTTTCAAAACATTGTCAGGTAAGGGTAAAGATGCATAAGGGGATCTCTGAATATTGTATTGGAATCGTTCCACATACTCTTCCAAGGTTTCAATTGGTTTTGTTGTCATTTGGAATATTTCATATTTTAATTCCCAAGACCTAAAATAATCTTGATACTTCTTTAAAAATGCATCCTTCATATGATCCCAATCAGTTATGACACCCCCACCTAATCCCATAAACCATCGTAAGGCTGCCCCTTTTAATGTAGAAGGGAATAGGTTTAGTTTTTGGGCGTCGGTGGTGTAATCGTATATTCTGCATAGCACATCAAATTCAAACAAAAATGCATCTGGTTCTTCTAATGTTAAGCCATGAAATGTGGGAATATGTTGAAGGGGGATAGCTTTCATGGGTGCATTGACTGTAGTATCTACTATAGGATATTGTAGCGTAGAGGTTTGCTGGGGTGTTTGCTGATTCTGATTTTGGTTCTAAGCCATTTGATTGAAGATATGCCAATATCCTTCTGGGATTTCCAAGGAATTTCTAGGTTGATGAGCAGGGGCAGGAATAGCTTTGACAGCACTCCCTTTGTCTGGGATAATAAGTATTTCTTGTTGACCTACTGTTTGAGGTGATTCAGGACCTTGGTTCTGAAGAAGTTGAACAACACTTCCCTTATCTGGGCTTCTTATTGCTTGGGCAGTTTCAATAGGAGATTTTGAGTCTCTGGTTTCTCCCATTTCCCCTTCTCCTTCTCGGAGATCACTAGAGTTCCCTTCTTGAAGGAAACTTATGCAAGGATTCTCAATTTCTTGGGAATCCTGCTCAATTCCCTCTGTTTGACTGTGTATCTCAGCAAAGGCTTCAGATGGTGACTCTGTAGCCTGAAGGGAACTAGTAGGCTATCTAGAAGTAGTTCTTTTAAATCCTACTGATGGCTGAGATTCAGTTCTTTTAAGGATTTCGTCAATAAAGGTTGTGCGCCCAAGGGTCACCGGTCTCTTAGGTTTTTAAGTTTTAGGAGGAATTTATTTTCGCTTAGTTGGTTTATTCATTCAAAGAAACAAACCTTCATTCCTACCTAAAGAAAGAAGCTTACCTACTTCTGCTGTGAAGCAGGCTGCGAGCAAGTGTGTTTCTTTCCCAGTGCGCAGGTTCTTACCTTTCGTCTTTAATACCCAATTCTCTGCAAGTAGAAGAAAATCAGTTGTGCCTTACTCCTTTAATATGGCATGTTAGTCATTAGTATTTTTCACTTGTTGATGATGACTAGATCCATAGCTGAGTTTTCTAGAAGCTGAATTCCATATGTCAATCTGTCATCTAGAAAACCCTCAAAAAAACTTTTTTCGCCCTCCTACTTTTCAGTCCGCCCATGTCAAAGTCAAAACTCATTATCACTATCCTTTCTAGCTTCAGCCCTACTAGTCTGACCATCAGCTTTAAAAGGCAAATCCAAGTTTGTTTCAAAAAGTCTTCCCTATGTTAGGAAGTGGCGCTTTAAGGAATTTTACCCTTGGCAACCATCAAAAGGCCAAAAAACCACCATCTGCTGCAGACCAATCATGACTGACCTCCCACTCTGCAAATCAAGTTGATCACAGCTCTAAGTCGCGCCACTTATACCCCTAGGTCTCAGCACTGCATAAACCACAATCTCAAAGCTGATTATTAGGTGTTGCACAGTGTTTTATGGTTTCTACAAAGACAGGAAATATAATTTCATCTCAGGAGGAAATTCTTGAATCTACATTCACAAGAACAGCTGCTTCTCAATGTAAACATGAGCCTGAGATATATTTGCAAGACAGAGAGTTACTCATCAAGACCTTGTAGCCCCCTTTCAGCATGAAAATCATAGTAAGAGAAATACACCACTGTCACAGCAAACTGGTAATTTGTCATGGCCAAAAACCTCCTTCAGTTACAAGCAGAGGGTTAGGGTGCCTCCTTCGTCTACAAGCAGACGGCGTTGGCCAATATTGACTTTAAGGATTGCAAAATTCCAGGTTTTCTTTTTACTGAACAGTGAAACAGTGACTCTAGGTGTTCTGAGTGTAAGTGATGATCATAACATGGCTAAAGTCTGAAGTATGAAAGTTAAAGGGAAAACAAAGTTCTGGTCTTGTAAATGAAGTCTTTTGAAGTTTTCAAATCATATGAATTGTTAAAATCTTAGAGAGACATATCATTAGTGAAAAAAACTCTAATCATAAGCACCCTGCTGTTTCAACAAGACCAATTTGAAGAGATGCTGACAAATCATGTCATTATACAGGCAGAAGAAAAGGTGTTTGTTTTTCAAAGGGTGCTGACCTCCATAGTCACAGAGACTATCTTTCAAATAATTTTTCATAAGTTGACCAAAGGAAATGGTGACATTTCAGTTCCCCTCAGCAAAGAGCAGTACAGTGAGACAATGACACCTTGACTAGGGTTGTCTGAAGCACAGTAGTGATTGCAAGCAGAGGTGCCAGTATTAATGTTTTTCAAGTTTGTTTGCTTATCATCATATACAAGAAATACCTTTGTCAGGCAGGCTTATCAAACAATCTTCAGATACTCTGCCAAGTGAAGGGCCTCCTTCTTTCATGAGCAGATGGCCAAGGCATTGAATGTTTTTAAAGACTGATTGGTAAAAAGATGTAGTGGAAAGAGACAAAGGAGGAAAGCAAAAGTCATTACACAAGCAACAGATGGTGTTTATGTTTCAAAAGATATTGGTTTTCCTACTCATAAGAAAATGGCATACAGTCTCAGATAGGGGACTTCTTACTATCAATCAAAGCGCTGGTGTAAATCCAGCTGTTGCAAGCTGCACCTCACCACAAAGACAGAGTTTTTATTCAGATACAGTAGGTTGGTATTTTCATTTTTTCATTAAGAAGAAGATGTCTAATGAAAGCTTTGGTATCTATGAAATAGGCCAAAAACTGGTCCACATCTTATATGCTTGCATCTTCAATACAATAACAGGAAATGCTTAGGATCTGAAGTTTAAAAACACTAGGGCGGCATGCAAAGATAATCAAAGAATGGTATTATTGGAAGTAATTCCATTTATGGAACAAGTGCCTTTTCAAAATAAGTTTGTCCTAATTTGACAGTGAAATCTGAGCCTGGTTTTCCCAAGAGATACTGCAGCTAGTATATAGGGTTATAAAGTACAAAAAGATTTTGGGCATACTCTCAGATTTTGAAGAGGTTTTCAAAACAAGTACAAAGCTGTCATTATAAAGATCAGAGATATCACATCAGCACTGGGAGAAGAGAAAAGATTGTAAAAGCAAGCACCTTCTTAGACAAATGATGATCAAGCCTGGGTGGGCACCACTACAGTTTACACCTTTGGTCAAAATTCAATTTCACAGGGGGCATCATATTCCAAAATAGCACTAAGAACAAGATGTTAGTTTGTGTTGAAGAAAGGGAAGAGAGTCTCTATCAAAAGGTCAAAGAATACCCTTGCAGCATGATGATCCAGTTTTTCTCTAGCAAACAGGTGGAGATGTCAAGGACACCCCATAAATCACTGGTATATTACTAAGTGGATCTTCCAGGTTAAAAATATCACCAAAAGCGGGCCAGCAATAGCAGAGTTTATTTCCTAATGATAAAACACAGTAAAAGAAATCCAATCATGGAAGTTTGTTTTTATAAAGGGTCATGCTCACCGAAACTAGCCAGAGTATATGCCACCTTCTGCCAAGGATGTTTACAGGTCTCGAGCCATGTATTGAAAAAATAAAGGTCCGGCATATTGTTTAAAGAACAAACTGTTTTCAAACTTTTGAAAAAGAAAAACCCTCCCAAGTCAAAAGGGACCGTTTGTTTTGCTTCAAACAAAGATCAAAGCCGTTTTTTCGTTCCATTTTGAAATTCATCAAGCCCGGGCAAGGTCTCTTTGCTCCCCTCAGCATCAAAACACAGAAATTTTAGCTCGATCTGCAGGAGTTGGCTATTTTTTTCACCGCGCGACGCACCTGGAACATTGCGCGATGCGCCTGGAAGAAAATTTGAATGGGCGGTCAACGCATGCGTGATGCGCCTGTACATGTACGCGACGCGCCTGTACATGGCGCCCGACCCTGACCCAAAAGGCTGCCAGGGTAGTATTGTGCACGCCGTTATTTCTCTGCAGAGTTCCACGTAGGCTTAAAGACCTCCAGTGCACCTCCGGCTCTCCACAAGAGATTCCCATCAAGTTTGGAGGTATCTTCACATGCTTTTCCCCTCGGTTTCAAAATTACTAAGTGCTGTGAGGGTTGTTAAAAAACTACAGTTCAAGTTTGTTAAAAACTAGCTATTAATGTGGTGTGGAGGTTAGAAACAAACACCAAGAGGTTGAATTAAGCACCAGTATGAGTGACCATTACAATTTGCTCTCAAATTTGGGTAAGACAAGGTCAAAACTACCATGTTATGTATTTGAAACATTCAAAAGTTGCCAAGGATACTTTGAAGGCGTGTAGGTCAAATGATTATAAATATTAGTGATACAAAGGAATAATAGTTGTCATATGAGAGTTTTCTCATGTAGTTTGAATGATAAATGTCGGTTGCCATATCATAAAAGCATCAAAAAAGCAGGGTTCTCTTACAACCAACACCAGAAAGTGCCATCACTGTGTTTTCTATGGCTTGACTGTGTATTGCCTTGTTTGAAACCGTGCTGGAGTGGTATATGTATTGCTAAAGATGCTTATAGAGAAAACAGTGTGTTAAAACTACTACAAATTTTTCACACCCCAGCATACAAAACTTCCAAACCTTGTCACCATAGCTGAAAAAACAGTGTTTTTGTTGTGTGAGGTTTCGAGGTGTAAAACTGTGATAAGATGTTGGTTGTGTTATTTAGGGCACCTACAGGAAATAATTGGTGTTGAAACTAAGAGCAGTTTGTTTCTCCTTCATTAATCAAAGGACTAGGGATCCTATACCTTCAAAGCATCAAAGGACAGAGGTTAAAACTATAAACTACAGAAAGGGCAGTTTATTCCTGAGTTTTTCCACTTAACTGTCTTGTTCTTATGCTTATTTTGACAAGTTGATATTCAAATAGGGTAGAGGTTTTTCTACAAAGAACAGGGTTTCCATATTAAAATAGGAATTTTGATTGAGGGAAAGAGATAAAACTCCTACAGGCTTGGTTAAACTTGTAAAAACATTCTTCAAAATTCTGTCACCTTGTTCCTTATCAGTAAGTCTGGCTGTATGCTCACACTGGCGGTTAACTCTGTATGTGTATGATCCTATTTGATGGAGTGGCATACATATAGAAAATAGTGAAGTATAGTAGGAGAAAGGGTTCTTGATCAAACATAAATTTATAGGTTGAAAGCTACAGGGGAAGGTTTCTCACACTTTTTCACAGAAAGGACAGTGTTCACTATGTTTGCCACTTGAATGTCTTTTGTTTTTCCAGCTCATATTGATCAGTGGATGTGCATATAGAGTAAAAGTATTTTTTCTGCAAAGGCTAGGGTTACATTGATAAAGGGACACTGATTATTTTGAAAAAGATAAGCTGCTACAACCTCTGTTGAAACCTTATAGCTTGTCACCTCTGTTCTCTGACTGTGACAGTGACTGTTTAATTGCACTAAGGGTTGATTGCATATATGCAAGTTTGTTGATTATTTGAACACCTTAGAAAGAGTAGGTTTTTAATGATTGAAATTCTACCTTGAGGCAAAGATACAGATGTATTGATTGACCTCTAAAAACTTCACAAGGACAGGGTGATTTTGACACTTCTCACAGCAATTTCCTCCTAACAGTCTGTCCTTCATTCCACTGTTTGGTCTCTTATTGAGAAATCTTCCTGGATGAGGTACATTCAAGGTGGAAGGCCTTTTTCTGAAAGAGAAAGGGTTCTTTGTATTGTAAGGAAACAGTGCGCAATCATCCAAATACATTGTCTCTCTATAAAAAACAGTGAATTGACACAGTTTGACTCCAAAAGGGCAGTTTACACATAGTGAGGCAGTTTGTTTCTTCCAAAGCATATTTAGGTCAAAATGCCTCCAAGGCAAGACATCATGAGTGGCCCGCATAAAATATATGAGCCAATCTCTACAGAAGAGGTTAATGCTCATCCATCTATCCTTTTCAACTTCCATGAAGTAGGTTGCCTAGATTTCTGCCAGAAGATACAGGAAGTCAAAAGCTTCTCGCCATTGACACACTTATGCGCCCTGAGGTTCTAGGACAAGAATTTCAGGGTAGCAGACCTTGATTTCAAGTTCTCTCCAAGATCAGTGTCCAAGGCCACCAAGATTCCATATCATGGCGAAAAGTGGTTGTAGATTATGTAGCTTAAAGAAGATTTACAGCCTTTCTCTACAACACGAGCATGAGATGCTTTGAAGCTTATTTTCCTTTCCTTATCTTCTTGGCAATGTATCTCTTGTAAAGTCATAATGACATATTTTAATTGTGAAGGGAGGAGTTTGATCAGGATTCTCTTGCCTACCATGTCAGCCTTTTAATGCATTTCACTAGCTGAGCAGCTAAAGCCTCCCTTATTTTCTATTCAAGAGCATCGAGAAGATGGCATCTACTGTCCAGAAGAAGGCTTCACCTCTACAAATACTTTCCCTTTTCCATCATTCTCTGATCAAGATTATCATCCTACATCAGCTAGAGAAGAAGGAAGTTCCATGGGATGTATTCATCAGCCACCCGGATTTCTCTACTGTTCCTCCAGTCCATGTATCTCCCACTCAGCCTGTTCATCGCCCTATACCTTTGTCCAGCAGGCCTACTCCTAGAAGGATCAAAATTACCACTGAACAGTCAAGGCAGCAGGAGGAAAGAGATGAACAGCAGCAAGAGGAAAAGGATGAGCAGCAGCAGGTACAAAATGAAGAACATCAGCTTGGGCAGGAAATTGAGCCACATCTTGAGCCACAAAAAGAGCAGGAAATCCAAGCACAGCAGCAGCTTGATTTTGGCGAAGAAGGGTAGCAGTTTGAAACACCAAATGAACAAGGCATTGATGTAGAACAACAAGTTAAGGTTGGCAAACAGGAGCAGCAAAGTGAACAGCAAAAATAAAACATCCAGCAGCCTCAAGAAGAGCAGCAAGTTCAAGAAGATGTCAAGGGTAAATCAGTTATGTCTCCTCCTCCCAAAATAACAAAGCTCAGCACAGCAAGAAAGATAGGCCTAAGGCTGCCACTCCAAAAAAGACAAAGGTTGTTCCTAGCAAGAGAAAATCGCCCAAAAGGACACCTACTAGCATGCCAAGGAGGAAAAGTGCCAGATTGGCCTTCAAAGGGAAAAGCAAAGTTGGAGAAAGTACAAAGCATGGAGGTGCATTAGCTGTCATCCCAATCCAAAGCGATGACAGTGATAATGAGGCCCGCCTTCTTGAAAACCTCCTAATTCATAAAGAGGGGAAAATTGAGGCATTAGAGGAGGATCTTCAAAGGGCAAGGAACTTCAACCACTTCTTGGAGATCCAAAACAAACAGATGAATGTTCACACAACTGTTCATGAGGCACGGGCGATCAAATATAAGAATGAGGCAACTAAGGCGCAAGCAAGGATAAAAGAACTCATTGGTGAGTTTGATGAGGAAGAAGAGGGAGACCAGCCTAGGAGGAAGAGGCCTAGGACCATAGGGCTCAAAAGAGCCTTGGAAAAGCAGAAAGAAGAAGAACAAGCCCATCTCCAAGCCTTTCCTCTCACTGCACTCCTTGAGCAGGAAATTGAAGAAAACAAAGAGGCATGGCTTGAAAGAGCCAAAAAACACTTGGAGATGAAGCTCGAAAGGGTGAACAGAGATCTAGAGCTACAAAGAAATAGGACACATCACTTTCAGAAGTTGAATCAGTTTGCCCGACGCAAACTAAAGGCACCCCAAGAGAAATTGAAGAAAGCAAAGGGGAAGCGCCCAGCACGGAAAGAGGAGAAAATCACATCAGCACTTGATATTTTGGCCTCAGCTTCGGAGCATGTTGCTAGAGACCCTTGAGGGTCATGCGTGCCAATTTTGGGCCCATTTCGATAACTTTTTGTTTTTTGGCATTTTTTGGGTTTTTGGTCGAAAACTCATAATTTCGCCATTTCAGTTTGAGGATTTGTCAAGAGAGGAGGATGATACCATTTGATGCCATAATTCTATGAGCAGGTCCTCAGCGATTTTCAGAGCATTTGGAGATCATTCGCCCCCTCAAAACGGCGAAAAATGCTCACTTTTTGCACATTCTGCCCGTCATATCAGCAGTCTGCTATTTCCTGGCTTTTTACACATAGGTACAGATTTGGAGGACTTCCAGGCATCATATTGAGGTGATTTTAGTTGCACGGGAAAGTAGACATAGAAATCTTTCCAACGAGCTATCATGAGCCTTGTTTCGACACCGGGAAGGCTGCCAAATGTCTCCAGCAAGTCAGGGGACCTTTTTCTGATATAAATTTGAAGTATTTTTGCAATTTTTGAACCTCAAAAATCTGCTTTTTCCAAATGTGCGTTTAGCTATTTTTACACTTGGAAAATGATGTAAAGTCAATATAATTCCCATTTTTAGCATTTTTTTAGATATTTTAAGGGATATTTTGTGCCTTGG
Source organism: Pinus albicaulis (assembly GCA_034641835.2). NCBI lineage: Eukaryota > Viridiplantae > Streptophyta > Pinopsida > Pinales > Pinaceae > Pinus > Pinus albicaulis. The sequence goes on along the minus strand of CM076581.1, from coordinate 354,233,750 downwards.
ACTTTGCAAAGGCTCAAGGACAAGTTTAGATATTTTGTTTAGGCCAATGGGATAGCTAGTTGCACCATGAGGTTTTCCTCACTTGAGCCTATTTATTCCACAAGGCTTCATTGTAAAACAAGGCTGAACTTGAGAGAAGAAGAACATACTTGTGTTATGATTTTGGATTGCCTCTTGGATGCTTTTGATGAATGATGAAGGATTGTTGATGGATTCCATGACATGGTAGAATGGTATAGTGTTTCTTGGTTTTTTGTTGTCTTCTAGTTTTCGTTCATGATACATGCTTCTTGCTGCTATAGATTAGTAGAGATTAAGTTTGAGATATGCCCATGGAGGCACCTCAAAATTCCTGAATCTTCATAGCTTTATGTTTTCTTCTTCCTTAGTTATACTAAAGAATTCTTAACTGCTCTTTAGTAACTTAAGGTATTGTTGCTAGTTTTATTCATAAGTTCTATGTATGTTGAGTAGGATGTATGGTGTGGCCTGCTTACCTATGATTTTCCATGGTTCTGTCCATAAAAATATCTCTTTGACTGATTAGTTTATCATCTTGTTGAACCAAGGAGGCCTAGTCCCGATCTAGCCCTTTGCCTAAAACTATGAAAGCGTGTTTGTCAAAATGCCCAATAACTTATAGACTATGTTTAGGCATTCTGGCATAGTATTTTGAGTTGTTAGTCCGTCTTATGTGTTTTCCCCAAAGTCTGATAGCCATTTCCCGAAGTTAGAAGGTCTTATACTTCTATGCATGGCTGGAATGTTCAATTTCTATGTATTAATTAGCTCATAGTTACATTTAGCATGATTAATGGCTTGCTATAACATGTTTATGTCTGATATCAACTAGTTACACTTGAAATCCCTTGTCTTTCGCAAACTTGATGTTCATTTACTCCATTTTGCCCAAAGATCCCTTCTACCGTGAATCAAATCGGCCCTACAGCAGCCTCATATCATCATCCGATAGCTTCCTTGACCTTTTTGACCCCATAGCCCAGTTGATCTGACTTCTTGTTACCTATTTTATATCTTTGATCAGTTTTATCCCTCACAAAATTTAAAAACCAAAAACCAAAAAACACACTTCATAACTAGCCTAATATCAGAACACCATAAGAAAACACACCGATATCTTTTACATATAATAGAGAGAGCCCTCTCTGAGTCCAGGAAGGCTAGGTCCTCGGGCTCCAAAGCTTGGTTTGATGTTACATCGTCATTTGGCTCACCAATCGGCCAAATCACGGGACCCTAACATAATGGCGATCACGGTGGGACCCTGAGTATTAAACAAACTTAGTTTCCCTAATCTTTAGAGACTTTTGAGAATACTAGCTGATTGACTTATCCCACCGCTCACTAACATAATGGCGATCACGGTGGGACTTTGAGTTAGTGACAATCTAAGGACACCTTAGAACTCTAGAAGTCCCTTATTTTTAAGAATACTATTTGATTGACTTATCCCACCGCTCTCTAACATAATGGCGATCACGGTGGGACCCTGAGTGATTAAAAAACTTAGTTTCCCTCATCTTTAAAGACTTTTTGAGATTACTAGCTGATTGACTTATCCCACCGCTCTCTAACATAATGGCGATCACGGTGGGACACTGAGTGATTAAAAAACTTAGTTTCCCTCATCTTTAAAGACTTTTTGAGATTACTAGCTGATTGACTTATCCCACCGCACCCTAACATAATGGCGATCACGGTGGGACTTTGAGTTAGTGACAATCTAAGGACACCTTAGAACTCTATAAGTCCCTTATTTTCAAGAATACCAACCAGTGAGCCACCTCATCGCCACACTAACATAATGGCGATCACGGTGGGACACTGAGTGATTAAAAAGCTTAGTTTCCCTCATCTTTAGAAGCCTTTAAGAATACTATCTGATTGACTTATCCCGCTGCTCACTAACATAGTGACACTCACAGTAGGACCTTCCGAGTTAGTGACAATCTAAGTACAACTTAGTAACTCCCGAAGTCTCAATCAAGCTTAGTAAAACTTAGAGATTGTTTGAAGAGTAGAAAATAGCTCTTTCACCATCTTAGCAAAATGATGAGTCAGTTATAGAAAACTCTTCCAAACCTTGTAGGCACATAAAACTCAAAAAACCCCAAAATACTCCCTTAGATTGGTTTTTGTCAATATTGGTGGTGGACCATACACACATATCTCGAAAACAACTAAAATCCACCTGGCGACTCCACTAACCTCTAGTAGGCCTTACTATTTTACCGAACTCTAGGTTACTATCCGATAGACCTATCCCATCGCTCACTAACATAGCGGGAGATGGTGGGACATTGAGTACATGATAGTCTAGCAAACTCTTATAGACTCTGAGTCCTTTAGATACCATAAACAAGCAAGCAGTCCATTGACCCATTTAGAGTAAACTCTTTTTGTTCTCATCACCCTAGCGAAGTGTTGAAACAAGTCTAGGATACTTTAAACCATAGGCTGCACATAAAACTCAGAAAATCCAAAACATTTCCAGATTAGTTACCAGTGGTGGACCATAGCTATCTTCACAAAAACAACCCAGTTCCACCTGGCGACTCCGCTATTTCATCCCTTTTATTTTTACCATCCTTCACCTTAGTAGAACTTTAGAGAGACCACTCATCCAGAACATTCACCAATACCATTCTCTCTAAACTCTAGATCCTAAATCTGGCTTCACGAAGAATCAACACCAGATCCCATCCCGACCCAAATCCCCCTATCATAGTAGGTGACCCAGAGAAGATTCTGTGGCAAGCTTATGAAACTGACCATCTAGCTACTGGTAGATCCATCTGTAAAATGAGATCAGTACCTAAACATCTCACTATCCTACTAGATTCACCTTTTGAATTAGAGTCATCACAAACTCTTCCCAGAAGCAAATCATATAGTAAGATAAAATCTGACGATCTTGAACCCCTAAACCCACCACAGAGTCCTAGTAGAGAAGCTTCACCTACCACTCCTCCTGACTTCCAGCTCCTCTACCAGTTTGGCTCCTATCATCCTAGATCTGCTCAAAACCAGATTACTAGTCCAAGTTCATCCACCACACCTGGTCAAACCACCACTGTTCAAACCACCTCATCTCAGCCTACTAGTGCTCATCTTGTACATCATCCATGAGCTCCCGTCATGGCAGCCTGGTATGCACCTTTGGTGTTGCCACCACCTTTGGCTCCTCTCCCAAATAAATATCAAGACAAAATCCCACACTTTACCGGAGAAGACACCACTACACCTCAACAGCATATAAGTAGGATGACTGATGCTTATGAATACCTGGAGGTACAAGACAAGACTGTCAGAATGAGAATATTCGCCCAAAGTCTTTGTGGTGAACCCAAAACATGGTTCAAAAGCTTAACTCCAAACAATATCCACAATATCCCAGAACTATATCAAGTCTTCAGAAATAGGTGGGAAATCCGAAGAAACCCCATTCAAATCCTGTCAGAATATAACAACCTAAAACGGGAAAATGGGGAAAGTGTCCAAGCTTACTGCACTAGATTCAATAGTATATATAACTCCCTCCCGCCTCATTTCAAACCCCCACTTGGTTTAGCTTTGGCAAAATTCCTCGAGGGTTTCAATCCGGACATGACATATCATCTGAGAGACAAGGATCCCCCCACCTTAGAGGAAATGCAATAAATAGCCATAAAAGCGGATGCCAACTTAGCAGAAAAAAGGGCTAGGACTAGATCGGAAAGAAAGGTCACATATAAAGACGAGGTTTCCTCTTCATCACCTTCGATAGATCCTAGAATAGATGACTTAGTCAAAACCATGGCCAAAATGTGGGAAAGAATAAATGAAAAGGCTCCTGTTAGGGACAACCAGCCAAACCCTCCAAACAGAAACCGAAACCAGAACTTTAGGAGGGAGCAGCCCCAAAACAGACCAAGGGAAAATGACCAACAGATTAGGCCACCATTCAATGAAAACTATGTGGAAGAGGATGACAGGGATTCAAAACCCATTGATGAAAGTCATTTAAATCTTGTAGGGTCTGATAATGAATGCGAGTTGTACCTCATAGCGGAAGAACAAGAGTTATGTTCTCCTAACCAAGATGAGACCAACTATGAAGATCTAGACGATCCTGCCATAGAATTTCAAAATGCCATAATAGAAGCTCACCGGCAGTATAATCTGAGAAGCAGAAAAAACCAAAACCATTCCAAAAAGAGTAAACCTGACAGTACCCAAACCTCAGATGACATCCTAAAGAAAACCATGGATAGTAACAAAGTTGAGGCCAAAAAGATTGACCCAAATAAAGGCAAATCCATTCAGACAAGTATTAGCTCTAATACTCCTAGTACCTCTACAAAAGCCCCAGAGTTGACTATATCAAATGGAATCCCAAGCCAGAGCCAGCAAATTAAGAACATAGAAAAAGTTATGTCTGAAAAAGCTGAAGCAAATCTGCCCAAACTACATACTCCTTTTAGTTTCGAAGGGGAAATTTCCAAAATAAAAATTACCATACCCCTCATAGAGCTAATAACTGTAGGTAGGTACAGATCTCAAATCTTCAAAGTCCTCGATCTAGAGAGCAAGGCAAACACCTTGAATTTAACTGATGACAAACCCGAGCTCTTATTTGGCCCTAAAGTAGAAGGTGAATACCAAGAAGGATCTATTTCTCCTTTCTATGTAAGCTTAAACATACGGGACAAAATATTACATAATGCCATGTTAGATTCTGGTGCTTCCCATAACCTCATGCCTAAAGAAGTCATGGAAAACCTAGGACTGGAAGTGACTCAACCTTACAAAAACCTGTATTCTTTCGATTCGAGCCAGGTTAAATGTTTAGGTCTAATAAAGAATCTAGATTTTTCCCTAACACAACTAACAGCCAAAAACTTAGTCATGGATGTAGTAGTGGCCGATATCCCACCCAAGTATGGAATGCTACTATCAAGAGCATGGGCTACCAAAATACAAGGTAGCCTTCAAATGGATATGTCATTCGCTACTATCCCGGTTTTCAACCAAACAAGGAGGTTATACCGAGAGACTCGCATGAAATACATGGTTAGAAATAGAGATAAGCCAAACAATACCCCCATCTATTCCATTCATTCCAATTTAGATTCTTTTATCTTATACAATGAAGGTGATATAAACAAGCAGATAAAAGAAAATGAAGACATGTCCAAACCATTACTGAATGAAGAAATTGATGACCAAAGTCCCAAGAAACCTGAGAAACAGCTTAGTATCATGTATGAAAAGGAAACTCTTTGGAGTATAAGCTTTGATGGTTCTTGTGGCAAGACAGGTTCAGGAGCAGGCATCTGGATACAAAATACTAAAGAAGGTCATTCTTTTAGATTAGAATTCCAATGTACAAATAACATTGCGGAATATGAAGCCCTTCTCATCGGTCTACACATGCTTAGAAACTTAGGCGCTAATAGAATATCAGCTCAGGGAGACTCAGAGCTTGTAATCAGAAAAATCAAAGGTGAATATTCGGCAAAGAACCCAAGACTGAGAGAATATAGGAATGCAACTTTAGATATCCTTAAAACTTTTGAAAAATATGAGCTCACCTATATCCCTAGGATTCAAAACAGTCTGGCAAATGAGCTCGCCTTTGCTGCAAGAAATAGCCAAATACCATGTATGAGTGAGCAATATGACATTCAGGTGAAACACCGCCCTACTGTACCAGATAATCTTGACCATTGGCAAATATTCCAAGATGATGATCAAATTGATGATTTCCTACAATCTAGGAATGAGTTTGAAATAACCAAAACAGACTCAGGAGACGAAGAAAGGAAACCCAGCCAAAGTCAAGACCAAGAGCTAAATCCACCTTTGTGGACCAATCTAAACCTGGTAGACCATCCATATGACAGGGAGATAGAAGAGGACATTGACCAAAGGGAACTCGAAGTCTTACACTGCGAAAATGACACCATACCCAGAGGGCTCGCACCTTTAGAAGAATTGTTTGAATTTAATGATGTGGCCAAAAAGCCTAAAATGGAATCTACAGAAGGTGACATAGAGGAATACAACATAGGAAGTCCAGAAGAGCCCAAAAACATTAAACTGTCCAAAACCCTCCCGCCTCTCATAAAACATAAATACATCGAACTGTTTAAGGAATTTAAAGATGTTTTTGCATGGGGATACCAAGATTTGAAGTCATATGACACCAGCATCATCCAACATAAAATTCCCCTCAAAGAAAACCAAAAGCCTTTCAAACAAAATTTAAGAAGGATAAACCCAGTATTACTACCGTTGGTTGAAAAGGAAATTAAAAATATGTACGATGCTGGGATAATAGTGTCTCTCTGATACTCTGAGTGGGTCTCAAATCTAGTATCAGTTAGGAAAAATACTGGTGAAATCAGACTCTGTATAGATTTCTGAAACCTGAATAGGGCATGTCTGAAAGATAACTATCCCCTGCCCAAAATGGACCACATACTTCAGAAGGTAGTAGGCGCTAAAAGAATATCATTGCTTGATGGTTTTTCTGGTTATAACCAAGTGTTGGTTTACCCTACCGATCAACATAAGACAGCTTTCACCACCCCTTGGGGCACTTTTATGTATGTTAAAATGCCTTTTGGACTGATGAATGCTGGCGCCACATTTCAAAGAGCCATGGACATAGCTTTCTCAGAAGACATAGGTGTTTTCATAGTCATATATCTTGACGATATAACAGTATATTCTAAATCAGATGAAGAACACCTAGCACACTTAAGAAAGGTCTTCAACAAATGCAGGAAGTATGGTTTGTCCCTAAACCCCAAGAAAACACTTTTCGGTCTAGAAGAAGGAAAAATCCTAGGTCACATTATTTCGGAAGAAGGAATTAAAATAGACCCCCAGAGAATCGAAGGTATTTTATAGATAAGTCACCCCAGAAACATAAAGGAATTACAGTCCTTTATCGGCAAGATAAATTTCTTGAGGAGATTCATCCCAAACCTGGCCGAGCTCCTGAAAGAGATCACAAATATGTTAAGAAAGGAGGTCGGGGTTAAATGGACTATAGAAGCCAAAAAATCTTTTGAACTAATTAAAAGGGCCTTAACCGAAACACCAGTATTGATAAGCCCTGACTTCACCAAATATTTTTACATTTTTTCATTTGCCTCAGAACATACAATAGCTGCGGTGTTGTTGCAAAAAAATGCAGCTGGGCAAGAGCAACCCATTGCCTTTTTTAGCAAATCCCTGAGAGATGCTCCCTTGAAATATAACATCATGGAAAAACAGGCATTCGCATTGGTAAAAGCACTAAAAGATTTCCGAGTTTACATCTTGCATTCTCATGTCATAGCTTTTGTCCCTAATACTGTCGTCAAGGAAATTCTAAACCAAGATCCCGATGGTAAAAGGGGAAAATGGATCGCTATCATCCTAGAATATGACTTAGAAATCCGGCCTACCAAACTAGTTAAAGGACAAGGACTTGCAAGACTAATGGCTGAAACCAACCTCCAAGCTTTAGATATAAATTTTGTCGATGCCTTAGAAGAACAGGAAGAGTGTACACTCCCCCCTATTGATCAGACATTTTTGGATTCACCTTGGTATGCAGATATTCTTTATGTATTAACTTACCTGAATGCTCCTCCGACTTTATCAAAAACAAAAGCAAGATTCCTTAAACAAAAGTCTTTAAAATTTTGCAATCTATATGGTTTTTTGTATTGGAAAAATCCCACTGGTATGCTGCTTAAATGTTTGCTTGAGTCTGATGCAGAGAAAATTATGCACGAAATGCACGAAGGGGAATGTGGGGGCCATCTCTACTAGAAAACCACTGCAAACAAAATCCTTAGAGCCGGTTATTATTGGCCTACCTTATTCCCTGATACTCACAAACTAGTTATGACATGCCATAAATGTCAAATTTTTGATGGCAAGAAAAAGCTTTTACCTTTGCCCTTACATCCCATTATAGTTGAAGGACCCTTCCAGCAATGGGGTCTGGATTTTATCGGGGAAATTCACCCTTCCTCATCCACTCAACGTAAATGGATCCTCACAGCCACTGATTACTTTACCAAATGGATAGAAGCCATACCTTCCCGGAATGCCACCGATTCAGTCATCATCAAGATCCTAGAAACCAATATCCTATCTAGATTTGGCTATCCCAGAAAGATCATTACAGATAACGTCGTTGCCTTCTCCTCCAAAAGAATGGTTGACTTCTGTCACAAGTATCACAATTCATTAGGACATTCCACAGCCTATTACCCTCAAGGTAATGGTTTAGCCGAGTCCTCTAACAAAAGCCTAATCAACATCATCAAAAAACTTCTTGAACAAAATAAAAAAGCATGGCATGGGAAACTAGTACACACCTTATGGGCTGATAGATTAACCACCAAGAAATCCATAGGCATGTCTCCTTACCAACTAGTTTATGGCATAGATGCCATTTTCCCAACATCTTTAGGGGTTCCGGTAATGAAGCTGTTACAAGAAGTTCAAATAGAAGAAAATGACATGCAAAGGAGGGTAAATCAGACTATCCATTTACAACAAACCAGAGAAGAAGTTTACCAAAGGGCTCAGTTAGCACAAGATAAAATAAAACAGATTTTTGACAGAAGAACTAAGGAAAATGATTTTCAAATTGGAGATAAAGTTTTAAAATGGGATTCTAGAAGAGAATACAAAGGTAAACATGGCAAGTTTGAAAATTTATGGAAAGGGCCTTACATCATCAGCTCAGTCAGTGGAAACAATGCTTTCTTCTTGCAAGAACCTGATGGGACTGAAATTTTTGGGGGTCCTGTGAATGGCAGGACATTAAAGCATTATTTTTGTTAGGAGCTCCATTTCTGAATTTGAAACACTTTCATTCATTGTACATACCATTGTCTGAAATATTGAAAAATAGAAAAGTCAAAAATAGTAAAAAACAGAAAAGAGGGCGAGTGAAGATAGAACAAAGGCCCCATGTTCCAAAAAATAGTCTTTCAGAAAGCGAGCAAGTCTAAATGCCGCTACTAGTACTTCAATGTCTTGTTCAGCTATCTAGCCTAATCATAGCTGAGCATGTTTAAATTTATTTGCTGATAAGTTAGTGAGTGCCAAGATAGTCAACATTGTGTAAGATTGACTTATCACAGAGCTTAGATTAGGGAGAGATTCTCGTTCCACATGCCTAAAACAGAACCAAAGAGAGAAGCGAGGGATGAAAAACACATTGTACATCTTAGCCCCGCTTGTCTAGTTTCCTTTTGTTGCAAAATAACATTTGTGTGCAGCTTGTCTTTTATGCCGCAAATGCATGACAAATCAGACTGCCTAATCCTGATTTGATCATTTTAAATTTCATGTTTTAGATTAGAGAATAAAATCCTGTCAAACTGCTTAATCTTGACAGTTGATCTAGCATAGGTTGAGTAATGAAGGAGTTCATCAGTTTAATCTGAACTCCCAGCAGATATAAGAGTAGAAATAGATAGGTTCATTTTGCAAAATAGAAAAATATACATTGTCAAAAGGCTGCTAGTTCAAATGCGCCAAAGAGAAGAAAAAATGTTAGGAAAGATAGTGGGGTAGGTAGAAGTATCATTGATGTTAACCATGCTGTCACTTTTCAGAAATAACATCAAAGAAGGGTGAAATTTTGCGCCAATGGATAAGGCACTGGTCTTCATAAGCCAAAAATCTGAATTCTGGACACCTCCTGACGAGGAGCTGCCCTCCCCAAATGGAGCCACTGTTAGTCATCAGTATTTTTCACTTGTTGGTGATGACTAGATCCATAGCTGAGTTTTCTAGAAGCTAAATTCCATATGTCAATCTGTCATCTAGAAAACCCTCATAAAAAACTTTTTTCGCCCTCCTACTTTTCAGTCCGCCCATGTCAAAGTCAAAACTCATTATCACTATCCTATCTAGCTTCAGCCCTACTGGTCTGCCCATCAGCTTTAAAAGGCAAATCCAAGTCTGTTTCAAAAGCCTCCCCTAAGTTAGGAAGTGGCGCTTTAAGGCATTTTACCTTTGGCAAACATCAAAAAGCAAAAAAACCTCCATCTGACACAGACCATTCATGACAGACCTCCCACTCTGCAAATCAAGTTGATCACAGCTCTAAGTCGCGCCACTTACACACCCCTAGGTCTCAGCACTGCATAAACCACAGTCTCAAGCTGATTATTAGGTGTTTCACAGTGTTTTATGGTTTCTACAAAGACAGGAAATATAACTTCATCTTAGGAGAAAATTCTTGAATCTACATTTAGAAGAACAACTGCTTCTCAATGTAAACATGAGCCTGAGATATATCTGCAAGACAGAGAGTTACTCATCAAGACCTTGCAGCTTCCTTTCAGCATGAAAATCACAGTAAGAGAAAGACACCACTGTCACAGCAAACTGGTAATTTTTCATGGCCAAGAACCTCCTTCATTTACAAGCAGAGGGTTAGGGCGCCTCCTTCATCTACAAGCAGAGGGCGCTAGCCAATATTGACTTTAAGGATTGCAAAAGCCCAGGTTTGCTTTTTACTGAACAGTGAAATAGAGACTCTAGGTTTTCTGAGTGTAAGTGATAATCATAGCAGGGCTACAGTCTGAAGTATGCAAGTTAAAGGGAAAACAGAGTTTTGGCCTTGCAAATGAAGTTATTTGAAGTTTTCAAATCATATGAATTGTTAAAACCTTGGAGGGACATATCATTAGTGAAAACAATTCTAATCATAAACAACCTGCTGTTTTAACAAGACCAAATTGAAGAAAGGTTGAAAAATCATGTCATTACACAGATAGAAGAAAGGGTGGTTGTTTTTCAAAGGGTGCTAAACTCCATACTGACAGAGATCCTCTTCAAATGACTTGGCATAAGTTGACCAAGGCAAATGGTGACTTTTCAGTTCCCCTCAGCAAAGAGCAGTATAGTGAGACAGTGACACCTTGACTAGGGTTTTTCTGAAGCACAGTAGTGGTCACAGGCAGAGGTAAAAGTATTGATGTTTTCAAGTTTGTTTGCTTACCATCATATCCAAGATAAACCCTTGTCAGACAGGCTTATCAAACAATCTTCAGATACTCTGCCAAGTGAAGGGCCTCCTTCTTTCATGAGCAGATGGCCAAGGCATTGAATGTTTTTAAAGACTGATTGGTAAAAAGATGTAGTGGAAAGAGACAAAGGAGGAAAGCAAAAGTCATTGCACAAGCAACAGATGGTGTTTATGTTTCAAAAGATATTGGTTTTCCTACTCATAAGAAAATGGCATACAGTCTCAGACAGGGGACTTCTTACTATCAATCAAAGCACTGGTGTAAATCCAGCTGTTGCAAGCTGCACCTCACCACAAAGACAGAGTTTTTATTCAGATACAGTAGGTTGGTATTTTCATTTTTTCATTAAGAAGAAGATGTCTAATGAAAGCTTTGGTATCTATGAAATAGGCCAAAAACTGGTCCACATCTTATATGCTTGCATCTTCAATACAATGACAGGAAATGCTTAGGATCTGAAGTTTAAAAACCCTAGGGCAGTATGCAAAGCTAATCAAAGAATGGCATTATTGGAAGTATTTCCATTTATGGAACAAGTGCCTTTTCAAAATAAGTTTGTCCTAATTTGACAGTAAAATCTGAGCCTGGTTTTCCCAAGAGATACTGCAGCTAGTATATAGGGTTATAAAGTACAAAAAGATTTTGGGCATACTCTCAGATTTCGAAGAGGTTTTCAAAACAAGTACAAAGCTGTCATTATAAAGATCAGAGATATCACATCAGCCCTAGGAGCAGAGAAAAGATTATAAAAGCAAGCACCTTCTTAGACAAATGATGATCAAGCCTGGGTGGGTACCACTACAGTTTACACCTTTGGTCAAAATTCAATTTCACAGGGGGCATCATATTCCAAAAGAGCACTAAGAGCAAGATGTTAGTTTGTGTTGAAGAAAGGGAAGAGAGTCTCTGTCAAAAGGTCAAAGAATACCCCTGCAGCATGATGATCCAGTTTTTCTCTAGCAAACAGGTGGAGATGTCAAGGACGCCCCATAAATCACTGGTATATTACTAAGTGGATCTTCCAGGTTAAAAATATCACCAAAAGCGGGCCAGCAATAGCAGAGTTTATTTCCTAATGATAAAACACAGTAAAAGAAATCCAATCATGGAAGTTTGTTTTTATAAAGGGTCATGCTCACCGAAACTAGCCAGAGTATATGCCACCTTCTGCCAACGATGTTTACAGGTCTTGAGCCATGTATTGAAAAAATAAATGTCCGGCATATTGTTTAAAGAACAAACTGTTTTCAAACTTTTGAAAAAGAAAAACCCTCCCAAGTCAAAAGGGACCGTTTGTTTTGCTTCAAACAAAGATCAAAGCCGTTTTTTCGTTCCATTTTGAAATTCATCAAGCCCAGCCAAGGTCTCTTTGCTCCCCTCAGCATCGAAACACAGAAATTTCAGCTCGATCTGCTGGAGTTGGCTATTTTGTTCACCGCGCGACGCGCCTGGAAGAAAATTTGAACGGGTGGTCAACGCATGCGCGACGTGCCTGTACATGTGCGCGACGCGCCTGTACACGGCGCCCGACCTTGACCTGACAGGCTGCCAGGGTAGTCTTGTGTACGCCGTTCTTTCTCTGCGGAGTGCCGCGCAAGCTTAAAGACCTCCAGTGCACCTCCGGCTCTCCGCAAGAGATTCCCATCAAGTTTGGAGGTATCTTCACATGCTTTTCCCCTCGGTTTCAAAATTACTAAGTGCTATGAGGGTTGTTAAAAAATTACAGTTCAAGTTTGTTAAAAACTAGCTATTAATGTGGTGCGGAGGTTAGAAAAAAACACCAAGAGGTTGAATTAAGCACCAGTATGAGTGACCATTACAATTTAGTCTCAAATTTGGATAAGACAAGGTCAAAACCGCCATGTTATGTATTTGAAACAGTCAAAAGTTGCCAAGGATACTTTGAAGGCGTGTAGGTCAAATGATTATAAAGAACAGTGATACAAAGGAAGAATAGTTGTCATATGAGAGTTTTCTCATGTAGTTTGAATGATAAATGTCGGTTGCCATATCATAAAAGCATCAAAAAAGCAGGGTTCTCTTACAACCAACACCAGAAAGTGCCATCACTGTGTTTTCTATGGCTTGACTGTGTATGCCCTTGTTTGAAACCGTGCCGGAGTGGTAGATGTATTGCTAAAGATGCTTATAGAGAAAACAGTGTGTTAAAACTACTACAAATTTTTCACACCCCAGCATACAAAACTTCCAAACCTTGTCACCATAGCTGAAAAAACAGTGTTTTTGCTGTGTGAGGTTTCGAGGTGTAAAACTGTGATAAGATGTTGGTTGTGTTATTTAGGGCACCTACAGGAAAGAATTGGTGTTGAAACTAAGAGAATTGTGTTTCTCCTTCATTAATCAAAGGCCCAGGGATCCTATACCTACAAAGCATCAAAGGACAGAGGTTAAAACTATAAACTACAGAAAGGGTAGTTTATTCCTGAGTTTTTCCACTTAACTATCTTGTTCTTATGCTTATTTTGACAAGTTGATATTCAGATAGGGCAGAGGTTTTTCTACAAAGAACAGGGTTTCCATATTAAAACAGGAATTTTGATTGAGGGAAAGAGATAAAACTCCTACAGGCTTGGTTAAACTTGTAAAAACATTCTTCAAAATTCTGTCACCTTGTTCCTTATCAGTAAGTCTGGCTGTATGCTCACACTGGCGGTTAACTCTGTATGTGTATGATCCTGTTTGATGGAGTGGAATACATATAGAAAACAGTGAAGTATAGTAGGAGAAAGGGTTCTTGATCAAACAAAAATTTATAGGTTGAAAGCTACAGGGGAAGGTTTCTCACACTTTTTCACAGAAAGGACAGTGTTCACTGTGTTTGCCACTTGAATGTCTTTTGTTTTTCCAGCTCATATTGATCAGTGGATGTGCATATAGAGTAAAAGTCTTTTTCTGCAAAGGCAAGGGTTACATTGATAAAGGGACACTGATTATTTTGAAAGAGATAAGCTGCTACAACCTCTGTTGAAACTTTATAGCTTGTCACCCCTGTTCTCTGACTATGACAGTGACTGTTTAATTGCACTAAGGGTTGATTGCATATATGCAAGTTTGTTGAATATTTGACACCTTAGAAAGAGCAGGTTTTTAATGATTGAAATTCTACCTTGAGGCAAAGATACAGATGTATTGATTGACCTCTAAAACTTCACAAAAACAGGGTGATTTTGACACTTCTCACAGCAATTTCCTCCTAACAGTCTGTCCTTCATTCCACTGTTTGGTCTCTTATTGAGAAATCTGCCTGGCTGAGGTACATTCAAGGTATAAGGCCTTTTTCTGAAAGAGCAAGGGTTCTTTATATTGTAAGGAAACAGTGTGCAATCATCCAAATACATTGTCTCTCTATAAAAAACAGTGAATTAACGCAGTTTGACTTCAAAAGGGCAGTTTACACACAGTGAGGCAGTTTGTTTCTTCCAAAGCATATTCAGGTCAAAATGCCTCCAAGGCAAGACAGCAGGAGCGGTTCGCATAAAAGATATGAGCCAATCTCTACAGAAGAGGTTAATGCTCATCCATCCATCCTTTTCAACTTCCATGAAGTAGGTTGCCTAGATTTCTGCCAGAAGATACAGGAAGTCAAAAGCTTCTCGCCATTGACACACCTATGCGCCCTGAGGTTCCAGGACAAGCATTTCAGGGTAGCAGACCTTGATTTCAAGTTTTCTCCAAGATCAGTGTCCAAGGCCACCAAGATTCCATATCATGGCGAAAAATGGTTCAAACAGGCCCATCTTGACTTAGAAGATTACAAGCCTTTCATCAAACCTGAGCATAGAGATGCTTTCACTGCTATTTTCCCTTTTTCATATCTTCTTGACAGCTATGCTCCTCTTATGAAAGTCATAATGAAATATTTTACTTGTGAAGGGAGGTTTGATCAAGTTTATGCCTACCATGTCCGCCTGTTAATGCATTTCACTAGAAACAGGAAACTAAATCTCCCTTACTTTCTATTCAAGAGCATCGAGAAGATGGCATCTACTGTCCAGAAGAAGGCCCCACCTCTGCAAATACCTTCCCTTTTCCATCATTCTTTAATCAAAATTATCATCCTACACTAGTTAGAGAAAAAGGAGGTTCCATGGGATGTTTTTATCAGCCACCCAGATTTCTCTACTGTTCCTCCTGTCCATGTGTCTCCCACTCAGCCTGTTCATCGCCCTGTGCCTTTGTCCAGCAGGCCCACTCCTAGGAAGCTCAAAATGACTACAGGACAACTAGGACAACAGGAAGGAGGAGAGGGGAGTAAACAGCAAGAAGAGAAAGGTCAGCAGCAGGAGGAAAGGGATGAACAGCAACAAGAGGAAAGGGATGAGCAACAGCAGACAGGAGATGAGGAACAGCAGCAAACAGAAGTTGAAGGTCAACAGGTACAAGATGAAGAACAACAACTTGATATGGAAGGATAGGAGCATCAGCTTGGGTAGGAAATTGAGCCACATCTTGAGCCACAAAAAGAGCAGGAAATCCAAGCACAACAGCAGATTGATTTTGGCGAAAAAGAGCAGCAGTTTGAAACACCAAATGAACAAGACATTGATGAAGAACAACAAGTTAATGTTGACGAACAGGGGCAGCAAAGTGAACAACAAGAAGAAGGCATCCAACAGCCTTAAGGAGAGCAGCAAGTTCAAGAATATGTCAAGGGTAAATCAGTTATGTCTCCTCCTCCCAAAAGAACAAAGCTCAGCACAGCAAGGAAGAGAGGGTCTAAGGCTGCCACTCTAACAGTGACAAAGGTTGTTCCTAGCAAAAGGAAATCGCCCAAAAGGACACCTACTAGCATGCCAAGGAGGAAAAGTGCAAGATTGGCCTTCAAAGGGAAAAGCAAAGTTGGAGAAAGTACAAAGCGTGGAGGTGAATTGGCTGTCATCCCAATCCAAAGCGATGACAGTGATAATGAGGCCCGCCTTCTTGAAAACCTCCTAATTCATAAAGAGGGGCAAATTGAGGCATTAGAGGAGGATCTTCAAAGGGCAAGGAATTTCAACCACTTCTTAGAGATCCAAAACAAACAGATGAATGTTCACACAGCTGTTCATGAAGCACGGGCGATCAAATATAAGAATGAGGCAGCCAAGGCGCAAGCGAGGATAGAAGAACTCATTGGTGAGTTTGATGAGGAAGAAGAGGAAGAACAGCCTAGGTGGAAGAGGCCTAGGACCATAGGGCTCAAAAGAGCCTTGGAAAAATAGAAAGAAGAAGAAAAAGCTCATCTCCAAGCCTTTCCTCTCACTGCACTCCTTGAGCAGGAAATTGAAGAAAACAAAGAGGCATGGCTTGAAAGAGCCAACAAACACTTGGAGATGAAGCTTGAAAGGGCGAACAGAGATCTAGAGCTACAAAGAAAGAGGACACAACACTTTCGAAAGTTGAATCAGTTTGCCCGGCGCAAACTAAAGGCAGCCCAAGAGAAATTGAAGAAGGCAAAGGGAAGGCGTCGGGCACGGAAAGAGGAGAAAAGCACATCAGCTCTTGACATTTTGGCCTCAGCTTCGGAGCATGTTGCTATGGACCCCTGAGGGTCATGCGTGCCAATTTTGGGCCCATTTCGACAACTTTTTGTTTTTTGGCATTTTTTGGGTTTTTGGTCGAAAACTCATAATTTCGCCATTTCAGTTTGAGGATTTTTCAAGGGAGAAGGATGATACCAGTTGATGCCATAATTCTATGAGCAGGTCCCCAGCAATTTTCAGAGCATTCGGAGATCATTCGCCCCCTCAAATTGGCGAAAAATGCTCACTTTTTGCACATTCTGCCCGTCATATCAGCAGTCTGCTATTTCCTGGCTTTTTACACACAGGTACAGATTTGGAGGACTTCCGGGCATCAGATTGAGGTGATTTCAGTTGCGCCGGAAAGTAGACATAGAAATATTTCCAACGAGCTATCATGAGCCTCGTTTTGACACCAGGAAGGCTGCCATTTGTCTCCAGCAAGTCAGGGGACCTTTTTCTGATATAAATTTGAAGTATTTTTGCAATTTTTGAACCTCAAAAATCTGCTTTTTCCAAATGTGCGTTTAGCTATTTTTTCACTTGGAAAATGATGCAAAGTCAATATAATTTCCGTTTTTAGCATTTTTTTAGATATTTTATGGGATATTTTGTGCCTTGGGCTTTGCAAAGCCTCAAGGACAAGTTTAGATATTTTGATTAGACCAATGGGATAGCTAGTTGCACCATGAGGTTTTCCTCACTTGAGCCTATTTATTCCGCAAGGCTTCATTGTAAAACAAGGCTGAACTTGAGAGAAGAAGTAATATATTGGTCATATGAGCTTTGAAGAACATACTTGTGTTATGATTTTGGACTGCCTCTTGGATGTTTTTGATGAATGATGAAGGATTGTTGATGGATTCCATGACATGGTAGAATGGTATAGTGTTTCTTGCTTTGTTGTTGTCTTCTAGTTTTCATTCATGATACATGCTTCTTGCTGCTATAGATCAGTAGAGATTAGTTTTGAGATATGCCCATGGAGGCACCTCAAAATTCCTAAATCTTCATAGCTTTATGTTTTCTTCTTCCTTAGTTATACTAAAGAATTCTTAACTGCTCTTTAGTAACTTAAGGTATTGTTGCTAGTTTTATTCATAAATTCTATGTATCTTGAGTAGGATGTATGGTGTGCCCTGCCTACCTATGATTTTCCATAGTTCTGTCCATAAAACTATCTCTTTGACTGATTAGCTTATCATCTTGTTGAACTAAGGAGGCCTAGTCCCGATCTAGCCCTTTGCCTAAAACTATGAAAGCTTGTTTGTCCAAGTGCCCAATAACTTAAAGACTGTGTTTAGGCGTTCCGGCATAGTTTTGTAAGTTGTTAGTTTGTCTTATGTGTTTTCCCCAAAGTCTGATAGCCATTTCCCGAAGTTAGAAGGTCTTATACTTCTATGCATGGCTGGAATGTTTGATTTCTATGTATTAATTAGCTCATAGTTACATTTAACATGATTAATGGCTTGCTATAACATGTTTATGTCTGCTATCAACTAGTTATACTTGAAATCCCTTGTCTTTCACCAACTTGATGTTCATTTACTCCATTTTTCCCAAAGATCCCTTCTACCTTGAATCAAATCGGCCCTACAGCAGCCTTGCATCATCATCTCATAGCTTCCTTGACCCGTTTGACCCCATAGCCCAATTGATCTGACTTCTTGTTATCCATTTTTATATCTTTGATCAGTTTTATCCCTCACAAACTTAAAAAACCAAAAATCAAAAAACTCACTTCATAACTAGCCTAATATCAGAACACCACAAGAAAACACACCGATATCTTTTACATATAATAGAGAGAGCCCTCTCTGAGTCCAGGAAGGCTAGTTCCTTGGGCTCCAAAGCTTGGTTTGATGTTACATCGTCATTTGGCTCACCAATCGGCCAAATCACGGGACCCTAACATGGCATACACTCTCCCCGGAAACGGCGCCAAAATGTTGAGTCATAAAAAGGTATCTTTTGAACACCTAATTAGCGTACATTAATCATCAATCCGGGAGCGACTTTTTATTTCAAGAGTGTACTCTGTCTGAGGCTGTAATGATCTAAGAGCAATGCTGTGAAGATGTAGTAAATAATAACAAATGCAAAAGTAACAAATGCTTGTAAAGAAACCTAATTACAGTGACATGAATGGAAAGATTAAACTACATCAACCTTGCAAAACATCGATCAGGGATGCAGTAGCAGTAACTCTTTCCCTTAGAAATCGATGCAAGATGAACAATCTGGGGACTTGGAATCAATAGACTCTATCCTCTACAGTCAGAGATCTTAAAGAAAGTGAAACGAAACAAGATTCAATGAAAGCAACTTAAAAGAAACGCAATCTAGAAAGGAACAATAGTATGTAACTATAACTCATCTGTTTTCTAATCAAAGACTATGAATAAGCAATGAACAGAAATGGAACAACAACGTGAAATGAACATCAATTATGATTCTAACATAATCAAGAAAACTAGATTTCTATGCTTCAATCCTGTCGACAGTCACTTACCATGCAACAATTGATTGTAACAAATCATAAACTAATGGAACAACAACTCAAATCAGATACAAAACAACAATGATATTAAAAAGATAATCGAACAAAGAACGTGCTTCTTGTAAAGGATGAAATATCAATGAATCTGTATTTGATTTAACGACAATAAACCAGTTCTGTAATTGAAACAAACATTAAACACACTTCACATGAAAGTAAACAAGGATTAAAATACACACAGAAAAGTGATTCCACCAGAGTCGGGCCCTTAGCGCCAATGAAATACTGCTAGGCTAATTCAGAACTGTAGAAGGTAGATGAAACACGTGTCTTATATTAAACCAACACAAATCATTATAGAGAATTTTCTCTCAAGGCCAAGAGTCAATAAAACATTATATTAGAGAGGAAATGTTTAAATGTAAAGTCTTTCGACTAACTCAGTGACTTCAACAACAGCCGTCCCTTTGTCACTAAAGGACATGGCTTTATATATCAAATCTCAATGGACCAATCAATAAATAAGATGAGTTTTACCAGCGATCCCTCAGGATCAAAAAATCATGAGGGATTCTCTCCTCTTCGTTTAGTCATCATCCTGTTTACTCTGACCGAGGCTGAGCTGTCCCTTGCCTTTTCTAGGCTATTCGTTTAGATATCCTTGCCTTTGGCTAGATATGGTTCAACGCTGATGGAGAAGCCGTTAGATTATTCTCAACTCCACCTTTGGTACAACTGTTCACCTCTTCGAATTCCTGGTTTTCAATAAAAAAGTAACCTTTAGTCATCTTTTTGTACTAAACATAAACCTTTCCAATTCTATTGTAATTCTTATGATAAATTACCTTTCCAAGGCAAACAGGAGTATATCTATGGTAAAATAATGAGTAAATACATAGTAATTTCATACCTCTTTCACTGCCCAACACTAGTAACCACCGAAGTAAAATCAGGTTCAGCAGAACCAACCTTTATACAATTGGGGTAATTAGCATGGATGTTTTTTTTTTCCAAGTAACGCTTAAGTCTCGCTGTAGTTATTTTTTTTGCACTAGTGTAGGCAGACCTTCCAGAAAATTTTCTGCCTTTATTCATATCCGATTTCATAATTTTCCCTCAGCCTTCTTCTTAGAATCCTAGTATAATTAACCTTCCCATATTCTTCTAAATTCACCCTATCCGCTTCGAAGAAATCCCACTTTAACCCTGAAATTTGTTTTCCCTATCCCACTTCTATTTTCCCTGTTTTGGTACTTTCCTGGAATCCCTGTGACAGAATTCCTTCCCATTCTAAAATTTCCTTTTCCCGCTCCTTTATTCCCTCATGAAGTTCATTGCAGGATCTTACATATAAAGAGCAGAAGGTTGTGCTCTGAAGCATCAAAGGGCGAAGCAAAATTCAGAATAAGTTAAAGAAATCATGTGAAATCCAACCTATATTTTAATTCTTTGTCTTAAAATTATGCTTGCACTAGTGCAAGCATATTGTCCTATATGATATGAGCAGAAAAGTACCAGCAGAATGATGTGATTTATGTGGTGCAAAGATAAATACAAACATACACCTTATCAGCAGCAGTAAAAATGATCATATGACGTAAGAAATTATTCATGATGAAAATTTATATGACATTCTTCATATCATTGATAAGAGGTTACGATATTATATTACTTAGGAGGAAACTAGTTGAAAGTACAAATTTTTTTAAGTAGGAATCATGATCTTTTTAAATGAATGCTAAGTTTTTTTTTTGTAATTATGAAGGAATGTGAAATCGTGTAATCATTATTTGCATATAATCCACCCCATTCAGCCATAATGTGAAATGTCCTTCACTCATAACTCCCCCCTCTCCTACCTTCATTCCAAACATCTCTTCATTAATGTACAGAACTGTTAAACCGCCATCGCGCGTACCAATTGAGCCTGACCAGAAATTATGACTACCTACGACAAGTAAATCGGAGACACGATGAACGAACGGTTAAATCCTTATTTATGAAATTTGATCCCCCGGTGTTGCATGCAAGCCTTAGAACTCATAATTCATAGCCAATAGCAGTAATGCCACCCGTCTGAAATGAACCCCTGTCTCTTAGTAAGATTGAGAAAACTGCCGAATTTCGTAGTTGTATTCCATTTTTGCAGGAGTCGGGATTTCTACAGTTCCTACAGAAGTTCGATGGGTATGACAGGGATGTCACCTTAAAATTTGCAAGAAGCTTTAAAAATGGCAAAGTGAGGATTAGGCCGCTCAAGTTCAGAGTCACGGAGAAATTTGTAGCAGCAACAATAGGTATGGAGAAAATGGGAGTGGAATGGTTCAAGAACCAGAAGCTGGAAGGTAAACGATGGCAACGTTTTGTCATGGATAAGAAGATGTAGGTCAATTAGAAATGTGGAGTTCCATGCAAATCCCTGCGAGGTCAATGGTAGGATCTCCTGTTTGTTTTGCAGAAATTTGTGACCTGCGAAGGGAGATACACATGTACCCTGGTGTATCATTTCAGACTGCTACAACATTTTGAAGGAGGTCGACACATTCATTGGAGGATGAACTTCCCCAAATTTTTGCTCAAAAGTTTGGAGAAAATGGCTAGAAGTGTACAAGATGGAAGGGAGGACTAGGACAATGCATGATTATACCACCACGGCCTCATAAAAATCATGGTCTTAAAAAATCTAGAAAGAAAATGTATGACATGGGAAGAGATGTTAAAACAGCTGCACGGGAACTCGGCAGAGGAAGAGAAGACACATGCCCCTAGTACAAGCAAGGGCCTAAAGAGAAGAAGAAATAGAAGTCCTTCTTGCAGTAATGCAAAAGTGAGGTGGACAGAGAAATCAACAGAAGGGAAGGCTTCATCTTCCACTAAGGAAACAATCGGTGCATTTGATGGAGAAACACCTTCTACACAGGCACAGGCCTCTGAGCACAACAGGCTGTCGGTTCTTGTAGATGCGGTGAATATTGCACAAATTGGGGATGATGTTCCACTGGAAAATATTATTAGAAATCCCCAAAAGAAGAGTAAAGTTTCGGATGTAGAAAAAGAACCACAACCCCCATAGGGTATGGAACCCTATCATGCACCGGTACAAGAAGAAGCTGCGGCCCGAGAAGAAGAACTAGAAATTAAAGGAGGAAATGAAGAAAAGGAGGATGCGGAAGCACCTAAGGAAGATGAACCTGAGGAAGAAGAACCTAAGGAAGAAAACTCGAAAGAGGAAGCAGAACCAGAAGAAGAGGAAGAAAAATTAGATGAGGAACCGGATGAAGATGAACCAGAAGAAGAACCTGAGAAAGAGGAACCGGAAAAAGAAGGACTGCAGGAAGAAGAGTTCCTTGATGCAACCATGGTAGATATAGAAGTTCCAGAGCCAGTGACAGCCCCTGCTGAGATAGAGGAAGGAAAAGAGTTGGTGACTCCTATTGCTCGCATAGCAGAATTAGAACTCCAAGTACAAAACTTGGAGTAGCTTGTGACCAAAGCACAAGAGGAGAAGGAACAAAGTAGAGGAGAATTGATGGCAGAGCTCAAAAAAAATAAAAGCGAGGTTAAAGTTTGGAAATATTAGGCTGGATGCTATTTCGGGCAATTAAAAAAGGTTTCAAAGAAGTTAAGGCATATGAAGAGGAAGAAGGCCGAAACAGTGCAGCCTAAGGACAACATGCCGAAACAGGAATGAGTTGGAGTATTCAAAAATTTTGGTTTCTTGCAGAGGTAAAAAATTTGTGTGAGGACACACAATATTTTAGGGATGGAAGGATGTTAGTCCCCTAAATAAAATTCTTTTTTACCATTCTTCCCTTCCCAAATCATAATCATTTACCCTGTTTTACCTATCTTATGCGCTCTCATCCTGCACTAGTGCGAGAACGATGACACATTTTATATAATCTTCATATTTTACATTTTTAACTCATCTTATCATTTATTAACTACCTATTACGTGATTTCTTACTTATAATTACTTTCGTAACTTATCGTTACCTCCTATGCTATTTAATAGATGGTCACTTATCTTGATCGCTAATTTTTAGTGCAGAATAGATCCCACACCAGCACCAGCGCCGTGAATCTTGCCAGTGAATCCAAATCACTTGGGTTGCCGCCTATTTTGTATACGATCAATGAGGATAAATCTAAATGAAGCCAAGTCCCAACTATGACAGCAAGTAAATCGAGTGTAGCTGAGATCGGACTTAAGAGAGATGAATAGTTGGAGATAGCCGTGACCTATTTTATTAAAAGCGAATTAATTTTGAAGGATGAAAGCTTATTCTGCAATCGATTATGTAATTTGTTATAATGATTTCTGTAATTGGCTATGTAATGTTAAACGATCATTTTGGCCTGTGGCCAAAGGGATCTATATAAGAAGAAATGTAAATAGGACAAACAATTCAATGTTTTCAAGAATCGAATAGATCAGAGAATAGAACCAGGAAGCGGTAACAGGACTGTCTTGTGTTATTGCCCAAATATGGGCTGGATATGTAATCGCACATGTAATTTCTTTAAGGATCTAATAAGAAGAGCTCTACCTCATGTTTTATACATTTTATCATTTGGCTTAAATAGTTGATGAGTTAATTCTGAGTAGCATTTTCGTTTGAAAGGGAAACGCACTGTTTGGCTAAGGGCCTAGCCAATCCAGCACGTTCTCCCTCCTTGTTGTTCTTGTAATTTATGTTTTAAACTGTCAAGTGTGATTTAATTTGCAGTATTTGAATTTCTATTTGAGTGGAAGCAGATCTACTATGTGAAGTAGTTAAGTTACTTTTTGCATAGTTGATTTCTTTCCCTTTCATGGTTTGAGTAGGAGGAGTTACCTACCCCAGTGCACATTGGTGTGCTATTCACTTTCTGCATGATTTGGTTTATTTCCTCTTCCTGGTTCGTTCCTACACCAGTTCATGTTGTTGTGTTATTTATTTTCTGCACATTAGTTTGGTTTCTCCCTGGTGCAAGCAGGAGAACTGTTCTCGCACCAGCACTAGATAATATGATGCAACAAGCCTTTCTAGGTTACTTCTAACAACTTTCTTGATTTCAGTCATATCTTAATTAAAATTATTGTTTTCTTATTTTCTATAGATATTCATCTTTACTGATATATGATTTGGTTTTCTCACACTACAATAATGAATCATTGATCTCAAGGATCAAAAGTTAAAGTGCAAGAAGCTCAGATCGAGTACAAGAACTAGTTTCTTGGTATTGGATCTGAGTGCTGCGGACTTGAGAAAGTTCAAATCCCTTGCACGAAGAAAATATTTTTTTAGTAAAGACATTACTTTACACTTTCTGCATAAAGTGTTGTTCCTGCACTAGTGCAAGAAAACTGCACTAGTGCAAGATTGATTTTCAAAAGAAGGATATCTTTACATATGCAGGATTGAAGGGGCCCATTTGTTGAAAACTTCTAAGGTGTCTTTGCTGAAGGAAACACATTCTCAGTAGCTAATCAATATTTAGCTAGAGTGATTTCTCCTCTTTATTTCTGAATCTCTTTCACAAGTACATTTCTTCTTGTTCTAGCCTCAAATTATTTTGATGGTTTGAGTTTCCTCTTTCTTCTCTAAAGTTTGATTCTACAATTCTTCTTTTCAAAATTAGGAGTTGATATTAGAAATATTCATAACATCTCTAGCATTGCCTGTGCTTCGTCTCTAAGTTTACAAATCCCCTGGGTTGACAATTAAGTGTTGTGGATTTTTACTTAAGTGTAATTCCTGCACCCAACACAGGGCATTCACCATATGCATATCTACCTCGATTCCCAGTTAGTAGTATCACAGCTAAACCAAGAATTTGAGATAAGATATAAATCTATTTAAAAAATATTTGAGGGCCAAAATATTAAGAAGACAATTTGACTATATCACATTTTCACATGTACCAAGGAGTCAAAACCAAACAGTTTATCGCATAGCTAACAATATCCTAAACTGGAATGCATCTTGAATAAACCATCACATATAAAACCAAAAATATAGGCATCCATCGACATAACAAAATAAATAAACTGAAACAGGTGATACATCATGTAGAGCTACAAAAAATATCTCTCATATATATATCAAAAAATATGTATATCCGAGTACAAAAAATAGTGACGTCGGCCCAATAGGAAGCCCAAAGATACAAAATTTATCAAAAATAAGGGAAGCATCCTCATAACAAGTGCTTTCCCTATGTAAAAAATTTCTGTAGGGGGGTGCCCCCTTAAGTGGGGCACCTGGACCCACCACTGCTCTCGGTACCACCACCAGAGCTATTGTCATCACTGCGAATGCCACCCGACGTAGAGTGGGCCGATAATCCCTCTCGCGAGCCATCATTGTCTCTAACCAGACCTCCTCGAAGTCATCCATGACACCTCCAGTAGGCATACCCTGGGTCAAGTAGTGCACTCGACCCCGGAAGTCCTCAAGAGAAGTCACTTGAGCTATCAGTACTGCAATGCATACCTCTGCTTCATCAGCATGAGCTCGCTCAGCTGCAACATCTGTAGCAGCCGAGCTGCTACCCTCACCTGAGGAGCCAATAACATCTGTGCTAGGTCCAATGGAACCACCACCTGGTCCACCTACATCACCTCCTCCTTGACCACCTTGAGGTTGTCACGGAGGATCGTGGCCCACCAGTCGAGCCACAGGGCAACCCACCTCGCCAACATCTGTGCAGGTAACTAAAACAATGTCAGTGCCACTAAAAAAACACATAATTACATACATAATCAAACAAATGCAAAAAATATATAAACCATACCTACCGGTCCCCTAACATAGCCAAAAGGGAGACCCATGTTTGGGTCACCCTGGAAGTCCATCCCTGCATATGGGTATGGCAATAAAATCTATGGGTTGGCCTCGAACCAGGCCTCTGTCGTGGCGTTCGAATAATGCCCCACCATGCCACCACCTCCCTATGGAATCACCAGAGCCCACTTCCTCATATGTGGCTCATGTGGCCCCCCAATAGGCACCACCACCATTGGCCTCAACAACACCACCCTCTCATACATGATGCTGCATAGGATACTGGCGTACGCAAATGACTTCGATCCACGTTGGACCTTTCTCAATTGCAACACCATATCATCAAAACAAAAGCGAGCAAAGTCAAAGATATGCTCAGACCTCAACCGGTGCAAAACTCCAACCTGCGGGTCAGATGCTCGATGCGGAGCAAACAACCCCGACAATCGTAGGATCACCACCAGAGCACACCGCTCTGCCACATCTGTAACTGATGCAATGTTGATACATCCGTCAGTAAGAGGCACCCCCCCGCAATGATGCCTCCAGAGTCTATCTAGGTTCTATCTCCCAGAGGGGAGTGGGTACCTCAATGCCTAACCTTAAGGAAATAACCCGGTCACAAAGTAGATATCCGTCTTAAGACGGAACACCAAGTTCGTCCCCCACAAATTGAACATGTTGCACCTCCTGCACTAGTGTTGTATAATGTAGTGTAGTAAATGATCCTACGACTGAAGAAACTCATTTTCAGCAAACTTCAGAAGGCCCCAAGCAGCAAATTGATGTTGCGCCCCAGCATCAGCAGCTAGAGCGGTCTGGATCTTAGGCCAGTACCGCTCCCTCCACAATAACCTGTCATCAAAACAAGTACACATAAGTACAGAGAAAAAGCCCAAAAATAGCCAAAAAAACCTAAAATTGTTGTCACCTCGGCCTTTGTGCCCCTGTCCCTCAAACAGGCGCGCTTAGCGCATGCCTGTATTTTTCACAGGCGCACCTTGCCACACTAAAATTGGGGAACAGGGCACCCTTGCGCACCTATCCCTCAAAATTGTGCGCAAGGAAAGCGTGCTTTTGCCTAGATCGCCCGTGAAATATAGGGAAAAAGTCACCCAAAGGTTTTACAAACCCAATTTGTATGGCCCCTGGCACCATCAAACTGAAAAAATTAAAATGCAGGATGTCATGGAAGTTACCTCGACATAGTATCGCTAGCCCCTGGTACACAGGCTAACCGCAACGACAAGAAATGCTCTGCAAATGCCTTTGATCTCTCAAACCTCAACAAGTACAAATGAATTGAAAAAGGGCCATATTCACCTATTTATTTCCCTTTTAAAAAAATTTGGAGGGCCATAACAAGAGATCAGAGTGTCCATTATGCGAGTCGTAAGTTGCACCATCATCAATACTCTATGATGAACAGAAGCGATGCCACACATTCAATTCTCGGAAAAATAATTTTTCAATGCTAGCAGGTATGCCCTCTCTCATCTTCGTTTTTAAAATCTCATGTCTTTCAATAATATTTAATGAAAAGAAGATGCTTTCACTTGAGGTAGTTGTTTTTGCAGGAAAAAACCCGCAAACCATTCATAGCACCATCTACCGAAAGTTCGAGAGCAGGTATCATTCTACCCCCAGCATGATAGAGTTCCAGAAAACTTTGCATATCCCGACATCATTTCTCCATCAGAAATAAACCACAGGGTCCTCATATCCGACCATGTTTATCATCACCTAACCCTGCACATTATAAACATCTGCGTTGTTCGCCCGAGCATTCCCTCCATGGTGCTCGTTACACAAAGTAGACCATATATTACAGCAACAATGATGCCATGGACATACCACTTTAGTCCGGGAAGCACCTCCTGCCCATCCATTCATCATGCATAAGGTCAAGTTTACCATGCTAACTGAAACCCCCTTCCTGGACGACCAGGTTGTACAAGCAGATAAAAAGTGCACCACCGTGCATCGCATTTGGCCCAATATACCTCCACCAACATAATCCCATATGCAACATTGTTTCATACGCTTCATCAACCCTGCACAGGAGACCAACCAATGGGACTCCCACCCTCAGAAAAACACCTTCCTCACGCCTTCAGTGAGCGAACACTTCCACTTTTGGGGTACTGTCTCTATGTTTTGTACAAACCAAACCCCATTATTTTATTCTTTTGGTAACTGTACAAAGATTGAAAATGATGCACTTCATCCCTTCACCCTCTTATTTCATCTTTTCTCGCATGGGAGTAGTCCCTGATCTCCCTTGGTCAGAGTATTTCACCCCCACGCATGCACCATCACATCATTCATAGCCGGTTTACACCCGCCCTGGAAGTCCACCGACTCCAGGGATTTTCCCCTCAGAAATAATTATGATTGCCACCAAGCTGCTTAAGTATATTCCGACCTCGGGCCACTGAATCCCCATCATCAGTTTTTAGTCGCCTCTCACCAACATCCCTATGTAAAACCCATCACATTCAAGTCCCTGACACTTCAGGTCAGTGACCCATGGTTCGGTTAAGGCTTCCTTTTTTTCGACCTTGACACGTCTTTTCCAAAAAGGAAGAGGTACCTTGGATCACCCCTCTGCATGCAAAGGGGTATCCTCGGGTGGCACTGTGGGAGACATCATTTTCCACAAATGTCATTGATCCTCCTGAAATTTGACTACGACAAAAGCTTTCATGTCAATATGGTATCGTACCTTACAATCATTACACTTTGATCAAATCTGTCGAAGACCCATGCCTCCACAAGTGTCACTGTCAAACAATGCTTACACGGGAAGGACCCAGCCAGTACATATGCATACATTGCACAACTACATGCCATACCAATTTTATGCATATGGGTAGCACATTCCACCTATCATCAAAGAAAAAATTCCCTTGAGGGCGTCAACAGTCGTTGTCAACAACTGCTAGCATCACTACCATAGTAGTGACACAAACAGCGCATGTATCTATCAATTTTGTTTAACTAGACATAGCATCACAAGCATGGGACATGGCTGCCTCATTGAAATTTTGTATATATGTTGTAAATTTTATTTTCTTGCAGGGATCCCTTAGACATGGTCATTCTTGGAACCGGTGCAGGGCATTGTCAACTCCAAATATCCACGCAGGTCTCCCTCTCTCTCTACGCACGATACAAAAAAGAAACTATAATGTATTTTGGCTATATAGTCCTTCATAGACCTCACACATTAGGGGGCAACTATTAACACTGGAAAATCGTACAGTAGAAGATGAAATTAATTAATGTCAGGACAAAGGATTTACAGGGTAGGAAGACATTATGGAATCAATAATGTATTTAAAATCTCTAAGGTTTTGAGAAAATCAAATTTGAACTAGTCATAAAATGCTATTTGCACGCATTATCCTTCGAGAAGAGTGCCTTCTGCGCGCCTTTTTTCCTGACAAGTGCACATTCCTGAAAGTGGCAAAATGTCACTTTTTTGGACCACACAAAGCAAAGGACAAATTACTCCTTACATGAAGCTACCTAAGGATTGCCACCAGCACCTCCTTAGACACTATGTGAGCACACAAAGGAATATTTGGAGCACATAATGGAATCATACCTCTCCCTTGGGTCACCATCCACCATGTACCAAGGGAGGGAAGGAGGATTTGAAATCCCCTATATAAAGCCACCATGAGATGAAGAATGGGTGATCACATTGTTATGCTAGCCAGAATTTCCCAAGAAATACCAGCAGTGTGTGACCCGGAGCTAGAGATAGAGGGGACTCGATTGTTGGCCATCCAATAATATTAGTCCATCACAGCAGAGAGAGCAGGAGATTGCACCAAGGCGAGCTTGAAAAAATACATCCTTGCATCAAGACCTAGAACCACTATCTAGGGGCCCTTTGGCAAGTGGGTTAATTTCTTCTTTGTATCAAATGTTTAATAAGAAGGGGCCTAGAGCCACTATTTGCACTATTATCATTTGACTCTCTTCAATAGCTTTCGTATATTTGTGTTTTAGTTTTAGTTTAATTTGAGCATACATTTGCATGATTTTTCCTCTAGATTATATGCTTTTGAACTCCACCACTTTTTGCCTGTTACCTAGAGTTTAAAGGGCCAAACCACACCCTTTAAACTAGTGCTATTTCATACATTCGTGCCCCAAATCCACCACAACAATCACAAACATGTTTCTCAAGAGAAAGGATGCCCAAATTAGAGAGTTTCAAACCAATCTAGGTAGGGCTAAGAATGTAATAAACTTCCTTGAGGTGGAAAACTAGCAGTTAGAGACAGAGAAATCCATCTGTGAGATCAGAGCTATCAGAGCTCGGAAAGAGGCTGCAAAGGCCAAGGCTAAGCTAGATGAAGCCTTGGGCACTCTAGATTACATTAAGGATGAGGAAGAACAACTTCCTAGGAGGAGGCCAAGGAAAATTGGGTTGAGGAAGGCCTTAGCCCGAGAAAGAGAGTAAGAGACACCATTGGCAGAGAAGCTCATTCCAAGTGAGCTGCTTGCCATGGAGATCAACTATGATATGGAATATTTGCTATAGAGAGCTAGTATAAACCTATAAGATCAACTTGAGAAGGCAGAAATGAACATTAACATACAGAAGAATATGGCAAAGCATCATGCCATGAGGAACAAAATTGCAAGGGCCAAGCTCAAAAGATCCCTTGCAAAGATTCAAGTCCTAAAACTGGAAAAGGAGAAATAAAATATGGATATCCTTGCTGATGTATCCCTTCAAGCTTCCCAAACAAGATCAGCAAGTTAAAACCCAATTTTGGCACATTTTTGCAAATTTTGAATTTTTGACTGTTTTGCTTGCAGAAAGAAAGGCCAAAAGCGCAGCGCCACTGGTGCTACGCTCTTTTTTGGGGCACCCAATTGAGGAAAGGTTTAAATATTCATGCTCATTTGGCCAAGGAAATCACCTTGAGAAATTTTCAAGTCATTTGGAGCAGAACTGGTCCCTCAAAATGGCCAAAAACAAGCAAACAATCACCTTTTTGCCCCATTTTCAGCACTGGCGCTGCGCCCTGAGCAGTATTGGGAGAATTTGTTTTTGAGCAAGAAAATGGGCACCAATCTGGAAACCAAAGGAATATTTGGAAACTATACAAGACAGGATCTCCAATGAGCTATCATGGAGGTCATTTGGACACTGAGAAGGCCTCCAAATCTGAGCTGCAAAACAAACAATTTTTCCAGGTTTGGCGCTGCACCCTTGGCCTGGCACTACGCCCTTGAACTTTGGCGTTTCTCCCTTGCTATAAATTCAAAAAACATAGAAGGAGTTAATGAAAAAGATATTTTGAAGGCTTGATAGGCAAATATCTCCAAAATTAGTTGAGGAGTTATTGTTAGGAGTTATTTTTGCATTTATGAGTTTGGGATATTTGTGTCTTGGGCCTTACATGGTCTCATAGGAAAAAAATGACTTAAATGTGTAATTAATGACATTTTGGAACCCTAAATAGAGTTTTTCTCTTCATTTGCAAGTTAAATACTACATGGAGGCTTCATGTTTATTGTTGGTTGATTGTTGAGCTCAATATCATAGACTTGGAGTTGTGAAAAAATTGGCTTTGGAGTTGTGTGAATGTTTTGATTTGAATGGAAATGGAGCAAGCACATTTGCAATATTCTTGAACATGTTTAATGGTGATGTTTTTCTAATCTAGTACTTTTCTTCTTATGTTTCCCATATTGTGCATCTTTCTCTTGCAATAGAATAGAAAATTTAGCTTAAGATATGCTGTTAGAGGCACCTTAAGTATGTATGCTTCTATTGCTCTAATTTTTTTCTCTGCTAGGTCAGATTAGAGAATTCTTAATTGCTCTCTAGTTCCACTTAGCTTGTTATCTCAAGTATGGTTCCATGGAGTCAAGCCAAAGAGGTTTATGGTATACCCTGTCCTTTGGTGTAGCTTAAAACATTGTTTTTTGAGGTTTTTCTTTGAAGTGTTGCTTATTAGGGTTTAGGATAAAGAATTTTACGGTTTGCCCTGTCTTTTGGTCTATCTTGAAAAGTCATTTAAAGGATCTTTGAAGTCTGATTAAATAATTTAGGAGTTTCCTGCTCTTTGATTATCACTTGCTTGTTATCTTACATGTTTTCTGTAATATTCCCATTTTATGTAGGTTTTAACCCTGAACAGAAATTATCTATACACGAATCTTATAACAGAAAATAAACAATAGCGAGAGCATAAAACATAAAACAGATAAACACAGAGATTTTCCCCTGGATCCCAAATCAGGACGACCAGCTTGATTTTTCATTATATTCCTTTTAGTGTTACAACACATATATATACATGCCGGAGCATACATAAACCCCAATCCATTAACCATGGATTAGAACATAACCATAGTTCCCTTGACCGGATCTACAAAAATACCGGGGGCCGAAAACCATCGAACCCCAAAACCATGTGCAAAATCATGCACAAAACCTGGGTGGGTCCGCCTATGAGTGGATCTGCACAACAAAAAAAATTTCGTCGGGGCGCTGCCCCAGACCCCAACAGTGGGGGCTGCCTCCCCCCTGCTACGCCCGGCACAACGTACAACACGTGGGGCTAGTCGTGGAAAGAATATAACACATACCCAACATTCTCCCACTTGTTGTTTTCTTTCCACAAGGGGCCACATGAGAGCTTAGTCATTGGGCCAATTCTTCAGCACCCATTGTTTCTCTACACCAAGAGAAATTCTGAGTGCTCATAGACTTCGTCAATGCATCTGCAACATTCTTCAAAGTGTCCACCTTTACCAGCAACACCCTTTTAGCCTCAACCATATCTCTAAAAAAGTGATATTGAAGATCAATGTGCTTTGTCTTTGAATGGTAGGCAGGGTTCTTAGCCAAGAAAATTGCACTTTGGATATCACAGTCTATCCTTATAACTTGTTGTACCAACCCCATGCTTGAACACAATCTTTGCAACCAAACCGCTTCCTTGCTTGCATGAGTGGCTGCTATGTATTCTGCCTCTGCAGTTGAAAGTGCCACTACAGACTGTCTTTTACTCATCCAACTGACTGTGCCTCCAAATAGGCTAAACACATACCCACTTGTAGATATTCTTTGGTCCAGATCTCCAGCCCAGTCTGCATCAACAAAACCACGAATGTCCAACATTCTTTCCAATCTCGGTCTTCCTTGGTAGCACAAGCCATAATCACTAGTGCCACGTAAATATCCGAAAACCCGCTTCACTGCTGTCCAATGCTCCTTCCATGGGTTTGACATAAACTTGCTCAATACTCCCACTGCATGTGCAATGTCTGGTCTAGTACATACCATTGCATACATCAGGCTACCCACTGCACTTGCATATGGAACACGGGACATATCCTCCTCTTCTTCTTATGTCTTGGGATTAACATTATATATACTGATTACCTACGGGAATAAAGGATATTGATTAGGTTTACTATCACGGATATTGTTTCTCTGCAATATAGTCTCGACATACTTCCTCACAGTTTTTTAACAGGAGGCTTCCTCTTGCCCAGATCTCTCTTAATTTCCATGCCCAAAATATAATTTGCGGCACGGATCCTTCATGTCGAATTTGGGGAGCAGAGTTGGGTCTTCAAATCTTGGATAATTTCTTTGTCATTTCCAATCAACAACATATCATCCACATACAAGACCAAATAAATAACACGATCACCAATTAATTTAAAATAAACACAGTGATCCTCATTGCTTCTAGTGAATCCAAGTCCCCGTATATAGGTATCAAATTTATGATACCACATCCTTGGTGATTGTTTTAACCCATACAGAGACTTCTTCAACTTGCATACCAGTTATCTCTTACCCTTCACCATAAAGCCTTCAGGTTGCTTCATGTAGATCTCCTCTTCCAAATTCCCGTGAAGAAATGTTGTCTTCACATTCATCTATTCTATCTCAAAATCAAACGCAGTAGCAACAGATAAAAGTAATCTAATAGAAGTAACTTTGGCAACGGGAGAACAAATATCACCAAAATCAATTCCCGGCACCTGGGAATAACCTTTTGCTACCAACCGAGCTTTTTATTTCTCCACCTTGCCTTCTACATTCATCTTCTTCTTAAACACCCATTTGCTCTCGATGGGCTTCCTTCCAGTCGGCAACTCCACTAGATCCCATGCCTCATTTTTGTGCAAGGATGCCATTTCATCAACCATGGCCTCCTTCGAGAGTTTTCCATCCTCTGAATCTACTACCTCCCTGACAGTTCTGGGATCATCATCAGTTATAGTTAAGGCAAAACCTGAAAAAAAAGCAGATGGACTATACCTTTATGGTTGCCTTCTTTCCCGAGCCAATCTTCTCACAGCTAGAGTTTGTGGCTCTTCCTCTTCTAAGTCTTCTTTCTTCTGAGTCTTCCTCTGTTGTAGAGTATGATTCATCCCCCTTTAGCTCAAACTCTATCTTTTCAATTTCCTTTGGTAGGACTTCATGTTTAACAACATCTTTCACCTCTCTAAACACCACATCTCAGTTGTACACAATCTTCCTTGTTTCCGGGTTCCAAAGCTTGTAACCCTTTAAACCATCTTTATACCCAATAAAGATGCACCATTCAGATTTATTATCCAACTTGGTCCTTTTCTCCTTTGGAACATGTACATATGCATCACATCCAAATACCCTTAGATGTGAAAAAGAGGGTTTCTTACCAGTCCATACCTCATGTGGAGTCTTATCCTCCAACGCCAATGAAGGTGATATGTTAACTAAGTAACATGCAGTCTCCACTGCCTCTGCCCAGAATTCTTGTCCTAACCCGATACCACTAAGCATGATTTTTGCCTTTTCCATCAGCGTTTTGTTAATTCTTTCTGCAACTCTGTTTTGCTGAGGTGTGTACGCAGTAGTCTTCTGCCGTGCTATACCACGCTTCTTACAGAACTCTTCAAATTCCTTCTTGCAGAACTCCCCACCATTAACTCATCCTCTAATGCTTTATCTTCTTCTACGTCTGGTTTTCCACCCCCGGAGGCCTTAAATTCTTTAAATTTGTCAAAGACTTCAAATTTCTTCCTCAAGAAATATATCCATGTATTCCTTGAGAAGTCATCTATGAATGAAACATAGTACACAGGACTTTCCCATTGATGGGCCCGGCCACGAGGCCCAAACACATCCTTGTGCACAAGTTCTAATATCTTGTTTTCCCTCTTAGCACCAGAAGGAAAACTCACCCGATTCTTCTTCCCATATACACAATGTTCACAGAAATCGAAATCCAAAGAGCTATTAGACATAACTTCTACCATACCATTTCCATGCAGTATCTGAAGGCCCTTCTCTGCAATATGTCCAAGCCTTTGATGCCATAGCATGGTCTTTTCTCCAGAGACCGCTAGGCTTTTCGCTCCACTTTCGGGAACCATAGAACTGTTGCACCCAGCAATAACAATGCTACCCCAAAGCTTGTAAAGAGTTCCAATCAAAACTCCTCGCATTAGTACCGGTGCTCCCTAAACCATCTTATAGGTATCTTTCTCGAACACTGTTTTTACACCTGCATCATCCATCTTGTTTACATAAATCAGATTTATGGCCAATGCAGAAATGTGCAGAACACCAGTAAGTGTTCTAATCCTTCCACCTTGTAGCTTCAGCTTGAATTTTCCACATCCGATGATTCTGGCCTTCCTATCATCACCTAAGAAGACATCACTGCCATCATATTTCTCATACTCGCAAAACCATTCCCTATGAGGAGTGAAGTGAAAGGATGCACCCGAGTCAATCAACCATGACTCATGATTGACACGTGTATTTGAAGAAGAAGCCAAATACACATCCCCACCTTCATCCGAGGTGGTCTTTGCCTCTAACGAAGGACCTTCATCGGATCCATTTCCTTTCTCGGGAGCTTTAGATCTGCATTCCTTTTTGTAGTGCCCTTCCTTTCGCATTTTCCGGCCACACCTTTACAAAATTTCTGGGAGATTTAGATCTCCCTCTAGATTTGGATCTCCCACTCGAAACCTTATTCTTGTTTCTGTTTTGGGACCTTCCTCGTCGAGATAAGGCATCTCCATTCTGGACCTCCATATTTCTCCATCTCATTTCCTCCGACAACAAGGCTGAGACAATGTCATAAAAATTCAAGGTAGTTGTATTGCTACCTATTGCAGAGAATGATGTCACAGTGCAGTGACAGTCCAAACTGATGCACTTATCTTCATCTGATATTTTAATATCAACGGGAGACGACAGTGACTTACCACAATATTGAAGGCGTTCGGATGCTGCGTGCGAGTCTCCATCCTTCATCCTCGGGTTATACGGCTTTTCCCACGGGAACAACTTATTCACCGAGAGACTTAGATTGGTACAAAGTCCCAAGTTTTTCCAACAAATTCTTCGCCGTAGCTTCCCCAGTTCACATTCAACAATGCGAATCGAGCACACACTGGCCGTATTGTGCTCTTAGCCTTCCGATCAGTTTCTTCCAGTCTCATACGACATTCTTTGTTGGTTTAGTACCTGGATCTACCGCGATCCACTGATCTTTATCCACTACCAGATCCTCCATCTTGAGTTTCCACAACTAAAAACTCTGACCATTAAATTTCTCGATCTCTATCTTTCCGCCGCTCGCCATCTTCTTTCACCGCAAGAATCGATCCCGCAGATCTCCCACTGAACAAGGTCTACCACAGGCCCGAGCAAAAAACCCTCAACAACAAAGGCGTCCCCTTGAAGCCAAAACAACTCTGATACCAAATGTAGGTTTTAACCCTGAACAGAAATATCTACACACGATTCTTATAACAGAAAATAAACAATAGCAAGAGCATAAAACATAAAACAGATAAACACAGAGATTTTCCCCTGGATCCCAAATCGGGACGACCCGCTTGATTTTTCATTATATTCCTTTTAGTGTTACAACACATATATATACATGCCGAAGCATACATAAACCCCAATCCATTAACCCTGGATTAGAACATAACCGTAGTTCCCTTGACCGGATCTACAAAAATACCAGGGGCCGAAAACCATCAAACCCCAAAACCATGTGCAAAACCATGCACAAAACCATGGGCGGATCCGCCTATGAGTGGGTCCGCACAAAAAACAAATTTTGGCAGGGCGCTGCCCCGGACCCCAACGGTGGGGACTGCTTCACCCCTCGTGACCCCCTAGCTACGCTTGACGCAACATACAACGCGTGGGGCTAATCGTGGAAAGAATATAACACATACCCAACATTTTAGCACACAACTAAATGGAATATTAAAATTTTGTTTTTGTCACCTAGCAACTTAATAAATGGGTAAGGAAGCCCATGATTATTAAAAACATGAATAAAATCCCTCAAATATGAAAGGGGATAGTCATAAGAGCTAGATTTCACACCCTTCTATGTGAAAGGAGACATTTGCATGGAGACAAGGTCAAGTTTGACCAATTCAACAACATTGGGAGATGAGGTAGAGAACACTTTGATAGACAACACAATATGAATGGGAAGAGGGTTATTTGGTGGAGGAAAGCCTAATGAGTGGGACCCATGGAGAGAGGGGTTTCACTTGTTTAAAAGGAGGGAAAGACAGCCATTATCATTCATGATTTGGATTATTGATTTCATTGTCTATTTAGGCTTTGTGCATTCTCCTGATGTTTAGCAAAGCTGCAGTGTTGCTTAGCACAAGGATTTTCTGTTTAGGAATCCTTCTCCTTTCTCGAGAGGCTTCTTGAAGGAGTTGTAGTGATTTGTCTCACATCTAGGCTTAAGGCCAAGAATCCCCCTTCAGCTACAACATTATTCTCGAAGAAGAATAATGTTGTGTTGTAGGGTGTTACAGTGAGTGTTCACAACACCACTTCCATCACTTGTTTTTCGGAGGAGGAGTCTCTCTTTCCTTTGGGAGATCAGTTTCAGAGCCCTTGGAGCTTATTGTAGAACTTGGCATTGGGCCAACTCACTCCCTTGCCCCTACAACACAGTTTCCTTCTGTTATCACAAAATATGACCCTGATAGGCTGCTAATCAAGTAGACTCTGAGTAACTCTTTCAAACCAATATTTTGGCTGAGGCCTAGCCTCATCAACCTGAGAGGCCTCTCTCAATAGGTTTAATATTTTTAATTAATGATTAGATGGCTAAATATAGAAATAAAAATGGACAAAACTGTATAACTAATTGAATTACAGGTTAGCAAACATCTATTGGGCCATGGAGTCAAAGTAGTCTTCAACAAAACATCATAATCAGCTAAACATGGAAGTTAAGGCACTTGGAGTTTAGGTTCATAAGTGAAATAATAACACAATGAATAAACATAGTCTACAAGGATGTGAAGGAAGTTAGAGAATTATCCAATGAATTCTAAGTAACACATTCTCATATCACTACAAATAGATAAATGAAAAGGGCCATAGAAATATCAAACACATAAACCCCTTGTGAATCTTGAGTAGTAAAACCAATCTCTGTATTAAGTTGAAAACACACAGTTTGTTACAATAACAAAACTTCTTTTGCTAATAAAAATGCCAACCTTGATGAATTATACCTAATGTTTCATATAGAGCATTTAAAATCTTGGATTACATGATCCATCATTAGGATAATTCGAATTTCCTTTCTTGACACCTATTCTACCCATAAAACAAACTATTAATTAAAAACTGACAGCTAAACTGTCTTTTAAGAGTCCTAATACAAATAGGAGTGAAACTCCTAATTATGCTTGAAATAAACTTATCTAAACTTTAATGCTTCCTTTTCCAACTACAATCTCATGAGGTCGAATTTGGATGATGCCTCCACCTCTAATGTAATCCAGTTGATGATGCCCAAAACTATCCTAGAAATTAGGAGACAGGTTTCCTGTTTTTCAGCCAATTACTTTCATGGTCATATTCAAGCACTCTAATGATTGATGAATCAGATTCTTATGTGTCTTTTTTTCCAAATATTACCATGAAATCTTTAATCTTCCACCTGTGCAAAGAAATGTCTCTGAAATAGTGTAAAAGGATATGAAACTGGCTGCGCTACGAAAGTAGCCTGTTTTCATAGCGCAGTTTGTAGGTCACTGTAAAAATTTGTCCTTTAACCATATTTTCCTTGTTTTTCACTTTGATTCTTCACATGTGATATTCATGTATCCACTAGCAACATCAAACCTTGAAAACCAACAATCCCTGCCTCCAAAATCCATGTGTAAAGTGCTTAAAACTCATCTTCAGCAGTTTCGTAGCGCGCTACGAAACTGCTGTGCAGGCTTCTTTTCACCCAGTTTTCAAAAAAATTAAAGTTTGAAGGTATTCAAAAATCTTCAAGGATTGACATTAAAATAAAAAATAAAAACAAATTAACCTTTAAAAGATGCTTTTCCTCAAAAATGATCTTCTTCTTAATGAAAAATTGATTTAAGATCTATCATTTTTCTACATTGTTTTTACGTGAAAAATAGGTATTGAGACAGAGCTTTTATCTCCTTATCCAAAATGTATTTTGAGAAAATGAAGGAGGATTTTGGATACCATGCTAGCTTGAAAAAAATCTCTCTTGGGTTTTTGAAAAATGTCTCCTACTGTGCAAAAACTATCTTTGAACAACATGTGTAAAACTGGAAAATTCTGATTTCGGAAAATATGGATTCAAAGAAAGTATTGTATCTCCCAACAGGTAACATTTGTGAGGAAAGTGAGAGAGTTTATTGTATATATATATCTTAGTAAGAGAAACCTCTTTCACAATTCCAAAATAATTTTTCTTGTGGCCATAAACTGATCATGAAGTTGACAACTAAAACCAGAAAATAGAGTTTTTCTCTCAATGACTTTCAGTAGTTTCTTAGTGCAAGTTAAGTCATCAATTTCTCCCACCTCGTCATTAATTTGAATAAAATGAGAGAGGTTTTTGTATTTAGTTATGTTAGGAAGAAAAACCTCTTTCAGGTTTCAAAATTAGTTTTCAGTTGTTTAGTAACCCATTTGTAAGTTGACTACTAAAACCAGAAAAACAGAGTTTTTGCTTCATAGTGCGCTACGAAAGTAGGCTACTTTCGTAGCGCAAATCACATTTTTTGAACTATATGTGCTATGAAAGTGTGGATTCCTATATGATTGCAAAAATTTGACCCTAAAATTAATGAAATGACTTCTAAATGGATGATGGGACTTTTTAAGCATGAAATGAGACTTAAAAGACCTTATTTGGAAATGAAAAATGACATCTTAAGACCTTTAACCTATCACTTGCCCAATTCATAAATGAAATGAATCTAGACCTACTTGAAACCATGACCAAAAGAAGAGTTGACACAATGATGTTTTGAAAATTTAGGGTTTGAAAACAGTGGCTCCACTAGGGATAGTGTGCCCCTATGGTACAATAAGAACTGGTAGCTCCAGTGCTGCTATCCATCCTTTAGAGTAAAATTATGAAATTTTTCCAAGCTTCTCCTCAAGCTTTAATGATTTTTTCAAGAAGGAATCAAACTGCACCTAATAAAATATGCTTTTCTCAACCTACCTTGAGCTTATTTGCACATTCCTACCTACTCTATCAGCTGCAATTTCCACTTTAGCTCAAGCAACATGATATTTCCAATCAAGCCAATCAATTGTATTTTCTGATATTTGAAGCTCTTGACTGCACTTGAACCCAAAGTAAAAATGATATTGAGATGACCAGTGCCACTGAAAATGTATCTGATCTTCATAATTAAAATGAAACTGAAACACTGGAGAGTAAAACTCTTCGATGTATTCAGCTATAGGGTCAAAGAAGACATGATCAGTTTGATGATCCTCATAACTTTCTGTAACTTCAAACAACTGATCCTTAGCCACACAAAATTTCTTTTTAATGCTTTCCAACTGCTTTTCAAACTGATTTTAAAAAACAATGTATTCTTCCTCAAAATCAAAGGAGAAAGGTGGCAGCACCCTCTCTTTGTTTTCTAGCATAAAAATCAATTGAAAAGACTGATCTTGATTATGAATACTATGAGATTTAATTTTATCTTTTGAAACTGGAATGTCCTTTTCAATGTTCTCTGCAACTTCATCCACACACTGAATCTTATCAACTGATTTTCACTCAAATGATTTTAGATTAGAGGACAAGGATAAAGAGAAATTTTCACCCACTTCTCGATCAATGTAATCATCATTTGATCTAGGTTGATGCAAGAAATGACATGAAGAATCAACTTCTTCCTATACCTGAGGATTGTAGCAAGCATTTTCCAATATTTCCTCTTGCTGTTTGGAATGGATCTCATACTCCTGATGATCAAAGGATTGAAAAATATGCCGCAAATTTTCTTCAAACTCAGAGGATGTAACATTATTTTCATAAATAAGCTCCTGTTGGGTTTCATTTTCATCCAAAAGAGATGCTATCCTTTCTTCTTGGTGTTCTTCTTGGTGATGAAAGGTATTGTCATGAAGGGCCTCTAAAATTTCTTCATCCATGAACTCATCATCTTCATAACAATTCTCAAAATATTCAATAAAACTCACAGAATGTTTACAACAGTCTTTGACCAGCAATAAGGAGGGATGACACTCTTTACACATCTCATAAAATTCCTCATGGAAATCAGCAAGAGAATATAATGAATCATTTGGCAAGCTTTCATACCAAGACCATGATTTTCCTTCTAAAGTGGCCATAAACCTCTTCATGAGACAATCTTCAGTGAACTGAACCTTAAGACTA
The DNA here is from genome assembly GCA_034641835.2 of Pinus albicaulis. Taxonomy (NCBI): domain Eukaryota; kingdom Viridiplantae; phylum Streptophyta; class Pinopsida; order Pinales; family Pinaceae; genus Pinus; species Pinus albicaulis. The sequence goes on along the minus strand of CM076581.1, from coordinate 354,192,182 downwards.
TGTACATGGATATGGAACCTAACCGAATGAAGAGCAGCATTGTCTTTCTTTTCATCTTTAAATATTGGAAGATCATCTAACCATTCAACCTTTGGCATAGGGTTTGGAAAACTAGGGATATGAGACCGATTCATAGGGGCATACCTGGCATTTATTCTTGCAAAGGAACTCATCTTGAAACTTCATCAGGCTACTAATATTCAAGCAGTGGAGTCACCTTTAATCTATGAAAAAATTGAATTCTTCAACAATGGATTCACCAAGGTAGTTGCAGCCTCGAACAAATTCTAAGCTCCTGCTACCTTCAAGATTTCAGCTTCATAATTTTTGGGAGATGTATATCTTTGACTCCTGGCAGATGCACCAAAATGTTATCACAAAATCTGACCCTGATAGGCTACTGATCAAGTAGACTCTGAGTAACTCTTTCAAACCAATCTTTCAGCTGAGGCTTAGCCTACTCAACCTGAGAGGGCTCTCTCAATAGGTTTAATATTTTTAATTCATGATTAGATGGATAAATCTAGAAATAAAAATGGACAAAACTATATAACTGGTTGAATTACAGATTAGAAAACATCTATTGGGCCATGGAGTCAAAGTAGTTTTCAAAAAAACATCATAATCAGCTAAACATGGAAGTCACGACACTTGGAGTTTAGGTTCATAAGTGAAATAGTAACACAATAAATAAACACAGTCTACAAGCATGTGAAGGAAGTTATAGCATTATCCAATGAATTACAAGTAACACATGCTCATACCACTACAAATATATAATTGAAAAAGGCCATAGAAATATCAAACACATAAACCCTTTGTGAATCTTGAGTAGTAAAACCAATCTCTGTATTAAGTTGAAAACACACAGTTTGCTACAATAACTCAGCTTCTTTTGATAATAAAAATGTCAACCTTGATGAATTCGACCTAATTATTCATATAGAGCATTTGTAATATTGGATTCCATGATCCATCATTAGGAGAATTCGGATTTCCTTTCTTGACACCTATTCTACCCATAAAACAAACTATTAATTACAAACTAACAACTAAACTGTCTTTTAAGAGTCCCAATACAAATAGGAGTGAAACTCCTAATTATGCTTGAAACAACCTTATCTAAAATTTAATGCTTCTTTTGCTAGTTTCAATATCATGAAGTCGAATTTGGATGATTCCTCCACCTCTTATGTAATCTAGTTGATGATGCCCAAAACTGTCCTAGAAATTAGGAGACAGGTTTCCTGTTTTTCAGCCAATTACTTTCATTGTCATCTTTAAGCACTTTAATGATTGATGAATCACATTCCCATGTGTATTTTTTGCTAAATATTACCATGAACTCTTTAATCTTCAACCTATGCAAAGAAATGTCTCTGAAATAGTATAAAAGGATATGAAAATGGTTGCGCTACGAAAGTAGCATGTTTTTGTAGCGCAGTTTGTAGGTCATTGTAAAACTTTGTCCTTTAACCATATTTTCTTCTGTTTTTCACTTTGAGTCTTCACTTGTTATCTTTATGTATCCACAAAAAACATCAAACCTTGAAAATAAACAATCCTTGCCTCCAAAACCCATGTGTAAAGTGCTTAAAACTCATCTTCAGCAGTTTTGTAGCGCGCTACGAAACTTCTGTGCAGGCTTCTTTTCACCCAGTTTTAAAAAAAATTAATGTTTGAAGGTATTAAAAACTCTTCAAGGATTGAAATTAACATCAAAAATAAAAATAAATTAACCTTTAAAAGATGCTTTTCCTAAAAAATGATCTTCTTCTTAATGATAACCTGATTTAAGATCTATCATTTTTCTACACCGTTTTTATCTGAAAAATAGGTGTTGAGACAGAGTTTTTATCTCCTCATCCAAAATGTATTTTGAGAAAATAAAGGAAATGTTTGGACACCATGTTATCTTGAAAAAAAAACTCTCTTGGTTTTTTGAAATACCTCTCCTACTGTCGAGAAACTATCTTTGAACAACATGTGTAAAACTGGAAAATTCTGATTTCTGAAAATATGGATTCAAAGAAAACCTTGTATCTCCCAACTGGTAACACTTGTGAGGAAAGTGAGAGAGGTTATTGTAGCTGGAGATTTTATGAACAGAAACCTCTTTCATCATTCCAAAAAAAAATTTCTTGTTGCCAGAAATGGATCATGACGTTGACAACTAAAACCAAAAAACAAAGTTTTTCTCTCAATGACTTTCAACAATTTCATAGCGCAAGTTAAGTCATCAATTTGTCCCACCTCGTAATGAATTTGAAGAAACTGAGAGAGGTTTTTGTATTTCAATATGTTAGGAAGAAAAAAATATTTCAATTTTTAAAAATGAGTTTTCAGTTGCTCAGGCACCCCTTTGAAAGTTGACTATTAAAACCAGAAAAACAGAGTTTTTGCTTCATAGTGCACTATGAAAGTAGGCTACTTTCGTAGCACAAATCACCTTTTTTGAACGAGCTGCACTACGAAAGTGTGGATTCCTTTGTTATTGCAATAATTTGACCCAAAAATTAATGGAATGAATTCTAAATGGATGATGGGACATTTTAATCATGAAATGAGACTTAAAAGACCTTATTTGGAAAAGAAAAATGACATCTTAAGACCTTTAACCTATCACTTACCCAATTCATAAATGAAATGACTCAAGACCTACTTGAAACCATGACCAAAAGAAAATTTTACACAATGATGTTTTGAAAATTTAGGGTGTGATAACACCTTCAATGACTGTGTTATTTCTAGTGAGCATTTGCAGTGGGGCTTTTGCAGATTGTTTGGAGGGTGAGATCTTCAGTGATAGGATTAGCCTTTCACTTGAGAGATCCATTGGAGGAGGTATTTTCATCAGATGTATCATATTCATCATTCTCCACTCATTTCCAGTTCTTGAGTTACAGCTGCTACCCTGAAACTCAGACATTTTTACAGTCTTGCATATTTCAGCCAATCCTTCCAGGATTGTCTTGAGGTAGTGATTGGGAGCATAGATCTTCACTCCCAATGTTGTATGAGCCATCCATATGTAGATGTATGTTATTTTTCATTCCCCTGTAGCAGTGTACCTTCTATGACTGTGCAGTCCATATTCATGAGCATTCTGCAATAGAGCAGCATTCCGTCTTTTCACATGTATTCATGAGAGGCTTGTTTGCCTTGATAATTTGAGTTGTATTGTACATGTTTGCTGCTGATTTACATAATAAAATGGCTCTATGGTTTCCATACATTTTGGTATGATGTTATTCACTGCTATTTCCAGTTTATGTTTATGTATTGTTGGATCTCCACATTTGGAATATCTTAATATATTCCAAATAGTGTAGAAATTCCCGATTTTGGGATATTACACTTTCTTTATTTGAAGATAAATAACTATATAATTTAGGGTTTCCCTGCTCTCTAGGGTTTATTAGATTTTTTTTTTAGATTTTACTTGGTGAAGTTTTACCAAAGAAGTTTATGGTGTGCCATGTCCTTCGGTTATTTCCTTATGCATAGTAAATGTGAAAGCCCTTCTTGTTATAGTATTTTTTAAAGGATTATTAATTTCCCTTTAAACCTACTATTTCCAGAAATTTAATGTTCATTTCACTCACATAAACTACTAAGATCCTTTTTTTTTTGTTAACTTGCCCTATGAAACACCCTTGATTTATTTTTGTCCTTTTCAAGTCTTCCACTAACCCCATAGCCCAATGGTTTGAACCTCTCTCACTCTATCTGCTCTTCTTGACAACCTACCCAACCAAAAAAAACAAAAAAAAAAACCCTATTGTTATAACTAGCCTAAAATAAACATCCTAAGAACAAACAAGTCATATCTTTTATACAAATATAAAGAGAGGCCTCTCTGAGTCTAGGAAGGCTAGGTCTTAGGACTCCAAAGATTGGTTTGATGTTACCTTTGTCTATTTCACCATTGCCAATCTGCCAAATTACAGGGAACTAACACCCTCAATAGTTTTCTGAAATGGAGTTGGATTTATAGATCCTTCCAACTCATGCAAAGGTTTTGTTTGTGTATGCTTGGTTAGCTCACCCAAGGAAGTTTCAGAATGTTTTTCATTAAATATCTTTACTAAATTCCTAGTGAACCTTGCATAAGTAGACATATTTACATCTTTTAATGAAGAAGATTCATAAAACCACCAGGCATAAGCCTTACCTTTAAGGTGCAGCACTGCTACTCTAATGGCTTCATCTTCTGAAACTTGGTGTTGTTGCAAATCGGGGTCTATCTCCTCCACCCAAGCCCTAGCTAAAAATTTAGGTGACCCATCAAAAGCAGATATAAATAATCTACCCACATCAGGTTGCTTGTACCTTATGCTTCTATCATGGTTGCTAGGTCTTCTACCTTCCTTGAACTTGCAAAACCCTTGGAAGTTAAGATGATCTCTAAATCTCTGAGTTTTAGATTCATACTCCTGAAGATAGTCACCAAGAGTCTCCTCTTTTGGTACATCTCCTTCCTCCATCTCTCTTGCTAAGACCCTAGGCATAGTACCACGTTACAGATCTGATGGTGTAGTTGAATTCTCACACCCATAATGTGAAAATATGGAGTTTTCTTCATGTACAAGCCCTCTAGGAGAATATCTACATCTCTCCATTCTCACCTCTTTGATGTCTGTGCTAATGCACTGCGTAGTTTGAAGAAGAAGTTTTGAGAACTCCTTTCCTCCTGAAAATGACGTTTTGCCTTCATCTCTTCTACAGATCTTCTCCTTCCTATGAGAAGCCTCCTTAGATGACATAATGGCTGAAGTACATAGGCTAAGCCAATATTATTCTCTGATACCACTGTAATATTCCAAAATGGAAAATATAGGAATATAGAACATATGCAACATTCCAAATAAATAAAAACAGGAACATAGCACTAAAATCTGGAAAATTCCGGAAATATGCTGCAACTAGAAATTACATTAAGTCATCATAATATATGGGTAGAAAACAATGGAGCCATATCATTATATATATCAACAAATGAAATTACAAAGTGCTCCAAAAGGAGTGGACTCAATCCACAAGATGGCTGAAATACACTAAAGAAACCAAGCACTGGAAATGTTGTGCTGCTACTGCTACTACTGCTAGTAACTATTGATAATAAGGAGAAGAAACATGTGTGGAAGGCTATTAGAGTGCTCAGAATGATGCACGCTTTTAACCATGGATGCTACTAAAAAAACCCAGAAAAACCAAGAAATGGTTTGACTAGATTTTGATTTAGATTTTCGGCATTTTTTCAGTTTCCCACTGCATTTCTACTACCTATCTTACACACTCCCTGGGAATGACTACTAATGTGGGGCTGAAGGATTGATTTATCAGCTGCAACAACACCCAATCAACTCAATAGGTGAAGGGCTAGTCGTTTCACTTGAAAATAAGCTCCAACTAGGGCAATAAACCCACTGCTGCAGTTGCTCTCCAAAATAACGTAGACCTTGAGGGAAACTACATTGTAGCTGATGTCTTCTACTTGGCCTAGTGCCAAATATGTAATGAAGCTTTTAAGTCTTCCTCACAAGCCTCCAAAAGAAAGGATGATCCCTCCCAAGGAAAAATAGTTAAGAAAATGGAGATTTCTCTCCTCCACTGCTACACCCCTACAACACAACCCAACTCTAAATAAAATTATGTTGTACATGAGACTAAATATTGGAAAAATGCCTGAATGTGGAAGTATAGTGCAAACTCCTCCAAGAGCTTCACAATGGAAGAGGTGGGATTCCCGATCAGGAACACCCTGTGCTAAACAACACATGCAATCTTAGTTAAACCGCTGAAGAAAGCTATATGTCTAAATGGACCATATATCAAAATATCAAAGCATCAAGATGAATAATATGGCTTTCATCCACTTCCTTTTATAAGATATGAGCTTCCAAACCCTAAGCCCCATCCATTAATGACATTACTTCCATGCAATGTGTCTCCATCTAAAACTGTGTTGTCCTTCTATTAATGTCCACTCCTCCATGACAACGCTGTTGATTTGGTAAAAGTTGACCCAGTCTACATGTTTTAGCCCCTGTTCACACCTTAGGGTGCTTTATTGAGCTGGAAAGATAATCCACTTTCACATGAGAAGTGGTTTTATTCATAATAAAGAGATTTATCTGTCTCCCTACCCACTTATTCACCTATCTAAGTGACAAAACAAAACTTTAATATTCCAAATAGTTGTAGGCTAATTTAGGAATATTACATAAATACAGGAGTCTAACACTATGGGAATGTCAGATGTATTTAGAATAGAGGAATCCAAACATTATGATTTTTTCGATACATAAAATGGATATGCATCTTTTTATATATGACAAGTATATGGTTTTCCATTTGTGTTATTACTTTCTTGTGTTAAATGCGTGTGAGAAGTTCCAATATAGAATATTTTTTGCAATGCTATCTACATAATGATTCTAGGCTCTAGGTAATGACTAAATGTAATGGTTTCAAATTCACACACTAAAATATTCACTTGTAAATATCTTCTAAAAAGGAAATGGTTATTCACATGATACACGCCATTCAATTGCATGACAAGCAGCAAGGAATCTAAACAAACATGAAGATGAAGGATGTGATGATCAAGGGCATCAAATAACAAACCTATCACTGCATCATATTTGGCCTACTTATTGGTGGTAGATCTAAAGCATACGCCATTGGAGAGGACTAACGAAGGAAAGGGGGTAAAAATGGCCCAAGTTTCCAAGGCTAGATTCCGGGGGAAGTGGCTTGCACTGTTGGCATAGCTGATATACATTGTGGATGATGGATCCATCTGAAAGGCACCACAAGACAAAAAATGAGATGATAATGAAAGCTACCTAAATGCATGAAAGAAATAAAACACACATGTCAATGGGAGATTCTATGGGTAAAATTTTTTGAGGTAGAGTGCATTGCGAGGGTTAGTAAGGAGTTGGCCTTTAAAATCCTCTAGAATTTTTCCCCCTTGCCCAAATCCTTACTAATGATGTAAGGTCCTAGCCATAATGAGTCAAACTTCCCATGACCAAGGACATCATGAGCCTGGTCATACACTAGAACAAGATCACCTTTGGGAAAGGTACGAGGCTACACTTTTTGGTCATATTGAGCATTGGTGCGCTTCTTGGCCGCTTCAATGGTTTTCAATGCAATACGGTGGTCTTTAGAAGCATGCTAAAGCATGATAAGTATTCTTTCTAAAGGTTGGGTGTCAAGGAGAAGTTCGAAAGCTAGGTGAAGGGAGGGGATTTCACACTCGACGGTAAGACTACCTCCTCACCAAAAATAAGGTGGAAAGGAGTAAACCTTGTGGAGATTTTAAGAGAAGTTCAATAGGCCCACAAAGAAAGGAAGAGCATAAGGTGCTAGTTGGTTATGTGCTTTTTCACCATCTGTTGAAGCATATTTTTAAGGATTTTATTGACTTCTTCAACTTGACCATTACCCTGGGGATAATAAGAAAATGAATATTGGTGCTCAAATCCCAACAAAGAGGATAGCTCATGCCATATATCATCTTTGAAATGTTGGCCATGGTCATAGACCAATTTTTTTGGAACCCTAAATCGATCAATAACATGGTTAAAGAAAAAGAGAGTTTTGGTAGTCATCGTGTTATTGAAAGTTGGCATGGCCTCATCCCATATGGTGAAATAGTCAACCGCCCCTATGATATACTTATGGTTACCAGTATCTGGAGGTCGACACTCCATGAAGTCAATGAACCACTTACAGCAAGGACCGATTGATATGACAGGATGGAGGGGAGTGGGCAGATATCACGCCTTTAGGGTGAATAGTTGGAAATTGGAACAATGCTTAACTACTTCAATGAAATCACCAAAGAGAGAAGGCCAAAATTACCCAACGCGCATGAATTTTTGGGCAGTTGCCAAAACGGTGATGTGGCCACCACAAGCACTGCTATGGTAGGAATTAAGGACTTTCTCACCTTCTGCGTGTGTGAGATAACAGTGAAGGACAAAATCAAGACTGTGATGATCAATGTCATCACCAATGAGAATATAGGGGGGGCTTGGTGTCGTATACATTGTCAAGCTTCACGATAAATATGGGAAGCAAAATTTTGGGTTCATAGATAGGTGAGGATGTCACCATACCAAGGGTCATCCGAAGTAATGTAAGACAACTTCTCATTGTGTAAATCATCATTAACTCGCGGATCCCACACACCAGTAGGAAATTCATAAATGAGTTCAACAAGGGATAAACCTTTCTTACTCTTGGGTGTGACAAATTCAAGATAGAATTTTTGAAGGATAATGATCCAAAGGGTGCACTTCACGTTGATGATATTTCAACTCAATAGAAAATCTGTAGGGTTGGAATTGTTCACGACCTTGGTGAAATGCGTAAAGATATAATGACGAAGTTTTTGGACTGAGAACACAACAACCCACACCAAATTCTCTTCATGTGAGTAGGACATGGGAGGTCTGAAAAGGTTCTTACTAACATAATATATAACATATTCATTTCTGGTGTCATCTTCCTGAATGAGGACCCCAGCAACCGAATGCGTGGAAGCTGAGATGTACATGATGAAATTCCTCTCAAAGTTAGGAGGACTAATCAAGGGAATGGAAGTGAGAGAATGTTTTAGGGAATCAAAATATTGTTGAGCATAGTCATCCGAAACAAATGGAATGTTAGATCTAAGGAGTCTTAGGAACCAATGTGCAATGGTGGCATATTCAGGGACAAACTGACGAAGAAAGTTGGCTTTGCCTTGATGGCTTTGTAACTGGAACAAGGTACGATGAATGGGAAGCTCAAGAATGGATTGAACTTTGAGGGGATCAAGAATTATACCATCTTTGGACATGATGAAGCCCAAGAGATGGCCTTTGGGAATGCAGAAGACACACTTTAGTGGGTTGAGACAAATATTATACTTGTGACATCGAAGAAAGATAGTACGAAAATAATGAATGTGTTGCGCCTGATGCCTAGAACAAGCAGTGAGGTTGTCCAGGTAGGCAAGGATAATATGAGCCAAATCATGGAAACAGTATGAAATGGGCCATTGGAAGGTAGCTCCAACATTATTTAGGTCAGATGACATGACCCTAAAAGCAAACGCTCCTCACGTACTAATGAACACAGTTTTTAACTGATCAACACAACGAGTAATAATTTGGTTGTACCCGGAGAAACCATCCATAAAGTATAGAACCTCATGCCCAGAACACTCATTGATGATCTGGTCAATAAACGGTCTGGGGAAGGTGTATTTGGGGCAAGCTTTGTTCAGGTTGCAAAAGTTAGTGCAGACATGGATGGTTCCTTGTTTCTTGATAACATGAACATGGTTTGAAACCCATGTGGTGTATTCAATGGGATAAATAAAATCAACCTATTTGAGCTTATTGATTTTGGCTTTGATAGCCTCTCGTCTAGAAGGATTAATGGGTCTCAACTTTTGATGGACATGATTGGCATCGGGCCATGTATTGATATGGTGTTCAAAAATGACGGGATGAAGTCTGGGAATCTTTGAATGGGACAGGTGAAAACATCATGGAATTCCTTGAATAGCTTACTGTAAGCCTCAATTTCATATGGAGTGAAATATTCCCTCAAGGTAATTTTTTCTTTTACCCTGGTTTATTGGAAATGTTAATTTTAATGGTAGGAGAGATATATGCCACATTTCCTTCTTCAAAAGTATCTGGTGCGGGAATGGGATTTCTAAACCAATCAACCACATCGTGATAAATTCTTTAGAATCCACAACATACTATTCATGGGACTGCTATGGAAGGCAGTATGCATGGTGGTGCATATCATCCCAAGGAAAATCATGGGTGGTCATCGCTTCAATAATGTCTTCATCATAATGAAATATTGGAGGACTGGCACAAGGGAGATCACGTGACACGGCGGGGCTACATGACGCATCATCATGAGAGATATTCTTCACATATGCATCGCTACGGAGGTTAGACAAAGAGTGAGTAGTTGAAACATCTACCAATTTTGAGACCAAGGTGTTCTCCAAAGGAGGTTTGACCAAAATAGAAGGGAATACCATTGATGGGTCTTCCACCATGGATCTCATGGATGACAAAAAATATAGAATAGGGACTGAAGGGTGTGTCATCTCAAAATCGGGGGGAGGTATCACAATGGGTTCAGAAATATCATCTGGTTCTATTGAAGCAGAACTCACAAGTAGAGGGTATAGGATCCACTACAAGCAACCTCTATTTGGTGAACAGCCTCAAGGGTGTCACGAAAGTCATCGAGACGGGGAAAAATATGAAAATAATGGCCATAAATATTGCACAAAGAAAAAGGGTGGTTTATGCGCAAATATTTGAGCTTCTTGGCTAAATAAAGAACGGTAACATGGACCTTCGGGATATCAAATTCAAGAAATGTCTCATTGACCACAGTTTTGAGACGATGAATCTCAGGAAATTTATGGGTGGCATGCCGAACAAAATCACACAAAGCAAATGAAGGTGACTGATTTGGAGGCTTAGGAGGAGTAGGAGTTGTTTGGGGGGCCTTGTCCTTAGATTCCTTATTTTTGTCTTTTCTCCCTCGCTAGATGCTTTCGTAAAAAGAGTAGTGTCGTGCTCAGGTGGCTGAGGCACTGAAGCAAAGGGAGGGGTCATAGTGCCTGGTTGGAAAATGGTGAAAGCGGTATAAGGTTTGAGCTGACCACACGAAGTGTTTGTAGGGGGATCAATGTAGCAAACTAGGATCCCCAGGGTCAAATTGGGAAGGCTCAACATAGCCATAACAGGCACTGAAAAGACATCGGAGGGGGGATCTAGAAACGATATCTAACCAGAAGAGTAATGGCGTGGTCTAATGGCTCCCAAGTGGTTAAGGCTAGGGGGAACCATTCCTGGTTGAAATTTTTTTTGAGAGACACCAGAAAAAAGAAAAAGTTTTTGAGGAGAAGGTCCTGAAGGTTGTGTCGAGTGACCATCAGTAGGTTGGGGAGGCATTGGCTGCTAGCTGGTCGACCCAGAATTCTTATGGCTAGCTTGATATGCTTACATCATGCAAACATTCAATGAGATGGGGTCAGTGATAAGAGGGGGGGGAGGGAATGAACCAAGTAAGGTGGAATATTTATAGACTCATAGTGAGACACTAGTGAGAGGTGTGATTTTTTTTTTTTAGCCATCGAAGATATGATAGGCTCAGTGGAGTTCTGAGACTTCAGTTCGTAATATGTCAAATAATCGATCGTGATAACCTTTAAATTGTGAGGAAAGCACATATTACAGTGAACGACAAATGTGACAACTGACATTGGATAGGTATAGCTACGACCGAAGAGGATATTGTAATCCAAGGGGGCATCAATGACTTCAATGTCAATACAAACAATCTTTCCTGCAAGAGTGAAAATATAGTCACGGAACATGCCAAGGGACTAAGAAGGGTGACCATCCCATGCACACAAAGTGATGGTGGATGGGGCTAAATTGGATGATCCGAGCTTGTTCCAAACAATGGAAAACATCACAAAGGTGGATGCACTGTCATCAACGATACATCTATGAACATGAGCATTATGAATCTTGACTGGTATTTGGAAGGAAAAAGATGAGGGTAAGGGGGGATGTTCTGATTTGTCAACATTAAATATGATCAAACAATCATCTAAAGGATCCACAACACCCAAAGCAGATAGTAGATCTTTTTGTTGAGATAGGCATGACTGGAGGACTTCCAGCATTGACATGGCATCAGGTGACTGTGCCAAGTCATCTACTATGTTGCAGGTGTGGCCGGCTTTGGTGGAAGAAACATTTCGGCGTAATGGCCCTTTGGGGATCTTGTGAAAGACCTCTACCTCAGGCTGAGGGATTTGTAAGGGAACATTGGGTGTCGAATGGACTCTGTAGAAAATTTGGTTTGGGACTCAGTTGCAGACGTTGTGGGTTACTTGTCATATTAGCGAGACTAGGTCTGAAGGTTGACATCAGCGGTATCAGCCTCTTCAGAATTAATCATGCAAATCTGGTAATCAAGGGTACTGGACTGTAGAGGTTGAGGAGCGGCCTAACCTTGAGGTGGTTGGGAAGCAACATATACTTGTTGAGGGAAAGGATTGGTGAACATAGCCAGTTGATATGGCACAGTGTTTGGAGGAAGCGAAGCGGTGGCTTGCTATCCTCTAGATGCTACTTGTGTGTCCCACAACTAGCGGATTTGGGGTAAAAGAGGACAATCATGAGCATAATGACCATGGAAAACACAACATGAACAAGGCTTCTTCGTACGAAGAGGCTTGTTCTGCTTGGGCTGATTTCCTTGTTGCTAGTTTGTAGTGTTACACTAGTTCCCTTGGGGTGTGTTTGGTTGATTACCTTGGCGCCCTTGGTTACCCTGCGATGGTTGGTTCTAGTTTCCTTTCCCTTTATTATTTTTCTTAGAATTAGGAGGATTATTCGTGATCTTCTATGCATACACCTGACCCTGAGGAGGTGGTGGATGTTGTGGAAGAGGTTGAGAAGGAACATGAGGCTAGGTGTTGATGCCGAAGGGGCTGGGGCATCAAGATGTGGAAAAGGATAGAAAGGATTTTGAGAAACATTGGGGTAAATATGTTGAGAAATAGTTGATGCAGTTGGGAAAATGCATAAGGCGTGCTTTGACCTGGATACATGCTGCCGAGAGGGGGAAAGTGTTGAAGGAGTTAGTCTCCCCTAGGGAAAATCATAACCCATGGAATGATGATTATATGGATGTGAAAGATATCCAATGATACCATCCACGTCGTGATATGCCCCCAGTTTTTTGGCACCACCAGGTCTAGGGAGATCCAAAAAAACGATATAAACATAACCACACTAGGCGTAGATCAAGTCATATTTCAATGCGACTTGGAGAGCCTCTTCCTTGGTCTGAGGAAAGTGATATGCGAGATATTTACCAATGGAAGGAAAGAGTGTTATAAGAAAAAATCCATATAGACAAGTTCATCGAATGTATGAGCTCAATACAAGCTCCTCCTTCTATGCCATTCTTGGACATGATCCAAAAGGCGGGTGGAAGAAGTTTGATGAAATGCGGTAAACAACTCAGTACCAGTATTAGAGCAAAGAGGTAACTCGAAGTAGGATAGAAATTCTTTAGCAAGAGTCACAAAGTGGAATGAGATGTAGAATTCTATTCAACATACCACTTCACAGCTTCTCCAGAGAGCATACGTTAGAAAAACCGAAGGTGGATGAAGTCATCGATAATGGAATTGGACAAACACCACATTTGAAAGGATTGGACGTGATTAGTAGGGTACTCTCTAGCGTTTCCTTCAAAGTTACAGATGTCAAAAGGAAGGTTAGTTGGCATAGCACACCAACCTGGATTTTTGTGTATAGGATCGTTAATTAATTGTTTGAAATCAGGAAGGCTTAAACCTGCCATAAAATGTAGAAAAGGGGTAGTCGAAATGGTTCTGGTAGTGGCTCCATCATTATGGTCGGGGCCATCGCCAGCTTGAGTACCTTCACCTGAATTTGCACCTGACATGATGATGGTATGAGGATGAGGGAAACCAGGGTTAGAATTAGAAGAAGAACCTATGAACCAGAATCAAAGTCGGTATGGGGACTCAGTGGAGGAAAAACTTGGACCCTACGTGCTAGAGTGAGATTTCATAACAAACACTGAGGGTTAAGGCCTTGGAGTCTCTGAGATAAAATCCTTGGGGGCACAATAATGGCAAGTCAAAAATAACACGAAAAGGTTTAAGAGTGATAAAAAAGGCTCATTGAGGCAGATTAATTAATTACGATGTTTATGTCTTGGATTGGCAGTGCAAACAAAATTCTCTTCACTTTAGGTGTGAGAATGTGCAAGCCATTTGTTAATTTTAATTCAACCCAAAAAATTGTATAAAGAAAAAGAAAAAATGTTGAAGTACTATAAATAAAACTAAAATGACAGTAAAATAAATAGTTACACATGCATAATTCAACCCAAAAGAAGGCTTCCCAAAAAACTAGTCTAAAAGGAGGGAGAAATTGACTTAAAACACACAAGACAAAAAAATATCTAAGGTTTAAGAGATAGGGATCTAATGACTCAGATTTGCTGGAAAAGGTGGAGAAAACAACAACCAAAGGGGAAAACTATTGCAAAATTGGAGGTGAAAGGTTAAAATCCTAGGGGAAACAAGGGAACCCTAAGGGAAAGACCAAAAAAAATCAAGAGGGGTTTTGGATGGAATAATAACCTATCAAAAGTGAGTTGAAATAAATATAGATCAGACCCTAAAACAATGGTTCAAAGTGCTACAAATATCCAACTACCTACTAAGCTAAACCCATCCTAGAAAGGTTGAAGTGTACTGAAACCCTAAGGGGCTTGGTTCTACTTCAATGAGACAAATTGAACATATCTAAGACAGGTTGATGTGGAGGTTAGACAACCCAAAATAGTTCTTGCAGAAAACCCTGACTGTCATAGGAAAAACTCAGAAAAACATTGCAGCACACAGGTACTGACATGTAAGCTATTGAAATTGCAGTCTCTGGGCTAACATGTGCGATTTCATGTAGAAATCATAGGTTTTTGGCCAAAAAATGTGAGTTCCAGTTCCTAGATCCTCGAGTGGCAGGTTGTTGAAGATTTGTCTTCTTTGGCATGGCTGATACCTATCACCTGCTAAAAACACCCTAAAACACCCGGAAGTTAGATTTTTTACTATTTTAGGGCATAAAACTTAAAAAAAAACATCAAGAAGCTAAAAAAAACTGAAGAAAAACACTATTTATTGAAGTTGTTGGTCACGAAGGAATTAGAATTACAACAGTGTAGTCGCTAATTGTTAGCATAAATCCTTAATGCAAGTGTACCAAAGGAGCTCACTTTAGCTGTCTGTGACAAACAGTCCTGACAAAAAATATGGTTTCTTCAATTCTTTAGATCTGCAATTGATAGTTAAAAAAATGTTGCAAAAAACTAGATCTATGTAGTAAAGCAATTAAACAGTGAAAAGAAATAATAATTTCTCCATGCATCCAATGGAGAATACAATATATAAATAATTTTCAATATATTATAACACTTGGGAAGGTAACAAAGAATAATGTTACTAGTCCCCCTCAATGGGATGGGTTCTTGGTTTTCCTCAATGCTTCAGATCTAGAATTTTCTCTCTCAATGGTGTAGAAAACCTAAAATGTGTTGCAGTCTATGGGAGCTCAAGGAGCAAAGAAAGTGGTAGCAAAAATTAGAATGATCAAATCCTGACAATGAAAGTGACGAAAGTTAAGAATGAATGGAAAACCCTCCTCATTATTACAAAATATTGAGCTATCTTCGATAATGGCACATAATAAAATATTATTAACCAAAATCTAGATCTAACTGCTTGGAATATTTTATTATATTTTGTTGGAGGGAAACTGTATTTAAATTGGTTAAATACATTTATTTAGAAATAATAAACAAGTAAATTATTTATTTATCATTTCAAGAATGTGGTTAAGGAATAATTAACAAGTCATGATTTGTTTAATTATTTCTAGGTGATTTAGTCAAATTTAACAAGGAATAATAACTAAATAATGATTTAATTTATTATTTTTGGAGAAAAATAAGATAAATAATGATTTTTCTAATTATTTCTCATAACTGGGCTAAATATGACCAAGAATATTATTTAAACAGTGGTTTAATTAATTATTCCTAGATGAAAATCAAATAAATAAGGATTTATTTAATTATTCCTCATGGGGTTTCTTGTTTTAACTAGTGTTGGTGTCTCGTGTTTTGATAGTTTGGCAAATCAAAAGAGAAGGCAACATAAGAACCAATCTTTAGAGTCCCGGGATCTAGTCCTCCTGTTCTCAGAGAGGGATCACTCGAATGTTTGTTTGCAAAGGTTTATCTTGTGTGCTTAGAGTATGGAATTTAGACTAGTTATTAAGTGCAAGTGTTTGTTTGTTTGGTTGGTTGGATTGATACAGTAGAACATGAAAGATATAGGAAAGATATATAGAATGGAGGAACATTTGGTTCATTGGGAAATGGAGTCAAAAATAGGTCATAACATACTTCTCAATGGATATGGGATATCAGAGGGCAAATCTAACTTGGCCACAAGATCCATTCATTTTTGGAATGAGATGGACATCAATGATTTGAAAAGAGAAGTTTAATTCTCAACAAAGGAAAATTGAAAAAAAAATTTGAACAATAAATATCTTTTTGATAGTCAGGGCTAACCATGAATTCTACAAATCACACCTTTAAGCAAACAATGATTTCAAAACAACTTTTAAAATGAAATCTAAGATTCGGGGAACACCCTATTTCCTCAAATATTTTATTTCAAATGACTTTAGAAAACATAAAATATTCACTAATAACTACAGTCATAGAAGAGGGAACACCTAACACATCTATGATTACAACTATAAAGACCTTTGAGACAACTGTTTAAGTAAAGACAAAGGGCAAGATCAAAACAGAACTCCTTGACTCACTGTAAACAGAAAACTACAAAGGGAGACTTCAATGACAGTTTTAAAGTGGCAGAAGACAAGCAGGGAGAACCATAAATCATGCTGAAACCAACTATTCGAACTATTAAGGAAATAAATAAGCATGGAGACTAAAGAGAGAGATTAAAGACTCTAAAATACTTCAGCAAAAGAAAACATGAAATAGTGAAGGATGAACAGGTCTAAGGTGCTTCCAGGAGTCATTTCTTAGCATAAAACTTTCAACCTACTGTAGTAAGAAATCAGGGAACAGAATGAAAACAATAGAAAACATTAAATATCTTAGAATACTTCACCAACAACCAAGCTCATGGATCCAATGATAGAGCCTTCGTAGTAGCAAGCATGCAACAATATCATCAGGGCTCCAAGACTTCAATTTATTCTTCAACTTCAACAGACTATGTATTATTTCAGAGAGTTCCAATATTACAACTAGTGATCAACCAACCTCTCACTCATCTTCTTCAGAAGTATATATAGAAGAATGAGGAGGTGAGATCTGATAAAAGATCTCAAAAACTAATTAATACAGACTTGAATGGCTTCTTGGCCTTTGGGGGCTCAATGAAGCAACTTTCATAGGTGTCCTCTGTATAAAATCATTTACATTAAATAATAGGTTTGCTGGAAAGAATTTGTAGAATTCAAGGCTCCTCGTCATCCTTGTAATAACTTCTTCTGACAGCTACAATAAGTGACTTTGGTTGAAATAACTGTTCAGCTGTATTGATGCAAAATATCTCCTGGTCTGGTAATAACTTCGACCTTCTTTGATTGCTTTGAGGCTGCAGGTGGATCTGCGGCGGCTGGAAGTTTTAATTAGCCCCTGAGGTGATAGTGGAGGTCTATTTTCCGATAAAAAAGTCATGATTTTCTTTTAAACTGTGGTTTAGGCTTCTGATAATCCATTTTTAGCCGTAATCCCCGTAGATCTATCTTCAAATTTCTATCTTGATATAATTTGTCTTTGGCACTGATACTCTCTGACTGTGCCTGATTTACGGTGTTTTTGCTGGTATACAGGGCTGCACAGGGGTGATATGGCATCAATGCCTTATGAATAATCTATGAAACGTGAATTCGAAACCCGCAAATGATTTTTTTTTTGATGGATTAGAGGCAGGAGGATCGTCACCCTCTGTCTCTGAAATATATCCAGAAATGGTGAAAAAACCATTTAACCCTACAAAATACGAATAAATATTATGAAATCTTGCATGCATGGACTAACTACTTTAGAAGGCACGTGGAGGGAGCATGGCCGTTGGATGGCATCATCCAACGTTCGAGATTGATAATTGGAATTCAAAGGGACGGTGGAAAATAAATTTGAATCGGAGCCGTCATTTGTGTGGAGAACAATGGTCGAGAGCAGAGGCGAAAAGTCAAAGTGGAGGAATTAGGGTGATGAATTATGGGCCATTGATCTGCAGATCAGATTGACGACAGAGATGCTTTAATGACCATGCCATAGCATGGTTGACTGTCGGGCTTCTTTGGTGAGCGATCGTCGTCCGATGGGCGGCCTCAAATCGGACGATGGACGTTAATATCGCGCTGGGTCCACGTCTGATCTTTAACGTGCGTTGGATGGTGGTTTTATGAACAGTGCCCAAGACACGTGTCGGACAATGTATGGAATCGATGTGAAATGGAAAAAACCGCCCCGTGCTCAAAAGCGGTGCGATGAAATATGCTTGGTTTTTGCAATCGGCGAGTGGCTAGCGGGGACCACCCAGGCGATGGACTGTGCACCGTCGATCTGTTGATTAGATCGACGGTGGGGATTGACTAAAATTTTGTGCCATTGGAAACTTTAGAAAATAATAAAAAACCCATAGTTTCAATATAACATAAAGTTTCAATATTTTCGGGGGCGGGATATAAATATAAAATGGTTAGGCGCCCGTCTGCGGGACCATGAGTTACATGGAAATCCATATGACCAGGGGGTTATGGATGAAGGGCTAATTGGCATGGGGCGATGTGATAAGCGCTTAGAGGGCCAACGCTTGGTTTCGGAAACAGGACCTATCGAAGGGAAGGGTTAAAGACTTAGCCCAAGGGGACTTAAATCTATAATATATAAAAAATATGATTTTGATAGATTTTCAATGATTTTAAAAAGGGTTTGAGGGTTTCGATAAGGCATAGAAAAGGTCTTAGGCCTTATCAAAGGGTTTTGACGAAGGGGAAAAGAGGAAAAGACATGAAAATGAGGGATTTTCATGGGAAATGGAGGGGTAAAATGAGGTCAGTTTTGGAAGAAGGGGGAAAAGGAAAAGGTGCTTGTAGCAGTTTTTCTTCATGTAATGACAACAAAATCTCTAAGTTGAAAAAGGGGAAAAACAGTGATGATTATCCAAAGGATAGGATATTATCAAAAATATTTTAAGCACCAACAAATTTTAGCGCTGGAATTGTTTCTTGAAGGCTATCCAAAATCATTTAGCCACCACTTGATATAACAGAATTTATAGGTGGCTAACAGTGGCTCCACTTGGGGATGGTGCCTTTTTGAAGGCATCAAGAATTTTAGACTTGGATTCTCTGGGGGCTAATCAGTTGCCTCATCCATTGGGTTGCCCTTCCTTTGCTGGGATGATCTTGTTTTGAAAACATATTAGCAGCCATAAAAACAATGGATCTTTATCAATACAATCTTTCTACCTACCCAATCCTACTGATCTAACATTTTTTCTTCATTAGAGTGCACTTGGATTGGCAAACTCTTTCACAACATTTTATTCTTTTTGAAAGAAAGAAATCTAATCTATTTCTACTTCTTATTTCTCCATGGGCTCAGATTAGACAGTTGAGCCCATATGATTCTCTACCTAATCTATTATCTATTAGGATTAAACTGTCCAACAGATTTTAATTCTCTACATTTCAACAACATAAATTTAAAAACAGTCAAGTCAAGATTAAGCTGTTTGAATTGCTGTAATCTATGGCATAAAAACAAGCTACACATAGACATTTATTTTGTAGAAAATTTAAAACAAAAAGTGGAAGGTTTGAGATCTGAGATTTTAAACATTTCCTTCCTCTTTTCTACAGCTTTGTTTTGACCTTTTCTTAAGTCGTCTCTCCTTTGTTAACTGGTTCAGATTTTGAGCTGATTAGAACCAAATTTTTACATCTTTTGACTCAGAACATGAAATAGATTTGAGTCATTTTCTCTTTGAAATTTAGGTTCAGATTTTGAGCATGTTTGAACCCTTAATTTCTATCCTAGACTATCTACTGATAAGCCAAGATTAAATAGTTTGGCCAATCGAATTCACTATGCTATCAGCAAAAAATTTAAAGCTAATTATTCAAGATTAGGTTGTTTGACTAACTAGAAGTGTGTTTCTTAGGAGTGGAATTTGGGCTTGCACACTTTTAGAATTTTTTTCTCTTTTTTGGTATGGGGCTATACCTTTCTTGTTTTTACAATCTGCCCTCTTTTCTTTCTTTTCATTTTTTGTATTTTTGATTTTTTCCAACTTTGAATGCAATGTATAGACTATGCTATTTACAATGAAAAATAAAATTCTTTAAACTCAAGACTCTTGGCAGAAGTAATGCTTTAGCATCCTGCCGTTGACAGGACCCCCATATAAGTCTTCTCCATTCAATTTTTTCAGGAAAAATGCATTGTGACCCCTCTCAGCATGAATAATATAGGGCCCTTTCCACAAGTTCTCAAACTTTCCATGTTTTCCCTTCTCTTCTCTTCTTGAATCCCATTTAAGAACAACATTTCCAATTTGGAAATTTTTTGCCTTAGTCCTCTTATCAAATAGCTTCTTCATATTTTCTTAGACGAACTGTGTTATTTCATAAACTTCTTCTATGGTCTGCTGTAAATGGATGGTTTGATTGTTTCTCCTTTGCATATCATTCTCTTCAACCTGCAATTCTTGAAGGAGCTTCATGACTGGCACTCCCAACGAGGCGGGAAAAATTGCGTCCATGCCATAAACTAGCTGATAGGGGGACATATTTATTGATTTCTTTGTAGTTAACCTATCAGCCCATAAGGCATGAACCAATTTACTGTGCCATGATTTCTGATTTTGTTCCAACAGCTTTTTAATGATATTGATGAGGCTTTTGTTCGAAGATTCAGCTAATCCATTTCCTTGGGGATAGTAAGCAGTGGAATGGCCCAAGGTTATGTGGTATTTGTAATAGAAGTCAACCATCTTTTTAGATTTAAAAGCAGCAGCATTGCCTGTTATGATTTTTTAGGGACAACCAAATCTGGATAGGATATTAGTTTCAAGAAACTTGATAATGATAGAGTCATTGGCATTTCTGGAGGGTATAGCTTCTATCTACTTGGTAAAGAAGTTAGTGGCCGTGAGGATCCACTTATGTTGAGCTGAGGAGGATGGGTGGATTTCACCAATGAATTCCAGCCCCCATTGTTGAAAAGGTGCCTCAACTCTGATAGGATGTAAGGGTGTAAGGGTAAGGGAAAGAGTTTTCTCTTGCCATCAAAGATTTGACACTTATGGCAAGACATGACCAAATTCTGAGTGTCTGGGAAAATGGTAGGCCAATAGTAACCTGATCTAATAACTTTGTTTGTTGTGGCCTTCCAGTAGAGGTGTCCTCCACATTCTCCTTCATGCAACTCATGCATGATTTTCCCTGCATCATCTTCAAGTAAACATTTAAGCAAAATTCCAACAACATTTTTCCAATACAATACCCCATCTAGGATGAAAAAACTCAAAGCCTTTTGTTTCAAGAATCTAGCTTTAGTTTTAGAAAAAGAAGGAGGGGCATTTAAATATAAAAGCACAAAAATAATGTCATCATACCAAGGAGAATTCAGAAATGTTTCTTCAATAAAAGGAGCAGTAAATTCTTCTATTTCTTCTAACACATCTACCATATTCATGTCTAGTGCTTGGAAGTTAGACTCAGCCATAAGTTTTGCTAATCCTTGCCCTTTAACTAGTTTGGTGGGCCTGATTTCTAAGTCATATTCAAGAATAGTTGCAATCCATTTTCCCGTTTTGCCATCAGGGTCTTGACTTAGGATGTCCTTGACAACAGTATGTGGAACAAAAGAAATTATGTGAGAGTGCAAAATATAGACCCTAAAGTCCTTTAAAGCTTTCACTAATGCTAAGGTTTGCTTCTCCATGATATTATATTTGAGAGGAGCATCTCTTAAGGCTCTACTAAAGAAGGATATTGGTTGTTCCTACCCCAAATCATTCTTTTGAAGTAAAACTGCAACTATTGTATGTTCAGATGCAAAAGAAAAGATATAAAAGTCTTTGGTAAAATAGGGACTAATCAAGATCAGTGTTTGAGTAAGAGCTTGTTTGACTAGTTCGAATGATTGTTTAGCTGGTAAAGTCCATTTTACACTTACATCTTTCTTAAGCATGTTTGAAATGTTTTTTAATAGCTCAGCAAGATTAGGAATAAACCTCCTCAGAAAATTAATCTTTCCAATGAAATATTGCAATTCTTTGAGGCTTCTTGGATGGATGATCTGCAATATGCCATCTATCCTTGTAGGGTCTATTTTTATTCCCTCTTCCGAAATTATATGGCCAATAAGTTTACCTTCTTGGAGACCAAAGAGTGTCTTCTTGGGATTCAATGATAAGCCAAATTTCCTACACTTCTCAAAAACTTTTCTCAGGTGAATCAAATGTTCTTCATCAGTTTTTGAGAAAACGGTTATGTCATCAAGGTAAATTATTATGAAATAGCCAATGTCTTCAGAAAAGGCTATGTCCATGGCCATTTGTAAGGTGGCCCCTGCATTCATCAATCTGAAAGGCATTTTGACATAAATAAAGGTGCCCCAAGGTGTGGTAAAATCAGTTTTGATTTGATCACTTGGGAGCACTAACACCTAGTTGTAACCCGAGAACCCATCTAAGAGGGAAATCCTTCTTGACCCAACTACCCTTTTAAATATATGGTCCATCTTGGGTAAGGGGTAGTTGTCTTTTAAAGAGGCTCTATTTAAATTTCTGAAGTCAATACAGAGCCTGATTTCCCCTGTTTTCTTTCTAACAGAAACTAAGTTTGATACCCACTCTGAAAATCTAATGGGTACTATGATTCTAGCATCCTGCATTTTTTCAATTTCTGCCTTAACTAAAGGTAGTAAGAGAGGATTTATTCTCCTTATTTTTTGTTTAAAAGGCTTTTGATTTTCCTTTAGGGGAATCTTGTGCTGGATGATGCTGGTATCATAAGATTTTAGGTCTTTGTATCCCCAAGAAAAAACATCTTTAAAATCTTTGAACAGCTCTATGTATTGTGATTTTATGTGAGCTGGGAGAGTACTGGATAGTTTGATCATTTTGGGTTCTACTAGACTTCCTATGTTATGCTCTTCCACATTGGTTTCCACGGGCTCCATTCTCGGTTCTTTGGCTACATCGTTAAAATCGAAAAGGTGTTCTAAAGGTGTGAGACCTCTTGGAATTTGGTCATTTTTGTATTGTAAAAATTCCAAGTCTTCTTGGTCTGCGTTATCAGTTATCTTTGCTTCAAAAGGATTCTCATAATGATTTATATTAGCAGAAAATATCATTTCAACTTCTGGGATTTGTTCAATATACAAACGGTTTTCTATATGGCTGGTTTCTGATATTGGTATGCTGAAATAATTTTCTGATTTCAAGAAATCATCTATGTGTTTGTCAGATTCAAAAAATTTCCAGTGATCCTCGTTATCAGTGTTGGAAATATGATGCAGAGTGTTGTCCTTGATGGCAACCCACTGAATGGAGATGAAGACATGCGACTGTTGACATGTGTTGTCCTTAATGGCAATCCACCTGATGAAGTTATTCTTGACTTGATGGACTTGGTAAATGATGTAAATCTGATGTTTGTTGACAATATGATGCTGAGTGTTGAAGATGATGACAACTTACTTGATGAAGCTGTGCTTGAGAGAATATGTTCCTGATGAAGAAAATATGATGTTTCTATAGTGTGTACAGAAGGAAATGAAGAAAGGAATTCAGAATGTGCTCAAAATATGATGAAAAGAGTATGTCTCCTTGTATACGCGGATTGGCCTAGGGGAAGTCGCGTATGCACGCGGAAAAGAACGTGCCAAGTCGCGTATGGGCTAAAGCGCTCAAAAAGTGCAAAACCAAGGGTAACCACCATGGTATTGACCCATTGTATTGGGTAATGATCCGTCTAATTGACCCCGTCCAGGTAGTTTTGGGCTCATGGTATTGCTTTGGCCCATGGTATTGAAAAAGGGGATCATGGTATTGAAAAAGGATAATCCTATATAAGGAGAAGAAATTCATTGTGCAAATCATAAGTGTGGGTGCAAGATGTCTGAGCTTGAATGAATACTTCTCTTTGAAGTAGATCTGAATGTAAAGGGTTACACTTGAAGATAAATCTGAATGTATGATGCACCAATGATGAAGAAGTGGATCTAGATCTGAAATGCATTTGTATTTGCTAGATCTGATTATGGAAGGCTTAGATCTGTGATGAGGCGAACATCTAGGCGAACATCTGTCTGAAGTGAAAGGGTAAATCTGAACTGAATATCTGATCTGATGAAGTATGCTGCTCTGTAATGATTGAAGATCTATACGCTACTTCGCTGCGGAGGAAGCGCGTATATACGCAGCTTCAGCGAAGAGAAAGCGCGTATGCGCAATAAAATATACACTGAGGTATACGCTGGTTTGTGTGGACGGAAGCGCGTATATACGCGACATCAGTGAAGGAAAAGCGCGTATGCAAACTAGGGTTTGCTGAAGCAAGGGGTATGAAATATCTGATCTGTTCTGCTGTGTTTCTGCTATCTGATCTGTGTTGATATGTATCTGTTGGTGATGTATGTTTGTGCTTAAAAGTATGGAAAGGGTCCAGTATGAAAATATGATGAAATGTGGCCTGCAAGTGGTGTTCTATTAAAGTTGTTGGATCCAGTGTGAAAATTGATGAAACGTGGTCCAAGGTGGTGCTGAGGGTTGTAGCCTTCAGTCAGGGGGTTGTAGCTCCCTTCCAGGTGAGGCTGGTAAACGAAATCGAGGGGTCGTAGCTCCCTTCCAGGAGAGGCTGGTAAACGAGTCAGGGGGTTGGAGCTCCCTTCCAGGAGAGGCTGGTAAACGAGCGCAGGTGGGTGCCTGCGTGCTGGTCAAGTCTGCGCCAGCACATATGTTGTAAGATGTTTTCTCTATAATAAAATATTGAAGGCTGAGCAACTGCAGCGGTGGTTTTCTCCCGACTTGGGTTTCCACCTAAAAATCCTGGTGTTCATGTGTGATGCTTTGTGTGATGATTTATTCTGTTCTTACTGCACATGTTTACTGCTTATTGAATATCTGATGAATAAATGAAGGAATGATTTAAGTAAAGAATTAATGACATAAATAGATATCTGTGTATACGCGAGTTTCGTAAAGGGTATCCGCGTATATACGCAAGTCTGGTTCAGGAAAGTAGCGTATGCGTTTTAGAAGCAAGAAAAAGTGAAAGTTTTGAATATGCAGAAAATACTGATTCACCCCCCCCTCTCAGTATTTTTTCCCAACAATTGGTATCAGAGCAGGTCCTTGTGCAGAAGCTTGATCGCTTAAAGGAGATCCGTCGCAATGGGAAGTCAAGAAGGAGTAATGTCTATAAAGCCACCTCTATTCAATGGAAGCAATCCGATATTCTGGAAGGTACGTACAAAAGCATATCTGCAAAGTCTTGGTGCAGATGTATGGGCAATCGTGGAAGAAGGTTATCAATACCCGGCAAGTATTCCTACTGATGCAGCTGAAAGAAAGAAGTATGAAATCAATGCCAAAGCAGTGAATGTCTTATTGGGAAGCATGTCCGAATCAGAATTTGCTAAAGTGATGCAACTACATTCGGCAAAAGACATATGGGACAAAATCATTCTAAGCTATGAAGGAGACACAAAGGTAAAAAGTGCAAAACTCCAAACTCTTAGAATTGAATTTGAAAATTTGAAGATGCATAGTGATGAAAGTGTTGCCAGTTTCTTTCTTCGTCTAGATGATATTGTAAATCGGATGAGAAATTTGGGTGAAACCATGGCTGATACTACTCTAGTAGAAAAGGTCTTAAGATCTTTGACTTCAAAATTTGACTCTAAAGTTTCAGCTATTGAAGAAAGGCAAGATCTGCAATCGCTTACTATTGTTCAATTACATGGTACTCTGACTGCTTTTGAAATGAGACAAGGAGGTCCTTCTCAAGTAAGAGAAGCTGCTTTTAAGTCATCTACAAAAGGAAAGGAAAAGGAAGTTGTCAAAGAATCCAGCTATATATCCGATGAAGAAGAAGCAAATTTCGTGAGAAAGCTCCAACTAGGTACTGGAAGATTCAAAGGTAAGATTCCCTTTAAATGTTTTGAGTGTGGAAAAGTTGGTCATTATGCTGCTAAATGTCCTTATAGAGAAAAGCATGGTAAAGGGAAACAATTTGAGAAGAGAAAGAGTTATTATGCAAAAGAAGATGATGATGAAGTGTCCAGTGAAGATGAAGAAGGTTCTGACCAAGATCTAAAAGTGCTCATGGCTAAGAAGCAAAAGAAGAAGGTTACTCGAGGAAAGGAGATACCTCAGAAATCATGTATAGCAAAAATTGAAGAAGATGAAACAGATTCCGACGAAGATCTACAAGCACTCATGGCAAAGAAGAAAAAGGAGAAGGCCACTTGTAATACTCTTCTTTGTGCAAACAATAGTAAAGATAGTGAAAGTAAAGTTGTGGATCTAGAAGAAGCTCTCAAGATTATAGAAGAAGAACTACAAAGTTCATACAATAAGCAAGAAACTATCTATAAAGAGATGATCTCACAAATGAAAGATCAAATAGAAATGCTGAATGAACAGATGGACAAGTATCAAAGGTTTCATACTTATGCATCCAATCGAATTAAAGATCTAGAAGCAAATCTTGAAAAATCAAGCAAGAAGAATGAAGGACTTGAAGTTGCTATCATCTTTCTGCAAGCAGAGCTAGAAGCATCAAGTAAGGAGAATGAGGAACCTCTACAATCCTTTGAAAAGGAAGGCCTTGAAGCAGAAATTATCTCTCTCAAAGAAGATCTGGAAAAATCAAATAAGAAGAATGAAGAGCTGGAACAAACATGTGAAGAAAACTAAAATTGGCTGAAAGAAGAGATCCTAAATCTAAAGGATCAAGTTGAAGATGGAAGAAGAAAAGAAGAAAGCATGACAAAGCAATGTCAAGCCTTGGAGGTTGAGGTAAACATTCTCAAAGGTAAATTGGAAGAAAAGGTAAAACTGTTGAGGTTTCATGATAGTACTAATATTCTGGACAATATTCTGAGTAATCAAAGGTCTCCCGCTATCAAACATGGTCTTGGTTTCCATGAAACTGTTAAAGGAGAATCTAGCTCACAAGGAAGTGCCAAAAATTCAGAAGATCTCAATGCAAAACCTGATGTGTTGAAAGAAACAAAAGATCAACCAACAATCATGAATTCTCAAAGGAATTCATTCAAGAACGTTGAATGTGTTAAATGTCATAATTATGGGCATGATGCAGTAAATTGCAGGAGCAGATCATTTCAGCCACAAACAAACAAGTTCTACTCAGAAAGGTACTCTAGCTTCTTCAGGGGATATTGTTTTTCATGTAACAAGTATGGACATAAAGCAACTGATTGTAAAAGGAGGAAGAATAGAAATACTCATTATGATTCTTATGTTTATTTCTCTGGCCACATGAGATGTTATGTTTGTAATAAGTATGGACATGTAGAAAAAGAATGCAGGATGAACAGATCTGGGAAAGTGGACAATTTTCAGCACACTGTTGGAAAGCTCAAGAAAATTTGGAAAAAGAAGGAGGACCGATCAGAAACATAGGGAATTCAGACCCTACTGCAGTCATCTGCTTCTGAAGCTTACTTCTCTGATTGACTGCAGGAATGATGTGAGATACATTATGAGAATTAGTAATGTATCGTCACAGGGGGAGCAATGTATGATGTCTCTCATGTTTGATTTGATTATTCTGGTTATATGTATTTTTGACAGTGCATCTGGTGTGAAGAAAAGACAGGAACAGAAGGTAAAATTGCAGAAGGAGATGAAGGTGTGAAATTTTCTATATTTCACTTTCTATACGCGGGTTATATTCACAAAAGTCGCGTATACACGCGAGTTTCAGCAGACACAGCCGCGTATGCATTGATGATAAGAAAATTTATCTGATTGCTGACGATCTGGAGCAGAGGCCCAGGGGGAGCATCAGTCTGACTGTTGATGATTGCACTGTTAGCATCATTCTGGTTATACTCATGTTAATGAAATGATACTTGGTTATTTTTGTTAAAGATTATGGATGAAGCCTGATTGCTTTATGATGATGAGACGTTGAATAAGTTGTTTGTACTGCTTGCTGAAGTTTATCTGTTGGATAAAATTGGAATTCGTATGATTCAGAGATAAGAATAGCTCATGCAGAGCTTGTTACTATGGTTGAGAGATCTTTTTGCCTACATATGTTACTTTATGTTAAATCTTGAAGATCATGGTGGTGGTGGACCACATGAATGATTGCTTGACACTTATGAGAAGTTGTTGTTCTGGTATGATAAACTTTCTTGGAAAGATTGTATTGATGGTGCAAAGAATCTGAAGGCTTGGTTACTAATGTGCCTTTGCTACAACTATTGGATGACGCTTGAAGACACCACTACACTATTCTATCTATCTGTAGTCCAGAGAAGCATTCAAATGTCTCAGAAAGAAGCTGAACATTGTCCTTGCCTCACAAAGAATCAGATCTGGTTGAAATTTAGAAGATGTCTTGGGATACGCGGATTTCCTGAAACACGGTCGCGTATATACGCAATTTCCTGCACATAAAACCACGTATGACTGATTGCTGACAATTTTTGGTTGGTTCATCTCTCTTCAGCACAGCTGCAGTGCTGTTTGGTATCTCTTGTGGCGTTCCAGTTCTCATAATTCTATTTCTAATGTTTTGATGAAGATGCCTTGATGATTTGTTGGTGGAAGTTTTTCAGGATGCACAAACTAAGGGGGAGCCTTAGTCATTTGGAAAGATTTCTTGGTTGCACAGATTCAGGGGGAGAATTAGCTTTGCTGAGTATAATGCAGTGTTGGCATTATGATGGTTCTGAAATATGTTCTCTTTCTTGAGGACTTTCTGGTGTTGGTCTTAAAAGCTATATTTGTAGTTTGATGAAAAGGTCTTGTTGAGACCCATGTTGTAAAATTGTATTATTCAGTCATGTAAGATTTATAAACCCACTTGGTTGGGTAGATGAGTCATTTTTGTAAACCCACTTGGTTGGGTAGCTGAGTCAAATTTGTAAACCCACTTGGTTGGGTAGCTGAGTCTCATATGTAAATCCACTTGGATGGATAATTGATGTAAGTATGAGTCTTTGGTGATAGGAAGTTCATAGAGTCATGTAATTCATTGAAAAATATCTTTGAAGATTCAGCATGAACTCAGGGGGAGCTTGGCCACTTCAGCACATATCAGATCTGCAGAATGCTTCTTCCACAAGAGGAGAAAAGGGGGAGAATGTTGGTTTTTGATCCGCCCTTTGCCCTTGATGTCAAAGGGGGAGAGTGACATGGTGTTTGAATAAAGAGAAGATAATGATGTGACATATTTGGGAGAGTGACATGGTATCTATCTGCTGTGGTAACCAAACACCATCTCATGGTTGCCATCAAGTCCAAAGGGGGAGATTGTTGGAAATATGATGCAGAGTGTTGTCCTTGATGGCAACCCACTGAATGGAGATGAAGACATGCGACTGTTGACATGTGTTGTCCTTAATGGCAATCCACCTGATGAAGTTATTCTTGACTTGATGGACTTGGTAAATGATGTAAATCTGATGTTTGTTGACAATATGATGCTGAGTGTTGTCCTTGAAAGGCAACCCACTTGATGAAGATGATGACAACTTACTTGATGAAGTTGTGCTTGAGAGAATATGTTCCCGATGAAGAAAATATGATGTTTCTACAGTGTGTACAGAAGGCAATGAAGAAAGGAATTCAGAATGTGCTCAAAATATGATGAAAAGAGTATGTCTCTTTGTATACGCGGATGGGCCTAGGGGAAGTCGCGTATGCACGCGGAAAATAACGTGCCAAGTCGCGTATGGGCTAAAGCGCTCAAAAAGTGCAAAACCAAGGGTAACCACCATGGTATTGACCCATGGTATTGGGTAATGATCCGCCTAATTGACCCCGTCCAGGTATTTTTGGGCTCATGGTATTGTTTTGGCCCATGGTATTGAAAAAGGGGCTCATGGTATTGAAAAAGGATAAACCTATATAAGGAGAAGAAATTCATTGTGCAAATCATAAGTGTGGGTGCAAGATGTCTGAGCTTGAATGAATACTTCTCTCTGAAGTATATCTGAATGGAAAGGGTTACACTTGAATGATAGATCTGAATGTATGATGCACCAATGATGAAGAAGAGGATCTAGATCTGAATTGCTCTTGTATTTGCTAGATCTGATTATGAAGTGTTTAGATCAGATGAGGCACATTCAGGCGAACATCCACCACTCAAGGAGGGTAAATCAACCGAATATCCGATCCGATGAAGCATGTCGTCCGTAATGATTGAAGATCTACACGCTACTTCGCTCGCGAGGGAAGCGCGTATATACGTGCCACGAAAGAGAAAGCGCGTATGCGCAATGAAATTTATACCGAGGTATACGCTCCGAGGTATACGCCGGTTTGTGTGGACGAAAGCGCGTATATACGCGACATAAGTAAAGGGAAAGCGCGTATGCAAACTAGGGTTTGCTGAAGCAAGGGGTATGAAATATCTGATCTGTTCTGCTGTGTTTCTGCTATCTAATCTGTGTTGATATGTATCTGTTGGTGACGTATGTTTGTGCTTAAAAGTATGGAAAGGGTCCAGTATGAAAATATGATGAAATGTGGCCTGCAAGCGGTGTTCTATTAAATTTGTTGGATCCAGTGTGAAAATTGATGAAACGTGGTCCAAGGTGGTGCTGAGGGTTGTAGCCTTCAGTCAGGGGGTTGTAGCTCCCTTCCAGGTGAGGCTGGTAAACGAGATCGGGGGGTCGTAGCTCCCTTCCAGGAGAGGCTGGTAAACGAGTCAGGGGGTTGGAGCTCCCTTCCAGGAGAGGCTGGTAAACGAGCGCAGGTGGGTGCCTGCGTGCTGGTCAAGTCTGCGCCAGCACATATGTTGTAAGATGTTTTCTCTATAATAAAATATTGAAGGCTGAGCAACTGCAGCGGTGGTTTTCTCCCGACTTGGGTTTCCACCCAAAAATCCTGGTGTTCATGTGTGATGCTTTGTGTGATGATTTATTCTGTTCTTACTGCACATGTTTACTGCTTATTGAATATCTGATGAATAAATGAAGGAATGATTTAAGTGAAGAATTAATGACATAAATAGATATATGTGTATACGCGAGTCTCGTAAAGGGTATCCGCGTATATACGCAAGTCTGGTTCAGGAAAGTAGCGTATGCATTTTAGAAGCAAGAAAAAGTGAAAGTTTTGAATATGCAGTAAATACTGATTCACGCCCCCCCCCCCTCTCAGTATTTTTCCCAACAATCAGGCACAAAAAGCATGTGTTTTACCTTCACACTGAGTTGTTCATTTATCTCAGGTATTTGGCAGTTGTTGGCATTGAAGGCGAGTTCATTTGCTATATGATTCAGTGCTCTAGGGATGAAAATGAGTTCATATTTTTCAAAGGTTTTCAATAAATCAAGGGCCGCATTTTGATATTCCCTAAGCCTTGGATTTCTAGCTGAGTATTCTCCTTTGATTTTTTTTATGATAAGTTCGGAATCCCCTAAGATGGATATCTTTTGGGCTTCTAACTGTTTAAGCAATTATAATCCTAGGAGAAGGGCTTCATACTCAGTGATATTGTTAGTGCATGGGAAATCTAATTTGTATGAAAAACTTTGATTCGTATTTTGAATCCAAACACTTGCCCCTGGACTTGTTTTGTTACAGGATCCATCAAAGTTTATTGTCCAAAGTATATTTGCCTTATTTTCAGCTTCTTGTTGTTGTTGATTGTCAATGTTTTGAATTTGATTGAAGGGAAGATTTGATTTTTCTGGTGAACTAATTGGGTGCATGTTTTCCTTATCTGGTTGGGTGATCTCATCTTCGTTACATAAGATAAAGGAATCTAAACTTGATTGAATAGAATATATTGGAGTGTTGTTTGGTTTGTCTATGTTTCTCACCATGTACTTCATGTGAGATTCCCTGTATAGTCTTCTGTTTTGGTTAAAAACAGGGATGGTGGCATAAGACATGTCCATTTGAAGGCTTCCCTAAAGTTTGGCTCCCCAAGATCTTGATAAGAGCGTGCCATACTTAGGGGGATTGTCAGCTACAACTATATCCATTACTAGACTCTTAGCAGGGATTTGAGCTAGATTAACACATAAATCTTTGATTAAACCCAAACATTTGACTCTGCTTGATTCAAAGGAATACAAATCTTTATATGGTTTAGTAATCTCTAAGCCTAAGCTTTCCATTACCACCTTGGTCATTAGATTGTGTGAAGCTCCTGAATCTAACATGGCATTGTGTAAAATTTTCTCGTGTATGTTCAAGCTAACATAGAAGGGAGGGACAACCCCTTCTTGGTATTTTCCTTCAACTTCTAGACCAAACAACAACTCAGGTTTGTCATCTGTCAAGTTCAAGGTGTCAATATTACTTCCTAAGTTCAAAGCTTTCAAGACTTGGTTTTTGTACACTTCTTGGGTTACTAGTTCAGCTAGGGGAATGGCGACTTTAATTTAGCAATCTCTCCCTCAAGGCTGAAAGGAACAACTGACTTGGTGATATTTATGTATGTTTTTTCAATTGAATTCCTTTCAGCAAGTTTGATTTGTTGAACCTTGTTTGGACTGGTAATTGGGACAGTTTTATTAGGACCACTAGCTGAAGTGCTAGGGGTGTTCTGTTCAACATTTGGCTGGACACGTTTGTCTTTGTTTAAGTCTGGTTTCTTGGCCAAAATGTTGGTTTTCTCTGCTGTCTTTTTGAGTTGGTTTTCTGCGTTTTTCTTGACAGCAGTGCTAGTGTTCTTATCCTTTGAATTATCTATGCTTCCCTTGCTCCTAAGATCATATTGTTTGTGTACCTCCATGATTGCATTTTCAAAACCCAATCTATAGTCATCAGAATATTCATAGGTGTTTGTACTTTGATTATAAGAGAAGAAACCTTGGTCTTCCTTAGTGAGGAAAACATCATCCCCACTGTCTGATCAAATCAAGTTTACATGAGATTCTTCCAACCTTTTCAAATCCCTATCTTCCTCATATTGATCTACATAGTTCTGTTGGAAGGGAGGTCTAATCTGTTGGTCACTTTCCTTTTGCTTATCTTTATTGTTTTCTCTTCTATAATTCTGATTTCTATTTCTGTTTTGATTGTTTTGAGGTTCTCTTGGTGGAAGTCTCTCATTTAAATTGATCTTTTCAAGCATCCTCTCCATTACCTTCATTAGGTTGTCAATTTTTGTGTCAGAGGCTAAGGTTGAGGGTAGTAGGTCATCATTATAAGTTACCCTCTTCTCTAATCTCAACCTATTTCTTTTCTCGATTATGTTTGCTTCTACAATCAAAGCTCCTTTCTACATGTCTTCCAAGGTTAAGTAATCTCTCCCCCTTAATTCATAAGTCATTTCAGCATCAAGGCCTTCGGGATACCTTACCAAGGCCATGCCTTGGGGAGGTTTCATGTGAGGTGGGAGAGCATTGTAAACGCTATTGAACCTAGTGGAGTACTCATGGACACTCTCCCCTTTGTTTCTCTTGAGGTTGCTATACTCTGCTAGTATTTGGAGAGGGTTCCTTTTGAGTTCCCATTTGTTGATAAATGTTTGATGCAAGGCAGGGAGATCATTTATGCTATTAGGAGGTAAGTTTTTGAACCATTTCTTTACATCTCCTCCTAAAATTTGGGCGAAGATCCTCATCTTCACAGTTTCTTCTTCTATCTCCATGTAATCAAATGCATCTTCCATCCTATCTACATGATGTTGGGCTATTGTAGACTCTTTTCCAGTGACGTGAGGGATTTTGGATTGGTAATCATTTGGAAAGGGAAGTAGAGGTTGTGGTAACACTAATGGGGCATACCATGTTGCCATGGCTGGAAATAAGGGTGGATTTACAAGAGTAAAAATGGGCTGAACATGAGTGTTTTGAATATTGGTAGTATGGATTGGAGTGGAAGAAACACTTGGGCTGGCAAACTGATTTTGAGCAGACTTGTTATGGAAAAAACTAAAGTGATGAAGAAGTTGGGAATCAGGAGGAGTCGAAGGTGAGGCTTCTCTACTAAAGCCCTGTTGGAAATCTACAAATTTAAGGTCAGTATTATTTAAATCACCTTGAGATCTAGTTCTGAAGATGTTCTGTGTATCATGTAAATCAAAGTGTGAATCCTCCAAGATAACAAGGTTTTCAGGGAGAGAGTTTGTTCTTAAGAGGCTC
Organism: Pinus albicaulis; assembly: GCA_034641835.2. Classification (NCBI taxonomy): domain Eukaryota; kingdom Viridiplantae; phylum Streptophyta; class Pinopsida; order Pinales; family Pinaceae; genus Pinus; species Pinus albicaulis. Next base: position 354,158,141 of record CM076581.1, on the reverse strand, counting down.
CTATTAGCAGCTGATTTTCCAAAGTTAGAAGTCTGCCACAGAATTATCTCAGGATTGTCAACGATTAAAGGAGGATTTGGGTCTGGATGGGATCTAGTGTTGATCTTATGTGAAGCCAGACTGTTTTTCAAAAATGAGAGAGGTTGAGGTTTTAAGGGTTGTTTTTTGGAAATTTTTATCTCTCACGATGTATTATCCAGTATGGGACTAGGATCCTAAACTTCTTCAAGGCTGGTAACACAATCCTAAATAGACCTGGAGACCTAGATGAATCATAGGCCTATTGGGGCTAGTGGAGTCGCCAGGTGGAAACTTTTTAGCTTTTATGAAGGTAAGATATTGGATGGTTCCACCACCATGTTTATTTGTGAAGCCAAACTAAAATGTTTTTTTTGGGTTTTTCTGAGTTATTCTAGTCTTATATGATATGAGAGTGTCCTAAATATGACTTAACACTTAGCTAGGGTGTCAAAACAAACAGAGTTCACTCTTATGTCTTGGTAACTGAATCCCTCAAGGTTTGATAAGGATTTATAAGAATCCTAAGGGTTACTTAGTTTGTCACTGATTCGAAAGGTCCTATCATGATTACCATTGATTGGTAGTGCTTGAGGGAGGTTACTTATGTTATACTAGATAGTGAGTGTTTTGTTTTGAAGATTTTACTCAATTTCCCACCGTGATCGCCATAATGTTGGTGTCCCGTGTTTTGATAGTTTGGAAAATCAAAAGACAAGGCAAAATCAGAACCAATCTTTAGAGTCCCAGGATCTAGTCCTCTTGTTCTCAGAGAGGGATCTCTCGAATGTTTGTTTGCAAAGGTTTATCTTGTGTGCTTAGAGTATGGATTTTAGACTAGTTATTAAGTGCAGGTGTTTGTTTGTTTGTTTGGTTGGATTGATACAGCAAAACATGAAATATCTAGGAAAGATATATAGAATGGAGGAACATCTGGTCCATTGGGAAATGGAGTAAAAAAGAGGTCATAACATACTTATCAATGGATATGGGATATCAGAGGGCAAATCTAACTTGGCCACAGGATCCTTTGGTTTTTGGAATGAGATGGACATCAATGATTTGAAAAGAGAAGTTTAATTCTCAACAAAGGGAATTTGAAAACACAATTAGAACAATAAAGAGCTTTTTGATAGACAGGGCTAACCATGAATTCTACAAATCACACCTTTAAGCAAACAATTATTTCAAAACAACTTTGAAAATGAAATCTAAGATTTGGGAAACACCCTATTTCCTCAAAGATTTTATTTCAAATTACTTTAGAAAACATAAAAGATTCACTGATAACTGCAGTCATAGAAGAGGGAACACCTAACACATCTATGATTACAACTATAAAGACCTTTGAGACAACTGTTTAAGTAAAGAAAAAGGGCAAGATCAAAACAGACCTCCTTGACCCACTATAAACAGAAAAATACAAAGGGAGACTTCAATGATAGTTTTAAAGTGGCAGCAGACAAGCAGGGAGAACCATAAATCATGTTGAAACCAACTATTCGAACTATTAAGGAAATAAACAAGCATGAAGACTAAAGAGAGAGATTAAATACTCTAAAATACTTTAGTAGAAGAAAACATGAAACAGTGAAGGATGAATAGGTCTAAGGTGCTTCCAGGAGTCATTTCTTAGCCTAAAACTTTCAAACTACTGTAATAAGAAATCAGGGAACAGAATGAAAACAGGAGAAAACATTAAACAGTTTAGAATACTTCACCAACAACCAAGCTCATGGATCCAATCATAGAGCCTTCACAGTAACAAGCATGCAACAATATCATCAGGGCTCCAAGAATTCAATTTCTTCTTCAACTTCAACAGACTATGTATTATTTCAGAGAGTTCCAATATTACAAATAGTGATCAACCAACATCTCACTCATCTTCTTCAGAAGTATATATAGAAGAATGAGGAGGTGAGATATGATAAAAGATCTCAAAAACTAATTAATACAGACTTGAATGGCTTCTTGGCCTTTGGGGGCTCAATGAAGCAACTTTCATAGGTGTCCTCTGTATAAAATCATTTACATTAAATAATAGGTTTGCTGGAAAGAATTTGTAGACTTCAAGGCTCCTCTTCATCCTTGTAATAACTTCTGCTGACAGCTACAATAAGTTCCTTTGGTTGAAATAACTGTTCATCTGTATTGATGTAAAATATCTCCTGGTCTGGTAATAACTTCGACCTTCTTTGATTGCTTTGAGGCTGCAGGTGGCTCTGCGGTGGCTGGAAGTTTTAATTACCCCCTGAGGTTACAGTGGAGGTCTCTTTTCCAATAAAAAAGTCATGATTTTCTTTTAAAATGTGGTCTAGGCTTCTGATAATACATTTTTAGCCGTAATCCTTGTAGATCTGTCCTCAAATTTCTGTCTTGATATAATTTGTCTTTCTCACTGATACTCTTTGACTGTGCCCGATTTACTGTGTTTTTTCTGGTATATAGGGTTGCGCATGGGGTGATATGGCATCAATACCTTATGAATCATAGATGAAATGTGAATTCGAAACCTGGAAATGATTTTTTTTTATGGATCAGAGGCAGGAGGATCGTCACCCTCTGTCTCTGAAATTTATCCAGAAATGGCGAAAAAACCATATAACCCTACAAAATACGAATAAATATTATGAAATCCTGCATGTATGGACTAACTTCTTCAGAAGGCACATGGAGGGAGCATGGCCATTGGATGGCATCATCCAACGGTCGAGATTGATCAGAGGAATTCAAAGGAAAGGCGGAAAAGGAATTTGAATCGGAGCCGTCCTTTGCGCAGAGATCAATGGTCGAGAGCGGAGGCAAAAAGTCAAAGTGGAGGAATTAGGGTGATGAATTATGGGTCGTCGATCTACAGATCAGATCGATGGTAGATATGCTTTAATGACCACGCCGTAGCCTGGTTAACTATCGAGCTTCTTTGGTGAGCGATCGTCATCTTATTGGCGGTCTCAGATTTGATGGTGGACATCAATATCACGCCGGGTTCACGTCCGATCTTTAACGTGCGATGGATGGCAGTTTTATGAATAGTGCCCAAGACATGTGTTGGCCAACATATGGAATCGCTGTGAAATGGAAAAAACCTCCCCGTGCTCAAAAGCGGTGCGTTGAAATCCGCTTGGTTTTTGCAATCGGCGAGTGGCTGGCGGGGACCACCTAGGCGATGGATTGCACGCCATCGATCTGTGTGTCAGATTGACGGTGGAGATGGACTGAAATTTTGTGCCATTGGAAACTTTAGAAAATAATAAAAAACCCATAGTTTCAATATAACATAAAGTTTCAATATTTTCGGGGGCGGGATATAAATATAAAATGGTTAGGCGCCCGTCTGCGGGGCCATGGGTTACATGGAATGCCATATGACCAGGGGGTTATGGATGAAGGGCTAATTGGCATGGGGCGATGCGATAAGCGCTTAGAGGGCCAGCGCTTGGTTTCGGCACCAGGGCATATCAAAGGGAAGGGTTAAAGACTTAGCCCAAGGGGACTTAAGTCTATAATATATATAAAATATGATTTTGATAGATTTTCAATGATTTTCAAAGGGGTTTGAGGGTTTCGATGAGGAAGAGAAAAGGTCTCAGGCCTTATCAAAGGGTTTTCATGAAGGGGAAAAGAGGAAAAGACATGAAAATGAGGGATTTTCATGGGAAATGGAGGGGTAAAATGAGGTCAGTTTTGGAAGAAGGGGGAAAAGGAAAAGGTGCTTGCAGTAGTTTTTCTTCATGTAATGACAAAAGAATCTCTGAGTTGAAAAAGGGGAAAAGAAGTGATGATTATCCAAAGGATAGGATATTATCAAAAATACTTTAGGCACCAACAAATTTTAGCGTTGAAATTGTTTCTTGAAGACTATCCAAAATCATTTAGCCACCACTTGATATAACAGAATTTATAGGTGACTAACAACTAGAAATAGCCAAATTTTAAATGGTTATATGAACAAATTTTTTTTTAACAACTACAACCATACAAACAACTATCCCTCAAGAAAGATAAGAAAGATAATCAATTATCACCCAAGTACCGTGGTCCTTACAAGGTGTTGGAAAATATTGGTACTATCACATACAAATTGGAGTTGTCTGCATCTTCGTGACTATACCTAATTTTCCATGTTTAGTGTTTAAATAATGTTATCAGTGAAAAGCTCCCATTTTTAACAGTGTTTTTAGAACTTGACGAGGAAGGGAAAATCATATTTGAGCCTAAAGAAATCACAGAAATGAGAACCCAACAACTACGGAATCAATTAATTTCAAGGTATCTCATTAAGTGGAAGAACTTACCCATTGAATATTCCACAAGGGAGGACGAGAATTTTATACAGAATCATATGGAAATACTCAAATGTTGAGGACAACACCTTTTTCAAGGAGAGGGACATGTTAGGTCCCTATAATACTTGTGTATTCCCCTTATTGTTATTGTTAATTTAGCCCCCTATTTTTATGGTTGTGCCCATGTATCCCCCATGTTTTTATTGTTGTGCCCCATATAAGTCCACTATTTTTATTATTGTGCCCTTTAATTATTATGACCCCTTATACCCCTAATTATATTGCAACCCCTTATACCCCTATACATACCGAGGTATTATCATTTGCATCATCCAAGAATTGTTCGTTTATGTAATGTAAAATAGGTTTCCCCCTCGAAGAGGCTAATTTTTAAGTATTTAACCTATATTTTCTTCTATTTTGTGAGTTGATTGCACAACATTATTATTATTTATCTTGAAAATATTACTATATATTCCAAAAAACGCTCAGATCATGTCCCCCATCTAAGATTTTTTTTTGAATGATTTATAAAATATAGGATAGCATTAAAACCTAAGAAATCCTTCTTTGCATTAGAGGAGGGTAAGTTATTGAGATTTATAATCGCAAAAATGGAATTTTCATCAAACTAGCGATAGTTAAAGTTATATTTGAGAATCCTTTACCACATAACAATAAGTATATGCAATCCTTTTTATGGAAAATATTTTTTGTTAGACAATTGTCCCTAGCTTTGGAGAAATTGTATTGCCTTCAAAAAAATAAGATAAAAAATAATGTCCTTTTTAAATGGAATACTCCAGAGAAAGAAGCTTTTCAATCCATTAAAAAATCTATCATCAAAGCTTTGAATTTATTATTTCCTTATTATAATAAATATTTTATTCTATATACTTTTTCTTCTATTCAACCTTATGCAGCAGTACTTACGCAGAATAATGATAAGGGAGTTGAAGTACTAATTAATTTTAATAGTTTTAGTTTTCAAGAAGTGCGTTATCAGTAAAACATAATCACCTAGCCATTTGTAACTAGGTGGATTGAAATACATCATGTGATTTTAATTTTACCATAGAAAAAACACTTTCACTATAAGTAATAATCTAATAAACCATTTTTATTAAGTTATTTCCGAACAAAACCTGAGAATAATTAAATAAAACATTATTTATTTAATTTCCTCTATGAATAGTTATTAAATCATTGTTTGAGAACTATTCCTTGTCAGATTTGACTAAATAACCTAGGAATAATTAAATAAATCACTATTTATTTATTTTTCCTTAACTCCATTCTTGGAATAATTTTTAAATCATTATTGAATAATTACTTCATTTTCACACTTTTATTATTATTTGCGAAATAATTAATAAATCATTTTATCTGTTATTTATTTCTAAATAAATATATTTAACCGTTTTGAATATATTTTCTCTCCAAAAATATAATAAAGTATTCCTAGTGGTTAGATTTAGATTTTGGTCAATAATATTTTATTATTATTCATTTTTTAGATCAATTGAATACTTTGCTATAAATATGAGGGTTTTTTGAAATGGGAACTATATGTCGGCTTTGGTTATGTAACCATAGATTCGAACATAATCATAGTTCCCTTGATCAGATCTACATGTACCATGGGAAAACAATATTCTCCCCAAAAAACCATGTGTGAAAACCATGCACAAAAGCATGGGTAGGTATGCCTGCCATCTTTGGTCCTATCTCCCATCCTTGGGTCCACCCAACCATTATTGAGTCCACATAAAATATTTTTTTCCTGGTGCACTACCTCAGACGTGATGATGCATGGAAAAAATATAACACACCTAACAAAATAAAACCATCTAGAATTGTACGCAATCAAGGTCTATGTAAATTGGTTAACAAGGATATTGGTTATGAATCTAATAAAATCCCCAATAAAGTTTCTGAAGAACAATAACGTGAATATGTATCTTAGTTATGTGTTATCCCTATCGCTTCAAGTTATTTTTATTCAAAATTGAGATAGCTTTTTTCCAATCACACCACTCCTCCATATTTAGATCTTAAGAGAAAGTGTTATTTGAGACCAAAGGTTAATAAACATGAATTTATTAACGAAGTTGTTTTTAAGAAAAATTATGAATCAATTTTACTTATATGCTTAGAAAAGTTTGAAGCTGATACAATATTGTATGATTGCATGATGGTCTTGCAGGTGGGAATTTTGGAGGAGATATAATAACACATAAGATCCTAACAATAGGTTATTATTGGCCCACACTATTCAAGGATGTGCATGCTTATGTCCAAATATGTAAGGTTTACCGAACCTCAATAGGAAGAGACAAGAAATTAGCCATACAGGTATACGAAATAATTATTGATTAAACATTTAAGCAATGGGTATTGTATGTTATAGGTGAGATCATCCCTAATTATTTCAAACAATACAAATTCATCATCACAACTATAGATTATTTTTAAAAATGGGTGGACACTTTACTTTTAAAAAATATTTCTTCATAACAAGTGATATCTTTTAATGAATAAAATATCATTACCAATATTGGCCTTCTAAGCACAATAAATTTTGACAATGCAACATATTTTTATTTTGCATTACTTAAAAAAATTTCTATGCATAAATGCATCAAATTGAACTACTTTATGATGTCCCATATTTTCATAAAGACAACAAAAGCATAGTTCCCTGACAAAAATAGGTTCAAACCTCAGAGAAAGATTTCCTAAGTGAAACAAATTCCTAGAATATAAATATAGATAGGAATAAATCAAAATTCCATTCACTGTGTAGCTTTCATACAAGGTGTGCATGTCTGTGTGCATGTTCTTCAGTAAACTTGTGCAACCACACAGACACCAGAAGAAAATCCATGCAATAGTTGTTTCGACATTTTTTAAGGCTTTGTCGGTGAATTTGACAGCACCTTGTCTCATGCATAAGGATTCCGACCCTTTTGTTGAAGGAAATATTGACCCAAAAGCTCTCCTTTTTAGATAAAGGTGATCTACAATGGTCATGGAAATTTTTCTACAAAACCTCATCCATTGGTGTCTATAAAAGAAGATTTAGGCTAAGGAATTAAGGGATACATCCAGAGTAAAATTATGCTGACAAAATTATGCAAAAGAATAGAGGATTGATAGAGAGAGAAGGAGAAAAATTTCCATCCCTTCAGAGAGAGAGAGAGAGAGAGAGTTGTTCTCATTGTAGTCAGTTACACAATGAGGTGAAGTTTATACAGAATTTTTTTTATTACTAAACTTTCCTACCTTTGTTTTGGGTTGTGCTTATGAAATAGTATTGGTGTCTATTTACTTTACATGGAAGTAAATTTTTTTTTTTAATGTTTTATGCATTATGGATATTTCCTAGTGTTATAACCCATTTTCCACTATATTATAGTGAGAGAAACCCAAGTTAGACTTATCTCATTTGTTGGCTAGAATGCATATTATTTCACATTTAATTTTAATTATGTGGGATTTATTCCATGTTAAAAGGGTGGAATTACATAAATTAGTTATTTCTCATAAATATTTTGTGAAAATTTTATAATTATGATATAATAATTATTTAATAATTTAGATAATTGATAAAATGCTCATGATTGTGAAAAAGGTTTCTAGAGTTTTTCATGCTAAAGGAGATCAACTTGACCCACTTGTAAAAGCTTTTTCTAGGGGTCCATTATTTTAAAATTTTACTAAGTTCTCAAGCCCCCAGATGTCTATATACATTATCTTAGAGGATATAATCTATTGGGTGAAAAATTATTCCATAAGAACTTTACAGTGTATTTTCCACCTCATATCCACCTATCGAGGAGTGCCTTGTATCACCTTTACATCCTAAAATCCCTTGTGAAAGAGATAAACTAGCTCACGATATCGCTCACGTTGTACATCCTTGGGTTATTCCTAATAACACTATGCTTGTAGGTGTTACCTGGCATCATGAAACTGTAGGGATTGGGTAGTTCAAATTTATATGGCATGTCCCCATCATGGTGTCCCATATGGTATCTCCACTCCTCCATGAGTTCATGTATGGATAATCTTGGCCTATGCCTAGTAGTGGGCACACCTTAATGTGACCTATTAGACTAAGTTATGCTTTTATATATTGTACATTTGAGTGCGTGATGTTTTTATATATATTTTGTTTGGTTTGAGATGCAAACTATTTTCTATTACATCGCATATGCAAAAAATCCAAAAACAAATTATAAAACTAAAAAAATAAAAAAAAATGGTATTATTTTTACCTTGTCCATGTTTTACTTCTTTTATTATGTGATATAACGATGGGTATAGTCCTTCTGGATGGTTTTTAGATGACAAGGTGGTTTTTTCATTGTGACATCCATTAGACCTTAGGAATGTTTCTCTTGAACTTGGCATATAGGGGTATACCACATATCACCACCATTGTTGCATCGTTCACCATCACTACCACTTTCATTGTGCCTTAGGTCTAAACTATTCAAGCTACAACATTAGCCTTTCTCTTATGCACATTATATCTTAGCAGTAGACCCTACATGTACACGGTTTCAATATTTTAACACCTCTTTGTCATGTTGGTTTCCATGTAGTGTCTCATTTATATTATCTTTGGAATCCCTCCTTTTGAACTGCCATGACCTATAATATGATCCTCATTTCCTCTTCATTGTCATATTTTTGGCTTACCCCCAGAGAATTCAACACTATATCAATTATTATTTCCACATTCTATTAGCATATTTATACACAATGAGCCTTAATATCTTCATTCCATCACAATCCTCTTCTTGGCCTATCATTCACTTTCACTTAGTGTTTTTCCCTTTCCTTGAGTAAATAATATGATGAGTGGTGTTAGTCATCAGTAATTTTTTCCTTTGTTGATGACTAAATGATTATCTCAATATTTCTAGAAACAAGGTTCATAAACATTTTGAGTTCTAGAAATATCATTGCCTTCATTATCCTCAAGATAATTTTTCACTATTTCATCATTCCATAATGTATAGCTTTGCTTACCAGTCCCAGAAAACCCATTAGAGGCTTTTGTCACTCTTTCTGTCTATACGTATTAACCTTTGGCCCAAATACTATGTTTTTTTTTGCCTAAAAAACCCCCCACTACTACCTAAGCCCACCGATCAAACAACTCTATTGTGTCTCCCAAAATACTCCTAAACACTGAAGATCTCAAGCTATCTCTATAGACTCTTTAGATAAATCAAGTACATTGGATTTTGGATATTCAAAACATTATTTTATCATAAACCCTATCTCACACTTGATAATCCCAAATTCTAGGTCTCAGTCCAAAAGCCAAGTCCAAGAAAGCTTCCACTAGGTCACCTAGGGTTTCACAAGGTCATAGGGTGGATTTGGTATCCTAAAAAATCTGTTTTTCCTGCATGAAGTAACTGCATTCCAAGAAGAAAAAGATAGGTGATCTTGTCCAAAGCTGACCAAAGAAGTCACTCAAGGAGGCCTTTTGGTCTAAAGTACAAATCTTGTAGGGGACAACTGCCCATTGCTCACATTTCTGCGAAGGGAACAAATGGCCATCAGACTGGCATAAGCTAAGGTAACGGGAAAATCATCACAAGAAGACCATCCATAGTAAAGAAGAGAAGGAAACAAGGTACGTGTTTGAAAAGAATCAGGGTTTGTGACAGTTTTGACCAAACAAGGAATTAGTACTAGGGTTACAAGGGCAAAGTCCACCTCAACTCTTTCAAGTGCACATTGAAGACTTTTAGGAATAATTAACGAGTTTTGAGAAGTTTTTGAGAACTTAGAAGACAACACTAAATTTACTTTTTTATAAGTAGCCCTAAAGCCTAGGAGTTTGGGAAAATTGACAAAACAGCTCAAATGATGACAATGAGCCTCCTTCATAACAACAGATGGCATGTCAAGGGTTTCAAGCTACCCTCTAGGGTTTGGAAAAGAGGCATTGATTCCACATCACCAAAGGTAAAAAAAGGGAAAAGAGAATTAGTACAAAAGCATGAGGTTTTAAAAGGTAAAATCAGAGGTCTTAAAAAAATTCAAGGAGGCAGACAAGAAACACTATATCCCACTTCACCATAGGGGCAAATAGGGCCAGAAATATCAGTTCAAGGTTTTGACTTCTCAAAGGAACAGTCAAAAGGATTTTCAAATGGTCAAAGGGGGCTAGCATGAGGTAAAAAAGCCTGAAGAGGTAAGCAATCTAAATAAGAGCATCAAGATGACCCAGCAAGATAAAAAACCATTGTTTTGAGAATTTACCACCTACAGGACCAAAAAAGGGCCAAAAAGACAGTGGAAAAGTAAAGAGGAAAAAAAACCTTATAAAGTGGGTTTTGGTTTGGAAATACTTTTCAAAAGGAGTATAAAGCCTCCTTTCCCTCTCTCCCACTTCATATTCGTCTTTTCAAATAAGAAGAAAACTATGGAAAGAATTTTTTAAGGGTTTTTTGCAAAAATGTGGAAATATTTTGGGTGTTATGCCCCGACGGAGGGGCTACGCACCTGGTCGTCAGTGCTACACATAGAGGGGGCAGTCGCAGTGTTAATTTACACTACACTGCACACCGCAGGGGCGCCGCTACGCACCCGTGAAGGAGCTGTGCACAGGCCCAGACTGACCCGACTCATCTGCAAAGAAGCCTCTGGTGCTACGCACATAACATAATTGGTCAAATTTGTTCAGAAAGTGGCCAAAATTCAATTTTTTTCCTCCAAGCTCCTACAAAATGTTAAACAAGGTTGGTGGCCCCTCTTCTCACCCTTCCAAGTTTTTGTTTTACATGAATAATCAAAAGAGAAGTTCAAAAACCTAAAAGCTTGGCAAAACCCTAATCCTCATGCCAGTCAAGCATTTTACCTTCTAGGGAAAGAAATACCATTTTGAAGTTGTCATTAGCTTAAAGACACTCAAATACAAGCAAACCTTGTCCTAAAAACTCTGAAAAGACCTCCTTGATCACTCCATTTTGCCCTCATTTGCTAAAAATTGCCTTCACATCACAAATATGTCCTTCCTAGACCTAAAGCTTTCATCAAGCTAAAAACCATTATGTTCTAAGATACACAAAGAAATGAGCACCTGGATGAATACAGGGAGGGTGATGATACAAATGAATCACTCCCAAGTAGAGAAAGAGTTATTGTTGATGACAAAATATGAAAGCGAAGAAGATAGTGAATACAAATAATGGGGGTGATAGTCAGCAAAGAAAATAAACATGACAGTCAAGAGGAAAATGTGCATAAACATGAAAATAAGCCTAGTCAAAGTGAAAAGCAATGACAATATGGATAAAAATATTGAACATAAAGAAAAAGAAGGTGAAAATAAAGAAATAGCAAATCAAGAAGAGGAAACCAGCAAGGAAAAAATAGGGTTTGATTAAGGAGACAATGATAAAAGAATCCTCTATTTTGTAGCGCCGTTAGTTCAAAAAAGATGTTTTGTGCTACGAAAGCACTGCTACTTTCGTAGTGCAAATTGCGAAAAATACACTGTGTGTGCTATGAAAGCACGATTTCTTAACTGCCATGTCAAGGAAGCCAGAATTTGTCAGAAATCCATTAAAGAATGATAGGACAAGGGTATGGTGAGTCATTTAGAGGTCAGATTCAAAGTACTTACGCATCTCATAGTCATCATCATCATGATAAGGGCATCATTCAGTTGTAAGATGAGATTTCAAATTTGAAAATCTTGCCTAATTTAGTCATTCTAGTTTTCATTTTCCTCCACACAACTGTTTAAGCTCTGAAGCAGTAAAGTTAAGCCTGTGGTTGTTCTATACCAAGGCTATATTCACTATAATCAAGAGAGGTTGTTCTATGTTATCAAGCAAGGTTGTTCTATGTTATCAACCGAGGTTGTTCATTCATAATCAAGCGAGGCTATTTTACTGATTCCAGAGAAGCTGACAGGTTTTTTAAAAAGGAAGCATGGCAGAGGAGAAGAAGTTCCATAGAGGGGACATTGTCTAATATATGAACCTAAGAATGTAAATTCTATTGTTGAGGATCAAACAGTGATGGAGGCTTTTATCAAAGTAGGCTGTCTTAGATTTTGTGAAAAGCTGCAGGGTTTCCACACTCAGGTGTCTAAAGATTTTTCTTTACACTTCAGTGGAACAAGTACCAAAATTGGGATGTTAAATATGCCAGTAACACCTGAGATCATTGCTTCTGTGACAGAAATACCAAGGGGGAAGGAGAATCGGTTTGAAGGTTTTATGTTTGACATGGAACCATGCAAGGAATTCATGAAACCTGAATATGCAGATATGGACATGAATAATGCAATACCTAGGAACTGCATCAAAGAAACCTATGCCAAGCTACTATTCAACATTCAAAGATACTTTACATGTGAAGGCAGGTACCATAAAGTTTATACTTATCATTTCAAGCGGTGTTGCATTTCACAGGTAGAATATCATTAGACTTGCCCTTTTACTTACATAGGAGAGTTGCCAAAATGTCTAATAAAGTACAAGCTAAGTCTAATGGGTGTGAAACCTCTCTGTTTCACCATGGTTTGATAAATTTTTTGTTTTTTAATGAGATTGAGAAAATAAGCAAGGATTGGTCTTCCTTTTTGTTTATGAGTGGATTTGAAATGGAAACCCTAACTCCAGCTAGAAACCCTAAAACTAAAAAGCCTCCTTCACCACCGCCAGTAGAGTCTGGTAATCCTATGATTGCAAAAGAAAAAAGGTTTTTAAAGTTGAAACCAAGAAAAAAGGTTGAGAAAAGAGCAGAGAAGACATAGGTGATTGTTGCAGAAACTCCATCACCTGCAAAATAGAGGTTAGAGAGTGTCAAAGAGGCAAAACAAAAACAAGTGGCCAGTATGTAGGGAATCTAGAGAAAGACAAGAAGCCAAGAAATAGTATCAAAGGGAAAAAAAGTTGTTACAGGTACAGAAGATAGCTCAGTTATGAAAGGAAAATTAGATGACATCCTTCGTGAAATTGACATAGAAGAATCACCCATTGTGCAAGCTGATTTCATTGGAGTGGATGAACACAAATAGAAAAGAATTAAATCAGCTAAAAAACTTGAATTTGAGGGTGAAAATGCAGCCTTTATTTTCCAAGCAAGGAAAAATTTAACTAGGCATGCAAAGAAACTCCAATAAGGCAGTACAGAGGTTCAAGTAACTGTTGAAACAGCCAGAATCCCTGAAGAGGTGGTTGATCTCTCATCACCAATAGTGGAGCATGCAGCCAACAAGACAATGAAGGGAAAGGAACACATGATAGAGTGTCAATTGATTGAGGAGATATTGAAGCTAGCAAACCAAGGGATTTCAATGATGATAAAAAGGGCCAGAAAGCATAACATCAAAAAAACAGAGTTCAAGAGGTTGAAGGCAGTATGGGAAGGCCAAACTGTTTCTAGGTCTGAGATTCCAAGTGCTGCAGAATAGTTTTTCACATGGAAAGTACTAGCTATCAAAGAAGAAAAATTTATCAGAGTGATCTATAATTACTTGAGAGCCATTAATAGAAGGCTAAGAGGCTAAGTGGAAGATTTGGAGCTGCAATTGAAACTATCTCAGGATGAACTAAAAAACCAAGGTGCAGAATGAAAAATTCAATGGCAAAATCAAATGGGTAATGAAGAATTAACCTCATGAAATGGTGTTTTAGTTCATATGGCTATTTGTCTTAATGAAACCAGTGAATTTTTGAAGTTTTGGCAAAATTTTGGTCTGATTTTTTAAGAAAATCCGAACAAAACTGCTCACTCAGCAATTTTGTATCACAAATAGTACAGAAAGGGTGAAATACACTACGAAACTGCTGTAGCAACGTTTTTCACTCTTTTCCATAAATTTTTGAAGGGCATACCTATATATTTTGGCCTAAAAATTCTAAGGATGGCGTGCTAAGTGAATACGCAGATAATCCCAAAGGAAGGAAATCAAATTTTGAAGGCAAATAAGTTAAAAGTCTGTGCTACGAAAAGTGCTACGAAACTGTGTTGTTTTCGTAGCAGAGATTTGTTTTTGCTATTTCAGGCAGTTCAATGATGATTTTGTACAGCTAGCACTTATGGATGATTTTTAACATATTTTTTTTCAATTCTTGACAGCAAATGGCTTCAAATTCATGGGTTCATGGTGGTTAAAGTGTCCCAAGAATGCAAAGAATCCTAAGCCTAGAAAGAAGGGGATATTTCCTAGTTTGTAGGAGATCATCATTGAGGTCATAAAGTGCTGGAGCTAATCATTTGGATTTGAACTTATGGGAATATAGTTGGAAAATAATGTAATCTAGGTTAGATAAGGTTGTTATGAGTAGAGTTAATGAGTTTGAGTCCTATTTGTAATAGGAATGTTCACTAGGTTTGCAACTATCATTTTGTAATAAATACTATGTCACATGGTTATCCATGGTGTCAAAAAGTAGGAATTCAATGTATGTAGATGAGGATAAGGTTATCCTATGTTTTAAATGATATATAAGAGATGAAGAAGTCAAAATGATAAGGGTTGGACATTTTTAGCAAAAAGACTGTGGTTATTGTAAGTGACTATTTTTAGCTTAATACAGAGTTTTCTACTTAGCCAACTCAAGATTAATGAAGAGTTCTTGTATGTTCTTTTTCTGATAGCATCTTTTTAATATCCTATTGCAGTGGTGTTTTCTTATGTTACTCATAATTCATCATTAATGCTCTAAATTTCTTCATAGACAAACCGGCTGTGTGTTTTACTGTTTCACATGTGTATTCCTTGACTTTAACTTTGATATGCCTTGACTTCTATGCTAGGTAGATTCTTTGGTTCTGTTGAAGCTATTATGACTCCATAAGCCCAAAGTACAATTTCTAATGTGATTTACAACTAGTTTATATCATTTATCTATTTTTATCCCATATAGAGTCAACCATCTACATATTTATCAAAAATCATAAACCCTTGAGAGAGCCCTCTCAGGTTGAGGAGGCTAAGCCTCAACCAAAATATTGATCTGAAATAGTTACATGAGATTAAATTGATTGGCAACCTATCAGGTCTGATTTTGTGATAACATGTGCCTTAGGCCTTGCATGGTCTCTTGGCCATAAATGACATTTATGGTTATATTTGACATTTTCCTACCACATTTAGGGTTTTAGTCCTCCTTTGCTCCATAAATAGAGCATGAGGCCCCTATGTATTTGGTTGGAATTTGATGAGCTTGAAGAGAAACATACATGGTTTCATGAGCTTGGAGAAGAAATTGGTTTTGTGAAGTGGATGAATGGCTTGTTTGGCTTGATGATGGAGAAACTTGTTTGCAGGATTCCATAGCTTGGTGAATGGTGATGTCTTCATAATTTGTCTATTGTTTCCTTTGTTATCATTATGTTTCATGTTTCTTGGCTGCTATAAAATAGAAAAGTATAGGTTGAGACATGTTCTTTGAGGCACCTTAGTCCTCCAGTTTGTTATAGATTTGATGTTTTCTTCTTTTGGCCAACTTAAGGAATTCTTGATTTCTCCTTAGGTCCACCAAAACTTGCTTTTGTTTCATGTATGGTTAGTGTGCTAGCTTACAAGTATGATTCATGGTATGCCCTGCATATTTGAAGTTTTCAAAACCCTATCTTGAAGCCTTTATGTGGAATATTGATTGTTAGGTTAAGTTAGAGAGGTCTCATTCGATCTTGCCCTTTTTCCATGCTTACCAACTAGTTTCAAAGCTCCCAATAGCTTGATATATGCCGTTTAGGGATTCCCTCTCCATAAATTGAGTTATTTTTATTATCTTATGTGTTTTCCCAAAATCTAAAGGTGAATTTCTAAAGTTAGAAGCTCTTATGCTTTCTATGTTTCACTGGAATGTTTCTCTTAGATGTTTATTAGTTTAAAGTATTGTTTATTGAGCTTAATCGTTTTCCCTACATCATGAATTGTAACTTTTAAACTATATATTTTTAATACCTCTTAGTATTTCCCAAACTTAATGTTCACTACACCTCACACATCACCTTAAGGATCCATTAACCTTGCTAAATCAGCCCTGAAACACACTCTGTTTCATTATTTAGACACTCTTGACTTTCATTTGACTCCATAGCCCAATGGCTTTGACAGAATCTCACTCCCCCTATTCCACTTGACCATCTTACCCAACCAAAACAATCAACAAACCCTACACTTAACAACTAGCCTAAAATCAAAACCCTAGAGAAAAAAGAACACATCCTTTGCACCCAATAGAGAGATCCCTCTCTGAGTCTAGGAAGGCTAGGTCCTAGGACTCTAAAGGCTGGTTGCACGTTACCCTGTCATTTGGTCTACCAATCTACCAAATCACGGGATGCTAACAAGTGGTTTTCTTTGCAATTTCTCCACCTCTTTACACTATGAATAGTTCCATCATACCAGAACTAGATACTACCTTTTATACCACTCGTTCCTCCAGGACGAGATTCCTTAGTGTACTTCTTATGTTATTTAAACCTTGAATGACATCGAGCTTCTTTTATCCTTTTTTCATCCTTGTTAATCAATGAAAACATCGAGTTCATTTTGGAAATATTTTCATGACTCGTTAAACTTATGAAATTCCCAATATTATTTTTCCATTTTTTCATGCTCGTAAAACATATATGAAAATTCCAAGTTCTTTCCATTTTTTCTTGTTCGTTATGTAAACTCAAGTTAGGAGAGAAATATGTTTTCCATTCTCAAATATCGTCAAACCATAAGAAGGGAAAGAGTGTAGATTTATCTCTATTTTTGGCTCATTAAAATTTATGAAAAGGCAACCTATTGAGCATACTTGTCTTCACTTTCATGTTCATGAAACCATGAAGGAGACTAAAAAGAGAAAATAGGAAGGGGACATTTTTTATGTTAGCAATCAAAATGGTAGTGTTAGTTGTGTCACCCTTGAGCATGGAACCTATTTAAGTCATTCTATTATAGTTGGGTCTTAGGTTTCTGAGCAGTCATACCATGCATATGAGTCTATCTACTCCTCTAGTTGGTTACTCATCTATTCACTATGGAGTGTGCTTCATGCCTCCTATGTTGTTGCACAATATTATGTCGTTCTCATTAGTCATGCTACCGAGTCACTTTCGTGTCGTGTCATTATGTGTTCAAGGGTAGTATCATCCTGTGACAACCATCTACATTCCCATTTTACCTTTTTGTGTTGACCATGCCTATGTTAGTTCTTATTAGCTTGAGGGGTCTTGACCTAGGTTCAGAGTAATCGCGCAATCAGCAAAACCCTCCAACTACTGGCCCTTTCAGTAGTGATCTACTTGCGCACACCAAAGTCTCACCCAAAGAAATATGGGGGGTGTTGGAACAAGGTTTTTGCATGCTAAGGGAGCTTTTGATGTGGACCCAATCCTTACTTAACAGATCTGCTACCTACTTCCTTGCACACAACTTCATTGAACCCTATCTAATTGTAGATAAAAAGTAAATCAGTTGTGCATGCCTAGATAGTGATAAATAGACTTATCCCTTGTGAATTCATAGATGATTATAGAATAAAACTTTATGCAAACAAATTATTATAATTCATATCTAATAAATAAGTACAATGGCCCACTCGATGTAGAGAAGTGGGTGATGGGGTGCGCTGATAAGGCACTCCATATGCAATGTCACTGGTTCGAAACTCGTGGGTGGGATGGGAGGAGAAGAAAATGGAAAGATTAGGATTAGTCTAAACTAAAAAGAAAAAAAAAGGTAGAATGAGGTTCACGCATAGATGAAATTTACCAACTTGACTTATCAATTATGAAAATACATATGAATTCAATAGAACAGATCCATATCTATAATAAGAAACAGATAATGTCCATAACAAATCTAAGACAGCTAACCACGAGAATCATATAAAGTCTGAGATCACCCAAATTTCCTTATGTAATAAGATATATTTAGTTCAATACAATATTTTCTCTTGCACACACAATAGCAGGGTCCTTTCACACTGCTCAAGAGTTAGGTCTTTGTGCACACAGCTAGTAGGAGCCTTTCTACCCAGACAAAAATCAAATCAACTATTCACGCTTACAATATCATAGCTTAGACATGAGATGATATGATTTCTATTTCTTCACTCGACCCTTACATCTTTATATCTTTCCAATTGCACACATACCATGGTCTCAAACCATGGTTTGAGACTCATGGTTTTCCCTTTTAACCATTACAATACTTAAGGGACTTTAACCCTCCCCAAATCCCCTTGAAATCTACGCACAATTCTTACAAACAAAAACTTAACCAAAATTTATCCAAAATTTCTTTACCCAGGGGGCGTTGCTCCAATAGGCCCCAAACATAATCTAATGACTCATCCTGAGTCATGTTGGTCTGACTACCTCCATATTGTCTTTAACTACATGTACCTAACTCTTAAATGGCATAATGATTTTTGTGCTTTATGCTACAACGTTGTGCTCTTCTTCAACCAACTTCTGCCTTGTTAGACCTTCAGCAGCCATGCTGATGCTTTGTTGTGTCTGTTGTAGGTTATTAAGGGCTAAAAAAATGGTTTGAAAGAGGTGAAGAGCCTAATCAGAACACGGCTTCATTATGTCCTCCGATAAATGTTATCACTGACGCAACATCTCGATCTCTTCTTGGATGGCATGACTCTCCTGTAATCGGGCTAGTCTTTGGACAGGCACAAGAGTCAGCGCCACGACCCGAATGACATAAAATTTCTTCTCTTTGGCCATCAACTCTACCTTGATCTACCAGATGATGAGGTCATTTTGGATGGACGTCCAAATACCAATGGCTTATTAAAACAGCTAGTTACCATCATCCATGGCAGCAGTGATGCTAGCAGCCGATTCCTTGACAACTGCAGTGTGTTGTGCATGTACTTCTTTAAGCGTTTCAGGCTACATTTTCATCTGAATAATAGTAATCATTTTCTCAAGCACTGCGTAGACTGTCGTGATCTCTAAGCCTGATGCATTTAGTGTGGCTACCAGGCTTTCTAGATTAATTATCAATGCAGTTGTGGCAAGTACTGTGACCTCTAGAAGGTCACTGCATAGTCGATTGATCATTGATTCTAGTGTAGCGCGTTGACCTTCGGCTGCTCGATGAGCCTTTTCTGCATTTTTTTGTTCCTTCTCCAACATCACCACTTGTTTCTGAGTCTCTGTAGCCACTTGGATGCATGGACCTCCTGGTACTGCAGTTCTTCCATGATCATCATGTGCATGGCATGAATTTTTCCTTTGAAAAGCATTGCCAAGTCAATCTCAATCTTTGTGTAGGCTTTCACATTGGTGCACAAGTCGCACTGCTCCACTGTAACTATAGGCCCTGAAACATGAAACACTCAGTTGTATAAAGGTAATGGAAACACAGTGCTGATGGGTTGCATGATCGTTTGTCCGATGCTTTTTGGCTTCACGCTCGCTTGCTTCAAACTCTCTTGAATCATGCTCACTTGCACCTTCAACTCCTGAAGACCCACATGTACACCTACGAGGACTGATATGCAATGATTTTCCACATCATTCCAAAGGTCCTTGGTTGCATTCTTGACTGTGTTTTCAATTTAATTTAGGTCATCTTCTGTGAGGGTCAAGTCCTATGTCCCTATCTACTTTGATCTCTTCCTCTTTTTGCACGAGCCTAGGGAGGTCTGAGAGCCTCTTTTATTTCCTCTCGGTTAATTTGTCTATGTGGAAGGTACCTCGACACTGTCATCTTCTTTTTCCTCCATCTCTAGGTCGATGCTTTCCCCCGTTGTGGTGGGCTCTACTTATTTTTCTGCATCCGTCTCCTGCAATTTCTCCATTGGCAGAGTGATCAGCGCGTAGCCTTGAATAAACTTCATGTAATACCATGTGTGCCCCAAATTTGAGCACAATTGTTTTACATTTGCGGGAACCTCCAGGTTAACAATAACATCAATCTTTGTTGGATTCACAATCAATCCTTGCTTACAAAGAAAAATGACCAAGAAAGATCCTAAAAGGGACACAAAATATACACTTCTTCAGGTTGAGCAAGATATTATACTTCCGAAAAGTATCTAGCATTAGGCATAGGCTCAACAGGGACAATTTATTGGCTTGAGTGTTCCTGACCCAGGTTCGCAGTAATCTCACAACCAAAAAAACCCTCCAACTACTGGCCCTTTCGGTAGTTATCTGCTTGCACAAACCAAAGTCTCACCCGAAGCAGTATGGGGGGGTGTTAGAACTAGGTTTCCACACCCTAAGGTATCTTTTGATGTGAACCTAATCCTTACTTAATAGATATATTTCCTACTACCTTGCGCACAACTTCACATAACTCTATCTAATTGTAGATAAATAATAGCATGAAGGACAATTTTTATAGAAAAATTATGTTTAACTTTTCCTATTCTTCATTTTTATCTAATGAGCCTCTTGGTCTCTACATTGCAAAAGAAATTACACATGCCTAGATAATGATATACATACTTATCCCTTGCACATTCACATATTATTACAGAATAAACCCTTACGTAGACAAATTATTATACTCTAGATCTAAAAATTAAGAAGAATGAGGCTAGCGCATAAATTCAATTTACCAACTTGACTTATCAATTACAAAAATACATATGAATTCAATAGAAAAGATCCAAATATATAATAAGAAATATATAATGTGCATAAAAAATATAAGACAGTTAACCACGAGATTCATATAAAGTCTAAGCTCACCAAAATTTCCTTATTTATTAAGATTTCTTTAGTTCAATACAATCTTTCTATTTGCACACATAGCAGGTTCTTTCATACTACTCAGGACTTAGTTCTCCATCCACACATCCATCAGGAGCCTTTCGACCTAGAAAAAAATCAGATCAACTATTCTCACCTACAAAATCATAGCTTAGACATGAGATGATATGATTTCTATTTCTTCACTCGACCCTTACATATTTATATCTTTCCAAATTCGCACATACCATGCTCTCAAACCATGGTTTGAGACTCATGGTTTTCCCTTTTATCCATTATAATAATTAAGGGGCTTTAACCCTCCCCAAATCCCCTTGACATCTATGCACAATTCTTACAAACAAAAACATAACCAAAATTTATCCAAAATTTCTTTACCGGGGGGACCCTCCTCCAACAGTTATACTTCATCATCTCATGACTTCATCTGTTCACATCATATATCAGTATATTCCATGTCGATTGATGTGTGATACATAAAGGCATTCCTTTTATGTATCTTCTCATGTCAACTCTATATTATAGTCTAGGAGCTTGATCTAGGAACCAATAGTACCTTGGAGATTGCAGTCCTCAGTGGTAGGTTTCCTTCTGATCAACAATCGGTTTACATCATTAACTCCTGATTAGAAAATTCCATGATTTTTATGTGTCGGGTCATATGTTCACACTTAGTAGACTGGAGTATGTAACTTGGGGTCCATTTTTATCATTGGCGTGTCACCTCATGTCTGTTGACAATACAACTCATTGACTGGTAGTCCTATGATTCCTACCATGCTCAAAATCAACACATTTATTCACGTGTATATTTGTACCATTTGGGCTATGTTGAATACCCTAGGTTAGGGACTTCTCACTCTTGTTTGACACCCTTCCAAGGTTGCATTGGAGTTATGTATCATTTATGTACTTTGAGGAATACTCTTAGACACATCTTGTCATATGCGTCCATAGTATTACTAATATATATTATGACATTGACACACACTGTATTTTCTCGTGGCTATGATATTTTTGACTCATCACATTGATCCACTCTTTATCGTTCATGTCCATGTCTTAGAATTTCATGTCATGTATCTGTGGTGTATGTTTGGATGCCTTTAGTTTCTCTTTATGGTTGATCATGGGTATGCATGCCTCAGGGATGTTATCAACATAGTTGAGAATTTAGAAGTTGAGTTCCTCTAACCCAGGTTCATGGTCTTAGCTCCTTCCTCCCATTTTGAGATTTGATTTTTCATGTAATTCATTTCGGCCATAAATTTCTCTTGTGATACCATGCATTAGGGGGCATTTTTTATAATACTATTTTTCACTCCATTATAGTGAGAGCAACCCAAGTTCAACTTATGTCAGTTTTTGGCTAGAATGCATCCCCTTTCACCTTTCCTTTTACTTATGTGAGATTTATTCCATGTTAAAAGGATGGAATTAAATGATTGATTTATTTATGATAATTATTTTGTCAAATTTAATAATAATGAGATAATAATTATTTCATAATTGATATAATTAAGAAAAAACTCATAATTGTGAAAAAGGATTTTAGAGTCTTTCATTCCGAAGGATATCAACTTAACCCACTTATGTATGATTTGGATAGGGTTTTATTACTGTATAAGTTTCGTAACTTCTTGATCCCATAGGTGTAAAGATACATTCTCCAAGAGGATATAATTAACCTATATAATCTCACCAAGAGGAAAGGGGGTTAGAGGTAGTATCCATATTATAGCACAAGAGCTCTACTACATTGAGAGAAGAAATTGAAGTTGCAAGTTGGAGGAGAGGGGATCTCCCATTTGGAGGTATACATTGTATTGCCATATTTTAATTAATATATATATATATATATATATATATATATATATATATATATATATATATATATATATATATATATATATTCCTTTATTTTATATGAAATTTTAATCATATCTTATATGGGTGCATATTTTTTTAATAAAATAAGCCCTTTATGGAAGGATTTTGTAGGTTTTTTTGGCTGTGAATGTGTGGAGGGTCCTTATTATTGAAAGAGGAAGCGAGATATTTTAGTGGAAGAAAGTTTTTCTTGTAATAAGACTCAAGAGACTACACCTACCTGTGAGGGTAATGAGTATCATTTATTTATCCATTCGTTTACAAATTATTTCATTAGTGTTGAATGTGTTTTCTTCCATGGATATGAACAAATGATTAGGATTATTGATATTATTACAATATCACACTCACATTTGGGTAGATCATAATATGATATATTGGGTTAAAATTAGCATACTTGGTCAGGCCAAATCTTCTGGTAACACATCTTGAAACTCCATTGGGGAGTTAGCCCTAGATCTATTGGATCTAACTCCTCTTCGAGACCTATTTGGTTTTCTATTTCCTTGATTTCCTTATACTTTGGATCTATTCTAATCTCATTTGCTTCAGATCTGGATAGACCTTAGATTTAAAGCCTTTATTTTTAATATATATATATATATATATATATATATATATATATATATATATATAGAGAGAGAGAGAGAGAGAGAGAGAATATCATATTAGGTTTCAAGTTAAATTAAAGAATTTTTTGTATAGAATTTGGTTGAAATAACCAAAAATTTGAATTCCTCTAATAATTTCACCCAAATTTAAAAAAAAAACACTAAAAATGAAGTCTAGATGAGTAAGTTATGACATATTGAAAATTAGCTTGTTAATTGTTTTCCATAATCGTTGGCATTGAAGGGCTTACAAAGCGATTCTTTTAGAATCACTCGGTGGATCATTGCTTTCACATGACTGTGTCTTGAACGTATTGTTCAGGTCTCCTTCCCTAAAAATTTTTTGGGAGTGTTGGCTCCCTATGATTTGCAAGAATGGAAAGAAAAAATGTTGCAAGGGGCCGCATCAGAACCACTTTGGAATCCTAGGATCTAGCCTTCCTAGATTCAGAGAGGGATCTCTCTATATAAGTGTCTTAAAATGATATGTCTTTATGCCTTGTTTATGATATTAGGCTAGCTATGAAGCTCTGAGAAATTTTTGGTTTGGTTGATTGAAAGGTCATTTGCTAGATCAAATATTGGATTTGATTTAGAGAATGTTTCAGCTGGAAGGATAGACTATGAGACAACATTAATCCATTGGGATATGGAGTCATAAAAGGATTTAATTGTTCAACAACTCTACAAGGGTTTTCATAGGGCAAGCTAACTATATTAGATGGATCTCTTATATTAGGTTGTGATATGAAACAATAATAAGTTGTGAATGCAGCAAAGCTATAGTCAGTTAAGAATGTTATAGCTCTACTTAGACAAGAAAATCCTTTTAAGGTAATTGTTTGAAGCAAGCCAAAGGACAGGGAAAACCATAGACTTCTTTAGAAAAAAATTTAATAAGCAAATCTCTAAGACAACAATCTAGTAATCCTAAGACTACTTTCAGATAAATAAAACATGTAAGATAACAATGAGAGAAGTCTAAGATCAAATAGAAATAATCTAATCTACTTTTGACCAACTCTCTAGGGATATTTCAAAGAAACTTTTAAAAACAGGTCAGAGGACAAGGCATACCATAGACTTCCCTGGTTTAGAATCTACTTAGCATACTTTAAGAAGATCTTAAAAACAATATCTCAAGTTGCACTCAAGGAGCATGGAGTCACCACTATTTTCCCTGGTTGCACTCTATTGAAATCATTCCTTAAAACAACATCTCAAGCCATACCAATGAACGTGGACTTACCAAAAATTCCGTGGTTATACTTTATTGGATCATTCTTAAAACAACAAGCTAGATAAAACTAAAGGGAAATTAAGAATCCTACAATCAGACCTTTGCAGAAGAAAACATAAAGATAAATATTGTAGACAAAAATAGGGTGCTATAACAGCAAATCGTACTCTAAATTTTCTGTTCTTTATCAGAGAATATAGACAGAATGTAAAAAATAAGAAAAAACAATAACAAAGAATTAAAAAATCACCATCAACAGAGATCAAGGATCCTGTGAACGTGCTTTTTTTATTGATGTTCAAAACAGTTACATACTCCAGTACAATAGGTCTCTACAGCTCAAAGCTTTCTCCATCCAGCCTAGTATTCTTTCACTAACTCAGCAGCTCTTAACTCCTCAAATTTAGCTCAACAACTGACATTAATAATGAAGATATCATGAAATATTTATATGCAAATGAGGAGGTGGAATTGAAACTAGGTTTTAGGTGTTATTTATTACAGAGTTAATGATTTTTGACCTTTGAGACCATGCAAGGCCCAAGGCAAAAATATATGAAAGAGTTACTCTGGAATAATAACTTTGTCTTAACTTATGAGTTATTTTAGTTGAAACTTTTGACTTTAAAGGCTTTATAATAACTTTGTAATAACTATTGAGCTATTTCAAAAATATCTCTAACTGTGAAATAACTTCCTGATGCCTTTATTGAAATAAATCATGTTGTAGGTGGAAAATTGGTCTTTTGAGAATTAAATGATTCTTTGTTGAGTCATTTGAAGCTATATTTGGGTTAATCTATCTCCATTTTAATAATCAAAATCTATTTTAGGCCTTTTAACTTTGATTTAGCTTCGATAATCTGCCTCACTGTCTCTATCCTCTGTTTCTTCTTTATGACTGTTTGTTTATTTATCCTTTGTTTTTAAACCTTTGACTTTCCTACTTTAATCACTATTTGCTTGGCTAATATTCTTTGTTTATCATTTAATTTAGGATTAGCCCTTTAATCCTTATTATTTCTTCATTTCTTCACTGCTTCTCTATTTGCTTTTTTTGTCTGTGCGCATGGATGCAATCCTCCTTGTGGTCGAAGGTCAAATGTCCACCAGGATCATGATTTCGGTGGTGTCAAGGTTTAAAACTTCGCCTCTGTTCCTTTAACCTTGTTTTAAACCCCTTGGATCATCATTCAGGGCTTTAATTGTCTTTTTGGTCCATTTGGAATGCTTTTTGGGCATCTTTTCCATTTAAAATCTGCACAAAACAAAAAATGGTTAGTTAAAAACCTGCGGGAGTGGGCTTGACTGTGTTTTCAGGATTTCAGGGTGGTCAGGAGGCATTTTTAGAGGGAGAAATGGCACAGGGGCATGGTTCCAAAGGTAGAACCTGGTGGAATTCAAACGAAGGCGGAAATATTTGAAATTTGGTGTGGGGAGGGAAAAGTGGTTTTGGAAAACCGGGGTGGTTTATCACGTGCGAAATGGGTGGTAAATGGTTTTGGACCAATCGAACGCGATAACACTTGGAGTTTGACACATGGCAGGGTTAATACTGCCCATTTCACGTGCATTAAGAACTTTAAAGCCCGACACTATTTTTCACACGATATGGGTTTGGGGCCATCGGATCTCGGGAGATGAGATCGACAATGCGGAATTAGTTGGGGGAGCGGCACGTAGTTTTATAGAGTGGAGCCCAGGAATAGGTGGCGGGTTGTGGTTGGGCGGCAGGGCTAAGTGGAAGGCAGGGCTTAGGGGGGTCTTTATAAGGTTTGCGGAGGTTATATAATGAATGGGTGGAGGTATATTTTGAATAGGGGGAAGGGGCTAAGAATGGGTGGAGGGAACGGTTCTGTGGGAGTAGAGGGAACTGAGGGTTGAAACAGAAAGGGGATTTAAGAAATAGCGGATGATCAGGGTTAGGGTCATGTGAGTGCGAGGGGGCTGAGGCTTTAAGTCGAGAGGGGCTTAAAGGCCTATTTCATAAAGAGGGTGGGTTTATTTATAAAAACAGGGTTTTATAAGGTTCTTAAGGGCCCGATAGGTTTAAATTTAGATAAAAATAATGCAAAAGGGATTTTTACATTATTTTAAAGGTTTTTATAGAACAAAAGATAAATGGGGGTTTTATGAGGGGCAAAATGAATGTTTGAAGGGAAGAAGAAAAGGTGAATGAGGAGGGATGTTGGCTCGAGGGGTCCTGACCCAGGTTCAAAGGTTAAGGTTTGCCAACAAACCCCTATACTACTAGCCCTTTCGGCAGTGACCTACTTGCGCAGGTGAAAATATCACCCGAGGTAGTATGGGTGGGTGCTGGAACTAGGTTTCCGCACCCTGAGAAAGGATAGGTAAGGCAAGCAGAGCTACGTCTGGCTTTATGATGACCAGATCACCTACTACAGAGCTGGATCTATAGGTCTCCTTCGCATCCACGTGCCCAAGGTCAACTATACTACAATGCTCAATAAATTATATACTTCTAAGACAGTAGCATAGTATTGCATAAAACATAAGAGAACAGATCCAGATGCAGTAACAACACTTTACATAGTATTTTCACAGCTCAACACAGTATATTCATAATATAGCAATTACCAAAGATTTTCATAAACAGTACACATAGATTCAATTACTCAAACAGCCTTCTTATTCATCAATCCGTTAATTCCTTCTTAAAATACCCAACCCAACCTACACTCACAACATCAGTGTCCACACACAGTAGGACTCTAGATCTCCATGCACATAGTGAGCAGGAGTCCTTTCCCCAAAAACCCAAACAGATCTACTAAGCCACAATTCACATCAAGATCTCATCATCTTCTTCTTACCTTACAATTCAAAATGTTCCTCTATTTATAACAATCTAGACTAATCTTTCCTATGGTCCACAAACCATGGTTTGCAGATTCCAAATCTACCCTTTAACCCATTATAATACTTTTCGGGGCTTTATCCCACCCCAAAACCCCTGTGCTAGACTAAATATAATCAAAATTATACAAAATCGGACCAGTTTCATAGCTTGTAGGAGACCCTGTTCCAACAGTCCCCCAACGCAATCTTGTGACTTGTCCCGAGTCACTGTGGTGGTGCAGTCTCTATCTGTGCACGTAAGGTATTGATGGCTACGATTAGTGGAGGTAACACTTCTTTACTATGGGTAGCCGCACTCTGTGCAATGTCTACTAGCTTGTGGGAGGTCAGTCCTTCAGTTGCTATGGTAACCTGCTATAATATCTGGTTAAGCCACGTGATTGCGTCATGAGCACCCTGTGATATCTGGAAGGTGGCGCCTCCCCATGGTTTCAATTACTTTGTGATGGCATGATTTTCTCATCGGAGATCCGTAACCATGTCTCGGAGTGCGTTGCTAGTCTTCAAGGGTGCCAGACGCTGCGCAGGGACTAGGGAGTCAGGGTAGCTTCGATCTGATCGAAAGTGGCTTCCTTCTGGCATAAGTCCTGCTTGACGTTATAAAGAAACGGGTTGAACTAGACTGTTGTCTAGAGCTGCATGGCCACCTCAAGCAATTGTGTACCCAAAGTAAGTTGTCCCATAATGATGCCCGTAGCTTCTGTTACCAGTGCAACACGCTGTGCTCGTACCTCCGGAGGTGTGGCAGGCTGCACTTGGGCCTGTAATATAGTGACTTGGTAGGCCATTTGGGTCCTGAGGGTCTATATTTTGGTTCGGGATGCCTTTAGTGCTGCAACCAAGCCTTCTATGGTGAGCTCCTCTGGGACCTCTGTGCCAAGGTCGTGAACCACCAGTTCGAGCTACGCTGTCTACGAGATAGCAAGGGAGACATCTTCGGTCTGTTGTGCAATGAGTGGCGTCACCACTTCGAGCTATTGCTACATGGTCTAGTTGCGATGATGGATCTCTGGAAGCACGATGGTGTGTAAACCTTGTAACGCCTTGTGGGGAAACTATGCCAAGTCCAATTGTAGTCCCATAGTCATTGGAAGGTGGGGGCCGAATAGGACAGTGCTAGGTAGTGAAAAATCATGGCTTGCATTGTTAGTTAGCCCGATATTTCTGGTAGGGTGCAGCGTATCCCTGTGTCATTTCGTACCCCGGGGGGATGGAGTATCCTATTTAGTCAGTCCTGTCGTTCGCATAACTATCTGCGACTCGACTGTGTCATCTCTCATAGTGATTTGTGGCAGTTGCGTACCATCTTGCATGGCTGCTTCCGAGCTTGTCTGGCTGGAGCCTGCGATTATCCCAGGGTTGGACAGGGTGTTAAATTCCATCATATAGCTTTGACGCTAGTCTGCGCAAGGTTTGAAGTCAATTTTCCCTATAAGGAACCAGAGGGCAATGTGCTTATTAATCTCAGAGTCCCTAGACCTTCTTAACATAATGTCTGCAGGCTCTAGACTGGCAGGCACTGATGCGTCCGTGGGGTTAGGGGCTACCATAGCAATGTAAGGAGGGGATCCTAAATTTGGAGACTCATAGACAGTGGAAGTAGGTTTATTGGGTATGAAAAAAATGCCAAAGGTCCGGACAATTAAGCAGCAGAATAATATATGCAGATTACAGAGATGATATGGAGCCTTAATTGGAGTTATCCTTTCTCCCTTATAGTGCTCGTGGCTATCCAATGGTAGAGTGAATCTAACTTGGAAATTACCATCAAGCAAAAGGTAAAAACTCACCATAAATTGCCGCATTAATTGCCAGCCGCCTATTTTCCATAATGATAATATCCCCTTTTTACCAGAGTTCAGTGTTCTGACTGTCATTGTTCACACTCGATGACCTTCCCATGGATCTACCAACCTTGGATGAATCATTCATGCTACTTGTGTATCTCTAGTTATAGCCGATGTTGGGTGTGTTGTAATGCGATTCAGGTACATCCTAAACAACTTAGCAACTGTGTGCATCCCATCCAGTGTCGCGGCTGGGATAGTTCGGGGATCATACTTTCCTTCCATTGGGATGAAGTTGCAGTATTCAATCATGTGTGGTACCGGTGTTCCCCAGGGTTCGGATGTGATGTACATGCTTGGGCTACCCTGAGTCAAGACATCAGTGTTCTACAGAGCTGCGTCGAGCACCCTTATGCCTTTTACCACCCTAAATGTTCGTAGAAACTCATCTCACAAATTCTTCCAATGGCGAGTGCGCTGATGTAGCTCCGCATCTAAATACCATGTAGTTGGACGCAATCCTAGAGCATGGAGAAATAGATGGACCCGTTCGTTTGGGGTTCTATTGCACCATTGCGTTTACCATGCGAGAAAATATCTGCGTGGGTCTTCTGACCTAAGGAACTTTTGGATCCATCTCCCAGCTAGAGCTTCAAATCACAGGATCATCTTATCCCTACATTCCTCCCAATCGCAGAATACTATCCCATGCATATCCCACCAGTGTGCAGGTGTTCCGCGCAGGGCTAGCTTACGGGCACATAGCTTGCGTTCCTTAGGAACTTCTTATTCGAATGTGCATAAGAATTCCTTACTGTTACCTGAATCCCAAAATTAGGGCAGGTCTCTTACCTCGGAGGAGATGCAGCAGAAGTTCCTGGTGATCGGAAGACATCGCAACACTGACACCTCATGCAACCGGCCTTGCCAATTCTCTAGTTCCCCATCGGAGTCGAAAAATCATTCATTGTCCTTTTCCTAGCAGAGTACTCCTTCCATTGTGGGGTTAATCCAATCTTCGTCTTGTGTAGTGACCTTGTAAATGTGATCCACTTCCTCCTCATCTCACGCTGGCTTTGTATACCATGTGCCTTCCGCTGGATCCAACGGTACTATTACTTGGGTGCCGTTATTTTCAAACACCATGCTACGCTTTTTGAGATTGATAACATGCCCATATCTATAGCCCAGTCTAGTCCTACGATCATAGGGTAGGGGTCCACATCTTCTATGATTTCTATTACCTCAAAGTCAGCTTGTACCTTTACTCTTGCAATATCTACCATGACTTTTGGTAGCCTTCCTAGAGGGATGATATTCTATTGATTTTCCATGCACAGCTGGATGGTGGACCATTCTAACTTAGGTTCTCCCATTCGTTTCCATGTTTGTTTAGGTAACACGTTCGCATCTGATCCAAGGACTAAAATAACCCGATCCATCTCGTAGTCACCAATCTGCATAGTCAGTCGCATTTCTCTTCCGGTGCGGTTTTTATACCTGTATAGTTTGTGTACATCCTTGGTCGAATCGGGTCGTGTTGTGGAGCTATTCATTAATTCCTGAAGGTTCTCTACAACCTTTGGGTTACGTAGAAACTTCATACATGCTTACAGAAAAGGCTCAACCCCCTCATCTGTCTTGGGGTGTGTTGGTGCTTGCATACTAGCTGCTTCTTTATGAGCTTGTCCCTTTTCCATGTTCTATCCTTCTTGAAAGGTCATAGGATCCCTGGTGGCCTCATCCTTTGGTCCCTGGGTGACCATCCCACTGTGTGTTATGACGTTCACATTTGGTTCTATGTTCCTTAGCTCAACTTTAACTCTTTGCACATTTTGCGTAGGGGTGGGTTGCTTTTCCTGTATTTTGGCTATTAAAATTGGGAAATCTTCAATCACATGGTCTAGTTGTCTACAATATTTGCAAGATTGCCTTGTAGGATTTGGGCAGTCCCTTGAAAAGTGTCCAGTTCCCTGCAGTTATAACATATTAGCTTCCCGCATCCTCGACCTGCGCTTCCTCCCCGACCTCCCTTGCCCCTTGTTGGAGAGCCTCCAAAGCTTGCGGGAGATCTAGGTGACACAGGGTATGACTGTACCCTATATAAGTTCCCTCGATCTATCATCAGGTTGTAAGTTCGACAGTTCTACTCATTGTGTCCTACCAACTAGCAGAACCTACACCACTGTTGCTTTAGTTCTAGGACATATGCTCGTAGCCGGGGGCAATGGTTCATATCGTTCAGCCCCACGATATGGTAGTCATCGTACCATAACGCAGATCCACTTGAGCCTGGATGCACTAAGTTGGGTTCTCCATTTTCTCCTAGGCGGACCGGACTAGGTCATCTTGCCTACATGTAATCTGCCAATAGAGGGCACTGATCCTTCGTATGGCCAGACACTCGACATCGTATGCACCATAGATCTATGTTGGCTCCTTTTCCTCATTCCTTTCATAGGGTCTGAATTTCCATGTGCATAGCTCCAAGCTGCTCCTGAATTTTCTTTACTCCTAACGAAGTATCTTCTCTGGATGCAACTTCTAGTTTCATGGTGACTTCCACAACTTTTTCCTATGACTCGAAGGTTTGGTGACTCAATGGCGTGCGCAGGTGGGGCAACAACATAGCGATGAACCATTCCGTATGTTGTCTATATTCATACTCAAATCCTCCCTCCCCAATTGCTCTCTTCAGTCGCTGATCAGTCTCCCATACAGATTCAGACACTCCTTGCTTGAAGTCATTCACTTCTGCTACTTACTGAGAGTAAGAATTTTACTTCTGAAATTGTTGCTTGAGAGAGTCCTTAATATCTTAAATAGATGCATTCCCATTCTGAGATATGTATCACATATACCAGTCCAATGCTCTTTCTTCGAATGCCAGGGACAGCTACCCTCTTCGCTATATCGTTTTTCACATTTTGCGCAGCCCAAATGGAATCTACAACAAACCAAAATCGG
This sequence comes from Pinus albicaulis, assembly GCA_034641835.2. Lineage (NCBI taxonomy): Eukaryota > Viridiplantae > Streptophyta > Pinopsida > Pinales > Pinaceae > Pinus > Pinus albicaulis. The sequence goes on along the minus strand of CM076581.1, from coordinate 354,125,728 downwards.
TCCATATCCTCATATCCTACCCCCTTGAAGGTAGGTAGTTTCAGGTGTGCAACCATATCACTGTTCGGCGAAGGTGGTGGTATGGGCGAACTCTTACCTTTGTGCGGGCTGGATGGTGATGTAGTCAGGGGGCTTTATGCGGCTTTCTCTTGTAGAGGGTTATAGACATATCTTCCCCTTTAAAGGTTGGTTTGATAGTATTTACCACTGTGTGTCATGCTATCGTCTGGATCCGAGGTCATTCACTTGGTATGACTGCACAGAATACTCTTCTCACACAGTAATATCTTAATCAAAAAAGGTAATGTCTTCAGAAACTTGCCCGGAACCCTTTAAAGAATCTCTGCTCTTCTTCAGAGTAGGAGACGAACTGATCAATGGAAAATTCTGTCACAAATCCTCCTATCACACTGTCCACCCAATGATCCACCGTGTGAGTGATGGTATTATCAGTCCTTTCTAGCTACTAGATTAGCTTTGGAGTCCACTGAGTGACTTGTTCATCCTTCCAACACTTCTGGAACTCTACGAGCCTAGCCAGCCACTCCTGAAGCTCGGTTGTAAATGTTACAAAAAAATTTCGTAGCTTTCTATAAGAATGTACCTATTTTTCCACTTTTCCACTGTTAACCTCGTGCTACGATTCTCTTTTATCGCAAATTCTTGAATCTTCTTTTCGAACCACTCTTCAATTTCCTTCCTTTTAGGTTTCCAATACTCTCTTGTCATTACCCGATCCCTCTCTTAAATTGTGCCCGGTCTTGGCAACAGAACCATTTGTTGGCTCGAGGGGTCCTGACCTAGGTTCAGAGGTTAAGGTTTGCCAACAAACCCCTATACTACTGGCCCTTTTGGCAGTGACCTACTTGCATAGGTCAAAGTCTCACCCAAAGTAGTATGGGTGGGTGCTGGAACCAGGTTTCCGCACCTTGAGAAAGGATAGGTAAGGCAAGCAGAGATGCGTCCAGATTTATGATCACCAAATCGCCTACTACAGAGCCAGATCTATGGGTCTCCTTCGTATCCACGTGCGCAAGGTAAACTATACTACGGTTCTCAATAAATTATATACTTGTAAGACAGTAGTGCAGTATTGCATAAAACATAAGAGAACAGATCCAGATGTAGTAACAACACTTACACATTATTTTCAAATCTTAACATAGAATATGCATAATACAACAATTACCACAGATTTGCATAAATAGTACACATATATTCAGTTACTCAAATAACCTTTCTTATTCATCAATCCGTCAACTCCTTCTTACAATACCCAGCCCAACCTGTGCACATAGTAGCAGGGTCCGCACACAACAGGACTCTGGATCTTCGCACACATAGCCAGCAGGAGTCCTTTCCCAAAAAACCCAAATAGATCTACTAAGCCACAATTCGCATCAAGAGCTCATCATCTTCTTCTTACCTTACAATTCAAAATGTTTCTCTATTTATAACAATCTAGCCTAATCTTTCCCATGGTTTGCAAACCGTGGTTTGCGGATTCCAGATCTACCCTTTAACCCATTACAATGCTTTTCGGGGCTTTGTCCCACCCCAAAACCCCTGCACTAGACTAAATATAATCAAAATTATACAAAATCGGATTAGTTTCATTGCTTGTAGGAGACCCTGTTCCAACAAGGGAGTATGGAGGGAAGAAGTGAGGTCAGTAAGCCCAGAAAAAGGAGTTTTCTTGGAGTAGCAAGGTAATCTTGAGAAATCATAGATGAAGAAGTTCAGTGAACAAGTTAGGCCTAGGATAATTAAGGCAATGATATTTTCAAAACTCACAAAATTCCACAAATATTTTTTTTTGGAAATCTAGGATCATATTTTAGTCATCTTCTGGTATCAGCAAAAACTACTGATGACTAACAGTGGCTCCACTTGGGGAGGGCAGCTCCTTTAGGAGGTGTCAAGAGCCTCAGAGATCAAATCTTTGGTAGAAGTAGACCAGTGCCTTGATTTTTCACATTTGACAGACCTCCATTATAACTTGATGATTTTATGCTTTGAAGAGGTGATCTTTCAACATCTAAATCATAACATGATTAAGTCCAACCCAAACTTCTACCTACCCATCATACTTTCCTAGCATTCTTCTTCAATGGGTGCATTTAGACTTGCAAACCCTTTTAACATCAATTTTTCTTTTTGAAAACAGGAAACTATCTACTTCTACCCTTATATCATCCAAGAGTTCAGATTAGACTGATGAACTCATTGTTTCTCTACCTATTCTAACTATCTGTCAAGATTAAACTGTTTGAAAGATTTTCATTCTCTAATCTAAAACAACAAATTGAAAACATAACCAAATCAGGATTAGACACTCTGATTTGTTATGAGATATGACATTTTTGTACAAGCTACACATAGAATTTATTTGCAGGAAACTTTAAAACAAAACTTTGAGGGCTTATAATCTAAAATTTGTTATGCATACTTCTCTTTCTTTGGTTTAGGTTTTGATATTTTTAGAACCATTAACTCTTTCCTAATCTAATCTACTGATAAGACAAGTTTACAAAGTTTGGAAAATCTTCTTTCACTAACCTATTAGCATAAATTTTAAAACTTTATTCAATCATGATTGGGCTGTATGACTGAACAATACTTTCTCTTTCCAAGTAGTGGCATTTGCACTTGCACACTTTCAGAATTAATATTTTTGGTATGGGGCTGTACCTTTTCCTTTCATATGCTCCTTTTTCTTTTTCTTTATTTTTTGTGTTCATTTTTCTAATATTTTCTTCAAGAAATGTTATTTACGATGGACGAAGCTTCGAAATGACATATTTTTAACAAAAGTAATGTTTGAGCATCCTACCATTGACAGGACCTCCAAAAAGTTTTGTTCCATTCATCTCTTGAAGGAATAATGTATTGTTACCTCTGGCAGAATGAATAAGGTATGGGCCTTTCCATAAGTCTTCAAACTTTCCATGTTTTCCCTTATCTTCTCTCCTAGAATCTCATTTGAGCACTTTGTCACCAATGTTGAAATCATTTTCCTTAGTTCTCTTATAAAACAACTTCTTGATTTTTTCTTGTACTTGTTGTGCTCTATTGTAAACCTCCTCTCTGGTTTTCTATAACTGTACAGTCCGATTTATTCTTCTTATCATGTCATCTTCTTCAGACTGTACTTCTTGGATCAAATTCATGATTGGCACTCCTAAACTGGTTGGAAATATTGTATCTGCTCTATTGTCGACAATTGTTGTCTCCCCTAGAGACAGTCTAGAGTTGCCATAGACCAGTGCCTAGGAAATCTTACCATAGCAGGGAGCATATAATAAAACTGGGGTGTCAATCCAAAACTCTCCTGCTATCTCTTGTAAAACAAGGAAATTGGTTTAAATGGGACCAAGACTTACAGGAACTGCCACAGGGAAAGTAATGTTGCAGAGACAAGATGCAAAACTCCAACACAAAGGCATCAGATAGTTAAGAGACAATTTACTGTAAGGAGGGCCGATTCAAATAATATGCCACATAAATCAAGTATCAGAAGGTGTATGTAGTGAAAGAAATATAAGAAGATATTAGTTAACTTTGGTCTGATACCCAGATACACAACATAACCACATATGGGCTTATCATTCTAAGAATCCATACATGACAATGGCATTTTAAAAGTACCCTCCCAAAGCAACTAATATAGCAGAAAGATGAATGAAATGAACATGAAACAATATATCATGCCTGAGCCATATTTAAAGCGCTTGACTGATCCAAGTATGGGCATCAACTGGGATGAATCCTTACCTAAAATCAGTGAGCCACTCGCATTCCAGTACATGATACAAGAAGATATATGAAGTGAAATGTTGTATTAATCACATAAGAGAAGGTTACATACTGTGAAATACCAAAGACCAGAATCCTCATTATAGATAGAACTCCTCCTCACTGAGGCCCTACGTGCTCTAAGCCTTCATACAGAAGCTTTACAAAATGTATACAAACGTGCCTTTCACTGCACAATTTTCTGATACAAGTCTGGAACCCTTACAATGTCTTTCTTCCTTCCTTTTATAGAAGAAGGAGAAGAGAAACTAATTAAAGAGGTAGGTGAAAACAATTAATTGTTTCATTAAAACAAAATGGCGGAAACATTTCGCACCCATACTATTTGACGGCCATGAAATATTACATGTTTGCGGCCAGCTCCATGAAGTAAATGCACTGGGTAGAGGATCTCTTTAGAGGTAAGGTGTGAAGAATAAAATATATAACACTCTGTACTTTCCTGAGGGAAAAATCTGTTGAAGTAAAACCTGGAGGATATGATTTTTAAGCACCTGTACTTTTTGCCTTCCATCTTTTCAATTCACATCTAAGATCTTAAATGCTAGAGGCTGAATTTCTCGATCATACCCTGATATTTTGTTGTTGCTCCATTAATATCCATATATGCAAAATATTTATTTTAAAAGGCTCTGGAGGGTTTGATAGATTTCTAATCCAACTGTTTTAATGAGAGCCATGTCGTGACGGCTTTCCAGATCTTTCCTCATGTATTTATTTCTGAAAAAATCGTCCTTTAGAGCAACCTCGGCTTCTGAAGTGGTGGCCTTGAGTAATATCCATTTCTTCGTCGCTGCAGACCTGAAAAAATCACAAACACGTCAAAGAAAATCGAACCAAGGATAATGGCGTGACGGGATCCATGGACATGGTGGTGGAGTCCAGGCGGAATGATGAAATGACGTGAGGTGGTGGGAAATGCACATACTGGAGGGTGGCGAATGAAAAATATAGTGGAATTATGATGGATGAATGAGGTGGAGGTGTAAGACATGAACACGGGAGTATGACGCGTAAATGGGATATATGAATGGTGGAGGGTAACACAGATGACACATGGGCGTACGAAAATCCAAGTGGGAGGGAAGACGTGGAGGTGGACTCGATCAACCAATTGAGGTGCGTGAACAATTATGGGCCATATGATCAGAAATGAAATCAACGGTTGACATTGTGTCGGGCGGTGATGCGATGGTGGGGCCAGGGCATCATTCAACCTGGGCTAACTTCCGTGCAACTCGGGAAAGCGATCACCGTTGGATGAAGTTTTATAGATTGAACAGTTCATATGAATATCGCTGCACGTCTTTGTCCAGGAGATAATGTGCGAAATAGGGCAGTTTTAGAACAGTGGCCTGGGACACTTGTCATGCAGCGTGTGGAATCGCTACGATTTGCGGAAAACCGCTAGCCTTTGAAAAGTGGTGCGGGGAAAACCGACCGGTTTTAGGGGTAAGTCGCAGCGGAGACCACCAGACAGGGGTAGGTTGCGGGCTGTCGATCTATGATTGATCATGTGGCTGAGAACACGCCCGATATCTGTATACGGCAAGCACCTTAGGATTTGGCATTTGGTCTCGGGGCCAGGTCGTGTGGAAGGAATAGGTGCCGGGGTCAAGACCAAAGGGGCTAGGCCCGATATAATTTTAGGGGCATATTTTATCCCTTTGTTCAATGTATTTCGTGGGTGCAAATGGTAACGAGAGGTAGGATTTGAATATTTTAGGCCACGAAAGAGGTTCGAAACGGATTTAAACGGAACTGCAAGCCCAAAAACTTGAATGGAGGGGCTAATGGCCAAAAATTTATATGGGGGCTGACATGGATAACATCGACTCCAACTGGGGACGACACGTTCATCCCTGGACGTGTTGATAACCTGCAGGCCATCTAATATTCTTTTATGCTGACTCCGCTCTTCAGCCCCTCTGCATTTACTTCATAATTCATCAGCATGTCCTCCTGGATCAAGCCAAAATCGAAACAAAACCTATATACAATATGGTACATCAGTATCGCTCTGCCTGAATCAGAATTGGAAGTAGGGCTTTAGAAATTGGCCGTTTACAGGTGCATCCAGCACGGCGCCCTGTAAATTCTTCAATATAAAGGTGTTATTACCTCCCTGTTCCACATTTTTAAATGGGTCGAGCCAGAGTGGGTCGAATTTTCCGTGCTTTCCTTTTTCAACCCTCCGGACATCCCACCTGAGCACTAGATCGCCAACCTGCAGCTTCCTGTCTTTTGCATGCTGATCAAATATATGTTTCATTTTCTCTTGATATTCTGATAATCTTTGATTCACTCGATCCCGTGTTTCCTCTAATTCCATCAGTTGATTGATTCTTCTTACCATACCATCTGGTTCTTCCTGACTTTCCTGCATGAAACGAGCCACTGGCAAAGCCAGCTGCACAGGAAACGCTGCTACTCGTCCATACACCAGCTCATATGGAGATTTTCCAGTTGCTCTCTTACTGGTTATTCTATTTGCCCATAGGGAAAATTTCAATTGGGAATCCCAATTCCTCTTATTTTCATTTATTGTCTTCTTCAAAGCCCTCACTAGAGTTTTGTTGGAGGATTCTGCCAAGCCATTTCCTTGTGGATAGTAGGTTGTGGAATGATTCAGTGCAATATTATACTGCTGGCAGAAATTTACAAATTTTGCAGATTTGAAGGCCTGTGCATTATCGGCACTATTCTAGCAGGACAGCCAAACCTGGATATGATGTTTTCCTCCATGAATTTTATAATGACAGTGTCCGTAGCATTCCTTGCAGGTATGGCTTCCACCCATTTTGTAAAGTAATATGTAGCTGTCAATATCCATTTATGTTGCCCACTTGATGGGGGATGTATTTCTCCAATAAAAGCTATTCCCCATTGTTGAAATGGCTCATTCACATGAACTGGATTCAGGGGTAGAGCTGCCAACTTCTGTTTCTCAGCAAACTTTTGACATTTATCACATGCTCTAACCCAAGCAAAAACATCCCCAAATAAATTTGGCTAGTAGAAACCAGCCTTTAAGATTTTATGAGCTGTGGCTCTCCAGCTGTAGTGTCCTCCACAAATTCCCTCATGGAATTCTATCATTATATTTTCTGCTTCATTCTCTGTAAGGCATAATAGTAGTATATCTGAAGGATCTCTCCAATACAGCTGACCATTGGCAACTATATACTTTTGTGACTTCAACCTCAAAGCCCTGTATTTTGATTTATCATAGCTAGGTGGACAGCTCAGTGTCAAAAGATATTCTACGGTTTCTTTATACCATGGACTAGTGAGATACTTCATGTGTACTTTCTGAGTAGCCATCTCCAGTCCTTGCTGCTCTTTCTCGTCCTCAGACTCTCCATTTGCTATCATAGACAAATTTATGCCCAGATCCTGATAGTTTGATTCTGATAAGATCCTTGCTAGCCCCTGTCCTTTTATCAGCTTGGTTGGACAGATGTCTAGATCATACTCCTGTATTTTTGCAATCCATCTCCCTCTTTTGCCTTCACTGTATCCCTGAATAAGAATGTATTTAACAGCTGCAGTAGGGACAAATATAGTAATGTGAGACTACAGAACATATATGTGAAAAGCTTTGAGAGATTTCACCGGGGCATAGGCCTGTTTCTCCAATATATTATACTTCAGTTCTGCATCATGGAGCACTTGGCTAAAAAAGGAAATAGGTTGCTCATATCCATATTCATTTTTCTGCAACAAAACTCCAGCTACTGTATGAGGTGAAGCAAATGAAAATATCATAAAGGGTTTTGTATAATCTGGGCCAGCCAACACAGGAGATTCAGCAAATGCATGTTTTATCCTGGTGAATGCATCTCTAGATTCCTGAGACCATTTTACTTCATTATTCTTTTTCAGCATATCAGTTATACACCTAACTATCTCAGCATAGTTAGGAATAAATCTTCTCAGGAAATTTATCCGGCCTAAAAATACTTGCACTTCCTTCTTGTTTCTAGGGAGAGGGATGCTATTTATAACTTATACTCTTTTGGGATCTATCCTTACACCATCTTTAGTTACAATATGCCCCAAAAGTTTGCCTTCCTCTAATGCAAATAGAGACTTTTGTGGATTAAGAGAAAGACCATACCTTCTGCATTTTTCAAAAGTTCTTTGTAAATGCTCAATATGCTCAGCATCGTTTTTTGAAAACACTGTTATATCATCAAGGTACACCACCAAAAATTTATCTTGCTCCCTGACAAAGGCTATGTCCATGGCCCTTTGGAAAGTGGCTCCTGCATTAATCAGTCCAAAAGGAATCCTAGCATACATGAATGTTCCCCATGGTGTGGTGAAAGCAGTCTTCTTCTGGTCTTATGGAAACACAGCCACCTGGTTATAACCAGAAAAAACATCCATCATTGACATCCTAGAGGCTCCCACCACTTTCTGCAGGATGTGTTCCATCTTAGGCGGTGGATAATTATCTTTTAAAGATTCTCTATTTAAATTCCTGAAATCCACACATAGCCTTATTTCTCCATTCTTCTTTCGAATAGGGACTAGATTTTCCACCCATTCTGAGTACCTCAATGGCACAATTATTTTGGCCTTTAGCAGCTTCTTGATTTTTTTTTCAATAGAGGAAAGCAGTAGAGGATTTATCTGTCTGAGCTTCTGCTTATAAGGTTTTTCATCTTCCCTCAAAGGAATTTTGTGCTGAATTATGTTGACATCAAATGCTTTCAGGTCCTGATAGGACCATGCAAACACATCTTTATATGACTGAAACAACCTCAAGCATTTTTCTTTATATTCCTCTGGGACCTTCTTGGATAATTTTACAATTTTAGGATCAGCCTCAGTGCCCATATTTAGATCTTCTACCTGATTTTATTCTACTACTTTATTATATTACAATGAGACATAATTCTTGTCAAACAGCCTTTCTAGAGGGACCAGCCCTCTAGAGATAATGTTTCCTTTCAACTATAGCACTTTATTACCTGCCATTTTCTCTTCCGACTTATTTTCTGAAATATTCTCGGTCTCATCTTCTCCACAACCATCAATCTCCATATTGGAGAATTCTCCCACTGTCTCCAGGAATTTCTTCATCTGTTCATCATCTTCAAATACCTGCCAGTGCTTAATATTATCTGGGATTGATGGTCTATAACGTACCTCAATTTCATACCTCAAGAGAGGGTTTTGAGGGGGACGAAATGTACTAGCAGCCACGGCAAGGGAGTCTGCCATTCTGTTCTGTTCCCGAGGCATAAACTGGATATTGAATGCCAAGAAGAAGTTCTCTACCATGTCCCACACTTCATTTCTATAAGCTCTCAGCCATGGATGTTTAGTTTGACATTGATTTCTAACCTGTCTGACCACTAGCTCAGAGTCTCCTAGGACCTTTAAACATTGTATGCCCATACTCTTGGCTGCCTGCAGTCCCAATAATAGTGCCTCATATTCAGCCACATTATTAGTAGCCTCATATTCCAATTTAAAAGACAGTGGCACCCATTTTCCTGTAGGGGAGATTAATAATAATCCAGCCCCATTGCCTTCTCTTGAATTTGCTCCATCAAAATGTAGGGTCCATACTCCTGCTTCATAAATTTCTGAAGGCTGCTCAAACTTGATTTGGCAGAAGGAAGGTTCATGAGCATAATTTTGATCTTCTTCTAACATCAAACATGAGAAATATCCTTCCTTGCTGTAAACCGGTGAATTTTCTGAGCTGTCAGCCTTAGTCACCATCTTGAAAAATCTGGTTTCTCTGTACAACCTCCTCTCCTAGCCACCAAAAACAGGGATAGTGGCGTAGGTTAAATCCATCTTTATTGACCCACCAATTTTGGTTCCCCAGAACCTTGACAGCAGCATGCCAAAGCAGGTTGGGATATCAGCCACCACAATGTCCATTACTATACTTTTTGCTGGAATTTGGGCCAGATTGACCACTAAATATTTTATCATTCCCAAGAATTTAACTCTTTTGGAATCAAATGAATATAGGTATTTATATGGACGCAAGATTTGTAGTCCTAGTTGTTCCATGACTGACAAAGGCATAAGATTATGGGAAGCTCCAAAATCTAACTTACAATTGTGTAACAGCGGGTCATGAATTACTAGAGACACGTAAAGTGGAGGAGTAGAGGGATCTATCTCCTTGACATGTGGGCCAAAGACAACCATGGGTCTTTCTTCTTGGAGGTTAAGACTATCTAGAATTATTGGTGTTTCAGGAGGGAGCAATAAAGAAGTGACTTGAGATTGATATGCAAGTTGTTTCAGCAGTTCAGTCAAAGGGACTGGGATTTTGACTTTCTCAAGTTCCTTTTGCAAATTGAAAGTAGGAGGGGGATTTTCTATTACAACTTCTTTTGACTCTTTATTTTCAGCTGAAGGTTTAACTTATTTTGACACAGGCTCAACACTAGGAGGACTGACTATTTTTGAAGAAGAAGGAATTTGATCATTAGACTGCAGAGGTTTATTTAGAGGACTCTTACCTTTATCTGTGACTTTCTGCATTACTGACTCCTTTTGAGCAGGTGCTTCCTTCTGGGGAGGCTCTTCTTCATGTTCTTGGGTCCGAGTTCTCTTTCTGGAGGATCTGAGATCATATCTCCTATTGAAATGTGCTTGCATGAAATCATTAAACTGTTTGCAAAAGTGATCAATTTCAGCATCTTCTGTATCTCTGATCTCTTCTTCTTCTTCTTGCAATGGGAATTCAACTTCATCATTGTTTGAAAAGGCAAGATTTGCATCTTGCAGTTCATAGGCAACATCTTCAGTGGTATCATCTACTGGACCTTCCAGGTATAATGGGTGTGGCACCTAATCTTGTAGCTCCTTAGCTTCCCTTGGCAATATTTGCAGGGGTGGCTTTCTATACTAAGGATTGTAACCCCTGTTTTGAGCGTTCTAGAAGTTCTTGGGAGCTAAGTTATTGGTCTCCAATTCAAGCTTGACTAGTTTGGTAGAAATATTCTTAATCATTTTTCTCATTTCTTCAATTTTATCTGAATCCTTATCCTGATTAGAAGTAGATACTTCCTCTTTACCTCTTTGTCTAATATCCATTTCAGCTTTTCCTTTTAATTTTCCAGTGGAAGCAAAGTTTGCTTGCAATTCAAGTGCATCTGACTGAGCATCATCTAGAGTGGCAGGCTTTCTTTCCCTGAGAGAGAAACCAAAATCTGAGTCAAAGGCTGCTATGAAAACAAATTTGGCTGCATTCTGATGAGGCTTCATATCTGCAGGGAAATTTAGATATAACTTGTTAAATCTCTTGATAAATTTTGACACCCCTTCATTATGTTTCTTCTTGAGTGTATTGAATTCAGTGAGACACTGTCCATGATCTTTCTTTTCTCCCCATTTCCTGAGAAAAGTACTTTCCATATCATCCCAAGTGGTTATGGAACGGTTTCCTAATGTTTTGAACCATTTTCTGGCTTCACCGTCCAGAGATTGCACAAATAGTCTTAAGACTACATCTAGATGTTCTACATTAAAGTTCTCTGCAAAAGAGCAGAAAGTCTCAATATGTTTTTGAGCATCAATTTCATTTTCCCTAGTGAATCTGGGCAATATCTTTAAATAATCCTGTGGCATATCATTTAACACTTGAGGCAGTGCTAGGGGAGCATATTTGTTTAACAAAAAAGCTGGAACATTAGCCATTGGAGGCGGAGGGGGTTGTGCAACAATTTGGTGTACAAATGGAGGAAGAGGAGGAGGAGGGGTATGAATAACAACAGGAGTATACTATACAGCAGCCTGAGGTGTAGCTGGGAACAATTCCCGATAAATAGTAGAAACTTCGGTTACTTCCTTGACTTCTTCAACCTAAGGAGTAGGGTGAGGTTGAGCTTTAATCCTAGCACTTCCCCTGGGTGGGCTCTCTGAGTAATATTCAGAATTTTCCTCGGTGGAGTCGGGATTTTCTATTTGGATTTCTTGAGAAGAAGAAGACGGATAATCTTCTACTAAATATTTAGGGATTTCAACACAGACTGATTTTCTTTCTTTCCAACTTCTTCTATGTATAATCTTATCAGGGTCAGACACTGAAGGTGTCTTTGATTGTGATGTATTTGACTTCAAATGTGGCTTGCAAGGAGCCAGGACTACCAATAGATTTATCAAATAAACAACAGTGGAGTCGCCAAGGTGAGAGATATGCAACTCTTCAACTCTCTGTGCTCACCTAATTAGAGAGTGAATAAGATTTTTTGAGGCCTAGGGAAACTGATATTCTTAAATTCGTCCCCGGCAATGGCGCCAGAAAGATGTTTTCAACAATTTTTGTCTCCCCTAGAGACATTCTAGAGTTTCCATAGACCAGTGCCTAGGACATCTTAGCATAGCAGGGAGCATATAATAAAACTGGGGTGTCAATCCAAAACTCTCCTGCTATCTCTTGTAAAACAAGGAAATTGGCTTAAATGGGACCAAGACTTACAGGAACTGCCACAGGGAAAGTAATGTTGCAGAGACAAGATGCAAAACTCCAACACAAAGGCATCAGACAGTTAAGAGACAATTTACTGTAAGGAGGGCCGATTCAAATAATATGCCACAGAAATCAAGTATCAGAAGGTGTATGTAGTGAAATAAATATAAGAAGATATTAGTTAACTTTGGTCTGATACCCAGATACACAATAGAACCACATATGGGCTTATCATTCTAAAAATCCATACATGAAAATATCGTTTTAAAAGTACCCTCCCAAAGCAACTAATATAGCAGAAAGATGAATGAAATGAACATGAAACAGTATATCATGCCTGAGCCATATTTAAAGCGCTTGACTGATCCAAGTATGGGCATCAACTGGGATGAATCCTTACCTAAAATCAGTGAGCCACTCGCATTCCAGTACATGATACAAGAAGATATATGAAGTGAAATGTTGTATTAATCACATAAGAGAAGGTTACATACTGTGAAATACCAAAGACCGGAATCCTCATTACAGATAGAACTCCTCCTCACTGAGGCCCTACGGGCTCTGAGCCTTCATACAAAAGCTTTACAAAATGTATACAAACGTGCCTTTCACTGCACAATTTTCGGATACAAGTCTAGAACCCTTACAATTTCTTTCTTCCTTCCTTTTATAGAAGAAGGAAAAGATAAACTAATTAAAGAGGTAGGTGAAAACAATTAATTGTTTCATTAAAACAAAATGGTGGAAACATTTCACGCCCATACTATTTGACGGCCATGAAATATTACATGTACTCTGTGGCCAGCTCCATGAAGTAAATGCACTGGGTAGAGGATCTCTTTAGAGGTAAGGTGTGAAGAATAAAATATATAACACTCTGTACTTTCCTGAGGGAAAAATCTGTTGAAGTAAAACCTGGAGGATATGACTTTTAAGCACCTGTACTTTTTGCCTTCCATCTTTTGAATTCACATCTAAGATCTTAAATGCTAGAGGCTGAATTTCTCGATCATACCCTGATATTTTGTTGTTGCTCCATTAATATCCCTATCTGCAAAATATTTATTTTAAAAGGCTCTGGAGGGTTTGATAGATTTCGAATCCAACTATTTTAATGAGAGCCGTGTCGTGACGGCTTTCCAGATCTTTCCTCATGTATTTATTTCTGAAAAAAATTTCCTTCAGAGCAACCTCGGCTTCTGAAGTGGTGGCCTTGAGTAATAGCCATTTCTTCGTCGCTGCAGACCTACAAAAATCACAAACACATCAAAGAAAATCGAACCAAGGATAATGGCGTGATGGGATCCATGGACATGGTGGTGGAGTCCAGGCGGAATGATGAAATGATGCGAGGTGGTGGGAAATGCACATACTGGAGGGTGGCGAATGAAAAATACAGTGGAATTATGATGGATCAATGAGGTGGAGGTGTAAGACATGAAAACGGGAGTATGATGCGTAAATGAGATATATGAATGGTGGAGGGTAACACAGATGACACGTGGGCATACGAAAATCCAAGCGGGAGGGAAGACGTGGAGGTGGACTCGGTCAACCAATCGGGGTGCGTGAACAATTCTGGGCAATATGATCAGAAACGAAATCAACGGTTAACATTGTGTCGGGCGGTGATGCGATGGTGTGGCCAGGGCGTCGTTCAACCTGGGCTAACTTCCATGCAGCTCGGGAAAGCGACCGTCGTTGGATGAAGGTTTACAGATCGAACGGTTCATATGAATTTCACAGCATGTCTTTGTCCAGGAGATAATGCGCGAAATAGGGCGGTTTTAGAACAGTGGCCCGGGACACTTGTCACGCAGCGTGTGGAATCGCTGCGATTTGCGGAAAACTGCCAGCCTTTGAAAAGTGGTGTGGGGAAAACGGGCCATTTTTAGGGGTAAGTCGTGGCGAGGACCACCAGACAGGGGTAGGTTGCAGGCCATTGATTTATGATTGATCGTGTGGCTCAGAACACGCCCGATAGTTGTATACGACAAGCGCCTTAGGATTTGGCATTTGGTCTCGGGGCCAGGTCGTGTGGAAGGAATAGGTGCTGGGGTTAAGACCAAAGGGGCTAGGCCTAATATAATTTTAGGCGCAGATTTTAGCCCTTTGTTTAATGTATTTCGTGGGCGGAAATGGTAACGAGAGGTAGGATATGAAGATTTTAGGCCACGAAAGAGGTTTGAAACGGATTTAAATGGAATTGCAAGCCCAAAAACTTGAATGGAGGGGCTAATGGCCAAAAATTTTGATGGGGGCTGACATGGATAACATGCTCCATAGACTAGCTGGTAAGGAGACATCCCAAATGACTTTTTAGTTGTTAATCTATCTACCCATAGTGCATGTACTATCTTGTTGTGCTATGATTTTTTATTTTCTTCTAGTAACTTCTTGATGATGTTTACCAAAATCTTGTTTGAGGATTCTGCCAACCCATTACCTTGAGGGTAATAAGCTGTAGAATGGCCCAATGTAATCTGATATCTGTTGTAGAAATCCACAATATTTTTGGATCTAAAGGTAGCAGCATTGTCAGTGATAATCTGTCTACGACAAACAAACCTAGATAAAATATGATTTTCAAGGAATTTAATGATGACTAGGTCTATGGCATTCCTAGAAGGGATGGCCTCTATGCATTTTGTGAAGTAATCAGTTGTTGTAAGGATCCATTTATGTTGGTGTTGACGGGAAAATATGTCCGGCCAACAGTAGGGGATATCCCCGGTAGAAAGTCCCAATTAGACTTTGAACCGTTTGGAATAGGGATCCCGTCTGGGGTGTGGGTCCGGCTACCGCTTAAATGACTTTCTCTTCGGTCTCGAAGAACCTGATTAAATCTGCAGACATACACTCATTCACATGGTACAGAATACATGACTGATGTATCAAACTGATATATAACACTATGCGTAACAAGGTAATGAACAAAATGCAAACACCCAGGAAGTGTCGTTAGCAACACATCTATGGGGTAATGCATGCAAGATAATCTGACCACTAAAGAAACAGTTCTTCGTGGCAAGGATATCCCTTAACTTTCCGAAAGATGCAATGAAATGCTAATAAAATAGTTCATTAAAATTCATTATAAGAACAAACGATAAAATTAAGCATCATCAAGCACAATCACAGATAGCTATGAAGTAAAAATGATACTATTAAGAACACAGCTTCATTAATCATACGATATTCTGAAACTATACGCAGAATACACACAGTTTTGTCACAGCTAAATACATCATCCAACAAAGGGATTTTAACAAGTATCTGCATTTCACATGAGTCAGAGTATGACCCTTAAATTACAATGCAATATTGCTCTTCAGTCCACAAATGAGAAGCCCTGAACTATGTGCCCCGGAGGGGTATTTATAGATTCAAAAACGCCCTTTAGGCTTTTTATCGCTTCTCGCCCCTTTTACCTGCTCGGGGGCCGCTTCCCGGCGACCTTTGACGATCATGACCCCTCCTACCGCGGGGAAATAATTGCGACCGCGACCCGTGTGTGTGTGACTCGCGACTCGTGCGTATGCGCGACCGCGACCGGGGACCCGCTGCGACCGCACCGGGGGACGATCGCGAACTCGGCGACCAAAAGAACTTAGCCATGGAGGGTCGGTGATCAGAGAACTGAGCGCTAATTTTCTTCCCCGTAACTTGCACCGTAATCACTATAGGGGAGACTAGAGGGGTTTATTCTTTTAATCGATGCATACATTCCAGAGCATTCGGTATCAGAGTCTCCTTCTTCTGGGAAATCTGGATTGAGAGGGAGGCAAGCTTGGTATAGATTTGTACTGGAGTGACAAGTAATCGGTTTAGGTTCTCTTGTGATGCTTCAAATTCTGGTGCGGTAGCAGCTTGTCTCACGGGTTGCAGAAAAGACTGAATTTCCTGATCTACCTGCTCCCAGTCTTTAGTTTCATCCAGTGCCCCTAACGACGGAATGTGATGAAGAGCGTTCATGGAGTCTATACCACTGATCAGGTGATTATATGCAGACACCACTTTGTCCAAGTCTTTGGCCAGCTTGTCTTTAGACTGCATCTTCATCCGGATTTGTACTTTGGCGTCTTGTGTGTGACCCCAATCCTTCCTAGGCACATTTTTGGGAGCTTGCTGGTACTGCGCTGTCCAGTTTATCATTTTGTCTAAAGCTACCGAGGCTTCCCTGAGCTGCTCATGCTTCTGTTTGGTTTCCGCTCGTGCCTCTGCCAACGGGGCCACTGTTTGTTTTAGGGTGAGCATTTCCCTATATACTTGCTTCATGGTCATTTCCAACACATCACACTCTTTCATGACCGCCAGTGGGACCTCATTGACTTGGGAAGGCTTGCCTTGGAGCTGTCGTATCTCACTCTCCAGTATTGATTTCTCCTGTTCCGCTGCTTTTAGCCTGTTTTGTAGGGAAATAATCTCCCTGCTCATTCTAGTGACATTTACCTCTGTGGCCGCGGCAAAAGCAGTGCCTGCTAATGCTATCATTACCGGGTTAGTCCTGGTATTCGGGACGATGTCCTTTTCAGTGGCGACCGTAGATATGGCGGGATGGCTTTGCGCCAAGGATTTTTTTCTCTCTTGCCGTATTTTGAAAGAGAACTGGTCAAATGTCAATCTAGTCAGGTCGAAGACCTCTTCCTCTTGTTCCCCGGGAAAATCGTCATCAAGGATGATGCTTTTCTTGCCACTTGGAGGAATCTCCAGGGGAGATATGTCGATATCATCTATCAGTTCATCCTCTTTATCCTGCGTTTGTCCTTTTCCTTTCTCCTTTTGCCGGCGCTCGGCTTCTGCCTTATCATGTTCCTCCTTCTTCCTGCGTTCTAACTCTGCTTCTGCTTCTCTCTCAGCTTTTCTTTTTCTCTCTGCTGCGGTAGCTTGGCCTGTTTTCTTCTGTTGTTTGGCTTTGTCAAGTTCTTCCTTAAGTGCTTGTTCTGCCACCGCCTGTGCTTCCTTTTCCTGTCTTTCCTTTTCCTCGGCCTGTTTCCTTTTCCATTCTATCCTTGCATCTCTTCTACGTTTCTCTTCATCCTCCTTCATTTTATTTTCCTCTTCCTTCTTGGCCTGGGCCTCTGCTTCTTTTAGCTGATCCGAGGTGTCAGGCCCTGTACTGGTCCGTGTTTTCTTATCTTTGGAGGAAGAAGAGCCTCCTAGTTTTTGGCTCCTGTCTTCTAAACTTTACTTAGCTTCTTCTTCTAGTTTCAAAGGGGCTCCAAAAAATTTAGAAGTGTGTGTTATTATATTTTTTGTATTTTTGGAGGGTGTTGTAGGGGCTACAACAAATGGCGATTCACTGGATGAATTCAGAGTCTCTGCCGATGAAAGGTTGATGAGGGAGGAGGGAGGGGCCTGATACTAGCTTGTTCTTTTACCTCAGAGTTTACACCTTCCTTCCTTTGTCACCTCGCATAGTTGCTTGGCCTTTTGGCTTATTGGGTGCAGATCAACCAAATTTTAATTCTTCGCGCTCCAGGACCGGGAGGGTCGGGGAAAATTTGGACAACCTCAGGGTCCGGTACAATTATTTCGTCCTCATGGTGTTGCTCCGCTGCCAGCGAACCTCTCGGCCCCGGCGGAGTCACTGCCTAAGGAGTCATGAACGTTGCTCCGCTGCCGGCGAGCCTGGTCAGTACCCTGGCGAAGTCGTTACATCACCTCTCTGCGCAGGAAGCCTTTCTCAATCCTTTACCCTTTATTTGTGTGCGATTTCACTTATTTGAGAATGTGCCTGTGGCACTTATTTAGATGGGCATATTTTTCCTGGGCGGATGAGGGATCCCGACTTATTTTGCTTGCAGAGAGGTTGCCCCTGGTCTTATATGAGGACTTGGGTTTTTCCCGGATGACCTAAAATTCTTTTTAGTTAGCCCTGTTCCCTCACGATCCGGTTGCTGCTATGTAAGACCTTTTCTGCCTGCACCTTTCAGAGCCGTTAGGTGGTTCCTTATGCTTGAAGACTCCAGTAAGGCCGTGCACTATCCCTTGGTACCCATTACAAGCGAGTTTTGACTGCCCCGTGTTTTGCGGGAAAGGCCTTTCATCAGCATAGAACCTATCAAGGAGTGAGCCAGTTGCAGGCGGCTTAGACAAGGTCTTCCTTATAGATTTAGAGACATTGTTTTTTTTTTTTTTTTTTAAACAACGACAAGAGGAACAAAAACATGACTCTTATAATACATGGGCAGAAACAGCCCTTTGAGGGCTACTCAGGTAAAATAATGTTTGAGGTCATGCCCGTTTACCGGGAGGACCTCGACTTTTCCTTCCAGAGTTTGCAATCAGAATGTATGGGGACCCACCTTTTCTTTAACCTGAAAGGGACCTATCCATAGTGCCTGAAATTTGGCATGTTTCCCCTTTTCTTCGTGAGCTTTATCCCACTTTAGGACAAGATCTCCTACTTCAAATTTTTTATCTCCTGCAGACTTTTTGTCGAACCATTTCTTGATCCGACTCTGGTGGATGGCGAATTTCTCCCGGGTTTTCTGCCTTTCCTCTTCTAGTTTCAGCAGGATGTCAATGCGGGTTTGCAAGGCGGGGCAAGGGGTACCATGACACTCTTGAGATAACTGCAGAGCGGGAAGAGACAAATTGGGCGGGAGGACAGCTTCTTTCCCATACACGAGAAAATATGGGGAGGTGCCTATTGAGGACTTAGGGGTGACGCGATCAGCCCAGAGTGCATTTTGGAGGGCATTGTGCCAGTTGCGTTGGTGAGACAGAAGGGTCTTTTTAATGATGCGAATCAGATTTTTATTTGTTGATTCCGCTAGACCGTTTCCTTGGGGATAGTACTTTGCAGAGTGTTTAAGAACAATGTCGTTTTCCAAAGAAAAATCATGTAATTTAAAAGATGAAAAATACGTTGCATTATCAAAAGCCAAGGAAGTTGGAATGCCAAACCTGGTAATGATGGAATGAGTGACAAATTGCATTACCTCCTGATCGTTGATTTGGCGTAGCGGTATTGCTTCAACCCACCTGGTGAAATAATCAGTAGCCGTTAGGATGTACTGGTGTTGCTTAGAAGAGTGGGGTAAGATCTCACCAATGACGTCCAGACCCCATTGTTGAAAAGGTTCTTCCACTGCTACTGACAACAGAGGAGCGACGGGACGCGCTTCTCGGTTTGCGAATTTCTGGCATTGAATGCATTTCTAAACATGTGCATGGGCATCTCTGAAAAGGGTCGGCCAATAATAACCTGCTCGCATTATTTTATGAGCTGTGGTGTCCCCGGCAAAATGACCTCCTGCTGGTCCATCATGCAGCTCGGTTAAGATTTTCTGAGCTTCATCATGTTCCAGGCAGCGTAACATGACCCCATCGGAATGTTTCTTGAAAAGCTTCCCTTGGATTATCTGGTAAGACGCAGCTTTGAGTCTGATTTCACGTTTCTGTCGGGCATTTAGAGCGGGGTCCAATACACCGTGTGCTAAATATCCTGAAATATCCGAGTACCAAGAAGGGTTCCTTATCTGAGGCACGACGTCAGTTTGGTACATTTCAATTTCTTGCTCCCAATTATCTTCTTCACTCTGTTGGGAACTTGCGGCCTCTGCAGCCATTTGACATAGACCTTGCCCTTTAACTGTGCATGCTGGCTTAAACTCTAAGTCATACTCTTGCATACATGCAACCCAGTTCCCTCGTCTCTCGCCCAGCTCCTGCTGCATGAACAGTGAGCGAACAACTGGGTGGGGGACGTAAACTGTGACATGGTTTTTTAAGATGTACGGTCTGAAATGTTTGACCGCTTTATATACCGCATAGGCCTGTTTCTCGATTTCAGGATAATTTAATTCAGCTCCCTGCAAACCGGTGCTCATGAATGAAATGGGATGCTCATCATTATTTCTGTCCTTTTGTGTGAGTACGACTGCCAGGGACGAATCCGAAGCGAAAGTATATAAGCTAAAATCTCTGCCGAAATCTGGGCTCTGGAGGGAAGGTGCTTCGGCTATCGCTTTCTTGATCTGGTCAAACGCTTCCTTTTCAGGTTGATTCCATTTGAAGGTAGAATTTTTCTTTATCATCCCCTGCAGTGGCTTCACTATCTGGGCGAAATCTGATATAAACTTACGTACAAAATTGATCTTACCCAAAAAGGATTGCATTGCTTTCTTACTACTGGGGGGAGGGATCTGGGCAATGGCTTTCGCACGTTCTGGGTCAACGACAATACCTTGCTTAGTTATGATATGACCTAGCAGATTTCCTTCTGCTACGGCGAAAATACTCTTCTTTGGGTTGAGCGAGATACCGTATTTTCTGCACCTTTCGAAGATCTGTCTGAGGTGACGCAAATGATCCCCCCGATGTTTAGAAAACACAGTGACGTCATCCAAATAGACCACCACACTCTGGCCTATCAGACCTCTGAATGCTATATCCATAGCTCTTTGGAAAGTTGCTCCTGCGTTGATTAATCCAAAGGGCATACGCCTGAATGCGAAGGTTCCCCACTTAGTCCGAAAGGTAGTCTTTAACCTATCTGGTTCAGCCACCAGTTCTTGATTGTAGCTAGAGAAACCGTCCAACAAAGAGAACATTTCTGACCCGGACACTGCTTGTAATATTTGCTCCATAGGGGGCACCGGGTAATTATCTTTATTCGAGGCCTGGTTTAAGTTTCGGAAGTCCACACATAAGCGGATTTCACCTGACTTCTTCCGCACCGGAACTAAATTGGATACCCATGTGGAATGGCGAACTTTGAAGATAATGCGTGCATCCAAAAGTTTTTTGAGTTCTTTTAGAATCAATGGCTCCATCGTAGGATGTACTTTCCTGAGTTTCTGTTGGAATGGTTTTACATTTTCTTTAATGGGTATCACATGTTGTATGATTCTAGTATCGTATGTGCGTAAGTCCTCGTATGTCCAAGCGAATACGTCACGATACTTGCGAAATAGCTGAGTGAAATCCTGGGCCTCTTAGGGGGTGCAGTCTTTACCCAGGTTAACGAATTTAGGATTATCTTCTAATCCCAAGTTCACTTGTCGATGGGCCAAGATAGAGCTCTGTACTTTGGCGTTTGGGGGCCCTCGGAAACGATTTTGCAGATCAAAATGCTTCTCAAGTGATACCACCCCTTTAGGCATGGGGTTTCCTTTGACTTGTTCGTACTCCTTTTGCATAGCTTGGTCGTGCTCATATTCATCTATAATCCAAACGATCTTTGAATATGCAGGCTACCCAAGTATATGGCGACGTGCAAGTCATCATTGAAAGCCTTGTGAATGGTGACATTGTACGTGGAGGGTTTATATATATATAATGAAAAGCCATCCCTCAGTAAATTTAGCGTGACATTAGCGGCACATATTCGCATTTAACGTTATGCATCCACCAACGATTTAATTCCAAGCGTCAACTAGTCATGTGCCGCTTTCTTCTTTGTCGCTGCTGTGTGAAACAAACATTAGACAGAAGAGTATTCTGCATGCTGTAGTGATAATCTCAAGGTCTCCAATAACCCATGTATTTACCTTTCAAATCTAACCTTTTTAGCCCAAGGATCCAGCTTCATACTGTGATGTTGTGGTGTGAGCTCATGACGAGGAGAATTAAAAATTTATTCTTATGAGATCAACTCCGCCTGGCAGTAGCCAAAATAATAAATTTTTGGAACCGTCGTAATACAAGGTCCATATGTCACTTTCCGGGCCCTTGGGGGTAGTGGATTGCGAAGGAATTTCGGCTTGGTGTAAGACAGTTTGGGCTTGCTCTTCTGCGACGAGTGCCAATTCAGATTGGACCTCGGGGCCTACTGAAGATTGAGGAGGTCGGTAACATCCAAAAATGGCCTTCAGGAAACACATACCAAGTTCCTCCTGGGCAAAGCTGATGGGTTCATTTGTGGCATCTAAATCAGTTACAGTGTGTTTCATGTACGGTTCGCTTTCGACCCTGATTTGGTTATTTGTTCCCTTGTAAGCAAGCCATAAGTGGGACCAATCTGTGGCAAAGTATCCTTGCAACTTGCTAGACCAGTCTCTGCTAAGTAGTAGACCATAGGCTTCAGGTATGTCAACAACCACAATATCGATGCATTGATGGACTCTAGAGTCAGATGAAAGGCGGATGATGAAATTGTTTAATTCTCCAACGGCTGGTACCTGCGATCTGTCAAGTTGAATGATTTTTGCGTCGGTTTTCTCTGGGCAGATGTTGAGTTTCTTACAGACAGATAGAGGCATGACGTTCGTGGATGCACTGGAGTCAACAAGACAATTGTGAACGTTGAAGTTAAAAATCTCAAAAGACAAAAGGAAGGGAGGGGTGGATCCTCTCGAATTCGTGTTTACAGCATTCACTATAGACTGGATATCTGGACTGGTTTGTGCAGATGTGTTGCTGACATTTTTCGTATTTGGGTTGTGGGCGAAAGCTTTTAGAATAAGCTCCTTTTGATTCGTGATGCGGGCCAGCTCGTAGAGTGAGATATTAGCTCTGGTCTTTTTCATGTCCTCCACGATGTTGTAGCTAGTATCAGTTTGGGGACTAAGTTCGGTGATGGTTTTTGGGGATTCTACTGGGAGCTTGCTCTTTTGACTTTCTTTGCTATTACTATTCGTGGGCTTCTCTGGCGTAGCTTGTCCTTCGTTTCCAGGGGGAAGAATTTTCCTCAGAAAAGCCCTTTTCTTGTCTTCATATGATTGTTCGGAGACAGGTCCTTTGCTTCTAAGACTATAATTCCGAATGGGTTGAGCCTTGGGACTGCCTGCCATGTTGATATCAATGGGAAGAAGACTTCCCCCCTCGCGGATTATATCAAAAGTTAGGACAGAGGCCCCTGGTTCCCCATCTAGGAACGAACCTTCATCTTGATCAGAGACATCATCCTTTGTCTGATTTCCTGGGGTTTGGTCATCCAACAGTTGGTTAACCACCGTGGTCATGCTGCCAATCCATTGCAGGCACGTTTTTTCGGAGTGGGCAGCTTGGTGAAAAGAGCAAAAATTATCTTTCCCTATCTCTTCCACGTTGAGAGCGGCGCTGGAGTTTGACGGAGGTCTGCTGGTGTTGGGATTACTTTTTTTGAAAAAGGGTTTTGGGGGTTTAGTAGTAGTTGAGGTTTCAATGCCCTTTCTCTTTAAGTCAGAGACCTCATTCGTTAGTAGTTTGAGGTTCTTGGCCATACTCTCAAAATCCAAAATTTCTTTCTCTCTATTAGGGGTGGAACAGTGGCCCTTTTTAGCAATTGGTTTGTGATCATCCTTTCCTTCGTGGTCCATGACTCCTATCGACAACATGTCCTTCTCTACAGTGAGAGCAGCAGTGTAATTTGCTGTAAGGGTAGCGCGGGCTTCACGTTTGACAAAAACAACGATATCCCTATGGAGAGCTTTAGTATAGTAGTCGATGGTGATAGAGTCGTCCAATGCTAAGTTTGGGGGAAATTTTTGTAATATTGTAGCGAAGCATTGGTTAAAGTCTTTAACCTTCTCTTTTCTATGACACTTGATGGTGCTTAACTCTGTGAGGAGCATAGAGGGGGTTTTATCTTCTGCAAACTTTTGCAGGAACACGCGACGGAACTGGTCCCATGATGTAATAGAAGCACTGGGTAGGGAACGATACCAGGTGGCTGCATGATTTTCAAGAGTGTGTGGGAACAGTCGACATGTGACATCATCAAACTGAACTCTCATGATTTGTAGAGACAGATAGAAACTACTAATATGATCTTTCGCTGATGTGCCTTTCTCAGGATCGAACTTAGGAAGATGCTTCTCCGGGTGTCTAGGCATATCATGGAGAGGACCTAAAAGAGCCAATGGGGATTGAGCCATCCAGGCTAGTGGCTGCACCCTCCTAGGGTGCTGATGATATCGAGCTTCCGCCTCGGACTCACTTCCCGTCCCCGACACTGATGCTCCTTCATGATGGCGATAGTGTTCATCTCGGTGTCTTTCACGGTTATTCACATTCCTAAGATACTCCCGGTTGCGGGGAGGGGGCCTATTTTGGTTTTGGTGGTGATGATGGTTAGCGTGGTGTCTCTGGCCACGAACCATATCTCCTCTACCTTCACGTCCGTGACCTCTGTTGACCCCACCCTCATTTCTTGGAGGCCTATTTCCTTCCCCTTCATTTCTTTGGGCTGTGTTACCTTCTCTTTCATTTCTTCGACCCCCCTCTCCTTCTTCTCGCAGGGAATACACTTGGTTGTTGTTCCACTGATGTAAGTCAGGCTGAGGTTCGGGGAAAGGTTCTGTATCAGGGAAGCCTTCACTATCTTGGATAACGGGGTCATTTTCCTGGACAGCCCGCCCGAGGTCTTCAATCATGGTGTTCTGGGATTTAGGTATGGAGTGCTGGCTGTATGCATTCTGATGACGTTCTGTTTGGGGTCTAATTATTGGGCCTAGGAACCATGATTGGAGCACATCTACGTAATCCCCGGCCAGTGCAGTGGCCCAGGCGTGGGGTCTCATTTGTTCGTTAGTGATTTCAAAGTAGGCCTCCATTTGGAATATGCTGAGGGAAGATGAGTTCGTTACTTTACAGATCTCCCCGTCAAAGAATTTGTAATGAGGAATGTCAGTTGTATCTTTGGGAAGGATACCATGCCCCCTCTTCTAGCGCTGAATCTGTTGGCAGAGAAAATCATAAAATGTAGAAGTTATGTGTACGGTAGAAAGTCCCAATTAGACTTTGAACCGTTTGGAATAGGGATCCCGTCCGGGGTGTGGGTTCGGCTACCGCTTAAATGACTTTCTCTTCGGTCTCGAAGAACCTGATTGAATCTGTAGACATACACTTATTCACATGGTACAGAATACATGACTGATGTATCAAACTGATATATAACACTGTGCGTAGCAAGGTAATGAACAAAATGCATATGCCCAGGAAGTGTCGTTAGCAACACATCTATGGGGTAATGCATGCAAGATAATCTGACCACTAAAGAAACAATTCTTTGTGGCAAGGATAACCCTTAAATTTCTGAAAGATGCAACGAAATGCTAATAAAATAGTTCATTAACATTCATTATAAGATCAAATGGTAAACTTGAGCATCATCAAGCACAATCACAGATAGCTATGGAGTACAAATGATACTATTAAGAACACAGCTTCATTAATCATACGATATTCTGAAACTATATGCAGAATACACACAGTTTTGTCACAGCTAAACACATAATCCAACAAAGGGGTTTTAACAAGTATCTGAATTACATATGCCCAAGAGTATGACCCTTCAATTACAATGCAATATTGCTCTTCAGTCCACAAAAGAGAAGCCCTTAACTATGTGCCCCGCAGGGGTATTTATAGATTCAAGAAATGCCCTTTAGGCTTTCCGACGCTTCGACTTCCCAACGGTTCAGCTTCCCTGCGACCTTGGACGAACATGCGTCCTGCGACCTGCGGGAGTAATTGCGACCTGCGACTCAGGTGCAGGTGCGACCTGCGACTCAGGCGTATGCGCGACCTGTGACCTGGGGACGGTCGCGACCTACGACTGAAAGAACTTAGCTATGGAGGTGGTCGTGTGATTGAGAGGTCTGGAGCGTCAATTTTCTTCCCCTTGAGGAAATCTCGCCGGGGTGCGGCCACCCCGGCTGTAAAGGGAGACTGGGGTTGTTCACTGTCGATGCGCCACCGATCGAGCATTCGTACTCGGAAGTCTCCTTCTTGAGGTGCTGGATTGAGAGGCAAGCTTAGGCCTCGTTGTCACCCTGGAGTGACAAGTAATCGGTTTAGGTTCTCTGTGATGCTTCAGAATGCAGTGCGGTAGCGACTTGTCTACGGAGTTGCGGGCGTGAAATTTCTTCGTCCACACTCCGGTCTTTAGTTTCATCCCGGTGCTAACGACGGAATGTGATGAAGAGCGTTCATGGAGTCTATACCACTGATCAGGTGATTATATGCAGACACCACCATGTCCAAGTCTTTGACCAGCTTGTCTTTGGATTGCATCTTCATCCGGATTTGTACATTGGCGTCTTGTGTGTGACCCCAATCCTTCCCTAGGCACATTTTCGGGGCTTGCCTGGCAGTGCTCGCATTTTGTCCGGTTATCATTTTATCCTAAACTACGGGGAGCTGCAGGTACTCATGCTTTGTTTGGTTTCGGCTAGTGCCTCACCCTTAGCGGGGCCCTTTGTTTGTTTTAGGGTGAGCATTTCTCTGTATACTTGCTGCATGGTCGTTTCCAATATGTCACATTCTTTCATGACTGCCAGTGGGACTTCATTGGCTTGGGAAGGCTTACTTTGGAGCTGTCGCACTTCACTCTCCAGTACTGCTTTCTCATGTTCCGTTGCTTTTAGCCTGTTTTGTAGGGAAATAATCTCCCTGCTCATTCTAGTGACATTTTCCTCTGTAGCTGCGGCAAAAGCGGTACTTGCTGATGCTATCATTACAGGGTTAGTCCTTATATCCAGGACTATGTCCTTTTCAGTGGCGACCGTAGAAATGGCGGGATGGATTTGTGCCAAGGATTTTCTTCTCTCTTGCCGTATCTTGAAAGAGAATTGGTCAAATGTCAATCTAGTCAGGTCGAAGACCTCTTCCTCTTGTTCCCCGGAAAAATCGTCATCAGGGAGGATACTTTTCTTGCCACTCGGAGGAATCTCCAGGGGAGATATGTCGATATCATCTATCAGTTCATCCTCTTTTTCCTGCGTTTGTCCTTTCCCTTTCTTCTTTTCCAGGCGCTCGGTTTCTGCCTTGTCATGTTCCTCCTTCTTCCTGCGTTCTGACTCTACCTCTGCTTCTCTCTCAGCTTTTCTTTTTCTCTCTACTGCGGCTGCTTGGCTTGTTTTCTTCTGTTGTTCAGCTTTGTCAAGTTCTTCCTTAAGTGCTTGTTCTGCCGCCGCCTGTGCTTCCTTTTCACATCTTTCCTTTCCTCGGCTTTGTTTCTTTTCGTTTCTATCCTTGCATCTCTTCTACGTTTTCTCTTCATCCTCCAGCCATTTTCTTTTCCTCTTCCTTCTTGGCTTGGGCCTCTGCTCCTCTTAGCTGATCCGAGGTGTCAGGCCCCGTACTGGTCCGAATTTTCTTATCCCTGGAGGAAGAAGAGCCTCCTAGTTTATGGCTCTTGTCTTCTAAATTTTGGTGATCTTCTTCTTCTTCTTGGTCAGAGTCAATCCCCAGAGCTAGTTTCCTGTCTGCGTTGTACCAATTTATTTTCTCATCCTCCGCCGGGCGTTCGACATGCTGATAGCTCCATTTAAACTTGGCCCTCTTACAGTGTTCCGGAACTATCTTGACGGGGTCATATGTTCGGTATTCCAGACTTCTAAAGTGATAACCTTTTATCTCTTCCCCTTGAGCCCCTACTTCTCTGGAGTCCTTGACTATATAAGCACCGATGGTGAGGGGCAGAGCGGGCCAAGGTTTCTTCTTTCCTTTGGAAAGGACATTGGAGAAACCCGAGGTCATCTGGAAACATACCTCCTGCATAAGTACCTTATCGGTAATAAACCTAGGCAGAGCATGTGGGGCTTTGAATGTGCCAAATACTCGGATGATTGTATATTCAGCGAACGGAAACCAGTGCGCCACTTGACCTAGTGTCTCCATCGCACGCCAAGACATGCAGGGGGTGTCTTGACCAAATAGCTTCCCTTAAAGGGCGGGAATGAATATTTGAGAGATTTGCTCAATATCTGACTTGTACGTGGATTCCCAGAATACCTTGGTCTGCAAATGGATTGCTTGGGTCTGTGCGGAGTCGTAGTTATGTGGCCATCCCTCAAAATGCAGCCGAGCACAGACAGCATCTAGTAGATATGAAGCCATATAGAACTCTGACGGCGTTCCTTCATCTGGGGCTACAGCCGAAGCCAAATTTGTTTGCATTGAGCCCATTAACATACCGGCCCAGTTGAAATGAGTACCGTGCACCGTTACGTACTCCATTATAGTTGCCCATGCGTCGTTGAAGGTGGTGGCGTCCGGACGTCCATACAACCTGCAAAGCATGGCGGCCTATTTGGCACTTTTCCTCGAGCTGACCCGCCGTGCTCCGGATGCTGCGACCTTAGAGGGTATGCAGCTCTTACCCACCATTTCCTGATTGTATCAACCATAGGTACTTCATGGGCAGAAGCCCATCTCGGGGAAAAGTTTTCCTCTGGTTGGGGCAGCGAGTAGTAGACATGGGCGTCTGAGCCCTCCAACGTCGCGAAAGCTTTACCTTTGCTATCTCGTATCAGAAACTTCTTAGGATCCGTTTTCTGTATTATCCAGTCTAATATTTCTGGGCACGGGAAGATGGCTGGATGTGCCCCTGCTAGATGTAACTTGGATTTTTTGACCTTTAGGTATACTTCCCGGTCCGGGAGATCTTGAAGCTTCGGCCATTTATAGCGGGCTTCGTGGTATACTTCGAAACCATCTCCAGGTTGTCCCCTTTAGGGAGGTTAAAAGTCACAGCAGTGGCGGAGAATATTTGCCGTCCCGACAATGCGATTCTTCTTCCACTACCTTCTTGCCCTTCTTCAAGACCCACGAGATTTAATTTTGCTGCAAATCAGAGAGCAGGTGTCGTATACAGCCAGTTCACGTTGCATCGGAAAGAATCCGCTGATGAAAGACGCCAGTGATAACGGGCTTCATCTGATGCACCATCGGGGTGAGTACTTGATTCTCTTGGGGTTGCAGGGTCGCTGATTAACAAAAGAACTCACATGCGACCTTGCGACCTTGCGACTAGGTCGCAGGGTCGCAGAGTCGCTAACAGAAGATCGCGCGACTTTGTGACCTTGTGACCGGGTCACTCGGTCGCAGGTCGCGCTAGGGCCTACCCGGGGGTTTTCGAACACGCGCGGTTTTGCGGATAATCTCTCCCTAACGGGAAAAATACGCGGCTGGAAAGGGTCTAAACTGGAGATAAGGCACGGCCATGAGGATCTGGGCAAGACAAAGGTGACCTTGGGGTTTATGAGAATCAAAACAACAATAAAACTCAATAGAAAACCCTACATCCTCACCAGCAAGCAATTAAGACCATGGGGAGGCCCAAAATTTGGCAAGAAATGCTCGTGAAGGAAACACAGGGAGGAAATGGCAACTTACCCGGAAGAAAACACGCCAGTCGACCTGTGAGAGCAATTCCACGATTTTCGCCGCGAGTCACAAATGCGACCTAGAGACCTGCCCTTATAAAAAGGAGTCGCACGTGCGAGCACTAAATGAGGTCGCAAGTTGATAGTTTGCGACCTCGTGACCTCGCGACCTTAAGGTCGCTGGGTCGCAAGGTCGCTGAGTCGCCAATTCCTCTAATTACTTAATTTTGCGACCTTGCGACCTCGCGACCTTAAGGTCGCTGGGTTGCAAGGTCGCAAATTTCTTGACTTCCGACTCTTGCGACCTGGCGACCTGGCGACCTTAGGGTCGCAGAGTCGCATAGGTCACATGGGTCGCAAATCATGGATTCGCGACTTAGTGACTTGCTCTTAAAAACTTTACTTAGCTTCTTCTTCTAGTTTCAAAGGGGCTCCAAAAAATTTAGAAGTGTGTGTTATTATCTTTTTTGTATTTTTTGGAGGGTGTTGTAGGGGCTACAACAGTTGGGCAGATGAAGTAGGATGGATTTCCCCAATGAAGTCTAGGCCCCACTATTGAAAAGGAGATTCAATAGTAATAGGATGCAGAGGTAAGGGTAGCAGTTTTCTTTTGCCTTCAAATATTTGACATTTGTAGCAGGCAATAACCATTTTATGGATGTCTTGAAGGAAAGTGGGCCAATACTAACCAGCTCTAAGGATTTTGTTAACAGTGGTTTTCCAATAGAGGTGGCCTCCACATTCTCCTTCATGGAACTCATGCTTGATCTTATCTCAATCATTCTCAGGAAAACATTTAAGCAATAATCCACTAGCATTTTTCCAATATAAAATTTTATCTAAAATGCAGTAGTTTATAGCTTTCAACTTTAAAAATATTGCCTTTGTTTTAGACAAACCAGAAGGGACATTAAGATTAAGAAGCACATATAAAATATCAGCATACCAAGATTAATTCAAAAAATAACCTTCAATGAGTGGAGTTTCCAACCCCTCCTGTTCATCTAATGCATTTATCATGTTTATATCAAGTGCTTGAAATTTGGTTTCAGCCATAAGTTTTGCAAGTCCTTGGCATTTGATGAGCTTACTGGGTTTGGTTTCCAAATCATATTCTAATATAAAAACAATCCACTTTCCTCTTTTTCCATCAGGATCTTGTGTTAAGATGTATTTTATCACTGAGTGAGGTACAAACACAATGATGTGTGAGTGTAAAATGTAAACTTTGAAATATTTCAATGCCTTGATTAAGGCAAAAGCCTGTTTTTCCATTATGTTGTATTTCAAAGGTGCATCCCTTAATGCTTTGCTCAAAAATGCAATAGGTTGCTCTTGTCCCTTTGTGTTTTTCTATAATATGACAGCAACAACTGTATGTTCTGTTGCAAAGGAGAATATGAAGAAGTCTTTAGTAAAATCAGGACTGATTAGAATTGGTGTTTAAGTAAGTTCTTTTTTTACCATCTCAGAGGATTGCTTTGCTTCTAAGGTAAATTTAACCCATGTTTCCCTTTTTAGCATGTTTGTAATGTTTCTAAGGAGTTCAGCTAGGTTGGGTATGAACCTTCTTAAGAAATTTATCTTTCCAATGAAAGGTTGTAGCTCTTTGATATTTCTAGGATGGTTGATTTGCAATATCCCTTCAATCCTTTTTTGGTCTATTTTTATTCCCTCTTCAGATATGATATGGCCTAGAAGTTTTCCTTCTTGGAGGCCAAATAGATTTTTCTTGGGGTTTAAGGATAGACCATATTTCTTGCATTTCTCAAAGACTTTTCTTAGGTGTATTAGGTGTTCTTTATTTATTTTGGAATAGACTGCAATGTCATCAAGGTAAATCACAATGAAGTAACCTATTTCTTTTGAGAAAGCAATATCCATGGCTCTTTGGAATGTGGCACCAGCATTCATTAAACCAAAGGGAATTTTCACATACATGAAAGTGCCCCAAGGTGTAGTAAAATTTTTCTTAAGTTGATCATCAGGGTGTACCAGCACTTGGTTGTATCCTAAAAAACCATCTAACAAAGAAATTCTTTTAGAACCCACTACCCTTTATAAGATATGATCCATTTTGGGCAATGGGTAGTTGTCCTTTAAGGAGGCCTTGTTCAAGTTTTTAATGTCTATACAAAGCCTTATCTCTCCTATTTTCTTCCTAACATATACAAGATTGGATACCCACTCTAAGTATCTCACAGGGACTATGATTCTAGCATCACACATTTTCTTGATTTCTTTCGCAACCAGGGGTAATTGCACAGGGTTTATTCTGTGCAATTTTTGTCTAAAAGGTTTCTAGTTTTATTTGAGGGGTATTTTATGCTTAATTATCTTTGTATCATATGATTTAAATCCTCATAACTCCAAGCAAAAACATCAAAAAAATTTCTAAAAAACTCAAGATATTTCAGTTTTATATGAGTTGGCAGTGTTTTGGATAGTTTAATCATCTTAGGCTTTTCTTTACTACCTATATTGCATTCTTCAACTTCTGTTTCAGTGGGCTCCATATTTGGCTTTCTAGCAACATCATTAAAGTCAAAGAATTCTTCTAGAGGAAATAGTCCTTTTGGAATGTTATCAATGTTAGACTGCAACACTTCTAAATCTTCTTTTTCTAAATCAGTGCATGTTTCTGTTTTATGTTTATGTTCTTTAGTCAACAGATTTGTATCAGCAATGTTAGGAGGTTCTTCTTCATAATATTGTTCCTCAGTGGTATAGTCGTCTCCATACTCTGTGTCTGAATTTGGAACATCAAACTCATTTATGGATTGTAGGAAATCTTCTATCTGTTTATCTCCTTCAAAAACTTGCCAGTATCTTTCATTATCTGGAATTGTTGGCCTATATTTGACTTGGACTGAGTATTGTTTTCTTTGATAAGGTTTAAGACATGTACTAGCAGCAAAGGCTAATCCATTAGCAAGAATGTTTTGGTTTCTAGGGACAAAGGTGAGCTCATATTCTACAAAGGTTTTCAAAAAGTCCATGGCATCATCCCTATAGGCTCTTAGTCTTGGATGCTTGGCAGTGTACTCCCCATTTATTTTCCTAATAATCAATTCTGAATCTGCATGGGCAGTTATCCTTTTAGCTCCTAATTTCTTCAGTAAGTGTAGTACTAAGAGGAGTTCTTCATACTCAGCTATGTTGTTAGTGCAATGAAAATTTAGCTTGTATAAGTGGCCCTCAACATGATTATTTAAGTGTTATGCACCCATATGCCTACTCCTGCACTAGTTTTTCTACAAGACCCATCAAAACTCATACTCCAAAGAGCTTCAATTTCAGTTTTGTCATTAAATTCATTTCTGTCATCTTTGTTCTGTTTTTTGTGACTATCACCATCTTGTTTTTGAGGGTCTGCACTATGTTTAGTTTTATTCTTTCCTTCAAGGTTTTCACAGTGTTGAGGGTTTTCCATTTGGCTCTCATGGTCAGCCTTATGTTGGTGACTGTTTTGTTTCCTATGACCTTTATTGTGTTTGCTATAGTATTCTGTGTTAGAAAACTATTGTGGTTTCTCCTCCTTCCTTTCCTCTTTTTCTATGGCTAGCTTCTCATCTCCTAATCCTTGCTCATCAGGATTTTCATCATTGTAAATAATGAATGAGTCGAGATCTATGTGGATAGAATAAATGGGGGAGTTATCTAGTTTTTCTTGACTATTAACCATGTATTTCATATGTGTTTCCCTATACAGTCTTCTTGGTTGACTAAAGACAGGGATTGTGGCATAAGTCATATCCATTTGTAGGGTGCCTTGGAGTTTAGTACCCCATGATCTTGAAAGTAGCATTCCATATTTAGGACATATATCAACTACAACTATATCCATCACTAAGCTTTTGGCTGGGATTTGTGCTAAGTTGACACATAGATATTTTATTAGGCCTACGCACTTAACTCTGCTAGAATCAAAAGAGTATAAATATTTGTATGGCCTAGCTACCTCAAGGACCAGTCTTTCCATTACCACCTTAGGCATGAGATTGTGGGAGGCTCCTGAGTCAAGCATGGAATTGTGAATTTTTTTATCATGGATGTTTAAACTGACATAGAAAGTAGGAACACCTCCTTCTTGAAATTTCCCTTCTACTTCCAGTCCAAACAGAAGCTCAGGTTTGTCATCATTTAAATTAACAAAATCATTGTTTTCTCCTATGTTCAAAGCTCTTAAAAGTTGTGATTTATATACATCTTGAATGACTAATTCGGTGAGAGGAATAGAGATTTTGATTTTAGCAATTTCACTCTCTATACTAAAAAGTGTCGGAATTTTAGGAATGTTTGAATCAACCTTTTTAGTCATTGTTTTCTCAGCAAATTCAACTTGCTGGTTTTTATTATTAATAATAGTTAAAATGGTTTTATCAGGAGAATTATCTGAGGTGCTAGTGCTACTTTGGTTTCCACATTATTGGCCACTAGGTTGGTTTTTTTCTTCTTTGTTTTTCTCAGAACTTTCAGCCACTGTTTTATTGTTTTCTGCTGTCTTTTTAGAGATGTTTTCAGGATTTTTTCTAGCAGAAATTTTAGAGGTTTTCTTTTTGGGAGTGTCTTGATTCTTCTTACTTCTAAGGTCATATTGTCTGTGTACTTCCATTATAGCATTTTCAAAGCCTTGCTTGTAATCTTTAGATACTAGGCTCTCTTCTTCATAAGGTGTGAATATACCTTGTTCTTCTTCAGTGAGGAAGACAGTTTCCTCATTGTTTACTCCCATTAAGTTTATATGATTTTCCTCTGCTTCTTCTATTATTCACTCTTCTTCGTCGGTATAATTTTCTTGAAAGGGAGGTCTGAATTGCTGATTAGGACCTATTTGTCTAATTTGGGGAGGGTTTCTTCTAAAGTTTTGGTTTTGATTTTCAATTTGATTTATGTTTTGAGGAGCTGTTTGATTTTCTCTAGGATAAGCTCTCTCATTGACATTCATCCTCTCCATCATCCTTTCCATTGTCTTGACTAAGTTATCAGGATTTGTGTCAGATGTAGAGGGTACAAATTCTTCCTTATATGTGATCCTTTTCTCATTTTTCATCCTAGCTCTTTTGGCAATCAGATTTGCCTCTACACTTACTGCTCCCATCTGCATATCTTCTAAGGTGAGGGGTTCTCTTTCTATTAATTGGTAGGGCATTTCTGGATCAAATCCATCCAGAAATTTCATTAGAGCTAGGCCTTGGGGAGGTTTCATATGGACAAGTAGGGCATTATACACACTATTAAATCTAGTGCAATACTCTTGTACTCCTCCAAAATTTCTCTCAATGTTTTCATATTCCGGTAAGATTTGGAGAGGGTTCTTCTTGACTTCCCATTTGTTTAAGAATAATCGATGAAAATCAGGGAGGTCTTTAATGCTATTAGGAGTTAGGCCTTTGAACCATTTTCTTGCTTCTTCCCCTAGGCTTTGAGCAAACATTCAAAGTTTAATAGTTTCATCATCTATTTCTTGTCTGTCAAAGTAGTCATTCATTTTGCCCACATGTTGTTCAGCAGTAGTAGCACTACTCACATCGTACAAAGGAATTTTGGACTGATAATCTAGTGGTAGAACAACTAAAGGTAAAGGAAGGACTAAGGGAGCATACCATGTTGCCATGGGGTCAGAAGGCCTACTGAAAACTAGTGGAGTCACCAGGTGGAGGATTTTTACTTGTTTTATAGGGCTGGTTGCTGTCCACCATCAATAATCAGGAACCATTCTTGGCTAATACTTGATTTATTTTGAGTTTAAAAAATGAGGTTTTCTGAGCTTTTGAAGTTATATATTACTCATTTCCCCAATGTGGTCTCCACTATGTTGGCACCCTATGATTTTCAAGATTGGAAAGAACAAATGTTGCAAGGGGCCACATCAGAACCACTTTGGAATCCTAGGATCTAGCCTTCGTGGATTCAGAGAGGGATCTCTCTATATAAGTATCTTAAAATGATATGTATTTATGCCTTTTTTATTATATTAGGCTATCTATGAAGCTCTGATAACTTGTTGGTTTGGTTGATTTAAACGTCATTTTCTAGATCAAATATTGGAGTTGATTTAGAGAATGTTTCAGCTTGAAGGATAGACTATGAGACAACATTAATCCATTGGCCTATGGAGTCATAAAAGGATTTAATTGTTCAAAAACTCTACTAGGGTTTTCATAGGGCAAGCTAACTATATTAGATGGATCTCTTAGATTAGGTTGTGATACGAAACAATGACAAGTTGTGAATGCATCAAAGCTATAGTCAATTGAGAATCTTCTAGCTCTAATTAAACAAGAAAAGCCTTTTAAGGTAACTGTTTGAAGCAAGCCAAAGGACAGGGCAAACCATAGACTTCTTTGGACAAAATTTTAATAAGCAAACCTATAAGACAAAAATCTAGTAATCGTAACACTACTTTCAGATAAAGAAAACATGTAAGATAACAGTGAGAGCAGCCTAAGATCAAACAAAATAATCTAATCTTCTTTTGACCAACTCTCTAGGGATCTTTCAAAGCAACTTTTAGAGACAGACCAGAGGACAGGGCATACCATAGACTTCCCTGGTTTAGACTCTACTTAGAATAATTTAAGAAGATCTTAAAAGAAATATCTCAAGTTGTACTCAAGGAGCATGGACTCACCACTAATTTCCTTGGTTGCACTCTATTGAAATCATTCCTTAAATCAACATCTCAAGTCGTACCAATGAAAGTGGACTTACCAAAAATTCCCTGGTTATACTCTATTGAATCATTCTTAAAACAAAAAGCTAGATAAAACTGAAGGGTAATTAAGAATCCTCCAATCAAACCTTTGCAGAAGAAAACATTAAGATAAATATTGCAGACATAAATAGGGTGCTATAACAGCAAATCCTACTCTAAAGTTTCTGTTCTTTATCAGAGAATATATACATAAGAAAAAACATAAGAAAAAACAATAACAAAGAAGAAAAGCATCACCATTAACATAGATAAAGGATCCTGTGAATCTGCTTGTTTTATATATGTTCAAACCAATTACATACTCCAGTACAATAGGTCTCTACAGCTCAAAGCTTTCTCCATCCAGCCTAGTATTCTTTCACTAACTCATCAGCTCTTCAGTCCTCAAATTTAGCTCAACAACCAACATTAATAATGAAGATATCATGCAATATTTATATGCAAATGAGGAGGTGGAATTGAAACTAGGGTTTAGGTGTTATTTATTACAGAGTTAATGATTTTTGACCTTTGAGACCATGTAAGGCCCAAGGCCAAAATATCTGAAAGAGTTACTTTGGAATAAAAACTTTGCCTTAAATTCTGGGTTATTTTAGTTGAATTTTTTTACTTTAAATGATTTTTAATGACTTTGTAATAACTATTGAGCTATTTCCAAAATATATCTGACTGTGTAATAATTGCCTGATGCCTTTATTGAAAGAAATCATGATGTAGGTGGCAGATTGGTTTTTTGAAAAGTAAATTCTTCTTTTTTGAGTCATTCAAAGTTGTCTTTGGGTTAATCTGTCTTTGTTTTAATCATAAAACTTTGTTTTAGGCCTTTCAGCTTTGATTTAGCTTAGATAATCTTCCTCGTTGTCTTTATCCTCTGTTTCTGCTTTATGATTGTTTGTTTATTTATCCTTCATTTTTAAACCTTTGACCTTCCTACTTTAATCATTGTCTACTTGGCTAATCTTCTGTGTTTATCCTTTGATTTAGGATTAGCCCTTTAATCCTTCTACTTTCTTCAGTTCTTCACTTCTTCTCTATTTGCTTGTTTTGTCTGTGTGCAAGGATGCAGTCTTCCTTGTGGCCGAAGGTCGAATGTCCACCAGGATCATGATTTCGGTGGTGTTAGGGTTTAAACCTTTGCCTCTATTACTTTAACTTTGTTTTAAACCCATTGGATCATCATCCAGGGCTTTAATTGTCTTTTTGGGCCATTTGGAATGCTTTTTGGGCATCCCTGCCATTCAAAATCTGCAAAAAACTCAAACTAGTTAGTTAAAAACCTGCGGGAGTGGGCTTAACTGCTTTTTCAGGATTTCAGGGTGGTTAGGAGGTGTTTATAGAGGGAGAAATGGTGTACGGGCATGGATCCAGAGGCGGAACCTGGTGGAATTCAAACGAAAGCGGAAAGATTTGAAATTTGATGCGAGGAGGGAAAAGTGGTTTTGGAAAACCGGGGTAGTTTATTTTGCATGAAATGGGTGGTAAATGGTTTTGGACCAATTGAACGCGATACCACTGGGCATTTGACGCGTCGCAGGGTGAATATCGCCCATTTTTCATGGGTTAAGAACTTTAAAACCCAATGCTATTTTTCATGTGATATGAGTTTGGGGCCATCGGATCTCGGGAGATGAGATCGATGGTGCAGAATGAGTTGGGGGAGCAGTGCAAAGTTTTGGAGGGTGGAGCCTGGGGATAGGTGTCGGGCTGTGGTTGGGCGGCAGGGCTAAGTGGAAGGCATGGTGCATGTTTTAATTTTCAAAGGTTAAGGGGGGTCTTTATAAGGTTTGTGGACGTTATATAATGAATGGGCAGAGGTATATTTTGAATAAGGGGAAGGGGCTAAGAATGGGTGGAGGGAACGGTTCTGTGGGAGTAGAGGGAACTGGGGGTCGAAACATAAAGGGGATTTAAGAAATACTGGGAGATCGGGATTAGGGTCATGTTAGTGCGAGGGGACTAAGGCTTTAAGCCGAGAGGGTCTTAAAGGCCTATTTCATAAATAGGGTAGGTTTATTTATAAAAACAGGCTTTTATAAGGTTTTTAAGGGCCTGATAGTTTTAAAGTTAGATAAAAACAATGTAAAAAGGGTTTTTTACATTATTTTTAAGGTTTTTAGAGAAAAAATGATAAATGGGGGTTTTATGAGGGGAAAAATGAATGTTTTAAGGGAAGAAGAAAAGGTGAATGAGGAGGGAGTATGGAGGGAAGAAGTGAGGTCAGTAAGCCCAGAAAAAGGAGTTTTCTTGGAGCAGCAGGGTAATATTGAGAAAGCATAGATGAAGAAGTTCACTGAGAAATTTAGGCCTAGGATAATGAAGGCAGTGAGATTTCCAAAACTCACAATATTCCACAAATTTTATTTGGAAATCTATGATCATATTTTAGTCATCTTCTGATATCAGCAAAAACTATTGATGACTAACAAGGAGTTTTAAGGTTTTCCGAGAGATCTTATAGCACTCTATATTTTTAATCAACTATGTTCTTCAACTTATTTTCTGAGTCTAGATCTATTATAGATCTGATCCATCTATGTTTATGTAGGTTCAATTTTTTTTCTTGTCTTGTTTCATTTTCTTGGCTAGCTGATTTGGTTTCTACTCAAAATCCCTTCTCTCTAATTTATTCTTGGCCTTTTGAATTTATGTTTGAATATTGTTAGCAGTTGCAAATCCTTTTACATCTATTTTCACTCCTTTTTTGTGAATTTGATCCATATATTTTCCGTTTTTTAAGGATTTATTTGAGATATTTCTTGTGTTTGTTTTTGGGTTTATTTTCCTCAATAATTGAATCTTGTTTTATGATTTTTTTTTATGATTTTTATATAGTACTAGTCTAGTTTCATATCTCCATTTAATTGGTGTATTTTTTATTTATTTTGTGGTTGCTTACTCTTTGTTTATTTTCTTATCCAATTCAAATCATTGTTTTTCTTTCTTTTCTTGCATCTAGTGGTGTTTTGTATTCAATTGGTTTTAATTTTGAAAATAATTTCTAGAAAGGTTTGTTTAAGTGATTTCGTTCTATTATTTTTATCATATTTGAGATTATTTGTTTACTCTCTTTCCTTGTTGGTTTGTCTTTGAGTTAGGGTTAAGTGTTTCTACCTTTGTAGATCAGTGTCTCTTTATACATTGAGCTACACCCTGCTTGATTTGAATTGTCTTTTGGCTCTTCATTTTATTTTCTTTCTTTGAAAATTCCCAAGTCTTGAGCTTTTGAGTTTCCCATGTTCTTGCTTGGGGGCCTTATATTTTCTCTTTTGAGTGATTTAATTTGTATTTATTTCGGGTTTGTGTTATTATCAAATTAGTGAATTTCATAAAAATAAATTGAGTGGTTTGTAGAAGCTGTTTTCACTGGAAAAAGGAAAAAGACTCTTTACCTTCCTATCATTAGGTTTCATTGAATTGAAAAGATAATTGCACATTTCCATATAGCTTCATTAGGGTTTACTAACAATAATCTATTCACACCATTCAATTTTCATGCAATTTCCATTTTGAGTAAAAAACAACCTTGTAAAATTAATGCTTTCATACAATTAATTCAAATCGTCTTTTTCTATTAATGGTAGTACACCAAGGTTAGTCTAGGCTAGGGTCTTAGAATAGAAGTGTAAGGTAAACCACTCTAAGACTAGGAAAATAACTTAGCATATTACAGTGGGGAGCACAAAATCCTCCACATTCCAACAACTAAACACATAATTGAGTAGAAACCCATGTAAGTGGGGTTCGGCTTAGGTCACGATGTTGGTGGTTTCCCTAATAGAATACCCATCTCTTGGTCAGGAATTCAGTAATAGTGGCTAAATACCCAGAGGCTCGAGATTCACTCATCCCTATAAGATGAAGGTAACTTATTTTCCATTCTTAGGAAAAACACGCTATAGTTGGTGGTTATGGGCAACAACCATACCTATACCCAACCTTATCCTCAACCACTCTACTTTCGTAGTTGAGATCTCGCAAGTAAGAAAGTTGTTTGGAAGGCCATTAGAAACATAGTACCGATAATTTTTTGTTTGTTCTTACCTTTATGGCTTATTTTATAGAGTGTTGTTCGGTCCAAGTTTTATTTTGGCCATAGTGGTTTCTTACTAATTTAGTTCGTTAATAAATCTATATTCACTATGGTTGAATGAAGTAACTGTTGTTCTTGTAGGTTTCTAGGCCTTTCTCCTAAGGAAGAGGATCCACCATCACATAGATGTAGGTTGATTACAACATCAGAATACTCAAATCATACTCAGGTTTCAAGGGATAACCTCGGTCCTAGGGAGGATGATTATGTTATTGTTGCAGTAGTCGAGAAATGTCCCTTGCCACATTTTAATCCCCCTTTGACCAACCCTCTTGGCCCAATTTAATCCATTTGAGACTTGATGATAATGAGTTGTATTATGCATAATTTACGTTCATGGCTAGTGAAAAAATTTCTTCTTCTACGGAGCATACATGCCCCACTTTACCTTCTAAAGAAACAATATTTGTTGACATGTCATCGTTACCACCACTCAATGTGGCAGGGTCTATACCTTCTTCTACACCTCTTACTTCTACTTGGGGAATTCCACTAGATAAGTTTGTGACCTCATCAATTTTTCCATCTTTAACTATTCCATTACCTTTTGTTAGCTATGAATTTGGAGTGGGACCAATATCTAGTCAACCTACATGAGCAGGGATATTTACTCCTATTTCATCTCAACCTACGATTCCTAACTTGGGTACGGGTATCTTCGTGCCTAGGAACATAATGGGAGGACCATCTATTTCATATGGCTAGGTTGGGGGCTAGTTTTTTTATGGTAGTGCATCTCAACTTGGTTTAACTTCTATGTTTATAGGGATGCCTTTCTCTAGAGATTCATTTTTCTCTAGGGGGGCTAGTATGCCTAGGGGCACGATCCTCATTAGTACTTTTATCCCTACCAATTATCATGTTTTTCATTGATTTTACACAAGGAGGTTCATTCTCTAGTGTTGGGTATAACCCTATGGGTAGTGAAGCCTATGGGGGTCCTTTTTTCTCTAGGGGAACTTTCGCTGGGGGACATAATCCTTACACCTCATCCATGGGCCCAAGATATCAAAATATTGGGATTAACTATAGCCTTGGTCATAACCTTGTTGCCTTTTTTGATGGGATGAGATGACCTTATGGTCCATCTCAGGGTTACAACCCATATGATCCATATGATCAGTTAGAAATTCATTTTGCAACTCCTCTTGATTTACTAAATCTAGAGAAAATGGAAAATGATCTCATATGTCATGATCCTAGGTGGCCACCTATGCCTTCCAAGCTAGCATCTAATATTCATAATTTTGAAGGGAAGCCTTATCAAAATCCTTTGACACATATCACCACTTTCCATCTATGGTGTTCAAATAATTCCTTGTATGATGATTCTATGAAGTTGATACTTTTCCAATGTACCTTGAAACCAGTTGTAGCCAAATGGTACATCAAACTTGATTGTGGATCCTATAGTGACTTTCATTCGTTAGTTATAACTTTATTGAACTATTTCCAACTATGTAATAGGAAGGATCTCGAGAATAACCTTTTTTACAACCTTAAAAAAGATGATGCCACCCACATTTTTTACCATATCCATGAGGAGAGAAGATCAAGAAGTTAGTATAGACTAGACTCCCTCACGATTTTCCTCGAGACTAGTTCAATCGATCCCTTCAACCTCAGATTGCCTAGGATGTCACTATGATTGGGGTAGCTACAGAGGAGCAAGCCATTTTTCATTCTCAACACATTTATTTGATTTATTCTCAAAGAATCACATTATACAATATTCTTCCCTATGCTCCCTACCCTTCAATAGACCCACAATTACCCAAACCTCCACCAAAATCTGATGGAGTTATTAGTTATCTATATTTTGATACTATAAGCTAGTATCTACTCAGCTACCAAAAATTATTGATGTAGGAATTCTGCTAGAAAGCAGATCATGCATATAAGAACACAATTCTTTTACGAACCCTGAGAATGCTCAAATCTTCTATAATAAAATCATGAAAAAAATTCATTTAAATTTTACATGGAGGCGAAAAGAGCCATACAAATCAAATCCCTTAACTATATCAAGATTCTGTGGCCAGATATTACATTGGGCGGCCTCTTGGCTCTTGGCCCTTAAAACCACTCCTCACTCACTCCACTCTTAATTATCTCAGCTCTTCAACTATTCAAGTGTGTTCTCCTCACAAAAACCACTCATATTTATACATAAATAATGAATTTAATTCACTCCAAAAATCTCTCCACCTAATCCTCAACTAAATCTAATTTAAATTTATTTTAGGTGTGGACTCAACAAAGTCTCGTACATAGAATTCCTACTCCCTAATTTTGCTACCTAATTCTATTTTCTCTCATATCCTTTTAATTAATAAAAGAATATTTACAAAATCCTCACTTTTATAATTTATCTCCTATTTTATTTAAAAATAACAAATTAATTAATAAAATAATTAAAACGTCACACCCCCCTTTATTACATATTTAAAAATGAAAATTGGCCTTGATGCTCCTGCATCAGACTCCCAAGGTTGAAATTAATCATGATCGCCTGATCATGTGTTCGGATCTCTGTGTGTGCCTAGATCCCATATCTTGTGCTGCAACTTTCCATTTGTCGTTGCTTCTGTCTGTTGTTCTTCTCCAGGTCTCCATACTTTATGCTGCATTTCCCCACTGGCTTGCTTTCACAATCTTCTGTTGTCTTTCTCTTGCTGCTTCTTCTTTGTTTTACTGCTGCTGGCCTCTTCTGGGATACTTTCATCATCATCTGCCTCATCAGTTCAATTTCTTTGTCTAATAGATTTCCTCCAGCATCTGCAATAAAACCTGTACTCACAAAACAATTGTTAGAATAAAAAACATAAGGCTTCAGTGCCCCTTCCACTGCTGCTGGCAAAATTTCAGTATGCTGCTCTGAAATTCCCTTGTCCATCAGCACATCAGTATGTTGATTTAAATCCTCTGTGAGACTATCAGTTAGTCCCTCCTCCACATCATCTGTTTGAAAAATGTTTCCCTGTTCTGTGTCTTTCAGTAACTCTTCCTGAAAATAGATCCTCTGCTTTTCCAACTCTCTTCTCTGTATATCTAACTTCATGTATAACTTAACAATCTCAACCGGAGTAGAACTCAGAAATTTTACACAACTTCCCATATCTTCCTTTGCTATTGACCAATCATCAGATGGTCCTTTGTCCCCTGCTTCAATATTTTGTCGAATGTTTCTATAAGACCCCTCTGTCTTCATTCCTTCCTAAGATCTTGCTATCTTAGCATCATTCTGAACAAATTTCAGATTCAACTCTTCTTCTTTAAAAAAATTCAAAGTTTTCTCAACACCCTATGATATACCTGTCATCACACACAAATCATTAGTCTTAAAAACATAAGACCTTGTGATCTCACTGAATGCTTCAGTCGACATCTCCCTTTGCTGTTCTGAATCCTTCATTTGATTCAGTTCTTCTGT
Source organism: Pinus albicaulis (assembly GCA_034641835.2). Lineage (NCBI taxonomy): Eukaryota > Viridiplantae > Streptophyta > Pinopsida > Pinales > Pinaceae > Pinus > Pinus albicaulis. Next base: position 354,082,180 of record CM076581.1, on the reverse strand, counting down.
AGATTTCCCTTCTGTCTCATCACTACTCCCATTCTCCCTCTGGAAATCTTCCTGAATTTTCCTAGTTTCAACATCATTACATTGTAAAATTTTGTCAACAATCCCATTAAACAAATACACTTGTTTACCTCCTTGGAATTTTCCTTCAGCATTTCTACTTTGTTCCTGCTCCATAACAGCTTCGACTTGTTGTCTTACCCCAAACAAGAAGTCCTTTGTGATTTCTTTTTGTTGTAACCAACCAACACATTCCTTCTCTGAAAGGAATTCTCTACCAGACTTTACCTCAAGAACTTCATTCTCCTTCGTGACAGTTCCATGAGACGGTTCACCGTCTTTTGCACATCCTGCAAACATACATAAACTGTGAGAAAAATTGCAAGGCTTCATAGCCAAATCTGTTTCTCTTGCCATCACCTCTTTAGATGCTTCAATAGTTCATGAGATCCTCCTCACTGATCTCTTCACCCAGAATTTTTCCATGTTCCGGGCCACAAATGGAAACATCCATTTTAAACTTAGTCTCTCTGAGTTCTTCACAACTCAACATATGCTCGAGCTTCGTCAGCTCCTCCATCAACTGTATGTTTACCTGCTTTTCCCTTCTTGCGTGTAGCTTCTGCCACTTCACCTTATTTCTCATGGTCCAACCATGTGTTTGGTTCCTCACATTTTCCTGCAACAACTCTTTTAAAAATTCAAGGTGAATTGTTATCTTGGCCTTCTCCCGCTCATACTCTTCATCACATCTCCGAAAATGACTATCAACAGTCATCTTCCCCTTCTTTGTGAACTACATCTGTTCACGTGTGAACTTCATTTAAGCCACTTCCCCGCAATCCTTCGCACTTGTCATCACCAAAATGCAACTCCACCTACTGTGCTTGGCTTCTCTTTGTCTTGGGACCAATCCCTGGCAACCTCTTGCTACAATTTGCTGCAACGACACCTTAGCATGCATGTGTTACAACAACCAATTCTTTGGGTGTCCATATAGCGGAAAAACCCTGTTAAACTCACAATCACACTCTCTATGTGCATATAAAAATGCATCTCAATAAATTCCCAAATAATTTTAAATCTGCAACCTCAATAATCCCAACAATCTGGGCAATCTACATGAAAGAAAAATTTGATCTCATGGTTATTATAAACCAAACCATCTCCTTGCGGAAGCTCATTTCTTAACAGTGATTATAAACCCATATAACTCAAACCCATCTCATGAATTTAAATCAACTATTTTAATTTTAAATAATTCAAATATAAGCTCCCCTTTCCCTTATAAGACTTCGATCCACACATATCATTGCAATGGAATCCCAAAACCCATATTAACATATGTTCCATTCATGTAAATACTCAATCATCGACTTGGTCTTTGTAAACTTCATTCAAATCCCAATACAATAATGAATCACAGCTTTATCATTAAACATTTGTGTCCATGGCTTGCCATCACATTCCACAAATCAAAGGTTATAAAACATTTAAGAACCCAACAACCATTTGATTTCCACATCATTTAAATGTACAAAACATTTTGAACACTGGCTCATACCTCATTCAATCACCCAATTCAAAAGACTTCTGACCTCGATACAAATCTTACCGCTACGTTCCATTAGATGTTCTACTTCCATTTTATTTTTGTTCAAATTCATTGCTTCCACCAGCCCTACACCATCGTTGGGTCATTCTTCTTTGATTTTGATTCATGTTCTTCATATGAATCATTGCTCTGAAAAAAAATGATGCATTGGTTTTGAAACTGCTGTAAATATAAATCACAGTGCTGGTTGAAGGCCCAGGCTTAATCTTGTTCCAACATGTAATTGATCAATTATCAATTTAGCATTGCAATTCCCTTACGCAGCCAAATCCACTGTGCTATTCATTAGATCCGCAAAGGATCGTTGTAATTTCATATTACTATTAATCATTTGCATAAAAAAAAAACCCATCCTTATTCGTAACCCAAAAGCTTCTAATTATTATCATATCACCATTGCATTGCATTAAAACACCACATATTCATTGTCTGTCGCGAACAAGATTATTAGGGACATAGTCATGCTAACTCTAGGATCGATTTTTTTCATTACTTCAAGTCTTTCCTGTCCTGAAAGATGGCTACCTTGATCATAAAAAAAATGCATGGTGCCAAAGGATGACTTACACTTACAAAACACAAGTCACTATTTCTGCGCACTTCCTCTGCTGTCAAAGTGCACTCACTCTTGTTAACCTCCGCAAGTAGGCGAGCTTCATCAACGAAAGGCAGTTTTGTAACACCCTAGTTCACGACTCCTACAGCGCTGGTAGCCATTGCTTACACGGCATTGGTATTTACCAATTCGAACATCACAGATTTGATTCAAGCCTCCGCCCGGTGATCATGTTTGGCATTTCACTTCAACCACAACATATGATATGTCTCCACGAAATATCATATTTTAGCTTTTCTTTAAAAACAAATTACCAATACCTTTCATGGCTTTTAATGGATCCATTTAATACACAACAGAACCATAATTAAATCCCAACCAAATCTTTGACTCTAAGTTTTCTGCCACACTTCACATCAAACATAATATATAATTATATATTACATCCTTCACTGTTTAACTTCACAAGCTAACGGCAACGCAATCCATATAAGGATTATATTTTGACTAGAAATTGAATGCCACATTGCATACCTGTCCATCCAATCGATGGATATTCATTGTGCTCAGACTTCAACGATCCGCCAAATATAGCATTACAAGAAACCCACAAATTCGGAATGCCTTGATGCTGGTTACAACAAACCTATGATTCGATTCAACAGAATTTAAATTGCCTCTGTCAAGTACGACTTATTCTGATAAATCGGCTTTAGTTGAGCTTGGAATTAAACTTTCCCTTGACGCATTTGGCTCAACCAATTCAGTTCTCCACCAATTTAAGGTAAGAAGCATTCCAACGTTGTAACCTACAATTGGAATTCACATCTCGTTCTGTAGTGATCTGCAAAGACAATTCTTGAACGAAAAACATCTACAGATGACTACGCCTCTTTCCATTGCTTCATCGACTTTATACACAAAGTCTGTACACGGATACTTAAGGAAAAATTCTTCAACGCTGCAATTCTCAACTTCATCAGACTATACTTCTACAATTATTTAATGTGGTAATTCAACATTTTGCCAGGTTCAACTCAGAATAATTTGACTAACACCCTTTATAAAAAAAACTCAACAACTCTTATTACAAACTCATCGATTTTCAATGAAAACTTTGCACATGTAATTCAAGAAATGAGGATCAATTATGTTTCAATTTAACATAGCAGATATACCCAACCGAATCTAAGAAAGTGAGACACCTTCTCTACCACCGTGAACCAGCAATCAAAAACCCAATCTAATTGATTTAATCGATTTTAATCCATTCTAATCGATTATGCTACTCAGCGTACAATCAAACACAGTCATTCACAAGTTTGAACCACACATTACCTTTGCTACTTCTGACAATTCATGCCACTGGTTACCACTAGTCATTACGTTGACTGAATGCCATTCAACGCTGGCTTAATCCTGTCAACTCGGTCTTTATAATGAAACGCAGTCTTTTAACTCAAAACGCTGGGTTTGATATTTGTATACTCTCCACGCGCTATGGGCTATACAGAATTCAGTTCTGCACATGATTATGTCTTGTGGCTTCAACGCGCTAAACCAATAGCGATTACTGCAATCGATCAATCCACGTGAGATGTCACAAATTCATGGCGCTCTTCCAATATGTCCACGTTTATGGACAATTTCCTCCCATTACCATTTGGCTCCTGCATGCAAATTAGTTTCTCACAGTGCACACGTAGTCTATGCACATATATATATAAAAAACATGCATCTTAACAGCTCTGATACCAAAAATGATGTAGGAATTCTGCTAGAAAGCAGATCCCGCATATAAGAACACAATTCTTTTATGAACCCTAATAATGCTCAAATCTTCTATAATAAAATCATGAAAAAATTAATTTAAATTTTACATGGAGGCAAAAAGAGCCATACAAATCAACTCCCTTAACTATATCAAGATTCTGTGGCCAGATATTACATTGGGCGGCCTCTTGGCTCTTGGCCCTTGAAACCACTCCTCACTCACTCCACTCTTAATTATCTCAGCTCTTCAACTATTCAAGTGTGTTCTCCTTACAAAAACCACTCATATTTATACATAAATAATGAATTTAATTCACTCCAAAAATCTCTCCACCTAATCCTCAACTAAATATAATTTAAATTCATTTTAGGTGTGGACTCAACAAAGTCCCGTACATAGAATTCCTACTCCCTAATTTTTCTACCTAATTCTATTTTCTCTCATATACTTTTAATTAATAAAATAATATTTACAAAATCCTCACTTTTATAATTTATCTCCTATTTTATTTAAAAATAACAAATTAATTAATAAAATAATTAAAATGTCACACCCCCCTTTATTACATATTTAAAAATGAAAATTGGCCTTGATGCTCCTGCATCAATTATGGTTAGTTCTAAGTCCCTAAAAAGTGACCCACGCTCTCAATAAGAACCCACTTCTTTTTATCATTTTCTCGATGTTCTTACTGTCAATTTCACCTCACCTAAGAATTCTCAACAACCTAGCAGAAGAAAGAATAGAAAGAATTAAAAAAAGAAAAAAAAATACTCATGAGAATCAACAAATATAACCTTCTTAGGGTATGGGAATGAGTCAAAATCATTGCAATATTAGATTCCCTTATAAGTTTTTTCAAGGAGAGAATTTAACTCACGAGTTCTTATGTATTGATGAAACTCATCCTATGCTTGCACTAGCAACAACTACCCAATAGCCATCTATATTGACTCATCCATTGCCTACGCAACTACAATAACAAATGGTTTTACAAGATCCTTAACCTCCATAAGGGTAAATAGGGGCCACAATTCTATCTTGTTGGTAATGATACACCAATTTTTAGGTGTCATGAAGAGGTTAACGTGACTACTTAATCGAAATCCTATGACCTTCCTATGTCGAGTTCTAAAATTAAGGACTTGGCCACCCCTCCTGCTTCTCCTAGACCTCTCACATTAGATAATCTTGTAGAACCAATATATCGCCCACCCAAAGGTGTAGTCTTTAAGTCAACACACAACCACAATGCATGTGATGCCCAACACTACAATTTTGTTGAGGATCTTTCCCAAGCACCATGTGCCATTTGTACTTTATAGGTTTTGCAGAGCTTCTGTCTATAATGCAAAGCCTTGTTGATTGTTATCGAAAGCTTGGATCACTTAGAGTCTAGTTTAATTACCTCTGATGTTGATGCCCCTCGTGGTAGACTCTCCCATTAGGTTTCTTTCAAATTTTCATTGGTGTCTTTAATCTAGATATATATCTCACCCTCGTGGATGGATGGTCTTCCACTTATGTCAAGTCAGCATCATGCTAGAAATATTTTGGTCTCCAACACTCGCGACGTCTAGTACCACTTTACAATCCTTTGATAGACACCATTTTTTACCCCAGGGGGTTCTTCCAAAGTTTTCCATTGAACTAGGGGAAATACCACTTATATTGATGTTGAATTTATAGATGCTGCCTTAGATTATAATCTGTTTCTTGGCTATAGTTGTTTTTATGCCATATGTGCTATCGGGTCTTCAGTATTTTGTGTGCTTCGCTTTCCCCATTAAGGAAATATTGTCACAATTTATTAGCTTGATTACTGTATATTGTCAACCAAGCTTAATGTATAAATTCACTGGAGATTCAAACTGCTAATTGTAATTTGCTAAAACAATAGACTTGAATCTACTCTACCAATTGTGGAATTCAATTTAAACGATCATGAAATCACGAAGCATACAAGATAAAGAATTAAATAAACAAATTATACAATAATTTCCTACGGAAAGCCACAACTAAAAACCCCACTATCTCTATATTGCATTACTGAGAAAATATGAGAACATTACAATGATTTTCTTATGCCAGAGCAACCTGTTCACTATCTTTATTTGTCTCATTCCTTCCTAGAGAATCCTTGGCCAATACTTAACCAAATTTTGTCTTTCCCAAGTGCTACACCAATTTTTGGTCATCTAACCATTTACAATTATATGGATCAAAGTACACCATGTAAGACCAATTTTACCATGGTAAAATTGCTTTCACTATAAGAAATAATTTAATAAACCATATTTTATTACGTTATTTATAGTTAAAACAAGAAACCCCATGATGAATAATTAAATAAATCCTTATTTATTTGATTTTACTCTAGGAATAATTAATTAAAACAATGTTTAAATAATATTCCTGGTCATATTTAACCCAATTATGAGAAATAATTAGATAAACCATTATTTTTCTTATTTTTCTCTACGAATAAATAACTAAATAATTATTTAGTTATTATTCCTTGTTAAATTTGACTAAATCAATCACCTAGAAATAATTAAACAAATCATTATTTGTTAATTATTCCTTAACCAAATTCTTGAAATGATAAACAAATCATTTATTTGGTTATTATTTCTAAATAAAGGTATTTAACGCATTTGAATACCTTTTCTCTCCACAAAATATAATAAAATATTCAAGCAGTTAGATCTAGATCTCGATTAATAATATTTTATTATGTGTCATTATCGACGATAACTCAATATTTTTTTATAAATAGGATGGTTTTCCATTCATTCTTCACTTTTATCACTTTCCTTGCCATGCTTTGATCATTCTCATTATTGCTACTACTTTCTTTGCTTCTTGAGCTCCCATAGAGTTCAACACATTTTGGGTTTTCCACACCATTGAGAGAGAGAAACTTCTAGATCTGAAGTGTTGAGGATAGCCAAGAACCAATCCCATTGAGGGGGACTGGTAACATCATTCTTTGTTCCCTTCCTAGGTGTTATAATACATATAATTTTTTTTATATCTTGTCTTGTTTGTTGGATGTATGGAGAGTTTCTTATTTATTTTCATTATTTAACTATTTTTACTACATAGATCAGGTTTCTTACAACATCTGTTTTCACTATCACTTGTAGATCTAAAGAAGTTAAGCAACCATCTTTTTTTTTTAGGGTTGTTTGTCACACATAGCTAGAGTGAGCTCTTTTCATACACTTGTGTTAAGAATTTACGCTAACAATTGGTGACTCCACTATCGTTTATTCAAATCCCTACATGACCAACATATTCAGTAACTAGGGTTTTTATTCAATTGTTTTTTAGTATCTTGATATTTTTTTTAAATTCTATGCCCTAAAGCAGTAAAAATTCTTATATGTATGTTTTCAGGTGTTTTCTGCATGTAACAGGTATCAGTCACACTAGAGACGACAACGTTTTTCACAACCTACTGCTCGAGGATCCCAGAACTAGAACTCGAACTTTCTAGCCCAAAACCTGTGATTTATGCCTGAACTCGCACCTTTTGGACCAGAAAATGCGATTTCCATAGTTTACAGGTCAGTACATGTGAGCTGCAGTTTTTTTCTATGTTTTTTTTGTGACAGACATGGTTTTCTGCAAGAACTATTTTGTGTTTCTTGACCTCTTTCTAAACCCATATTAGGCCTAGATATGCTCAATTTCTCTGCTTGAAGTAGAACCAAACCCCTTAGGCTTTCAGTAAACTTCCACCTTTCGAGGAGGGGTTTAGCTGAGTAGGTAGTCTGAGATTTGCAGTGATTTCAACCATTATTCAGGGTTTGATCTATCCTTCTTTCAGGTCACTTTTTATTAGTTATTATTCCATCCAAAACCCCCTCTTGAGTTTTTTTGGTCCCTCCCTTAGGGTCCCCTTGTTTTTCCTAAGGTTTTAACCTGCCACCTCCCATTTTGCAGTAGTTTTCCCCTCTAGTTTCTTATTATATTTCTTACCTTTTCTAGCAGATCTGAGTCATTAAATTTGTGTCCCTTAGACCTTAGTAAACTTCTCCCACCTTTTAGAGTAGTTGTTTGGGAAGCCTTCTTTTGGGTTGAATTTATGCATCTGTAGTTGTTTATTTTACTACCTTTTCAGTTTTATTTCCATTACTTCATCATTTTTTCTTTTTCTTTATACAATTGTCTGGGATTAGTTAAAATTAATACATGACTTGCACACATGCACACCTAAAGCGAAGAGCATTTGGTTTTCACCACCAAGCCAAAAAATAAACATTGTAGTTAATTTATCTGCCTCACTAAGACTTTGTTTATCACTCTTCAACATTTTCGTGTCATATGTGACTTAGCATCATTGTGCACAAAAGACGTTATCTCAGAGACTCCAAGGCCTTAACCCTCAATTTCCATTAGAAAGACTTACTCCATCGTGTAGGATCCGTGTTGGCCCTCCGCTGATTCCCCATACCAACTCTAATTTTGGTTCATCGAGTTCTTCCTCTGACTCAAAACTTGGTTCCCCTCCACCTCATACTGTCATCATGTCAGGTGCCAATGCAGGTGTTTTTACTCAAGATGGAGGTGGCCCCGGCCCTAATGCTGGAGCTGCTACTAGCAGAGCTACTACTAGAACCATTTCGGCTACTCCTTTACTACCTTTTATGGCAGGTTTAAGCCTTCCCAATTTCAACCATTTAATCAATGACCCTATACTCCACAATATAGGCTGGCTTGCAATGCCAATTAAGATTCCTTCAAAGATTCCTAATTTTTAAGGAAATGATAGAGAGGACCCTACTAATCACGTCCGCTCCTTTCACATGTGGTTTTCATCCAATTCCATTACCGATGACTCCATTCGCCTTCGGTTGTTCCAACGTATGCTCACTAGAGAAGCTGCAAAGTGGTATGTCGACCAGACTTCTGCATCTCATACCACTTTTGTGACTCTTGCTAAAGTTTTTCTTTCCTACTTCCAGTTACCTCTCCTCTATGATACTGGTACCCAGTTATTTACCACATTCTGTCAAACTTTTGCCACGCATATTTCTGACCATGTCCAAGAATGGAGTAAAAGGAGGAGCTTGTGTCGAGCTCCTACATTCGACGACCATGTATATATGGAATGGTTTCTCAAAACGCTTTTTGCCTTATATCTGTAAAGATATTGCATCTCACTTTCCTCAGACATAGGAAGGAGCTCTCCAAGTTGCGTTGAAATATGATTTGATCTACGACCAGTCTGGTCATGTTTATATTGTTTTACCAAATCTTCCTAGACCTAGTGGTGCAAACGCATCAAGGGCATCTCATGCAGCCAACGGTATCATTTGATATCTTTCACATCCGTATACTAATCCTTCCATGGATTATGGTTTCCCTCAGGGGGGGACTAGTTCCTCCAGCACTTATCCCCCTCCCAGTAGCATGTATCCAGCTCAAAGCACACCTTACGCATTTTCTCAACTACATCAAGTGATGCCAGGCCAACTATTGCTCAACCTATTTACCCCAATGTTTCCCAACCTCCTTTCTATCCTTATCCACAGCCCAATCCTCCAACCTCTCTGGAATAAACACCCCAGTCTCTTATGCCTTCTCAACCTCTGGCACAGTAGCCACCGCCTCCTTAGGGTCACGTGTATGCGTAGGAGAGCACGACCAATCCTCATAATTCGAAGAAAAAGAATAAGGGGAAAGGAAACCAACACCAACCAATGCAAGGTAACCAAGAGCACCAAGGTAATCAACCAAACACACCCCAAGGGAACCAGCCTAACACTACAAACCAGAAATAGAACGATAAGCCCAAGCAGAACAAGCCTATTCATATGAACAAGCCTTGTTCATGTTGTGGTCTCCATGGCCATTATACTCATGATTGTCCCCTTTTACCTCAAATGCCTCAGTTGTGGGAAGCACAAGAAACATCTAGAGGATAGCAAGAAACCTCTTTGATTACTCCTAATATTATGCCATCTCATCTAGTTGTGTTCATGAATCCTTTCCCTCAGCAAGGATATGTTGCTGCCCAACCCCCTCAAGGTCAATCCGCTCCTCAACCTCTGCAGTCTGGTACCGCTTATTACCAAATTATCATGATGAATTCTGAAGAGGTCAAAACCACCGATGTCAACCTTCAGGCCTAGTCATGCCAATATGACAAGAAACCCACTATGGCTACAATTGAGTCCCAAACCAAAGTTTTCACATAGTCCATTTCGACACCCAATGTTCCCTTATAGATCCCTTAGCCTAGGGTAGTGGTCATTCATAAGATCCCTAAAGGGCCATTATGCTGAAATGTTGCTTCCGAAAAATCCTCCCACACCTACAACATAGTAGATGACTTGTCACAGTCACCTGATGCCATGTCAACGTTGGAATTCCTCCAGTCATGCCCATATAAATGAAAATATCGGATATCTACTTTGGGTATTGTGGATCCTTTAGATGATCATTTGATCATCTTTGATGTTGAAAAATTATAACATCCCCCTTTACCTTCATTCGTTGCCTTCCAAATTCCAGTCAAGATTCGTAATGCCCATGTTCAGAGATGTATCATTGATGAGGGTGCATCCATCTATGTCATTTCTTCCTCTGTTTGGAATAAGCTCGGATCACCCGACTTAGGACCATCCACCATCACTTTGCGTGCTTTGGATGGTCATACTTCTCAGCCCCTTGGCATGTTCCAAAATTTCCTTATCACTCTTGCAGGAAAGATTATTTTTATTGACATTGAAGTCATCGATGCCCCCTTGGATTACAATATCCTCTTGGGTTGTAGCTATACTTGTGTGATGTCAGTTGTCACATCTATGGTTCAATGTAAGATGTGCTTTCCTCACAATGGAAATATACTCACCATTGATCAATTGACATATTACGAACCGAAGTTTCAGACCTCCCCCGAGTCTATCATATGCTTGGTGTTCGATAAACAAGTATTCACACCTCTCACCAATGTTTCACCAGGAGTCTATAAAGATTCGACCTTACTGGTCCTCCCCCTCTTATCACTTACCCGATCTCATTGAGTGTTTTCATGATGCAAGTGTCTTTGGTTAGCCACAGGCGGTCCAGGTCAATGAGCTAGTTGCCAACGCCTCTGCAACCTGCTGGTGGTCACTCAACATAGCCTTCTGTACCTTCTCCTCGAGGACCTTCTTCTTCTATTGGAATCTCTCCCAACATTTTTTAATTTGGAATGATTCCCCCTAGCCTTAACCATTTGGCATCCATTCCGCCAGGCCATTACCCTTCCGTTCATATACTATTTTTATCTCCCCCCTCTGGAGTCTTTTTGGTGCCTATTATGGCTACGTTGAGCCTTCCTAATTTGACCCTCGGGATCCCAGTTGGGTACATTGATCCCCCAAATAAAACTCTGCCTAGTCAAATCATACCTTATACCTCTTTTACCTCGGTCCAACTGGTCTCTATGACCCCTCCCTTTTCTTTAGTGCCTCAACCACCTCAACAAGAACCTACTCCTTTTGCGAAAGAATAGTGAGCGGGAAAAGACAAAAATAAGGAACCTAAGGATAAGGCCCCCCAAACATCTCCTGCTCTTCCTAAACCTACAAAGTAGTCACCTTAGTGAAATTTGTGTGATTTTGTTGAGCATGCCACCCATAACTGTCTTGAGCTTCCTCGTCTCAGAATAGTGGTCAATGAGACGTTTCCTGAATCTGACATCCCGGAGGTCCATGTTACCTTACCTGATTCAGCCAAGAAACTCAAATCATTGCGCACAAACCACCCATGTGATTTGTGTGATCTTTATGGCCACTATTCTCATAATTGTCCCCGTCTCAACAAATTTTATGACACCTTTGAGGTTTTTCTCCAAACAGATACCGCTCGTAGTGGATCTTGTACCCGTCTACTTGTGAGTTATTCTTCAATAGAACCGGAGGACATTTCTACACCCATTGTGATACCTCCCCCCGATGTTGAGATGACAGACTCTTTGGTCTCTATTCTCTACCTGTCGTCATCCATGAGATCCACAAAGGAAGATCCCTCTGGGACTTCCCATACCATTCTTGATGAATCTCCTTCATTGGACATCCTGGTCTCAACATCGTTATATGTTTCATTTACTATATATTCGTCTACCCATTGTAGTGATGCGTATGTAAACCATATTTCTCATGATGATGCACCAGGTAGCTTTGTCACATCATGTGGTATCCCTTCCTCTAGTCCTCCCATACTCCATTCATATGAAGACATTATGGAAGGCATGACCACCACTTATTTTCCTTGGGATGATATGCATCATTGTGTGTATTTCCTTCCACAGAAGACCCATGACCAACATGTTGTGGATTCCAAAGACATCATCCATAGTGAAGTCAATTTGTTCAATAACACCTTACTTCGAACCCATGTACTCGAACCACATACACCTTGTGGCCATTACATTGACACCCAATGTTTGGGTAAGGGGGCACCCATATTTGAGAGTCCAGAAGAAGAAATTCTCTGCAACCCTCCTAGTGCATCTAGTAGTGTCGACTCTAGTACCATTATTATTCCCCATTTATAAGAACCTCTAAAGTCCCAAATCACTTTAGATCACTCTAGGGATGATCCACTAAATCATTCCTTCATCTCACATCAACAGAATAGTACTTAGAAATTTTTTTTGACCAACCTTTGTGTTTTTTAGGTGAGCACTAGTTCATTATATCCAAAGCCACTCTTTGGGATAGTGACACCATGTATGCGAACCCAGAAATTTAGTCCATTTGCTTCATATATGAAGTTCCAAAACAGATTGGTAATCCACCATTTCGTTTCTCCAACTGTAACTCTCCATTATTCCCACGGAAGACGATCGTAACATAAAAAAATGGTGAACCACATCGTAAAAATGTGTTTATATCCCACTATTCTAAATATATTTGGCATGTCCATAGCATGTTTGGGGGAACCTATGCCCCCTATATCTTCTCACCACCCTCTTGATGATTTAGTACCTATCATACTGAATTCTTGAATTCATTATTTTAGCACTTGGAACACCATGGTGCTCCACAAACTCCTATAGCTAGGGGCATCATTCCCACCTTGGCATACTAGACCAGTCCCCTCCATCACATATGCCTAGGGGGAAGTATCCATGATTGGGGCATGAAGGGCCCTATCTAAATTCTCACACGATTAACATAAGTCTCAGCCTAGACTCCACTAATCTAGGTATGGTCGATTATCCTCCCATTCCTTGGATATTTTATCTTACCGGCCTCTCTTGCGATCCATATATCGTAGATTCTTGATCCCATATCTTCAGATATTCTAATTTATGTGATACCACACTTACTACTTGTTCCCCATGTTTTACTTGGTGGGTGGGGATAATTCTAGACCTTCTATAGTAGTTCATTCCTATATTCCTTTCTTACCTTGATTCTTCACTAGGAACCATCCTTCCAAGATGCATTAAGTCCACCTTTTAGACAAGTAAGGCCTTCTATCTGAAAGTCGTGGATCCTGATTCAAATGATCAGTTTTTCTGCTACAATCGCTGCAAGATTTAGGGCCTTCTTCTTGTCTCCAAATCCACCACATCTCACTTAGAAAATAAAGTGGAGGGAAATCACCCTATTAAAAGAAAAAACCTAAATTTTCCTTCGCCAATTGCAACCAAACCATAGCTAGATTTGATGAACCATTAACAGAGTTGGAAAGATATCACTGAGCACTAAAATGGGTGTGATTTTGGTTTTGGTAATTTGACACTTAACTAAGACGCCATTTTCCCAAGATGGGTCACTTTTACACCTCTCAAAATCATATTTCTTAACTTGCACTGCTTTTAGTTGGGGAACCACTTTTCCTTCATACTTGACTATGCATGTGTCAATTTCATCATTAGTAACCATCTTTTTCTCATGTTTTTATGATCCCCACAGGCCTATTCTTTGTGGTAGCATCATGGAGTCACCCTTGTTCAAATCATCTGAGTTGAGTCTCCATCACATTCATGGAGTCTGTCCCGAGACCCTTTTCCTCCTGCCACAGTATTCCATCCATTTTTTCCTTGTCCCTTTCTTGTGTCACTAATTTTGGCATCCAGTCATATTGTCCCCCATCCCCTCCAAAGTCGAGGCAGTCGTTTTCAGGTCATCCATTCTTTCTATGCTCTAAAAATTGAATTCGTCCATCCGCTACTCAGTATCCCCTATTCCATCAACATCCCTGGTATTACTCCATTAGTCACTTTACTATTATCCCTTGTGCCTTAGTTGACCATTTCTCATTGCCTCACTTATGGATGACCTCCTTTTATCGACATTGACACAGTCATTCTAGAGGACAGGTCTAGAGGGAGGTGTACCTTGGTTCCATCTTCCATTCTTGTTTGGTGCCTTGGATTAGGCAAAGTGAATTCTCATTGCCCTTTGACTTGATTTTTTCTCATCCACTCAACTTCAACTCATTATTTCATGATTGAGATGTTCGGTGATGCAACAGATTTTACCAGTGATTCCTGGGTGTGTGTGAGATGTTTCAGGCCTCATGAGGGGGTGGCCCTTAAGGTATCCCCCCATATTCCCAAATGACCTCATATTATGCTACAAAATCAGAGCAGCTCCAGAGATTTGATGGGTTTGGTTCTAGTCGCTTGTAACGCCCACAACATGCATGTATCACTCAAATGATCCATTCATATTTTGAGAGCCCTTTCCTATATATCAGGGCTTCTTTGGTTGTTATTATGTCTCATGTACTTAGATATTATTGTATTCAGTCCTAGAAATTGTCCCACGAACAGTATGTATGTGGGATCCATTATATTTTTGTCTGGCCCATTTTATGCCAACATGTCATGTACCATTTATCATGTACTTTATTGCTCAGTTTCATTTTTTTAGGCGCAGCATTATTATTTTTACTTTTTCATCTCGACAGGCATAGGTATGCCTCCCCCGCCTCACTGAGAATAGGTACCCAAACATTAGAGGAGACTTATATCATTTGTAGGTTTCTCCCCCTTAGTTATTGTCCTCTCTCGCTTCACTCTGTCTATGTATCTCTCTCTCTCTCTCTAACTCCCCTTCGATGTCTAGTGATTGTGTTCTTACAATGTACTTTGGTCATATGATTAGCTCCTAATGCTCACACATTGGGGGACAATTTGTTACACCAATTTTTGGTCATTTAACAATTTACAATTATATGGATCGAATTACACCATGTAATACCAATTTTACCATAGTAAAATTGCTTTCACTACAAGGAATAATTTAATAAACCATATTTTATTAATTTATTTCCAGTTAAAATAAGATATCCCATGAGGAATAATTAAATAAATCCTTATTTATTTGATTTTCCTCCTGGAATAATTTATTAAAACATTGTTTAAATAATATTCATGGTCATATTTAACCCAATTATGAGAAATAATTAGATAAATCATTATTTTTCTTATTTTTCTCCACGAATAAATAATTAAATCATTATTTAGTTATCATTCCTTGTTAAATTTGACTAAATCACCTAGAAATAATTAAACAAACCATTATTTGTTAATTATTTCTTAACCACATTCTTGTAATGATAAACAAATCATTTATTTTTTATTATTTCTAAATAAAGGTATTTAACCAATTTGAATACCTTTTCCCTCCAACAAAATATAATTAAATATTCCAAGCAGTTAGATCTAGATCTTGGTTAATAATATTTTATTATGCACCATTATCGAGTATAACTCAATATTTTCTTATAAATAGGAGGGTTTTCCATTCATTATTCACTTTTATCACTTTCATTGTCGTGCTTTGATCATTCTCATTATTGCTACTACTTTCTTTGATTCTTGAGCTCCCATAGAGTTCAACAAATTTTTGGTTTTCTACACCATTGAGAGAGATGAACTTTTGGATATGAAGTGTTGAGGACAACCAATAACCCATCCCATTGAACATGATTAGTAACATCATTCTCTGTTCCCTTCCCAGGTGTTATAATACATAAACAATTCTTTATATATTATCTTGTTTATTGGATGTATGGAGAATTTCTTATTTCTCTTCACTGTTTAACTAGTTTTATTGCATAGATCGGGCTTCTTGATGCATTTGTTTTAACTATCACTTAAAGATCTAAAGAAGTTAAGATACCATATTTTTTTTAGGGTTGTTTGTCACGTGCAGATAAAGTGATATATTTTTGTACACTTGCGTTAAGAATTTATGCTAACACCAAGTATCCATTTCCTTTCGCTACTTCCCTGGGAATTAGCCCCTATTAATTAGGAAAATATCCATCCAATACTTCACAATCCATCACAGGCCTTCCTTTCACTACATGCACCACCTCTAAAATTTGGATGATTATGAAACTGATAGTACAGTTCCCTTGAAATCCAATCTCAATTAGGCAACTCTCAGATCACACATGCTTGAATTATGTAATATCCAAAAATAGGGAAAATAAGCAGTAATGGGAATATCTTATAATATTCCAAAAATGGACTGCTCAACAATGCATTCACTAAAAAATGCATTTCTAGAAATTTATTCCATAAAAATATTGACCATCACTTGGATCCATTAGATATTTCATTCTACCATCTAAATCCAAGAGGAGATTAGAAACAAAAGAAACTAGGTGAGGTAAACAGACCTCCCACACCTAGTGTAGTTAGAAATCACTAAAACCCCAATACACTGCTACACAGAAATATTACATGAAAGAGATTGTGCAGTCTTATGAGGGTTTCAACTCAGAAATTAGGATAACAAGACTGTACTCATATATTATAAAATCATGCTCAACAACTGAGATCTAGTCTCCTTATTACAATTACAAGAAAACTCGGAAGGGGTTTCTTGTCATACACTCTGAATACAAATGTGACCTTTAGAAAATTATTGAATAGTCACAGCAACACTGAAGAATAAGAGTCTAGAAGGATGAAATATATAATATCTGATTTATATCCCTCAAAGTATTTCTCCCATGAAAGGATGAACCTCTCAATCACAAGGAAACACTGCAAAGAAGCCACTAGATCATCCACTGAAGCTGCCTCCAAAAATAACACATTCATTAGCTGGAATAGTGCTAGGAATGTTGGTAAATGTGTGGCCTGATGCCACAGATCTAAAATGAGCTCAATATCTCTCCAAACAGATCTCCCAAGGGAAGGAAACCTCCATCCAATGAGAAACTAGCTCAGAAAGTGGGATTCCAATCCCCTCCACTGCTGCACCCTGCAACACAGCACAATAACCTGTAGAAACTATGTTGATGAAGTAAGATGAATTTTGGCCTGAAAAGATGATGTGGAAATGAATGAAAACTCTCCCAAGAGGCCTCTCAATGGAAGAGGTGGGATTCCTGCATGGGAACACCTGGTGCTAAACAGCACAGCTACCTTGCTAAACAACAAGAGGAAGAAATAGTCTAAGCAAACCAATATCAAATGATAAACTAAAAACATAAAGAACAATGGTTTCCATCCCCTTCCTTAAATAGTATGTGAGTTTTCTTGCCCTTGGCCCCACTCAATTAGGTCATTTCCATCAAGATATTCATCTCCCTCCAAAACTGTGTTATTCCTTCCTTGATCCCTACTCCTCCACATCTGCACTGTTGACTTGGTCAAAGTAGACTGAATCATCCTGATATTATCCATGTTCACACATGGAGGTGTTTTATTGAGCTGAAAAGAGGGTCTCCTTCCACACTTGAAGTGTTTTTATTCCTTCTTAGGAGACTTATGGGCCTTCCTACCCATTTATTCACCGACTAAAGATACTGCTAACTCTAATGTTCCATTTAGCTTGAAGCTAAAATTTGGGAACATTACAGTCCTTCCCTCCAAAATTTTTTCTTTTCCTCAAGCAACTGTATAGGGAGAAAAATTTCTCCCCTCCTCCTCTTGTGGCCTCCCATTAATGGCCTCCATCACTGCATCAAAATAATCTGCAATAAAACTGCCATCCAATGTTTCCTCCCAAGTATGCAAAACCAAATGGCTCACATCAATCAAAGGTGGAAGGTGTGACTGGAAACCTGCTTGTTTTCCCATGACCTCCTCAAAGTAGGAGTGATGAAAAACATGGGGAATATCATTCCCAATGAGTGACTCCCTCACCCATGCTATCATCCAAATGAAATGAGCCATCCTAGGTAGCCCATTAAAAGAATCATCAACCCCGGTTTTATACAATGTATTGGGCTGCATGGAGAGATTGGATTCTTCAATCCAAATGGTTTATCTCTCCATTTATGGTAAACATGGGGCTTTTTATGTCCTTGGGATTAAATAACGTGGCCTCCAAGAATGGCCCAAGTTCCCCCATCAAACAATTCAGCCATGAAGTGCCTCTTCAAGTTCTTCAAGTGGCTCCTCCCACAAGAAGGGAAAAATTGTGATGTGGAAATCATGGTTTTCCCATTGTTCCTCCTAAAATGTAAAACATGTAAAGTGGGGATAATCATGCTCCCAATGGGAATCTATAACACCTCTAGCACTCTCCAAACAATGCTTCCCATGAATATAAAAATATCAGCAGTAAATGGAAGAAAAATGCAATAAGAACAAGTTGCCATATGACAATCAGAAAGTGGTTCATAGTTCCACAAATGAAACCAGCGCAGTGCATCCTCTACCCACATCAAAACAAAAAATAGCAAGTGCTTTCCAAACCACTTGTTTGCTACCACAGTCATCCCATAAGATGAAATCATAAATATACAATTTGGTGTCAATGGTGCACACCAAGAATTATGTGGCTTCCCCCACAAACCACCAATAAGATAGCCAATTTCAATGCTGCAATTAGCCTCAAGTACATCATAATATAAAATATAAGAAGGGATGATCCTCCTTAATACAACATGTTGCTCATATAAAGTAAATAAAGGCAAATCATAATTCAAATGTATACCTTCTCTACCATGTACTTCGGTCCTTGAGCTAAAATGGCTCAACTGAAAATGCTCCCTCACTCCCAATGAGTAGGAAAGTGGCTGTGACATCCTCTCTATCACCATATAGGCTATGCATCTCTCCATATGGTGCAATATATCCTGTTGGATGCCCTCCAAAATGATTTCCTCTACCAAATAAAGGTATGCATCAAAATTCATGGAAAAGAAGTCCTCATGTGCTACATGTAGCAGCTTCTCCTTGAGCTTAGAAGCTCTAGTCAAGAAGAATCTGCCATGAAAATAAATGACCATATCATACACCATGTATCTATCATCTCCATCTGGGTCAATAAGAATAATGCAAGCACCAAGATCCTTGGAGTAGTCTACCAAGAGTTGAGACCTCCAGTATGGATCAATCCTCCCAAGAGACAACACTGGTAGTCTGGCATGTGAAGCTCTCCTCATGTTGTTTCCTGCTACTTTGACATCCTCCATGCCAAATTTTTCCTCCAAACTCTTCACCTATCCAAAATCCAAGAGTGGTGAATCCAAAGACAAGACGTCTTTCATCAATTCTAGATCGGGTGGCCTCCCAGGTGGAATGCCTCCATGTAGTGAGACATCAATGTCAAGAGTAGACTATACATATGGTTGGGCAACCTTGCCCTTGCCTTCATAGCACAAAACAGTCTACCTCCCCTTTTCATTAGCTCTCTTAAATAGATAAGGGTGTGTTCCTCTCATCAAGTGATTCTGCCCTTCCTTCCTACCTCCTCCTTCCATCTGTAATGCTTCACAATCATGCTGCTCCCTGATTGTGCTTTAACCTCCATGTATGATATCCTGGGGAAATTCTTGCAAGGATACAAGAATCCCTCCTATTGGAGCATGTGCTCCTCCTTCCTCTGCTTGAGGTACTAGATGTGCTCTAGATGTGACATCATTGTTGCCCTCATCTTCATCAATGTGTATGGCCAACCCTCCAATAATTGGATTCTCTTATGAAAAAGAGATCCCCATGCCCTCTTGTTTAGGAATATGAGATAGAGTTCTTGCCTCTAATAATGTATGATGCAAGATGTCAGCTTCTCCACTGCTTTTCTGAAGTGGAGTGAAGCTTATAGTTTCCTCCATCACATGCAAGGTTTTTGTTCTCTTAAGTTTTTCTTGCTCATCTGTCTTAGGAAGTTTCCCATCAAACCTTCCCACAAATGTTTTAATGAATCTTACCTAAGAGGAAATATTTTCATTTTTCAAAGAACAAGATTCAAAAATCCACCATGCATAGGCCTTATCACTGAAACAAAGTGTTGCAATTTTGATGGCTTCATCTTCAAAAATGTGGTGTTGTTGTAAATAGGAGTCTAGCTCCTTCACCCAAGCTCTAGCTGAACATGTAGGTGAACCTTTAAAAGTAGATAGAAGAAATATATCTACATCCTGCTACTTGATTTTATCCACTTGGATCTTGAAAAACTCTTGGAAAGTGGTATAATATCTAAACCTCTTAGTTTGAGATTAACACTCCTGCAACAAATCACTAAGAGTTTTCCTCTCAGGCATTATCCCTCCTTTCACCCATCTAATGAAAGATCTGGGAATTTGACTGCACTTTGCATCACGGTGTGTAGCTGCATGATCAGACTTACCATGTGAAAATCTAGATCTAGCTCTAGATCCATACTCTTCTGGATATCCCATCTCCATTCTTAATTTCTTCAGATCTCCGTTAAAGCTCTGTATAGATCTTGGAAGAAGCTTTGTAAGCATGTCTTCATTTCTCTCCATATGTCCTTTTTCTTATAGTATAATGGCCTGAAATCCATAGGCTGAGAAAATATTGAAGCTTTGATACCACTTTAATATCCCAAAATAGGGAAAATAAGCAGTAATGGGAATATCTTATAATATTCCAAAAATGGACTGCTCAGCAATTCATTCACTAAAAAATGCATTACCAGAAATTTATGCCACAAAAATGTAAACCATCACTTGGATCCATTAGATATGTCCTTCTACCATCTAAATCCAAGAGGGGATTAGAAACAAAGGAAACTAGGTGAGGTAAATAGACCTCCCACACCTAGTGTAGCTAGAAATCACTAAAACCCCAATACACTACTACACAGAAATATTACATGAAAGAGACTGCGCAGTATTATGAGGGTTTCAACTCAAAAATTATGAGAATGAGTAGATATACTCATATATTAGGCAATCATGCCCAAAAACTGAGATCTAGTCTCCTTATTACAATTACAAGAAAACTCGGAAGGGGTTTCTTGTCATACACTCTGAATACAAATGTGATCTTCAGAAAATTACTGAATAATCACTGCAACACTGAAGAATAAGAGTGTATAAGGCTGAAATATATCATATCTAATTTATATCCCTCAAATTATTCCTCCCATGAAAGGATGAACCTCTCAATCACAAGGAAACACTACAAAGAAGCCACTAGATCATCCACCGAAGCTGCCTCCAAAAATAACGCATTCCCTAGCTAGAACAACACTGGGAATGTTGGTAAATGTGTGGCCTGATGCCACATATCTGGAATGAGATCAATATCTCTCCAAAAATATCTCCCAAGGGAGTGAAACCTCCCTCCAATGAGAAACTAGGTCAGAAAGTGGGATTCCAATCCCCTCCACTACTGCACCCTGCAACACAGCACAATAACCTGCAGAAACTACGATAATGAAGTAAGCTGAAGCTTGGCCTAAAAACCTGATGTGGAAATGAATGAAAAATCTCCCAAGAGGCCTCTCAATGGAAGAGGTGGGATTCCCGCTCGAGAACACCTGGTGCTAAACAACACAGCTACCCTACTAAACAGCAAGAAGAAGCAATAGTCTAAGAAGACCAATATCAAATGATAAAATAAAAAAATAAAGAACAATGGCTTCCATCCTCTTCCTTAAATAGGATGTGATTTTTCTTGCCCTTGGCCCCACTCAATTAGTTCATTTCCTTCAAGAGATTCATCTCCCTCCAAAAATGTGTTATTCCTTCCTTAATCCCTACTCCTCCACATCTGCGTTGTTGACTTGGTCAAAGTAGACTGAATCAACCTGATATTATCCCTGTTCACACATGGAGTTGTTTTATTGAGCTACAAAGAGGGTCTCCTTCCACACTTGAATTTTTTTTATTCCTTCTTAGGAGACTTATGGGCCTTCCTACCCATTTATTCACCGGCTAAACATACTGCTAACTCTAATGTTCCATTTAGCTTGAAGCTAAAATTTGGGAACATTACAAATTATTGATGGCTTATTTATCAGTTATATGGTTGATCACTGAGTGTCGTTGAAGTTCCACTTCCACATTTTGATGTTCCATTAGTTCCTCTGAATGTTGGAACTAGTTGAACTAAGTTTAACTAGTAAACCTAATTAATTAATTACAACTCAAAATAAACTCAATTAGGGCTTCTAAAATGTAGGAACCACTCTACATGACGCAAGTTAGACCCTCAAATCAATTTAACTATACCAACTAAGTCAAACTAACTTAGTTAACTCGTACAAGCTATCATGAGATGTGGAATTAAAATTTCCTTCTAATTTAATTCAAGGGAAAATTAAACTAGAATATTTCTTGGTGCCATTTTCAACACTCCCTCTCAACAAGAAATGGATTACCAGATACCCTAATCTTACCTCTATGGAACTCGAATTTTCCTCTTAACAATGCCTTATTCAAGATGTCTACATCATGTAACTCTATAGTAATTTACTCTAGCATCATGATCTACCTTTGCACAATATTTGATATGGTGGTACCAGATGTCGATATGCTTGGAAATATCTTGAAAATTTGGATTCACCAAAAGTTTGATGAAACTATGGTTCTCATAGTAAATCACTATAGTCTCCAGTTTCTAACCAAATAACCCAAAAAGGATCTTCCTCATTCATATAGCCTCACAAGTTACTTGACTAGAAGCCATGTACTCTTCTTCTACTAAACCAAGTGAAAATGATCTCTGCTTCCTATTCTACTGCTATAGGGTAAAATTCTTGGGTTGTTGGTTATCGTATATCCCTCTCAGGGATTTTCGGTGCCCAAGGCAGACAGTAAGATTAGCTGTACAGTTCACAAAGATGGCATATACATGTTCATATTAACTTAAAACAACTTGACGGAATGCGATAGAAAATTACCTCTTTGACGATCTTGGAGTCCCTTGGAGAGCACTAGGTAGCGAAGCAAGAGTCCTTCTTCACCGGCTCCAAATCTTAGTCCTGCAATCAATCAAAGCACTCGTGTAATTTCTAACACAACATATATCCTATAAATTAAGCTAATATATAATGAACATCTAAATTATACCCATCTGAGCCATTCATATCATGCTATGAAAATATTCAAACAATAATGACAATACTAAGAATCAAATGGACAAAACAAATATAGTTCTATTGATTTTGAAAGAAGGAGGATTACAACCGTCAGTTGTACCAAGCCCTCCTCAGCCTCCCAATCTCTCTATCTCTTAAGTAGTGAAGTCTTAGTCAACAAGCTCTCTAGGAACCTCTTTGACTCTTGGCCTTCACACTATAACACTATCCTCTACTTCACAAGTATTTGGAACATTAACAATCCTTTGACCTTCAACTAAGAGTCTTCAGCTCCTTTTTATAGGAGAGGGAGAAAGCCATTATTGCCTTTCTCTTTCCACTAGTTTGGAATAGAAAAAACTAAGATGTTTCTTTAATATCTATGCTTTTGCCTCCTTGGGAGTTCATTCTTTTATGGCAGTGACCAATAATGAATTGGTGCTTTGCAGTTTCCTTTGTGAACTAACTCTCTTGTGAGGGAAAACTGGAGATTCAAATCATTCTTCACGCATTTTTCCCATTTCAAACTCAAAACATGGGTAACGCTACCCTCTAGTGTAAACAGAGCATTGCCCGTGGCACATTTACTGATCTCATGCGTTATAACGCTCCTGCTTTGTTATAGAAAGGCGTTACCTTGGCAGAAATAGGTTTAATTTAGGTCTTTGTATTCCTTCCATATTTTTTTTCTCCTCTGAGCTAATGAGGAGGTATTTTGACCTGTAATAGATGCCCCCTAAAGTGTGAGGTCAAAGATGAAGACGATGGCTGAAATACTTTATAATTTGTGTAGAGATAAAGAGATTGAAAGACTGAGGAAAACCTGAAACAACAACATATGTCAGAAAATATAGTATCTGCCTTGAGTCGGGCATTCCCATGCTCAGTAGCTTAAACAACATGATTTCTCTAGAATAGAGATATGAAGAATCTGTCCACCGATAAGCACAATGTGGAAGAGTTTATCATAACAAGATCAGGTTGAAGAAGTTGTCTCCATAAACAATATCGCAACTTGGGGAAGGAAACACAACTTTATGATGTAGCCTTTGCCCCAAGGTCTTGACCACCGATTCACTTAAACTACATATTTCTCAAAATGTGAATGAAGGAGTTGTCGTTGAACATGTGAGAAATCATCTGATTACCAGTTGATAATGAAAATTGTTAACAGACGCAAAGGCGGCCACCGATAATGATGATGGTCCCTAAGATGCACAGTGCAATCTAGCGAGTGTGAAAAATGAGTTGAAGTTGAACACTCATAGAATCATTCGACCAGGAGCCAATGATGAAGACCCCTGATCAAACACAAGACTACCTGCCACTGATGTCTGCAAGTATCCGGGTACTGATGGGTTTCTGGATCAGTTTCCTAGATAAGATGTTGAAGTCGATAGGAAGAGATCTGTTGAAAGGTAGGCACTGAGGCATCCTACATCAGTCAACACGAAACGGAAACCAACTGATGTTGTTTATGATTTGAGATAATGAAGAGGAAATGGGGATGTCGGACGAAAAATAATTTCTAGCATAATGAGCGTTTTGGTTGATAACATGAGCAGTAGATAGCGAGATCTGCTTGAACAATAGAAGGCACTCTAGCAGGGTACTAGGCAGTTGAAGCTTGATGAACACCAAAGAGTGTGTTAGGACTTTACCAGTGCAGGGACACTAGGAGATGAAGGCTAATACTCATAGATGGTAGGGTTCATCTAACTGCGAAAGATTTTTCTGGGAAGTGCCATGTTCAAGAATTTTGCTGCCAAATCGACCTTTTCTGAAATGTAACAAAGGTAGTATCCATTTTGTCCAAATTTTTCCCCATCTCATTAAGTTTAACAAGTCCAGACGAGTAAACTCAGTGAATTTTTCATATTTAGAGAGTCTTAAAAATGTCAGAAAAGACAACTCTATGCCCTATCTGATTAGGTTTAACGAGTCTAGACGAGAAAACTCGGTGAATTTTTCATATTTAGAGATTCTGAAAAATGTCTGAAAAGACAACTCTGCGCTTCGTCTGATTAGGTTTAACGAGACCAGACGAGAAAACTCGGTGAATTTTTCATATTTAGAGAGTCTGAAAAATGTCTGAAAAGACAACTCTGCGCTTCGTCTGATTAGGTTTAATGAGTCTAGACGAGAAAACTCGGTGAATTTTTCATATTTAGAGAGTCTGAAAATGTCTGAAAAGACAACTCTGCGCTTCGTCTGATTAGGTTTAATGAGTGCAGACGAGCAAACTCGGTGAATTTTTCATGTTTAGAGAGTCTGAAAAATATCATAAACGACAACTCCATTGGGGTACCTTTGTCATGTCTTGATAACCGGGCACAGAAAAGGGATAATAGTAAGCCCGAAACAGTTCATTTTCCGTGAGTTAGTCCATTGAAGCCGGAAAAGTGAGAAATCTATGTTCGATGGACGTCTACCTCATTTTGTTATGAGTACGAGGAGACAGAGTAAACTCAATACTCTTTGTGAAATTTTAACGAGTCCAACAAAGAAAAACTCGATGCCCTCCGCGAAATTTTAAGGAGTCACGTGGAGAAAACTCGGTTACTTTTTCGGTTTAAAGAGCTTTGAAAAAGAGGAAAAGAATGGCTCCTTACTTTCTATCGTGGTAGTTTAACGAGCCCGACAAAGGAAAATCATGGTTTTTTCAGTTTTATGAGCGATAAAAAGATTCCTAAAAAGAAAGCTCAGTGCGTCTTCATAGTTTTAACGAGTCTGAAGAAGAAAACTCTAGGTTTTTCGGATTAACGAGCAAGAAAAAGACCATACAAAAAGAACGCTCGACATCAACTTCATATAAGTTTAACGAGTCCAAAGAAGGGAACTCGAGGTTTTTTGGATTAACGAGCAAGAAAAATACCGTAAAAAGAATGCTTGAAGCTTCTTCATGTAATTTTAACGAGCCCGAAGAAGAAGACTCGAGGTTTTTCGGATTAACGAGCAAGAAAAAAACCGTAAAAAGAACACTTGAAGCTTCTTCGTGTAAGTTTAACGAGCCTAAAGAAGAAGACTCGAGGTTTTTCGGATTAACGAGCAAGAAAAATACCGTAAAAAGAACGCTCAAAGCTTCTTCGTGTAAGTTTAACGAGCCCAAAGAAGAAGACTCGAGGTTTTTCGGATTAACGAGCCAGAAAAATACCGTAAAAGAACACTCGAATATTCTTCGTGTAAGTTTAACGAGCCCGAAGAAGAATACTCGAGGTTTTTTAGATTAACGAGCAAGAAAAATACCGTAAAAAGAACGCTCAAAGCTTCTTCATGTAAGTTTAATGAGCCCGAAGAAGAAGACTCAAGGTTTTTCATATTAACGAGCAAGAAAACTATCGTAAAAAGAATGCTCGAAATTTCTTGATCTCTTTCTCATCAATAGAAGGATCTATGTTGAGAATTTCTTCATAAGACCAAGCAAACACATCGCGGAATTCCTTGAAAAAGGATGTGAAGCACGAAATTTCCTCGGGATTGGAGTCGGCTCCAATCTGAATGTTTTCCACGATACCCGTTTTGACCGAGATATCAATGAGCATTGTCTTAGAAAAATTACGCATGTTCCCTTCTAAATCTATAGTTTGAACAATCGTATAAGCAGAGGGAACTATCTCAGGTTGGTCAAAGGATGGGATTTCAGTTTTTATCACCTCCGAGTCAATCATCAAAGCGCGATGGTGAAACTCTCCCCAAGGTCGTTCTTCTAGAGACATGATCTCTCGAATAGTTTCGTTTGTAGGCGCGCAAGACTTCATTGAGGAGATCCTTAGAGAGAACTGTTATGGGTGGGAGGTTTGTACCGTTGGTCGAAACCATAGCAGTGGAGGGTTCAGATGCAGTTTGGATGGCTTGGTAAGCCAACTCGGCCGGTGAGAGCGGCATCTGATCTCTGTAGGAATCAATGTCTGGTGGTGCCAGAATGATCCATGGGTCGATATAGCCATCCAAAGTGGTGGATATCATTGCAACTGTGTTTGGGATCAGTGGCAGCAAGAGAGTAAAACAACCTAGTAGGGAAGATTCCTTCAGAAGACTGGTATCGATACTGGCGTAAGAGTCAGGAAAGCCTCCTATTAGGGGTACAGTGCTACTTGGTAACGTGGCATAATCAGGGGTGCAGAAGGATAGCTGATCCACTGTGACTATTTTACCATCCAATGGAAATAGGATGAGTCGGAAGACCGAAGGCACAATGGTAGTCATGGCATAAGACCAACTGCGACCAAGCAATAGATTATAGTCTAGATGGTGCTCTATGACTTCAATGTCCACGTTTATCATTTTCCCACTTAGAGTGATGGGAAAGATAGCAAGGTATCCTTTTGGGAGGAACGTGTGGCCATCGAAAGCTTTGAGGGAATTCGATGGCGGGGTGAGGGTAGGAGAACCTAAATTGAGCCAGCAAGCTTGTGACATAACGCAATTCAAAGCACCTTCGTCTATGACAGTGCGATGGATTGGTCTCCCTTTCGACACAACCTACACCTGGAATGCAAGTTGGTGTGAGAGGCGAGGTTTATCCTTTTCCATATCAAAGATAGCTAGCATGGAATCCTGTAGGTCTATTCCACCAATGGCCGAAAGCAAGGCTTTCCTTTGTGCTGGACAGGTTTGTAATACTTCGAGAACAAACATGGATGACGGTGCCTGCGCCAAATCTTCTACAATGTTTTAGTTTTGGGCTGCACGTGCAAAGGTGTTATGATTCGTGCGTCGAAGTGTCCCTTTGGGGGGATGAATCATAGGTTCAGCAGTAGGTTGTTCGATATACAAATCGTTGGGCGGCGATGGATTCGAACTAGTTCCAGGTTCTTGAGCATCTATGGTAGGATTTCCATAAAGCTTGGCTCGAGTTTGAAGTTCAACACTCTCAATGCCATAAATGGCAGATGGTCCTTCGCCGAAAGGATGCGAACCACCATTTCCCCATTGATGGGGTTGTGGCAGATTGTCAACCATGTGTTGATGTTGCTGCTGCTGATTAGGGAAAGGATTATGAAGAACGGCAGGTGTTCACCCAGAATCCTTGTTGGCAATAAAATCGGTGCATTCCTGTAGCCGAGGACATTTGTATGTCAAGTGGTCCTCCGCACAGATCTTGCAAGGAAATTTCATGGGTTTATTCTTCCCTTTGTCCTTTTTTGTAGCGTTTTTCTGATTAGGGTTATTCTGATTATCCGACTGCTCTTCCGAAGAAGATGTCTTTTTCTTGTTCTTCTTATTTTTCCCACTAGGTTTTTGTGAGTTTTGAATAGAATTCACCTCAGCAGTAGGAAGAGTAGTCGTTTGATGAGGGGCGGTGGCAGCTGAAGATGGCTGGGAGGTTTGCCCCCGAGACTGCTTTGTGGCCACACCAGAGATTGTGCCAACGAGACCGTCGGCATGTGCTCCGGTTTTCTGAGTGGCCGAAGGATTTGGGTTACTAGGGGCATGGGGGAGTAGATCGTATAGCGTGCCAGATTGTGAATAGATTAAATCCAAATGCTGGGCACGAAGAATACATTGATCTTCTGTAACTGCACCAGAAAGGCCAATGTCCTTGGAGATGTGGGGTAAAAGAGACTTGCAAAACCAATTGGCTAAGAGATGATCCGGGATTGGCGCTTTGACTAGCCTCCTCCTACGTCTCCATTCATGAATATGATTGGAGATGTGGGTGGCGGTGTCTTGGTGCAGCGAGGTTAAAAATTTCGTTCCAGTTTAAAATCTAATTGGTAATTGGAAGTTCTTTAGAAACTCCATCGCTAAAGCGCCAAAAGTATTGATGGCGGCGCGTGGAAATTCAATGTACCACTTGGTGGCATTGCCTGTAAGGGTGCAGGGAAACAGTCGAAGCCGGACACTATCATCCACCATGGAATTGGATATAGACCACAGATGAAAGGTAGTGATTTGCATGGCTAGGTTGTCCCCTTGTTTCCCGTCGAACTTCGGGATGTCTGAAGGAATATTATGTGGTACTGGAGGCCAAAGCGGGTTGTGATTGATGGGGTCGTTAGTCAGTTTATGGATATCAAGAATGTCCAAAGCTGCCAAAAATGGAAATTGTGGATTTTCCCCCGAATCTAACCAAGGCAGTATGGGCTGAATACTTAGACCATAGGGTCCACCCATCAACGTGTTACCAGGAGGATAAGTGGGACTTTGATAAAAAATTCCTATGGGTGGAGGAGTATGGACATACTATTGTTGTCCATAGGGCATATTGTACTGTGGGGCAAACGGTTGGTTTCCCCCAGTATAAAAGTGCCCTCCCATTCCAGATGGAGGTTGGGGTTGGTTAGTCCAAATGGATGCAATATAGTTACCTGGAGGCATGCTACTACTTGCATAGTTTGGCAACAGCATAGATCCTACACCTATATTTGCACCACTTAAGGGAAAAGTATTGACAATAGGTTGTCCCATTTGTCCTAAGGATTGTAGGGGAAGAAAAATTTTCCCTGCTACCTGCGTGCTGGTAACACTGCCCCCTGGTATAGTGGCCAAGGGGTTTGAACTCAGCAGAGGGTTCCAACCAAAAGGGTTGCTAAAAGGCACCGAAGTAGTCATACTTGTGGGAGGAGCTACCGTGGGTCCCAACATGGTCACGGTAGAAGTAGACGCTGAAGGATTCGGTAAGCTACTGACAGTTGTGATGACCGTAGGGTTGGGAGTAGGTATATGTTGACTACTGGGGCTACCCAGTGATGGCATAGAACTGACCACCGGCGGGGAGGATGGTGGCGAACCTGGGATTGTTGCCATTGGCATCGACCCAGTGGATGCTGGTGGTGAAATGGATGTTTGTGCGGCTGAAGACATATCCTGGCGTGGTGGAATCTGAATTATCACAGGCCCTGACGGATCAGTGAGAGGAGGATTGTAATGAGGTACAACCCCTTCAGTGAAAGGGTCCTCCAGAAATTCTGGATGATATGAGGCTGTGTGAAAATCAATATTAGTCAGAGGAGACTGCTCTTCCATAGAAGGCATGGGTTCACCAAGGTTTAGTTCTTCCTCAATAGTTAGAGGAGGTAGACCTTGTTGTTGTTCAGACAGACGGCATGGGTCGGAGGACGCCACGGTGACCTGTTTAATTTTAACAAATTTTAATAAATTGTGATGTATTATAAAGTCTCAATGACAGTAAACACACACCTAAAAAAGAAAAAAGGACTCTCTAAAATAAATCAGCAAGCAGCCAGAATAGGGTGCCCTGTCTGAGTACTACTGTTTGCTAGTGATGAAATCTAGTATCACAATATTATACAGAGAGGGTTGGTCGAAAGTACAGTTACGGTCACTCTAGAGCTTCGCCTGAACCTCAGACAATAGGAGTAAGCACTCTTGTGAAGAAGAGTACCCTCTTAAAGATTGAAGACAAAGTGGGTCCATCTATTTCAAGTACCAGGACAGCCCGTCCCAATCACCTTGTGTAAGTCCCTAAAAATTATGGCCACTAAAGATACCTCAAATCACAAACATCATCAGGGGGGTCCACGGTCAAGGACAGTGTGCCATATGGGCAGAATACCTAGATCCCCGATCTAGTTTTGACATCCCCGAAGGGAACCCAAATATATAACACACCCACTGGATGCAGTCGAAGGCAGGCTACCTTCTTGTGCACCCAAGTGTTGTCTCGCATTGAGCTCCAGTAAAGGAATGGTCCTGATAATATGAGCGCAGTAGGATTTCACTCATTAATGAATCTAGTTTCAAGTTTTGAGATCTTGGGTGATTTTCTAACTGTTCCTAACCCAAGATCCTAGCCTGAACTACTATTTTTGTGAGCTCAAAAAAGGGTAATGTGATTGATTTTATTATCTCTTGATTCTTAGTGTACTTTATTATTAGTCTTGCGGAGGGGGAGTGGACGTATGAAATGTAATGAGACTCTGACTCAAGAAACCATGCAAAACATGCTCTACATATTTAATTCGATGAAGAGTATTTATACAAGGAGAGGTTTCTGTTCAACATCCATGCACTAACATTCAAATAACACAGTTCATCTTTAAATATTTAGACTTCTATCTACCTCTTCTTAACAGTCTATGAACTAAAAATTTCAGAATTAACTCAACTAGATGCAGAAAAAACTAAAAAAAAAAAAAAATCTTCTCTAAAAAGTAAATGCTTTTGACACTAACTTTTCAAACAAGAGAAAACAAATAGAAATGCCAGCTTAGTAAACAAGCATAGGGATCCAGTCAAGGAGATATACTGATGGCCAAAAAATTCTATAGCTAAAACAAAATCACAACAGTGAACAACAAGTTTTGGCTGAGTAACACACTGTCTTTGAGTAAAGACAACGTTAATCCAGAGACTAACGCACTGTATTT
Organism: Pinus albicaulis; assembly: GCA_034641835.2. Lineage (NCBI taxonomy): Eukaryota > Viridiplantae > Streptophyta > Pinopsida > Pinales > Pinaceae > Pinus > Pinus albicaulis. The sequence goes on along the minus strand of CM076581.1, from coordinate 354,050,652 downwards.
AAGCAGATTCAGCGTTATAACACACTGGAAAACCTACAGCAGTAGCGTTAGCCAGGGAAAAATTCTTTAGATGGTCAAACAGAAACAGGATTGAACTCTGCGAGCTTTTGAAATGTCTATTGGGCATAAGTACTGGTTGGAAGGATCTGTGAACAGAGGAGAGAAGAAAGGAGGAAAGAAATAGTCCGGAAACTATGGGGAAAACTCCCCAGCGGAGTCGCCAATTCTGCTATAGGGTAAAATGCTTGGGTTGTTGGTTATCGTATATCCCTCTTAGGGCTTTACGGTGCCCGAGTTAGACAGTCAGATTAGCTGTACAGTTCACAAATATGGCATATACATGTTCATATTAACTTAAAACAACTTGATGGAATGCGATAGAAATTTACCTCTTTGATGATCTCGGAGTCCCTTGGAGAGCACTAGGCAGCAAAGCAAGATTCCTTCTTCACCGGCTCCAAATCTTAGTCCTGCAATCAATCAAAGCACTCATGTAATTTCTAACACAACATATATCCTATCAATTAAGCTAATATATAATGAACATCTAAATTATACCCATCTGAGCCATTCATATCATGCTATGTAAATATTCAAACAATAATGACAATATTAAACATCGAATGGACAAAAAAAATACAGTTCTATTGATTTTGAAAGAAGGAGGATTACAACCGTCGGTTGTACCAAGCCCTCCTTATCCTCCCAATCTCTCTATCTCTTAAGTAGTGAAGTCTTGGTCAACAAGCTCTCTAGGAACCTCTTTGACTCTTGGCCTTCACACTATAACACTATCCTCTACTTCACAAGTATTCGGAACATTAACAATCCTTCAACCTTCAACTAAGAGCCTTCAACTCCTTTTTATAGGAGATGGAGAAATCCATTGTTGCCTTCCTCTTTCCACTAGTTTGGAATAGAAAAAACTAAGATGTTTCTTTATTCTCTATGCTTTTGCCTCCTTGGGAGTTCAGTCTTTTATGGCAGTGACCAATAATGAATTGGTGCTTTGTAGTTTCCTTTGTGAACTGACTCTCTTGTGAGGGAAAGCCGGAGATTCAAATCATTCTCCGCACATTTTTCCCATTTCAAACTCAAAACACAGGTAACGCTGCCCTCTAGTGTAAATAGAGCATTTCTCATGGCACATTTACTGGTCTCATGCATTATAACGCTCCTGCTTTGCTATAGAAAGGTGTTACCTTGGCAGAAATAGGTTTAATTTAGGTCTTTGTATTCCTTCCATATTTGTTTTCTCCTCTGATCTGATGAGGAGGTATTTTGACTTGTAACATGTACAAAGAAACTATTGCTCACCCAATACTAATATTCCTCCTGATGTGCTCTTCTTGTCTAATGGAATCCCTATCCAATTTTCATCTGTTAATCCCTATAGCTTCACTCCCTCTATCCGTCTATACCAAATACCAAATTGAATGGTGCCTATGAGGTATCTCAACACATGTTTGGTTTCCTTGCAATAATGTTTGGTTAGCTTAACCATTGATTGACTAATTTGGTTAACTTCATAACACATGTCTAGTCATGTACTCACGAAGTACATAAGTGAACCCACAATGTGCTTGTAAATGGTCACTTCTACTACTTCACCTCAAGTAGCGTCCTCCTTCCTCAAATTTCTTGTTAGAGGAGTTTCCATGGGTTTGTTGCTCTCCATGTGAAAATTCTTTAGTATCTCATTGGCATACTTTCCCTGAGAGGAAAATATTTTCCTATCTCCTTGCTAAATTTCCAAACCAAGGAAATAATGAATGAGACCCATGTATTTCTTCTCGAATTCTCTTTCCAAATACTCTTTGAAATATTTTATCATATTCTCATCATTGGCTAGAATTATATAATCAACATATAATACTATAATCAATAATTTAACTTCAACCACAATATGGTAAAGGTTTTCATCTGCTTCACTTTTGGTGAAGCCCAACCTGGTTAAATAGTTGCCGATCCTGGTGTACCAACCATGGGTTGTTTCAAACCATACAACACTCGCCTAAGTCTCCACACATGCAACTCTTTGTCGAAGGTGTCAAATCATTCTGAATGCTCTATGTACACCTCTTCCTCAATCACTCAGTTGAGGAAAGTTGTCTTAACATCCATCTGATGTATCTTCCATCACATTTTCACTGAAAGTGCTAGAATAGATATGCTTGAGCATTAAATTTCTACTGTAGAAAAGGTCTCCTCATAATAAATTCCTTCCACCTAAGAGAACCCCTTGGCCACAAATTTTGCCTTGTGTTTCTCGACACTCCCATCTGCTACTTACTTCACCTTTTAGATCCACCTGGATCCTAAAACTGACTTATCCTCTCTCCTTGGGAAAATTTCCAATGCATTTTCCTGATAATGGAATCATATTCCTATACCATGGCATTAATCCACACTATTTTTTTGTAACATTCCAAAAATTTAGCCTTCAAGCTAAATGGAATATTAGAGTTGTTTTATCACTAGGTAGGGGAATAAATGGGTAGGGAGGCCCATTAACCTTTTTAGAAGGATTAATAACACTCCTAATTTGAAAGGAGAAAGAATAAGTAGCTAATTTGAGCCCCTTTGGGTGTGAACAGAGATGGGATCATGTTGATTCATTCAACTTTGACCAAGTCAACAAAGCTGTCTAGATACATTGAATCTCCTTGATGAATAGCACAGTTTTGGTGGAGGAAAATTTGCATGAGCTTGATGGAACATATGGATGGCACCCAATGTGAAGAGGTTCACTTGCTATATATGGAGAGGATGTGAGCCTTTGTTATTCATGCTTTGATATGTCATTTGATATTGGTCTGTTTAGACTTTTCATTCCTATGCTGTTTGGCAGGGTTGTTGTGCTGTTTAGCACTGGGTGTTCCTGAGCGGGAATCCCACCTCTTTCCTTGAGAGGCCTCTTGGAAGAGAGTTTCATTCAATTCCACATTCAAGTTTCCAAACCAAGCTACAATTTTCTTCATCAATGCAGTTTCTGCAAGTTATTGTGTTGCGTTGCATGATGCAGCAGTGGAGGAGAGAAATCTCCAATTTTTGAGCTTATTTTCCAGTGAGGGGACCAACCCTTCATCTATTGAGTTGATTGGGTGTTGTTGCAGCTAATAGATCATTCCTTCAGCCCCAGATCAATAGTTATTCCTACGGAGTGCGTAAGTCAGGCAGCAGAAATGCAATGGGCAACTAAAAAAAGGCTGAAAATCCAAACTTAAAATCTGGCCAAACCATTTTTGGGATCTTCTGGGTTTTTTTAGTAGAATCCGTGATTAAAATCACGAATAATTATAAGCACTCTAATAGCCTTCCGTGCATGGTTATTCTTCATAATAACAACAATTTCCAGTAGCAGCAGCAACAACACACATTTCTAGTGCTTAGTTTCTTTGGTTTATTTCAGCCATCTTATGGCTTGAGTGCATTCCTTTTGGAGCACTATGTAATTCCACTTGATGTTGATATATAATGATACGGATCAGCTATTTTCTACCCATATTTATGATGTTTCGATGTATTTTGACATTTTTCCAATTCTACATGTTTAATTTTGATATCGTAGTTGGAATTGTGCATATGTTCTATATTCTTGCATTTCCCATTTGGAAATATTACATTTTTCCACTACTTCCTCGAATGAGAATGGCTCATCCTATACACTCTCACTCATAAGAGCCATGTAGCCATTGTACCGATTTGGTGACCTCCTCTCCTTGCGCTATGATGTGGGTGCCCCCACATTCTCTCTAGCATCATGCAGCAACCTGTTAGCCTCTCTAGTGCACTTCCATCCATATTTAGATGTATCTGCATCAGTGGGTGCTTCCAATCTCTTCTTCTCTACTTGTGGTTTTGTCACAACATCCTGAGGTTCTTTCTTTGGAGCTAAAAGATCCTCATCTACATGCAACTAAATATCCCTCTAAAGGAAAAATCTCATGGTCGTCTCTTCATTGAACTTCACATATCTATGAACCACTATCATCCTGTGAGATGGCAGCTACACTTGATAGTTTTGAGGTGTATCAGTGTACCCAAAAAATATGCTCAACTCAATTATTAGCTCTAGTTGTTTCCTTGCATCCTTGGAAACATGACAGTAAACTAATGAACCAAAGATTTGGAAGTGTACAACATCTACCTTCTTACCTCAAAAATATTATTCTAGTGTACTCATCCCTAGGATCCGATGAGGAATATTTTTCTGCACATATACCACTATGTTTCATGCTTCATTTCACAAGTGCAATGGTAGGCCCTAATCATGCAACATCGCCTGTGCAACTCCCACAATAATTTTCTTTCTTTCTTTTTGCAAACCCATTCTGTTGTGGTTTATGGTTGTTATTAACTCCCATTAAAATCCTTCTGATGCATAGAATTTCTTGAACTAATTCGACAAATATTATCCATCATTATCACTCCTAAGATCTTTCAGTTTCCTACCTGTGTCTTCTGCAACTAGTGGTTTAAATTCACAAAATTTTGAGAACGTCTCGTATTTCTTCTCCATGAATAATATCCAACACTTACGTGAGAAATCATCTACAAATATCACATAATACGTGTGCTTTTCCATTGAGTTTTTCGATAATAGTTCACACACAGCTGAGTGAATTGTTTCAAGGATTGCTTGCGCTCGATTGTCCTTATCATGAAAGGTGGCTTTGGTTTACTTCCCCAATGTACACCCTTTGCATGTATCACAATGCTCTATTACACCCTTGGGAAGTCTTGTATAAATATGCTATATGATTTTCAAGGTTCCGTGGTACAAATTGCCAAGTCCTCTATGCCATTGTTGGGATGGGATACCCTATGGGTAAATTGTTGTATAATTTTGGGTTTATTTTGGTAAATTTTTTATTAATGCATGTTGCACATAAATGTTAAGGGGATTTGGGGTGGGTCAAAGTACCTTAATCAATATAATGGGTAAAAAGCAGAAACCATGAGTCTCAAACCATGGTTTGATACCATAGTATGTGCGTGTCAAAGACCTATAAATATGTTAGAGTCGACTTGAGTAAGATGTATCTATAGATGTACATTTTGTTGATGAATTTTTTTATCTAAGTTTTCGGGTCGGTCTGTCTGGGTAAAAAGGCTCCTGCTAGATGTGTGTGCAAATACCTAGTCCTGAGATGTGTACAAAGACTTTGCTACTATGTCCATAGACAGGAAGAGATTGTACTTAATTTCATATCCATTAATAAAGAACAAGTTTGGTGAATTTGGATGTTATTTCTATGTGTTATACATAATTATGTGACTTATATGTTGATCTATTTTTAGTGAATGCATATTTATATGAGTTTCTTATCTGTGGAAAATATTTGTATTTGCGCAAGGATTACTTCTGTGTTAAGGACTCTTACTGGAAAACTATTTTTGTGATTGTGCAAGGGTTAGATCTAATTGAAATATAATTTGTTACACATATCTATTAATACATATTTGTTAAGGGTTTTATCTGTGCTTAGATCTTGTTTCTTGGGAAGTTCGTGAAGAATGATAAGCATAAAGTAAGGGTAAAACACACATCAAATTCTCCCTCAGGGTGCAGAAACCTAGTTCCAGCACCCCCCATATTACTTCAGGTGAGACTTTGCTCTACGCAAGAATATCATTGCCGAAATGGCCAGCAATTGGAGGGTTTTTTTAGTTGCGTAGAACAATTTGAACCGGGGTTAGGACCCCTCAAGCCAAAAAATGGTTCCATTGCAGGGACCGGGATCATTTTTAGGGATATTTGATGGCATATGATGCAGAATGAACTACAATATTGGCTCGACAAAAAGGTGCATGAATTTGCAATCCAAGAAAACCAAAACCAAAACTTATTTGTTGAGGATTGGGAGAAAAGGTATATCTACACAGAGGTCCATGAAATTTTCTTTTCTTCCTTTGTGACTAAGTTGCACCAGTCATTATCTCAGCTGGCTGAATTTTAGACTTGCACAAAGGACGATGCAATCACAAGGTGGACTTCTAAGCTGGTTCAACAGTTGGAGAAATCTAGGAATAGAATTACCTACACAATAGAATATTGGATTGATAGTGTTCTAAGTGGTTTTGTGACTGAGTTTTCTATTGATAATTTTGTATTGTATTCTAAAGATGAAAGAATATTTTTGAAGGGCCCTAGAGGTAAGTTTTTGCGCTCATTAAAATTCTTTATGTGAAAATTGTAACCTATGTAGCCACATTGAGTGAATGTCCAAAGAGGCCCAACTACGTGTAGTGGAAAAACTTACAGAGTAGATATAGAAAAGGGTTTCATTTATAGCCCTCTAAAAGATAAATCTGATAGCAACGAGGATTTTGAAACAGGTAGATCTCGTGAATTTGCGCATTTATAAGAAGAGAGATTGCAAGATCAAGATATTCTTGGGTCGTTGGCCTTAGTTCAGATCCCATCCACTCCACTCCCAAATTTTCCTCACTCTAACAAGCCATCCACTCCACCTCAATCTCCACCTCAAGAAGACGACATGACCACTTCCATCAAGCTACATAATTTAAAGGGCATTGGAGATTAATATGTTGACCAATTTTAGTTCATCACAGATGTTGTATGGATAACACATAAGATCAATAATGATAATGTTAAGAAAGTACAACTGGCTACTAAATTTCGATAAAGCCCACTGGATTGGTACATGAGGTATATGGAAATCAATCCTAATTCCATGATTGACGAGATTAAGACTGGATTGAAGGAGCAGTTCAAAAAGACAAAATCCTACTCTCAATGCGTGACTAAATTAAAGGAGATCCATGAAGAAGTGAATGAATATTTATGGGAGGTAGATCAACGATTGATGTACACCATCAGAGATGGATGATTTACTATCGATGACACGCACCACAAAGAATGGTTCATTTCTATGTTTTTGTCGCATCTACGACAATATTTAAACCAACAGAATATTGTGACACTCGTTGAAGCTGTGGATATTTCCATGAAGCTAGAAGCCTCATCTATACTTTCCACACAGGTTGAGGCTTATAAAATCCAAATCCAGTTAGTTTCCCTACACTTAGGAAAACAAACGTTACAAAAGGAGAAGGAAAATGATGTGTGCGTAGGATTATGGTGCACACGTTTTAAAGTTGAGGGACATCATAGGGATTAGTGTCCTATATATACTAACTATCTAGCAGTTTGAGGACCAAGTCCGATTAAGAACGGGGTAGGGCCTAGTGAGGTTCCCAAAATATGGTGTGCAATTTGACAAATAAACGGACTGCATATGACATACTCCTGTCTTATGCTTGGTAAATATATTTTGGACCTGCATCAACCTTTATTCACATTATGTCGATATGTGGGACACGCTGACAAGAAATATCACAGCTTCGATTTGCAAAATGAGTAGGCTACTTCATACAAATTGTAGGATAAGTGTACAGGACCAGATTCGCCTACATCATCATCTGGGCATTGTGGATTTCTAGGCAGAGGACGAGGAAGGGGTAGAGGAGATGGTCATGGAAGGGGACAATTAATTTGTTATAATTGTGGAGAGGTTAGCCATTATGCGCGTGACTGCGCAAACCCAACACAACAATCTTGCAGGTATTGTAGGTAGGTTGATCATGTTCTTGAAAATTCCCCTGTACTATTTATAAAAATGCAATAGGAGAAATCACAGACACCTAAGGAGAATGTTCAAATGATGAGAGAAGTATTGTGCACTGAAGACCCTAACATAAATATTGTGACCAAAAGTGGCATAGCAACTAGATAAGATAAAGTAGAAGACAAGAGACTTGTCACTGATGTTTGGGTCCAGAGATCTCCTAAGAAAAAGGAAGGATTCAACCTACAAAGGGAAAAGGAAACCTTTGTCGCAACAAAGAAGTTCTTTGCAGGTCTTGGCACATCCAAAGTATCAATCAAACTTGCCATGGATACCGACAAAGGTGCTGAGCCTACATAGATGAAATTGTTTTTACAGGCCTGTATCAAGCTTATGTGCAATAAGAATGCCTTCGATAACCTTCAAGATTTAATTAATAGTTCCGACAAAAAAAAATAGCCCCAGATGGTGCAAAAGGCTCTCAATAAGATCTATAAGAACAAGAGAATAATTGGCCAAGAAATGCGCCTGACTACTCAGATATGAGAATTTTAAATGGACCAGGTCATTTTGGATTTGTGTTGTGATGCCAATTTCATACCAAAGTATAATTGGAAGAAAATGGAAGAACCTAAGTTGGAATGGTCTGCAATACAACTGCGCATGGCGAATCAGTAGAATATTATCCCAATGGGTAGGCTTTCTGAGGTCATATTTGATATTGAAGAAGTTAAGGAACTGGTTGATTTTGAAGTTATTCATATTGTTAATGGTACAGATCCATACCTTTCATTTTTGAGTCTATATTAGGCTTGATATGGATTCTATCATCAATCTCAAGTGCAAAAGTATGGTATTTGAAAACAATAGAACCAGGGTTGTGGTCCCACTGGATCCAGCAGAAGGAGAAAGATATACTGAATTGGTGCACGCAGAAGAGGATGTTGATCATATCTACAAAATAACTATGAGAGATTAATATTGGATCAATCCCACAACAAATGGCCACTCAGACTCAAATAAGGAATTGGAGAATTTGTAGAACTATTCGCATGAAGTCTCTACACTACGCTGCAACCGAGCCACCATATCTCTTCGGTGCATATCCTTTGAGGTGTGGGAACTAACTTCTTATGATGGTATAGATAGTGTCAATTGTTTCTTATATGAGTTCAAAAAGGTTTTTCCATAGTCACAATGGTTCCATGCGCTTGACTTAGCTCCGTGCTCAACTCCAACCCACTAGTGGGAGACACACAAGGAAAGCTTGGCAAATTGGGAAGAATTTACCCATATGATGCAACTTCAATTCAGAAAACCCAATACCTGGTTGGAAGGAACCTATGCAATCAAATAATATTCATGCATTCATTTAGCTAGGTGGACTGCAACTTTGGGAGAAGAGCTATAGCCAGGATGGGTGCATACATTCGTCCATACTTTAAGTCATATTCCTATCAACTGGTACCTAGAGGTTGAGCTCCGACGAGGCATGATGGAATGGGTTGTGCTATGAGAAATATTTTTTTTAATTTTCAAATTTTAGAGTGGACTCCCATGCATCAATACTTCCTTACACATGATTAAAGATGTGGTCTTTGACATGATAGAGACACCAAATGCACGAGCCATACCAACACGGGATGCGCAGATGAAGGATATAGTTGACTGTAAAAATGTGACTATTCAAGATAATGAGGAATACCCCATAAACATCAATATCCCTGAGTCATAAGGTCATTACGTAGTCGTTGGGTTGTTGCTTGAAGTGCGAGATGTGACTAAACCCATGAAGTTTATGCAAGTCAATATCGGAACATAAGAGAAACCTAATATTTCCAAAATTAGGGATTACTGGGACGAAGATACAGTAGCTAACGTTGTGGAGCTACTTGCTGAATATTAGTAATTATTTCCCACAGGTTTTTTCAAGTTCAAATGTATTGTTGGGGATATTTGTGTGATGAAAATCACTCTGAAACCATATACTAGGCATTTCAAGCAACACCCTTACAGGTTGAATCCTAAATACTAATAGAAGGTCAAAGAGGCACTGCAGAAGATGGCTGCTACAGGGATCATTGAATCAATAGAAGAATCACATTGGTTAAGTCCCATGGTGGTCCATGAAAATAAGACCAAAGGAGAAATTAGGATTTTTGTGGATCTGCGCAAGTTAAATGATGCATGTGTGCATGACCCCTTTACAACTCCATTGTCTGATGAAAAATTCAACAATGTGGGAGGGCATGAAGCCTACTCATTCACTCATGGATTTATTGGATACCACCAAATAATAATCACACTTGAAGACAGAATTAAGACAACCTTTGTGACGAAATGGGGATCATTCTAATACATAATAATTCCATTCGGTCTGAAGAATGCTCCATAAATCTTCTCGCAGGTGGTGGTAGATGCGTTTAAGGAGTATATACATAAATTATTAGAACTATATTTGATGAATAGACTGTATTTGGCTTAGTAAAGAGGCATGTTTCAAATCTGTTCTTAATGTTGATACTTGTCGAAAGCATCAGATCTCGTTGAATCTAAAGAAGTGCATATTCTATGTCGATTTTGGGATTTTGCTGGGTCATATGTTTTGTCAACAGAGGTTGATGGTTGATCCCGCTAATATTACTATTAATTTCAACCTAGAGGTGCCCGCAAATGTGAAGCAGTTACGCTCCATTTTGAGACATACTAGATATTACAGAAAATTTATTCAAGGTTATGCATTGATTACTACGTCAATGGAAATATTGTTGAAGAAGCATACATATTTTGGATGGTATAAGGATTGTAAAGCTCAGTGTAAATCCACCCTTTATGACATACAACAGGGGCTTCAGCAGCTAAAAATGCAAGAAATTTCCATCCAAGTGAGTGTTGGTCAAGCGAGTGTGGGACAAGTGAGTGAGCTCAACATTCGGAACCCATCCAGCTCTGAAAGAATAATCTTCCACGTTTTAGGTGTCGCATGACACAATACCCATTCATAGATATGCGCAATCATTCACGAAGGCTCTGAGGCATTGATTAGCTTGGCAATGTTCCCCAGTGTCAAGTTGCATGCCATGCACACAATGGTCACCAAGGACACCAAAGTATTACAACACCAAGCCACCAAAATGCTTAAAGGGCAGCAACTTGTAGAATATTTGTGTCACACAGCTGAAATCCAATGCACCCAATTGGAAATTTTGATTGATCGGCTATGTTCAGGCCTCCCCAAAATCACAGTACCCTGCACTGTAGCAGCCACTGTCCAGCTGGAAAACTTGGTTGTTGTGCTCAAAGCTTCACGATCAGAAATTTCAATTTTTCTAGTTTCATTTAAGTAGAAGATCATCAATCTACAGATCAAGCTGCAACCTGTGACAACTCCAGAGTGCATAAAGCATGCCAATGTTGTTCAAGAGTATACTGCTAGCATCAACACTGTTGTGGATGCTTGCAGCCAATTCTTAGAGGACACCATGGGAATTTGGAGCTCCATCCAAGATGACCTTATTTCACAACAGTTAGAGATGGAATTATAGGTAAAAGAGTAGAAATTGAACGAGAACTAGGTTGCTGCACTAACCTTGGTGCTCGCCCAGTGATTGACTCGCTTACAGGAGAGTCGCACTACTCAAGAAGAGATTGACACACTGAGCAAAAGGGAGCAATTTCACGACAAGCGGATGCAAACTTGGGCTAAGGAAGATTTGCAGCTATCACAGAGCATAGATGGTGCCCTCAGAATCCTGTGATAGACATAGAGGAGTATAAGCTTGGCAGTTGAGCGACAAACTACAGAAAATCTGGTTGAAGAAGCGTAACACAATGTAGCACAAAACGTCAAAGTCATTCAACCTCTACATACATCCATCAAGGTGTTGAATACCAAGATGCAGGAGCCAAAACCAAAGTGACTCGAGATGAGTCACTAGATTGCGTTGGGGGCCTATTGGGATGGGGTCCCCTATGGGTAAATTGTTGTGTAATTTTGGGTTAATTTTGGTAAAATTTTGATTAATACATGTTGCGCGCAGATCTCAAGGGGGCTTTAGGGTGGGTCAAAATCACTTAATCAATGTAATGGGTAAAAAGGGGAAACCATGACTCTCAAACCATGGTTTGAGACCATGGTATGTGTGCGTCAAAGACCTGTAAATATGTAAGAGTCGAGTCAAGTAATATGTATGTATGGATGTATGTTTTGTTGATGAATGTTTTGATCTAATTTTTTGGGTTGGTCTGTCTCGGTAAAAAGGATCCTACTAGCTATGTGTGCGGAGACCTTTTCCTGAGTTGTGTGCATGGAATCTACTACTGTGTGTACAGACGGGAAGATATTGTACTAAATTGTAGATCCATTAATAAATATTTGTTAAATTCGGATGCTATTTCTATGTGTTCTACATGATTATGTCGCTTATATGTTGATCTATTTCTAGTGAATGCATATTTTTGGGAGTTTCTTATCTGAGGAAAATCTTTGTATTTTGTTGGAAGAGGGTCTCCTACAAGCTGCGAAACTGGTCCATTTTGAATATTTTTAATTAGATTTAGTCTATCGTAGGGGTTTTGGGGTGGGTCAAAGCCCCGAACGCATTGTAATGGGTAAAAGGGTAAACCAAGGGTCCAAAAACCACGGTTTGCGGATTATAGGAAATTCTGGGCTATATTGATATAAATAGAGGGACATTTTGTATTGTAAAAGACAAGAATGATGAACTATTGATATGATTTGTGGTTTAAGCTATCTGTTTGGGTTTTTGGGGAAAGGACTCCTGCTAGCTGTGTGTGCGGATATCCAAGTCCAGCTGTGTGCGAACCCTTCTGCTGTGTGCACAGGTTGGGAAGGGAATTGTAAGGAAGAATTGATGAATGAATGAATAAGAAATATTGATAGAGGACTGAATCTGTGAGTACTCTTGTGCGAATTGTTGGTAATTTATGTATTATGCCTTTTCTGTCTTTAAGCTACGAAGATATGCATAAGTGTGTTTTCGGATCTGGATCTTTTCTGTTTTGTTTATGTATTGTTGTGTTACTGTCATAAAAGAATATAATTATAGATCTAGTGCACGTGGATGCGAACCGAGACCTAATTAACCCTATGCAGAACAAGGTAATCTAGGAATTACAGGACCTAGCGAGGCGTTTCTTGCCTTACCCATCCTTTCTTAGGGTGCGAAAACCTAGTTCCAGCACCCACCCATACTACTTCAGGTAAGACTTTTACCTGCGCAAGTAGGTCACTGTCGAAAGGGCTAGTAGTGTAGGGGTTTCTTGGCAAACCTTTCACACCGAACTTGGGTCAGGACCCCTCAAGCCAAAAAATGGTTCTGTTGCCGGGACTAGAAGAAGTCTGAGAGAGGGATCGGGTACTGACAAGAGAATACTGGAAGCCTGAAAGGAAGGAGATTGAAGACTGGTTCAAAAGGCAGATCTAGGAATTCGCAGTAAAAGAAAATTGTGGTGAGAAGTTAACAGCAGAAAGGTGGAAAAATAGGTAGATTCTTATAGAGATCTACGAAATATTCTTTGTGACATTTGTGATTGAGATCTAGGAGTGGCTGGCCAAAATTTAGAATTCCAGAAGTGCTGGAAGGATGAACGAGTCACTCAGTGGACCCCAGAGCTGATCCAGCGGCTATAAAATACTGATAATACTATCGCACACCTGGTAGATCACTGGGTGGATAGCGTGTTGGGATGATTTGTGATGGAATTTTCCATTGATCAGTTTGTCTCATACTCCGAGGCCGAATGACGATTCTTTAAAGGGTTTCAGGGAAAATTTCTGAGGACGCTACCGTTGTTGATTAAGATATTATTGTGTGAAAAGAGCATTCTGTGTAGTCATACTAACTGAATGACCTCGGATCTAGACGAGAGTGCGATGCACAATGGTAAATACTATCGGACCAACCTTGACAGAGGGAGATCCGCCTATAATCTGTTGCAAGAACCAGCTGCGCAAGATCCCCCAGTTACATCGCCACCTAGGCTGCACAAAGGTAAGAATTCACCCATACCACCACCCCCCCTCAACAGTGATATGGCTGCGCACCTAAAACTACCTACCTTCAAGGGGGTAGGAGATGAGGATATGGAACAGTTTTGGTTCGTTGTAGAATGTGGCGAGTGATACAGTAAAGAGGGCGCAGCTGTCGTTGGCATTCGAGGACAAGGCCCTGGACTGGTATATGCGATACATTGCCCAGAATGGGAGCACATCCATTCAAGATATCAAAGACGCTCTGAAGCAACAGTTCCAAAAGCTGAAATATTATTCCCAGCTGGTAGCAGAAGTAAAGGACTTCAAACAAGGTGCATCTAAGTCAGTATGGGAGGTTGATCAACGATTGAAGAAGGCAATCAGAGAAGGAGGATTCGAGTATGATGATAGACATCATATGTAATGGTTCATCGCTATGTTGTTACCTCACCTATGTACGCCAATGAGTCATCAGACCTTTGAGTCATAAGAGAAAGCTGTGGAAGTTGCTATGAAACTAGAAGCTACCCCTCGAGACGATACTTCCGCCGGCGTACAACAAATTGAGGAACAGCTGGGGGATATGCATATGGAAATACAGAACCTGCGAAAGGAGCGATGAAAGTATGGTAGCGCAGATCTTTGGTGCATACGATGTTGTGTGTCTAGCCATACCAAGGATCAGTGCCCTCTGCTAACGAATTACATACAAGTGGGAGGACATAGTCCGGTACGCCTAGGAGCAATTAGGGAACCCATTCTGTCATGACCAGGATCAAGCAGTCCTGCGCTATGATGTGATGGCTGTCGGGTAGCAGGACTGCATGATATGAACCATTGCCCCCGGCTACGTGCATATGTCCCAGAACTGAAGCAACAATGGTGCAGATTCTGCCGGTCAGTGGGACACGATGAGCAGAATTGTTGGACCTATGACTTAATGATTGATCGTGGGAACTTATATAGGGTAAAATCAGACCCTACATCGCCAATAATTTCTACACACTTTGGAGGATCATCGGCCAGAGGCAAAGGAGGTTGGGGAGGAAGCGCAGGATGAGGAAGTGGGCAGCTAATCTGTTATAACTGTGGGGAAATAGGACACTTCACCAAAGAATGCCCAAATCCCACCAGGCCATCGTGCAAGTATTGTAGGTAGCTGGACCATGTGGTGGAGGATTGCCCAATTTTAATAGCCAAGATGTAGGAAAAACAGCCCACCCCTACACAGAACGTACAAAGAGTTAAAACCAAGCTAAGGAATACAAATCCAAGTGTAAAAGTCATGACATGCAGCGAGATGGTCACCCAGGGAGCGAAGGAGGAGCTTGCGCCTCGGGAAGGAGTAAATTCCAAAGAACAAGCACCACTGGCAGGCCCCGCGTAGCAACCGATGCACCTCTGGATAGAAGAAGGAGTTGAGCCCTTTTTTAATGCATGTCTGAAGTTGCTACGAAACCCGCAAGATGTAGGAAATCTCCAAGCACTACTGAATACCTGCGCATCTCGGTCCAATTTGATTCCTGGGACCAAGGACGTACATAAACTATACAGCTATAAGAAATGCACCAGGAGAGAAATGCGGTTGAATGCACAGATTGGCGACTACGAAATGGATCAGGTCATATTAGATCTTGGATCAGATGTGAACATATTACCGAAACAGACATGGAAACGAATGGGAGAGCCTAAATTAGAGTGTTCCACCAACCAGCTGTGAATGGAAAATCAACAAAAAATCATTCCTCTAGGTAGGCTACCAAGGGTCATGGTTGACATTGCAGGGGTAAGGGTCCTCACTGACTTCGAAGTAATATAAATTGTGGAATATGAGGATCCCTGCCCTGTGCTCCTTGGACTAGACTGGGCTATGGACATGGGGGGTGTCATCAATCTCAAAAAGTGCAGCATGGTGTTTGAAAACAAAGGTACGCGCGTCATAGTGCCACTAGATCCAGCAGAAGGCGCACGGTATATAGAGCCAGCCTATGAGGAGGAGGAAATAGATCACATTTATAAATTGACTCCGTGGGATGAAGATCGGGTTAACCCCATGGACGAAGGAGTGCTCTTCTGGGAAAAGGATAGTGAATGTTTTTTTTACTCTAACGAGGAGTTGGAAAATTGGCAAGGTCGGTTGCACGAGCTTTTGGTGATGTGATGTCTTCGGACCACTAAGAATTTCTGTCACATCTCTACCAAGGAAAGAGACTTGCCATAATGACGCAGGTGATGGTAAGAAGAGTGTTGAACCTAAAATTCCCACGAAAAAAGCACTGCCACTAACACTGCACGAGGGTTGATATTCTTCACTCAAGAGAAGTATTAGAGTAGGGTGATCCCGCATTTAGGGACCCCAGTTGCCAGATGGGCTCCGAGGTTATTCGACCTACGTAGATACTTGCTGACATACAAAGGGTGCGATCGAACCCTGCCCGGACAGGCTCACCTGATTACCGCTGACCTAGGCGTGTGTTTTATTACGGACTTTATTGAATCCACATGCAATTGGGAGAATTTGCAAACACTTCAAGTAACAAATGGCACTAGGACACGTGACACAACCCTATCGTACAGGGACGTCCCGACCAAGGGTGATGCGCATGGCTCGAGAATATTTGTGGCCCACTTGCAGATCTGGTACCTGAACCACATCATGAAACACCTAGCATCGACCTTAATTCAAGGTACGCGAACGGCACGCAGGCATCATCCGAGGTCTAACGTCCCATGGGAGAGTCCTCAGGTACGAATAACGACCATCAGTATACCCCAATTTGATAAGAAAGGAACCTTATAGTTACACAAAAGAGGCGGTGGACCATCAATGTAGCCATTTATGGTAAGCTTAATCCGAATTGACGATGGTAAGTTTCCCGTACAGGCTACTCCACCATTAAATAGCTTCGGACGGTGTGCGGTTGGCAGAATAAATTCGCACTAGGCTATTTATTGGTTCTGCAATATGCTCCTGTTATCGGCCTACTAGTTTTTTGCGATCATTGACATTCTCTGGAATGCCCGTTCTCTTGTTTCTATGAAGGATCCTAACCCACCGAATGATTCTTTCCTAGGCTGCACAACACCCGCAGACATCATCTTCAGAGGGTCTGGGAATGATGAGTGTGATCAAATGATTGAGCGCTAGCCTCCTACAGAAAGAATTACCTACGACCCATGCACAGAGAGGCACCATTGTTGCACAATAGGAATAACCGATCTTTGCACCCCGAGGACGATTGCGGGACCCAACCGGTTGGCCTCAAATGATATAGCAGAGGAGGATACGTTAGTACCGCGGTCCCTTGCCTATAGTAACATAGTTAGGCCACAACTGGTTCTGCGCCAAGACAGAACGATGATATATAGGGACATATTATGACTTCTCTGCAACTCGAGAGTACTGCCTAGCAGAAGTAGTGTTTGTTCATTCGATCGCACTGCCCTAGCTCACAATCATGATCCAACTTTTGGGGACATCCAAATAAATTTGGCGCAGCTATCTCCAATAGCACTATAAGGACTATACACCTTAGTGTTGCAAGAGGTTCGCCACCGTGACCAGACTACGCAATAGTAGTATGACATACCTCCGGTAGTATGGGCCCAACGGATTGCATTGATCACAGGCGCAATGCATATTATTCAAGAGCAGCCTATGCAGGGTGCATAGTTGGTCGAAACATCTACGCAACTATGGATAATAGTCTAGCACCACTCTATGCTTCAACATATCCATAAGGAATTACAGTAGATAGAATATGCTCTGGATTAGGTCAGAACCTCCTCACCCTTCGACATCTCCACACATCATCTAGCCATCATGAAAATGATTGAGAACCTTCGCTACACCAAGAATGTCATCCGAAAACAATTGAAACCATGGGCCGAAACCGCACTCTAGCTCACCCAAGATGCTCAGTTCGCCATTGCACACCTCCACCGACTACTAGAATGGGTTACCACGGCTCTAGATGGTCCTTCCTTCCTGACACTTGTCAAAATTGCACAGTGAGCTGCTGCCCAGAGTCAGGAAGTGCTTCCTTCGCTTGTCTGCACTCTTGATACATTGTGTGCACAAATAGAATCCGCACCACCACAGTGACTCTGGACGAGTCGCAAGATTGTGTTGGGGGACTGTTGGAACAAGGTCTTCTACAAGTTGTGAAACTGGTCCATTTTGAATATTTTTTATTAGATTTAGTCTAGCACGGGGATTTTGAGGTGGTTCAAAGCCCCGAATGCATTGTAATGGCTAAAAGGGTAAACCATGGGTCCGAAAAACACGATTTGTGGACCATAGGAAATTCTAGGCTAGATTTCTATAAATAGAGGGACATTTTGTATTGTAAAAGACAAGAATGATGAGCTATTGATACGATTTGTGGTTTAAGCTATCTATTTGGGTTTTTGGGGAAAGGTCTCCTGCTAGCTGTGTGCGCAGAGATCCAAGTCCAGATGTGTGCAGACCCTGCTGCTATGTGCGCAGGTTGGGAAGGGAATTGTAAGGAAGAATTGATGAATGAATGAATAAGAAAGATTGATATAGGACTAAATCTGTGAGTACTCTTGTGCAAATTGTTGGTAATTTTTGTATTGTTCCTTTTCTGTCTTTAAGCTACGAAGATCTACGTAAGTGTGTTTTCAGATCTGGATATTTTCTGTTCTATTTATGTATTGTTGTATTACTATCATAAAGGCATATAATTATAGATCTAGCACATGTGGATGCGAACCAAGACCTAATTAACCCTACGCAGAACAAGGTAATCTGGGAATTACAAGACCTGGCGCAACGCTGCTTGCCTTACCCATCCTTTCTCAGGGTGAGAAAACCTGGTTCCAGCACCCACCCATACTACTTCAGGTGAGGCTTTGACCCACGCAAGCAGGTCACTGCTGAAAAGGCCAGTAGTATAGGGGTTTGTTGGCAAACCTTTCACACTGAACCTGGGTTAGGACCCCTCAAGCCAACATATTTGCATAGGGATTACTTATTTGTTAAGGATTCTTACTGGAAAACTATACGTGTGATTACACAAGAGTTAGATCTGATTGAAATATAATATGTTACGCTTATATGTTAATACATATTTTTCAAGGGTTTTATCTATTCTTAGATATGGTTTCTTGGGAAGTTTTGCACAGAAATATAACCATTAAGTAAGGTTATAACACACATCAAACGCTCCCTCAGGGTGCGGAATCCTGGTTCTAGCACCCCCCCATACTGCTATAGGTGATAATTTGGTCTGTACAAGCATACCATTGCCGAAAGGGATAGTATTTGGAGGGTTTTTTTGGTTGCGCAACACTCTAAACATGGGTCAAGACCCCTCCAGCCAACAACCATACTTCACCGATATTTTGGCTTTGCACCTTCTCTTCTTTCATGCTCAAAGAAGCATAGTATTCTACATCCAATTTGTATAGTTTTTTCACCTGAACCCTGATCTACCATGGCTATATGATAAATTAAATCCTTTCCTTTTCTAAAAATCACATCATAGCCACGACCTTCCAACATAGAAAATGAAAATAAATTATTCTTCAGACTCAGAACATACATGACATCTTTCAATGTGAGAGACGAACCAAACTCCCTCTAAAAAGTAACAGTACCAATATTGTTCACACTATACCTTCCATCATCTTCCATTTCGATGTGTATCTAGAGGTCCCTCTCCTCCAAGTTGTTGAATAATTATTTGTTGACGGTCATATGGAATGAGGCTCCACTATCCAGGTACCACACACTACTCATCACAGATGTCACCATGCATACAATGAGGGTGAAATCCAACTCGAATTTTGAAGCAAGAGATTCACTTGTCGCTCCTCCTAAGGGATTCTTTCTGGCCTTCTTGAGCAGACACTTCATGGAAGAGTGTCTCAACTCATGACAATGAAAACATTTAATATTTGACAAGTCCTTCTTTCCTACCTAGATAAAATGTGATTTGGAATGGGATGCATTCCTTTTCCCTTTATTTTCCTTTCCATGCAAGGCACAATTTTACTCACCCCCATACTTGGATTAGGATCCATCTCTGGTGTTACGCCTTATCTCTTCTTGCACCAAGTCCGACCACAAATTCTCCCACTCTTGTAGTTTCTCCCTCCCATTTAATAAATCCTGGTAGTTGTGCCAGCTCTTGGGAAGGCCTAGATGTGCTAGGTTGACTAGATCAACTTCAAAAATTGTTACACCAAAACTCCCAAGATCATCTTGACATTGGGTGAACTTGGTCAAGTACTTTGGTATTGTGTCTCGCTTTTACATTTTGATCTTGCGGAGCTTATACTTTAGTGCAAGCTTCCTGTGGTCATTTATATTTTGAAATATTTTTGACAAGGCCTTCCACATAGCATATGGAATTTCCTTCCCCTAAATGTTTGAGACAATATAATCTCAAAATCCTTCCAGTAATATCCTTCTCGCCTTTGCCACACATTTCTCCAAGTTTGTCAGATATTGAGCATCAGTTGTTAGAGGCTTATAAATATCATTGTCTATGAATTAATTCAGCCAGTTATCTTCCAACACTACCTCCATCATTTCCTTCAAAGCTATGCAATTCAAGTTTACCTCAAGGGCATAATCAAGTATCAATCCATAGAGTGACATATTGATGACCCTAAAGAATGATACTGAAAATTAGATTTACCTGTAAAGACAAGATCTTATTCTTCTCTTCTATAATGATTTCATCTTTGATATCATGTAGAAATTTCTTGTAGATTCAAACTGCTAATTGTAATTTTCTAAAACAATAGAATTGAATCTACTCTACCAATTGCATAGACCAATTTAAATGATCACGAAATCATGAATCAGACAAGATAAATAATTCAATCAACACATTATGAAATTATTTATTTGGGAAATCCATAGCTAAAAACCCCACTATCTATATATTGCAATAGTCATAAAATATGAGAATATTACAATTCTTCGCTCATGCCTAAGAAACTTGTGCATTATCTCTATATGTCTCACTGCTTCTTAGAGAAGCCTTTCCCAATATTTAACCAAATTTTGGCTTTCCCAAGTCCCTATTTCCTTTTTTTGTTTCCTTTGGAATTATCCCATATTAACTAGGGAAATCCCCATCTAATACTTCACAATACATCATAGGCCTCCCTCTGATGGCATGCAACACCTGTACAATTTGCATGATAATACAACTGATAGTACACTTCCCTTGAAATCCAATCTCAACTGGGTAACTCTTAGATCACACATGCATGAGTTATTTGTGGTTTATTTATAAATTATTTGGTTTTATCACTGAGTGTGGCTGAATTTCCACTTCCACATTTTGAACTTCCATTAGTTCCTCCAAAAGTTGGAACTAGTTAAACTGACTTTAACTCAGATAAACTAAATTAATTAATTACAACTCAAAATAAACTCAATCGGGGCTCCTAAAAAGTAGGAACCACTCTACATGACTTAAGTTAGACCCTCAATTCCAATTAACTGAACCAAATAAGTAAAAATAACTTAGTTAACTTGTACAAACTTTCATTAGATGTGGAATTACAATTTTCTTCTAATTTAATTCAAGGGAAAGTTAAATTATAATCCTTCTTGGTGCCATTTTCAACAGTTAATGCCACGGGTAATTTTGTACCATTCATTGGAGATAAGTTTGGTAAGTGTGAGAGTGTTTGGTTTTGTTTGTTTAAAAACTCATCTATATGGGAGTATTTCCTTTACCTCTTCCTAGAACTCCTTTTTCATCTACCATTTCTCATATGCACATGATCTCTTCTGTCACATGTGAACCCCATAGGTCTCCTGTCCCTTGGGAGGTATCTTATTTTATAAATGTAGATCATCATGGTGAGAATGCACCTCCTTTAGTGAAAGATATTTCCTCTATGGAAGTCTCGTCATTATTGTTACATCAATTTTTAGTCATCTAACCTATTACTATTAGATGGAACAAATTTCACCATGTAAGACCAATTCTACCCTAGTATAATTGCTTTCACTATAAAAAATATCTTAGTAATCCTTAATTTATTAAGTTGTTTATGGTATAAACATGAAACCCCATGAGGAAATATTTAATAAATCCATATTTGTTTGATTTTCTTCAAGGAATAATTAATTAAACAACAGTTTAATTAATATTCCTGGTCATATTTAACCCAAAACAGGAAAATTAATTAGATAAATCCTTATTTATCTTATTATTTTCTAGGAACAATTATTTAAACATTATTTAAATAATATTCCTTGTTAAATTTGACTATTTAATCAATTATAAATAATTGAATAAATCACTATTTATTTAATTATTACTCAACCAAACTCTTAAAATAATAAATAAGTCATTTATTTATTTATTATTTACAAATAAAGGGATTTGACCAAATTCAAATTCTTTTTCCCTCCAACAAATATAATAAAATATTCCATAAAAGTTGGATCCAGATTTGGTTAATAATATTTTAACTATGCACCAATATCTAAACTAACTCAATATTTTTTTATAAATAGAAGGTTTTTTCCATTCATTCACTACCTTTTGTTGCCTAAAGATCACTCTGGATCTATAATTTTGGTCTAACTTTGATCCTCCATCATTGTCATATTTTTCTATCTTTTTGCTTGTGAGATCCCTTTGAGTTCCATTTTTGTCTGGGTTTTTTACACCATCAAGAGAGAGAGATATTAGATCTGAGCCACTGAGGACATACAAGAACCCATCCCATTGAGGGGGACTGGTAACATCTTTCTATGTTCCCTTCCCAGGTGTCATAAATACAAAAATTCTGTAAAAAATATTCTTGTCTTGTCTATTGGATGTAGGGAGAAACTCTTGCTTTTATTTGTTGTTTAATGTATTTTACTGCATAGATCTAGATTTTATAGCATTTGCATTGGTAAAATAACTGTAGATCTAAAGAAATTGGCAACCATATTTGATGTTATGGTTGTTTGTTATGCATAGCTAAATTGAGTTTTTTTCGTACGCATGTGATTAGAATTCACACTAACAATTACCTCCTCATATTGGCCATCATCTCTTCGATGGCCAATAAACAAGCAGTAGAGCCTTTGACCAATGTTTCACCCAGAGTCTACAAATAATCCTCTTTTCTTGGTTCATTCCCTGGTATTTCTCCTCATATCTCTGATCCCATCTCGTCGAACGTTTGCATGATGCAATCATCTTGGTCCGCCCTCAAGCGGCCCACTTCGACTAGTCAGTAACCTCGTCCTCCGCAACCTGCTCCTAGCACCTCGAATCAGCCTTCAAGACCCCCTCCTCCAGGCCCCTCATCTGTAGCTCATGTCCATGAGCCTCTCTACCCTCCTAGCACAATTCATCTTGGCCTCAACCATCTCAGAGCTATCCCACTTGGCCATTACCCCTCCGGTCAGATACTCTTTTTAGCTCCCCCTCCTAGATTATTTTCGGTACCTGTTATGGCTACCTTATCCCTTCCTAACATGAACCTAGGGATCCCAGTCTGGTACATTGATCCCCCAGCCACTACCCCCCCTAGGCAACCTTAACCTTATCTTTCTTTGACTTGGGTTCAACCAATCCCCATGACTTCTCCCTTTGCTTCTGTGCCTCAGCCACCTCAATAGGAACCTACTCTTGTTATGAAAGCTTTGGGTGAGGGTACCAAATCTCACAAGAAGAAACCTAAAGACAAGGCCGCCCCAAAGAACCCTAATCCTCCTTAGCCTCCAAAGCGTACCCCCCCGTGTGCTTTGTGAGATGTTTTTGTTCATGACACCCATCATTGTCCTGAATTTCCTCGCATCAAGCCCATGGTTAATGTCGCATTCCTTGAGTCTACAGTCCTAGAAACATTTTTTCCTTCCTCGACTGCAGCCAAGAACCCCAAGGCTATTCACACCAACCACCCCTGTGCTTTTTGTGATCTCTATGGACATTATACCCACTGTTCCCCCCCCCCCCCCCTCATGCATTACTGCACCTATTTTGAGGTAGTTCGAGAGTACGAGATTGAACAGAACCAGTCTACCTCTCCCATCCTCGTGCAGTATGCTTTAGGCCAAGCTAAGGATACCTATGCTCCCATTCACATTCCCCCTCCTGATGTCAAGATGATAAAGTCTTTGGCCACTATCCTCTACCTATCATTATCTATGAGATCCTCAGTGGAAGACCCCCCTAGGACTTCCCCTTTTGTTTCACCTGACCTCCCTTCAACAATCACATTGGGCTCAACATCGGTGGATCCTTCATCTACTTGTTCTTCAGTCACCCTTTGTGACGATGTGCATGTGAACCTTTCTTCTCATGATAATGAGTCAGGTTGCTTTGTCGTGTCAGGTGGTTTTTCTCCCACTAATCACCCCATATTCGGTTACGATAACGATATTATGGAAGAAATCACCACCCTTGAATTTATCTATCTCCCCTTACATCGAAACATGAATTCGAACCGCATACACCTTGTGGTCATTACATTGACACCCAATGTTTTGGTAAGGGGGCACCCATATTTGACAGTCCAGGAGAAGAAATTTTCCACAATATTCATAGTGCATTTACTCTTGTCGACTCTAGTACCATCATTCTTGCTCATTTCAAAGAACCTCTAGATTCCAATATCACTTTCGATCACTCTAGGGATGATCTCCCTTATCATTCCTTCCGCTTACATTAGCAATCCAGTTCCATAGACATTGTTGTTGACCAACCTGTGGGTTTTCTAGGAGAACACCAGTTCATTATCTGCAAATCCACTCTTTGTGATAGTGAAAACATGTACGCCAACCCAAGAAATTAGTCTATTTGCTTCATATATGTAGTACCAAAAGATATTGGTAATCCTCCATTCCCTTTCTTGAACTGCATAACCATAACAAAAACAAATGGCAAACCAAATCATTAAAATGTGTTTAGATTCCCCTTTTCTAAATACATCTGGCATGAACATAACATGCTTAGGGGCACCTATGCCCCTCAACCATAAAATTACTAGCTCTCAGCAAAAATCAGCACTGAAACCCCCTTTCTCTGACAGGTCTCACTTTTCAAGTCATTTCCTAGGATAGGTCGTAATTTTCTACCTAGTACCTACTACCCAAGTCACAAAATAGACCCCAAAAAGTGTGACCTGGTCTGTTCCTAAGCTCTGGGCACCTAAACTGAACTTTTAATCCACTGAAATGAAATATTAGGGTTAGGCCTCTTACCTGCAACTGACAGATCTCGATTCCAACGGTCGGTTTTTCTGCTACGATCACCGCAATATTTAGGGCTTTTTCTCCTCTCTACATTCACCACAGCCACACTTGCAAATGAGTGAATTTGGAGGGAAAATGGCTTATTAAAAGAGAAACCCAAGATTTTTCTTTCACTCGCCATGGCCAAACCGTAGCTCAGTTTGACAAACCAACAACACCATTGGAAAGCTCTCACCATGCTCTCAAATGGGTATCTTTTAGCTTTTTGTGATTTGATACTTCACTGAGACACATTTTTTCTAAGAAGGATCACTTCACCACTCCTTAAAATCGAATTTATTCACTTTAAACACTTGTACTTGGGGCACCACTTAGCCTTCATACTTTTCCATTCTCGTGTATATTTTTGTCATGAGTAACCATCTTATACTCATGCTTTTATGGTCCCCACTGGGCCTTTTTTCTGTGTGGAAGCATCATCGAGTCGCCCCGATTTAGAGCATCCAAGTTGAGTCATCATCACAACCATGGAGTCTATCTTGAGTCCTCTTATATCCTGCTATAGTCCTCTATCCTTCATTTCTTGGTTCCTCTCTCATGTCGCACATTGTCGCCTTCAGTCATACTGTCCCCTATCCCCTTTGATATTGTGTCAGTTGCTTCCAGGTCTGTTGAAAATGCAGCAAGATGATGGAGCTTAGTGAAATGAAGTCGCCTTCACTAAGTGGGCCCACAGGCAAATTCTTCCGCAAAATCTATTTTTAGACTGCCTCTCCTTAAAATAGGGAAGTCAAATATTATTTACACTTAATAATATTTAGACTATAAACTTCAGTTTACTCTCTTGGAGCACTTCAGTTCGAGCCTTGGAAGTGGCTCATGCATCTGACAGAGGAATTACGCTATTCCTAGGGTTTTATGGCATCATGCATGGTTGACTTCAGTTAGGACTTCAGTGGCAGAATTTTGGTGGAGTTAATGAGACAGCTAGTGGAGTTGTGTTCTGTTTATTTTAGTTGAATTGGTTGAGATTAGTTTAACTAGCTAATCAATTAGTTATGAGTGGAGTGAATTAAATATTATTTAATTCATTAATTAGTAACTCATTATTCAACTCAAGAACACATCAGTTCACTACAGTGCATGATCGGTTCAGTGGAGACCAGTGAAAGAGGTAGATGAAAGGGTGGAGTTAGCTATCAGTGGCGACATCAGTTGTGCATGAGATTTGCACCACACTTGGAGGAATTTCCCATGATGATTGCGCTATCAAGCCAAGGATATTCGAACCTTGGATCTCTATATAGACAGGCCTGGATTGCGCAATAGAGGAAAGGCAATTGGCGGTGAGTTTTGAACCAGTAACCTGTTCAAAACTGAGCTAGATTGTGTGTAACTTCATGAGAAAGTACCGAGTACTTGTGAGGAGTATTGTACTGAGTTTGTTACATGATTTCTCCATTATAATATACACAATAGCTGCGGGGTTTTCAGCTATAAGCTTTCCCCATACATACTGTGTTAATGTGTATGATGATTTGATGTGTTATCGCTTGATTTTATTTCCGCATGTTTGATTATCTGAGTGGAAGAGATTATGTGTTGCATATAAATTCGAATTGTATGTGATCAGGATAGTCTCGGTGGATAATTAATCATTATTCAGCAAATTTATACATGGTATCGGAGCTATTGAAGCAGAGATTGATCATCACAGTGATTACAAACTTATTTCGGTAGACAGAGTCTGCATGCAGGCCAGGTAGCCTCCGGATTCATCTTTCTTCGGAAAGTGAAAGGTCTGGTAAATGCCCCTTGTAGTCAATCTCTGTGCTAGAAATAATTTGTTCTCACAGATCTAGATCGGTTGAGCTTTGAGGTGGAATTCGAAATTTTGCAGCAGTTTTGTTTTCTTGGTGCCGGTGTTGAAAATGTCTTTCAACGGTTTGCGACTCGAATATGCTCTTGAAGGCAGTTCGAATTATGTTGCATGGAAGGATCGCATGGAAGCAGTATTAGAAGATAATGGTCTGAAGGAGTTCGTAGATATGGATGTACAAAAGCCCACTGATCCTGCTGAAGTCGATGCATGGCAAAATAAGATGGCGAAATGTTGAAGGATCCTGTTGGAGGGCGTCAAGGATCATATTGTATCCAGCCTGCATGGAAAGGCTTGTCCATATTTAATGTGGAAAGCTTTGATGGATATATTCCAGAGTAAGAGCGACCAAAGGAAGCTGGCGCTCAAAGATAAGCTCAGTAACATCAAGATGGAGAAAGGTGACAGTATCGCCAAATACCTCACGAAGTTCACTCAGTGCAGAGATGAGCTGGGAAGTGTGGGGGTGACTATCGAAGACGAGGACATGGTCGACCTAGCTCTCCTTGGTCTTCCGAAGGCTTGGCACTCATATCAAGATAGTGTCAATGGTCGGGAGAAGCTGCCAGGATGGGAGCGCCTTTGGGCGGATCTCATGCAGGAGGAGATAAGGAGGACTACTCGAGATGGATCTTCATCAAAGGGAGATGATGAAGAAAATTGCGCTTTGGTGGCCAGAGCAAAGAAGGGGAAAGGTAAGAAACCTTCTCATTCCAGTGCAAAGGGCAAGAAGCAGGATATGGCGAAAGTGAAATTTTTTCACTGCCATGATCACGGACATTATGCTACCAATTTTCCAAAGAAGAAGAAAAACAAGCAAGCGGGAAGATCTGCAGATGGAGAAGCTTTGGCTTCACAGTTCGAGCTTGAATTTTCATTGATCGCATGCGTGGTTTCAAGTGTGATGGGATCGGTGTGGTTCTTGGACAACGGTGCGTCATTTCATATGACGGGAGATCGGGATTTGTTCTCAGATCTGGAGGACAAAGATTTGGGTGTGCACATCGAGATGGGCGATGATGGTAGATACAGTGCGACTGGTATCGGTACCATATCCTTTCAGAGGGAGTCTGGTAAACCCTTTGTATTGAAGTATGTCATGCATGTACCTGGATTGAAGAAGAACTTGATCTCTGTGGCGATGTTGGAGGATAAGGGGTATGATGTGGTCTTCAGCGAAGGAAAAGCCTTCCTGCGTAGTAAGACTACTGGAGAGACCCGGAAGATAGGGGTTTGAACCAAGAACCTTTATCAGTTGCAGGTAGATGGCTGCGCAGCTATGGCATGCAAGGCGGGAGAAGTGGTGAGCCGAGATGATGAGGGCGAACTGTGGCACAGGAGATTGGGCCACCTTCACCATGGAGCTTTGAAGATTCTGCAGCAGATTTCTACTAGGCTTCCTAAGGGCACCCTTGTGCAGTCAGATCAGTGCAAGGGGTGTACTTTAGGGAAATATGTGAAAGCCACCTTTCACGAGAAGGATAGTCGCGCCATGACGATCCTTGAGAGAGTTCACACAGACGTGTGTGGTCCTTTCTCAGTTGCTTCGACAGCAAAGCACAGGTATTATGTGATATTTGTTGATGATTTCTTTCGAAAGTGCTGGATCTTCTTCATGCAGAAGAAGAGCGATACATTCGCGAAGTTCTGTGAGTTTAAAGCACTGGTCGAGAAGGAGTCGGGGAAGAAGGTGATTGCTCTGAGGAGTGATAACGGTGGTGAATTCATCTCAGCTGAATTCAAAGAGTTCTGCAGCACAGAAGGGATTCGGAGAGAGCTCATCGCACCCCATAACCCACAGCAGAACGGGGTGGCTGAGCGGAAGAACAGAACGATCGTGGGTGCTGCACGGGCGATGTTGCATGATCAGGGCCTACCCCTTCACTTGTGGGCTGAGGCATGCAATATAGCAGTGTATGTGCAGAACCGTTGTCCTCACAAGGTTCTTGGCATGAGTACATCGGAGGAGGCTTATTCTGGCAAGAGGCCTGATATTTCCCATTTGCGGATTTTTGGTTCTCCTGTCTACATGCATGTGACGAAGGATGCGAGAAGGAAGCTGGATCCAACTGCCGAGGTTGGAATATTTGTGGGGTACACTGATACACCTCATAACTATCGGGTGTATGTGCCAGACAGTCGCAAGACTGTTGTGCGACGGGATATAAAATTTCAGGAGGAGAAAGCCATGCAGTGTTCGCTTGAGAGGGAGCTAAACTTGCATGCAGATGAGGAGCTGTTAGTTCCTAAGGAGGAGCTTCCGGATGTGGATCAGCCACAAGAGGAGGTTCAGGAGGTGGAAGAAACCACCCAGGCAGCGCCAACCATTAGAGGGCGCATGTGCACTACAGAAGCTGAGCGACTGGCTCGGGATGCAGAGAAGGTTGTAGGACCACCTACAGCACAGCGCAGACAGAGACAGTCACCGGATCGGTACACTGGATACATGGCTCTTGTGAGTCAATGTGTTGTGACGGAGCCATCCCCTTTTGAGGAAGCTGTGGAGGAACCCGCATGGGTTGATGCCATGATCGAAGAATATGATTCGATCGTCAGGAACAGTGCATGGGAGATTGTCCCAAGACCGGTGGGAAAATCAGTGGTGGGTTCGCGATGGATCTACAAGGTGAAGCAGGCGGCTGATGGGAGTGTGGAGAAGTACAAGGCGAGATTTGTCGCCCGTGGCTTCTCACAGATCGAGGGGATTGACTATGAGGAGACTTTTGCACCTGTCGCAAGGTACTCTTCCATACAGACGATCCTTGCTCTCTCAGCGCAGATGGGGTGGCACATTCATCAGATGGATGTGAAGACTGCGTTCCTCAATGGAGTTATTGAGGAGGAGGTGTAAATAGAGCAGCCTGAAGGTTTTGAGATCTTCAGCAGTGAGTCGCATGTGTGCCGACTCAAGAGAGCACTGTACGGGCTGAAGCAAGCACCTCGTGCTTGGTACACTCGGATAGACAGCTACTTCACCGGGCTTGGATTCTCCAAGAGTGAGGCGGATCCTAACCTGTACTAGATTGTGGTGGAGGGGAAGCTGTTGATCATCGCACTGTATGTAGATGATCTGATTTTGACTGGCGATGAGCAGTTGATACTTTCATGCAAGGAGGATCTTGCACGAGAGTTTGAGATGAAGGACTTGGGCATCCTTCATTATTTCCTGGGATTGGATATTTGGCAGCGCAGCTGAGGACTATTTGTTTCTCAGGGCAAGTATGCCCGGGAGATTCTGGAGAGGTTCAATATGCAAGGCTGCAAGCCTGTTGAAACTCCTCTTCCTGGTGGTTGGAGGAAGGAGGATGCTACTTCAGCGGAGGTAGTGGATGCCACTGTCTATCGACAGTTGGTGGGGTCGCTTATGTATCTGGTCAATACACGACCCGATATATGCTATGCAGTTAACCAGCTTCGCAAGCTATGGTTAATCCTACCAAGCTATTTTGGAAGGCAGGCAAGCATGTATTTTTCTATATTACAAGCACATCGGGATATGGTCTATGGTACAGACAGGAGGATGGAGTGAAGCTTTCTAGCTTCACTGATGCAGATTGGGTAGGGAGCCCAACGGACTGGAAGAGCACATCTGGAGGAGTTTTCAGCATTGGGTCGACAGAAGTTCCCTGGTATAGCAGGAAGCAGAGATCCGTGGCACTCAGTTCAGCAGAGGCCAAGTACATGGCAGCTAGCTTGGCTGCATGCGAGGCTATTTGGATGAGGAAGATCCTTGCAGGATTGTTCAGGTTGCATTTGGAGCCTACAGTGATCTACTGTGATAACCAGAGTTGCATTAAACTCTCGGCTAATCCAGTATTTCATGATAGGTCCAAACACATCGAAATCAGGTACCATCATATCAGAGATTGTGTTCAGCGGAGAATCATGATGCTTTCATATGTTCCCACGGAGGATCAGGATGCCGACATCTTGATGAAGGCGCTCACCAGGAGCAAGTTCGAATTCCACAGAGGCAGGATAGGGGTTGCAGATAATCCATATCTTGCTGAGAGGGAGTGTTGAAAATGCAGCAAGATGATGGAGCTTAGTGAAATGAAGTCGCCTTCACTAAGTGGGCCCGCAGGCAAATTCTGGCACAAAATCTATTTTTAGACTACCTCTCCTTAAAATAGGGAAGTCAAATATTATTTACCCTTAATAATATTTAGACTATAAACTTCAGTTTACTCTCTTGGAGCACTTCAGTTCGAGCCTTGGAAGTGGCTCATGCATCTGACAGAGGAATTATGCTATTCCCAAGGGTTTTATGGAATCATGCATGGTTGGCTTCAGTTAGGACTTCAGTGGCAGAAGTTTGGTGGAGTTAATGAGACAGCTAGTGGAGTTGTGTTCTGTTTATTTTAGTTGAACTAGTTGAGATTAGTTTAACTAGATAATCAATTAGTTATGAGTGGAGTGAATTAAATATTATTTAATTCATTAATTAGTAACTCATTATTCAACTCAAGAACACATTATTTCACTACAGTGCATGATCAGTTCAGTGGAGACCAGTGAAAGAGGTAGATGAAAGGGTGGAGTTAGCTATCAGTGGCGACATCAGTTGTGCATGAGATTTGCACCACACTTGGAGGAATTTCCCATGATGATTGCGCCGTCAAGCCAAGGAGATTCGAACCTTGGATCTCTATATAGACAGGCCTGGATTGCGCAATAGAGGCAAGGCAATTGGCGGTGAGTTTTGAACCAGTAACCTGTTCAAAACTGAGCTAGATTGTGTGTAACTTCATGAGAAAGTACCGAGTACTTGTGAGGAGTATTGTACTGAGTTTGTTACATGATTTCTCCATTATAATATACACAATAGCTGCGGGGTTTTCAGCTATAAGCTTTCCCCATACATACCGTGTTAATGTGTATGATGATTTGATGTGTTATCGCTTGATTTTATTTCCGCATGTTTGATGATCTGAGTGGAAGAGATTATGTGTTGCATATAAATTCGAATTGTATGTGATCAGGATAGTCTCGGTGAATAATTAATCATTATTCAGCAAATTTCTACAAGGTCATCCATTCCCTTCATGCTCTAACAAGGGAAGTCGTTAGCCCGCTACTCAGTATGCCCATTCCATCATCATATCTAGTGTCAGCCTATTAGTCTCTCTACTATTATCTCTTGTGCCTTAGTTGAGGACCCCTTATTGCCTCACCTATTGCAGACCTCCTTCTGTCAACATCAGCTCATTCATTCTAGAAGACAGGTATAGAGGGCAATGTACCTTGGTTCCACTTTCCAGTCTTGTTCAGAGCCTCAGATTAGGCAAAGGGACTCCTTATTTCCCTTTGACTTGATTGTTTCTCAGCTCCAGCTCCTTATGACATGATCGAGATCCGTATACTTGATGGTTTGGTGATGCAACATATTGTACCAGTGATTCCCGGGTGTGTGTGAGATGTTTCAGACCTCATGAGGGGGTGGCCCTTTAGGTAGCCCCCCCACATGCTCGGATGACCTCTTCATTACAGCCTTCGTTGCAGCTCCATATATTTGATGGTTTCGGCCTTAGCCTCTTTCAACGCCTTTTAGTTTACATGTATCATTCAAATTTTCAAAGCCCTCTCATGTTTACATGGCCTCTTTGGTTGTACTTATATCTCATGTACTCAAATATTATTATATAATTCCTGCCTATTATCCCAGGTACAATATGTATGTGGGATCCATTATCATGTTTTTCTGGCCCATGTTTATGCCAGCATGTACTATATAGTTCAGTCTCGTGTTTACTAGATGCATTATTCTTTGTACTTTGTTATCTCGGCGGGCATAGGTATGCCTCCCCCACCTCTTGTAGAATAGGTACTCACTCATAAAAGAGACTTGTCACACCTACAAGTCTCGCCTCCTCAAGGTCTTGTCCTCTAGCACTTTGGTCTACCTTATATTTCTCTCTCTTTGACTCCTCTTTCGATGTCTGGTGATTGAGTTCTTACAACATACTTTGGTCATACTATTAGCTCCTAACAGTCGCACACTGGGGGGAAATCTGTTACACCAATTTTTGGTCATCTAACCTATTACTATTAGATGGACCAAAGTACACCATGTAAGACCAATTCTACCCTAGTAGAATTGCTTTCACTATAAAAATTAACTTAGTAATCCTTAATTTATTAAGTTGTTTATGGTCTAAACAAGAAACCCCATGAGGAAATATTTAATAAATCCATATTTTTTTGATTTTCCTCAAGGAATAATTAATTAAACAACAGTTTAATTAATATTTCTGGTCATATTTAACCCAAAACAGGAAAATTAATTACATAAATCACTATTTATCTTATTATTTTCTAGGAATAATTACTTAAACATTATTTAAATAGTATTCTTCATTAAATTTGACTAAATCAATTATAAATAATTGAATAAATAACTATTTACTTGATTATTACTTAACCACACTCTTAAAATAATAAATAAATCATTTACTTATTTATTATTTACAAATAAAGGGAATTAACCAAATTCAAATTCTTTTTCCCTCCAAAAAATATAATAAAATATTCCATAAAAGCTGGATCTATATTTGGTTAATAATATTTTAATTATGCACCAATACTCAATATTTTGTTATAAATAGAAGGGCTTTTCCATTCATTCACTACCCTTTGTTACCTAAAGATCACTCTGGATCTATACTTTTGTTCTGACTTTGATCCTCCATCATTGTCATATTTTTCTATCTTTTTGCTTGTGAGCTCCCTTTGAGTTCCATTTTTGTCTAGGTTTTCTACACCATCAAGAGAGAGAGAGAGATCTTAGATCTGAAGCGCTGAGGACATACAAGAACCCATCCCATTGAGGGGGACTGGTAACATCTTTCTATGTTCCCTTCCCAAGTGTCATAAATACAAAAATTATTTAAAAAATATCCTTGTCTTGTCTATTGGATGCATGTAGAAAATGTTGCTTTTATTTGTTTTTTAATGTCTTTTATTGCATAAATCTAGATTTGTAGCATTTTTCTTGGTCAAATAACTACAGATCTAAAGAATTTGGCAGCCATATTTGATGTTAGGGCCATTTGTTATTCATAACTAAAGTGAGATTTTTTCGTATCCTTGCAATTAGAATTCACAATAACAATTACCTCTTGATATTTGTCAAAATCTCCATCCCAATATGGAATATGACAAGGATAATTTTCCCACATGGGCCATAAATCTGCCTCTTCCATGTGATTCCCTTGATGATGAGTATTCTTCTCAGCAAGTCATCTTAGAGGTCATGTATTTTCCTACTCATAATCCTTGGGGGATTATGCCTCCTGACACCTCTAGTCTCCCTGATTTGTGAAAGGTAGAGATTCGCAACCAAAATCTTGAATTTAACTAGGGGGTATCTCCTCATCCCTCCTTGGATGTACCAGCCATGGACCAAGAAAAGTGTTGGGTTTCTATTGTTGAACCTTCTAATGAATTATCCAACTCATCTTCACCTATTGATGAGTATCTTGTACCCCCTTTATGTCCTGATATTCCTTATCAAGGAATTGCACTAACTCACAAGACCACTCACCTTGTATTTCCTCAGGTCATTCGTGGTAACGTTATGGTTCTAGGTGTTCCCTAGAATCATCAACCTTTAGGAATCAAATAGTTCAAATTTCTATGGCATGGCCCCATAATGGTGTTCAATATGGTACCTCCACTCCTCCATGATTTCATGCATGGAAATCCTTAGACTGTGCCTTATGTTGTAACTTATTTTTACCTATGAATTTAATATTTTAAGTGCATAGTTTAAAAAAAAAAATTAAATTAAGTTAAATTTTATTCATGCACTTTGTAATAATTTCTCTATATTAAATGTCTCTTTTAAATAATTATTTTATTTAAATAAAGTCACTGTCACCAAAGGAACTAAACTTTGAGTAGTTTTTTATGCCTTATATCTTCTCTTCTTCAATCAATGGATATAAATCAATTATGGGATCCCCTGCACTCCCGACGGTTAATGAATGGGGGCAAGGGATTCACTTAGAGATTTTTATTTTCCATCCATGCATATGTTTCCTCCTCCTATTCATTGCGGGACACCCCCCCCCCCTCCCCACCCAATTTACAACATACTTCCTATCACCCCCTCACTACAAACCACCTTTGCCCTTCGAAAATGCTTTCTCTAGTTTAGCACACGACCAACTCTTCCTTCAAAATAACCGCTGCTAAATCCTCAATAATTTGAAAATTTTAAACGTCATATTAATCAATCCAATGCTCCCTCAAACATTCCAACTATTAAATGAAGGTGCGCCGGTAACGTTCATTGATATTAAATAGTTGAAAGCCCCTGATAGATTTAAATATCTTATATTAGTTTATTGATCATTTATTAACCATTCTTAGCCGAAATGCTCCGTGATACCAAACTGACCAATTAAAACAATTACCAGTGTTAACAATCACAGATTGAAGCAAGTAATTTTTTTAAACATACCCTATTCTTTTAATTTTGAAAGTGGTGATTCTAAAAGGAAAATATAAAATATTTTTCGAAGGTCCAACCTTATCTCCTGTAATCAACTTAGGTTAACTTCCTTTAATTGATACGTAGTTCAAGATAAGTGAAACCTAGTCTTAGTATGAAATTTCTTCGAAGGTGTACCAAACTTAAGCCACGAGTGACCGTAACAAGAATTGTGATTGCTCATAATTCATATCTGCAACAAATATGTG
Organism: Pinus albicaulis; assembly: GCA_034641835.2. NCBI lineage: Eukaryota > Viridiplantae > Streptophyta > Pinopsida > Pinales > Pinaceae > Pinus > Pinus albicaulis. The sequence continues at coordinate 354,015,292 of CM076581.1, read as the reverse complement.
AGAATAACCTGCAGAAAGATAGATGTATGCAAATATAAAAGAACAAATAACATAAATAAATCCGATGTAAAAACAAAATCTTGGAAAATATTTAAAAGAAAATATTTATATTAATGACACCTCACGAAGAAAATTTAAAAAGGGTCATAAGTTTCCCTCAATGGGATTGGTCATTTTATTTCCTCGTTGCTTTAATATTCAGATCTTCTTCTCTCTCAAATGTGTGAAAACCCAAAAAATGTAGAACATAAAAATGGGAGCTCCAATGGTATGTGACAATAATGGTGATGATCATAATGATCATGGTGAGAAATGAATGAAAAACACTCTTATTTATAACAAAGTATTGGGTTGATCTCGAAAATGGAGAATAATAAAATATTATTGACCAAAATCTAGATCTAACCGCTTGGAATACTTTATTATATTTTTGGAGAGGGAAAATATTTTTAAAATGGTTAAATATGTTTATTTAGAAATAATTAAAAAATAAAATGATTTATTAATTATTTCACAAAGAATAATAAAGGTTTGAAATGAAACAATTATTGAATAATGATTAATAATTATTCTAAGGATGGAAATAAGGAAAAATAAATAAATTATGATTTATTTAATTATTCCTAGGTGATTTAGTCAAATGTGACAAGGAATAATTATCAAACAATGATTTAATAATTATTCCTAGAGAAAATTAAATAATTAATGGTTTATTTAATTATTCTCATGGGTTTTAATAAAAAATAACTTAATAAAAGTGGCTTATTAAATTATTTCTTATAATGGAAGTGATTTTACTATGGTAAATTTAAACTCACATGGTGTATTTCGATCCACCTAGTTATAAATGGCTAGATGATCATTTTTTGGTGATAATAGGTTTCCCCCTAATGTACGAGCGTTAGGAGAAAATATTATGACCAAAATACATTGTAATTTACACTTCCACAAGACACCAAAGAGAATTCAAAGAGAGAGTGAGAGAAACAACTGAAGCAATGTGAGGAAGGACAAAAATGGAGGGGGTAAAACCTACTAAACTTATATATGTATCATTTTATGTGTGAGTACATGATCTCAAATGAGGCAGGGGAGGCATACCCATACCCACTGAGATAACTTAGTAAAAATAATACTTGTGAGCCCAACAATGTGGGGCTGAGCTACAAAATTACATAATACATGATCCACTGGAATCAATGTGCCATGACAAAATACAATGAATTCCATATACATAATGCACTTGAAAAAACATGAGTCAAGACTAAATACAATAAAATCTGAGTACATGAGACATAACACTCCTCCAAATCACATGGGGAGGTGGGACCACAACCAAAGAAGCCTTATTGAATAGGAGAGGGCTTTGAAGACCTGAATGGATCATCTGAAGGAGACATGCATGTCATGGGAGCTGCAAGCAATTGGAACGGAACCCATTAAATCCACGGAACTGCATCTATGGCTAGAGCAAAATTTGACTTCATCCGGGAATGTAGGGGGCTACCTAAAGGGCCACCCCCTCAGGAGGTATGAAACATCTCACAAAAACCCAGGAATCACTTGTTAAAAATTTTGGGTCGGAGAACCATCAAATATATGATTCTCAATCATGCGATAATGAGTTGGGTCGAGCACGTGAGAAAAAACCAAGTTAAAGGGAAATGATGATTCCTTTTGCTTGATCTGAGGCACCGAACAATGATGAAATTTGGAACCAAGGTACATCGTCCTCTAGACAATTATTTTGGAATTAATATGATGAAGTTGACAGAAGAGGGCCCAGCAGAGATGAGGCAATAAGGAATCCTCAACTAAGGCACGAGGGATCATAGTAAAGTGACTAATGGACTGACACCAGGGATAATAATGGAGGTATATTAACCGAGAGGTGGACTGATGACTTCCCTTGTCAAAGCATAAAATGCATGTTGACCCGGCAATGACTGACTCGATTCCAGAGGGAATGGTCAAGTACTCAGACAGAGGCTTTTCGATGATAGGCAATATAGCTGGAGGGAAATAATAGCCGCACGAGATGAATGTAACGCAGATATGGATGAGATACTATAATATGACATAATGTGACTTGGAACAAACTCCATAAATGCAAAGGTGACTCATCTCGGATGCTCTGAACAAGGGTGACTCGATGACGCTGCCACACATGATAGGTCGAGGGGGACCTTAAAAGCATGAAACATAGTTACCGATCAAACGAGAAAAATACCTAGTACCTGTTTTTTTGAGGTAGCAAAAAAAAAAACCAATTTTGAAAAGTGGTGATTTGTTTGGAGCATAGTTTTGGCACTTTAAATTTTCTTACGACTTTTGTTTTTATTAAATGTCATGATTTTCATGTCGATTTTCCAAAGTGGTGATGAAGAATAACCTCTTTTTTTTAGCATATTTTTGGAACTTTAAATTTTCTTTGATCTTTTTTTCTTAAACGTCAAGTCGATTTAGAAAAATGGTCATTTTTTTAGCACTTTAAATTTTTTTATTCATCAAGTATGAAAATTTGTTTTAAAATGTTAATCATTTTCATGCTAATTTCGAGAATTGTTGATGGAACATCAATCGTTTTTGTTTAGAATGGTGATTTCCATCTTGATAATAAGACATAAAAATAAAATGAAAAAAAAAACATGACAAAAGAAATCAAATATAAATAATATAAAAAAATATGAAAAAAAAACCACTAAAATGTAAGAAAAAACAAAAATAGTTTGTAAAATAAACAAAAAAAAAAAAACAAAAATATTAAAAAATAATAAATAAAGGGGAAAATTTTCAAAAAAACTCAAAATTTAAAGAAAACAAAAATTAACAAAAAAAAATTAAGTTGAAAAACAAGTAAACAACATAATTAAAGAAAATGATAAAAAAATAATAATAATAATAATTAAAATTAAAAAAATAAAAATCGAATTGTCAAAGTACACAAATTAAAAATAATTAAAATTCAGAAATTTAAATTAAAAAAAAATAATAATTTAAAAACAACATGCAAATAAAAATTTTAAAACAATAAAAATTTCAATTAAAAAAAAAATAAAAAAATAAAAATTTAAAAAGAAAATTATATATATATATATATATATATATATATATATATATATATATATATATATATATATATATATATATATATATATATATAATAAAAAGAAATTACTTCATTTTATTTAAATTTAAAAAATTAAAAATTTCAAAAGAATGAGAAAACAAAAACAATTTTTTAAAATTAAAATTAAAAATATAAATTAAATTTAAAAATAAAAAATAAAAGTTAAAAAATGAAATAAAAAATATTAAAAACATTATTAAAAATAAAAATAAAAAATAAAAATAAAAATTTTATTTAAAATAAAAATTCAAATAAAATTAAAAAATTAAAAAGTAAAATTAAAAAAATTAATAAAAATTAATAAAAAAATTAATTATAACTAAGAAAAAAGCAAAGCACTGCATCGCCACCTTGCAGACCATGGGGCTCGGCCCATGGGTGGCGAGAGAGCTACCATCTCTCCCGCCACCTGTCAGTCGAGCCTCGTGGCCCCCACGGCGCCAGAGCATTACGTTTGTTTAAAAAAAAAAAAAATCTTCATTGATTCTTTTTTTATTGATTTTTTTTAATTTAATTAAAAAATAAATTACCTTTTATTTTTTATTTTGTTATTTTTTAATATATTTGTATTTTCTAATTTATTTATTTATTTTTTGTAATTTGTAGTTTTTCTTTTCAATTTTAATTTGAAAAACGTTTTTTTTTTTTTTAATTGAGTTTTGTTAATTTTTTTATTTAAAAATGTATTTTTAATATATTTACATACATTTTTTTTTAATTTAAATTATTATTTGAATTTTCTTTTTAAACTTTTTTTTTTAAATTAAATTTTTATTATTTTAAATTTATTATTTTTATTTTCTTTTTAAACATTTTTTGGTTTAAATTTCTATTTTTTTTTTTTTAATTTTAATATTTTATTTATTATTATTATTATTTTTACTTTTAATTTTTTAATTTTAATTATCTTATTTTATCATTTTTTTTTAATTATGTGGCTTTATTATTATTATTATTATTTTATAACTTTAAAAAAAAATGTTTTTTTTTTGTTTTGTTTTACGTTAATTTTTAATTTTTTTCTTTAAATTGTGTGTTTTTTTTAATTTTTTCCTTTTTATTTTCTTTCGGAACATTTTTTTGTTTTATTTAAATTTTTTTTCTTACAAGTGATATTTTATCTTTAATACCATGCCTACAAATCGTTGGAATTTTATTTTCATAAAGGTGATATTTTATTTTTAATGTCATCGTTGGATTTTGAAGGATTTTTAGAGACACGATATTAGATTATCTTTAATACCATGCGTAAAAATTGTTGGAACTTTAAGGCTTCATATTTTATCTTTAATATCATGTTTATCGTTGAAATTTTAAAGTTTTTTAGGGTCATGATATTTTATCTTTAATGTCATTAATGGTATAAAGACACCAGGGCCTGGTTAAACCATTGGGAGATCGATGAGAATGTTGCATTGCAAAACATTAATAACAATAAAAAAATGTTACTTCTAAGTTCAAAGAAAAAATGTGGTGTGAGAAAGATCTAGCAGCTAAAAGAAAAGTAAGATATTATAAGGAGGTCATCAACCCCACCCTAGAAGATCAAAAGTATCTATTTGTTTTAACTAACTCAAAGAAGAAAATTAATATAGCCAAGATTAGAACGAACTCTCATGAGCTCCATAGTGAAATAGGTCATTGGACAGTTCCTAAAACACCATGGATGGAAAGGATCTGCCATCTCTATGAGAATATGAACATCGAGGATGGAAATCACTTCCTCTTATAGTGCCCCGCGTACAACCACATTAGAGCTCAATTTCATAATCTTTGTTGCAATACTGACCTTCCTAGCCTTTTAAGATCTCAAAATTATAGTGAGCTCGGGAGGCTTCTCCCCAAGCTTTTTGAGCATAGGAATAAAATCTTAAATCAAACTAAATAACTCTTTTCTTTAGGTCCGATAGACCAAAGATTGGTCTCAGTGGACGTTAACCATCATCATCATCATTTAAAATGTTGACAATTTACCTCGAAAAGAAAAGGACATTATTCCAACATTAACACTTTTCGTTTTAAATGTGTTTTTGCACAAAAAAATTGATGACATTATTCCAACAAAAGTTTTCATTTTCAGGCTGCTTTTTTCAAACACAAAAATTGCGATGTTATTCCAGCATCAACGCTTTTTGTTTTCAAGTTGTTTTTTGCACACAAAAAATTGGCGACGTTATTCCACCATCAACACTTTTTGTTTTGAGAGTGTTTTTTCAATCCTTTTTTCAGGAATTTTTTTTAGCATAATTTAAAAAAATGTTGAAATTTGACCCTAAAAAATAAAATAGTGCATTCTAGAAGACACACTTTTCGTTTTGGGGTTGCTTTTTCAATTTTTTTGAGTTTTTTTGGGCTAGAGCTCTTTTTTTGAGGTAATAGTTTTTGTTTGATCGATACCTATGTTATGTGTAAATAAGGGCTACACATGATGAAAATTGACACATGAGATGAAAAGTTCCAAGGGAAAATGTTACCAAAGTACAGGTGGTTCATATGAAGAAATTCAATTTGAATTGGCAGCAGAGTTAAACTTCATGGAAAAATTGGCTTCCTGGTGAAGTGTCAAATTATGAAAAACAAGGAAAGACCCATTATAGAAATTGGTGAGAGATTTCCTGTGGTGCTTATGGTTCATCAAACTGAGCTAAATTTTGGTCGCAATGGGTGATGGAAAAACTAGGTTTTTTCCTATAAAAGGGTGTTTCCCCTCCAAATCAAATTCATTTGCTAAGTGGAATTTGGAGAATTTTGAGAGGAGGATAAGGCCTAAATATTGTGGAGATCATAGTTGACAAACCGGCCATGGGAATTAGGATCTATGACTTTCGGGTTGGTGACCTTACTTGTCTAAAAATGGACTTAATGCTTCTTGGAACGATGGTTCCTAGTGAAGAATCAAGGGAAGAAAGGGGTACAGGAATGAACTACAAGAGAAGGTGATGAGCTCCATCATTAGGTATAATTGGAGGGGTTAATAGTCACGTTTTTAGCCTTATTATTCTCTTTTTCTCACATTTTATTATATTATGGTCATATGTTGCCAGTGTAGATGGTGATTGAGGCTTGTCATACATTGAATGCCTATTATGATTTAAATGTAGGCTAATCACGAAGATATTCCACTTTTGTTGAATATTTTTCATTTAAAGCTCAGAGTAGATAATAAGGAGACATTCTAGGAGGGTTTTCCACCTCCTTAAATCCCAAAGGTACCCAACGGATCCTCCAGATTCCTTCCAACAACTCAAAATCAAAGGAAACCAAGCAAGTGGGAGATCAAGTGCAACAAAGCTCCACTTCTCTTGCAGTCAAAGGGGACACATCACCTACTTTTTAGGGAGTTGTTGGTAGCTACCCTTTAGGTTAAATAGGGCAGAGCAAGAGCTCATTAGGATTCAAATTTTGGAGGTAGCTAGTATACTCTTAGCTCTTGTAATAGGTTTTTGAGACTTTCATGACTATGTAATTAGACTATTTTCTGCACTAAGATGAGTATTAAAATTGTCCTTCATTGATTTATTTTCAGAGGGTTATGCTCGTGGGTTAGGGACCAATCCATTAGCCTTAGTCTCTCTTGTGTATTCATTCTTATTTTTATGCCATTGTAGCTAGTTTTCTTTAGGAGTTTTAGCTATTTTGTTCACATTTCAATTTATTGTTTTTATTTTTCTTCCATTTTATCTTTGTTGTAGTTACACTCACATAGATGTTGGTAGAGTAATATATAAAACTCAAAAATTTGTGTGTCAAAGCCCCCCTCTCTCCTCTCTTTCATTGGAACTTGAGGAGGGAAAATCTTCACCACAGGCCCAAATTTACTCTTTAGTTTATGATTTCTTGGAAAGAATAGATAGGTTATTGTAGTGTCATGACATGTTGAGAATATTGAGTTAGATTTATGTTTTAATTCTTAAGTAGGTTTTCTTATCAAATTCAAATCCTCTTTTCCATCTTCTTCATCATATATTTTCTAGTGTTTGTTCCATGAACATGTAGTTTTCTCGTAGGTTCAAGTAGCACAATAGAGGAGAAATTCACCAGCAACTCTTGCTTCATCTCTCACCCTTCATCAACCTTCTTTCAACCAAATCACCTTCAGCCCTAGTTTTGAGATTTTCACCTTCACACCATGAGCAACCGTAGAGGTGCAAGACGATATTTTCAATAGGTTTTGAGCTTGGCCAAGGGGTTGGCCACCTTTCATCCATCCAAGTTCACCTTAATTACATGTCCCCTACAATTTTTCCCACCATATTTAGCCTCGGACTTCCCTCAACCTGTTTCCTTTAGCAATTCAAGACTTTCCTGTTGCACTACAGGAAACCGGTAGCAGACCCTGTAGCAACACCATTTGGCCTCTTCTTCAACCTAGAAACCATCCCCCACCTCATCTAGACCTACCATGACCATCAAGACACCTTCAACCCTACATCCATGAGTCTAAGACCTTCCTAAGCCACCTTAGCACCTTTTCCTTTGGCTGCAAAACAAAGTATTTACAATTATAGTTAGGTCATGAGTAGATGCATGATTAAAAACATGATAGTTAAAACATGAAGTAGTTAGAGCATATTTAGCCATTTTTCCGAGCAATGTGTGATTAAATCAATCTTCTTTCTGCAATTTCAATTCAACACTTTACTTCATGAATGTTGCCTAGTTTTCTTCTATTGATTTCCATAGCCTACATTGTAGATTTATTTCTTTACAAAATAGCTAGATGTATATTATTACTTTAGAATAGTCCTTTTATGGTTTATAGAGTAATGGTTTTGAGTCTTGTGTAGTTATGGGTCTAATTTTGAAGTGTGATAGACTTCCCTTAGAAACCCTAGAAATAACACCCTTTCGTACGACTCGGAAGAGGATGACATGAGTAGAATGAATCTCCTGTGTATATAGCATTGTCACCTCCAAGTTTTTACTAACCCCGAGTTGATAAAGTAAAGTAGTGTAGCCTCTAGGAGTTTTAGCACTCATGGTACAATACCAAGGCTCGCCACTTTTTGGCGTTGTTACCAGGGAGGTGTCTAATTAGATGCTTTGATTTTGTTTTAGCATTCTTTTCTGCTTTTCGTTTACATGCAGTTTTAAAAATATTTACAATTACAAAAAACAAATAATTTTCATGCCTAGTAGGAGTAGGAATAATGAAGGAAATTTTTTACCAAAAAACCCCACATAGTCACCCTTCGCTCTTCTTTAGTGACTGTGAGGTTTAACGCACCATAGGTGAGCCTTTCAAAAAATTTGAAAAACCTACTGGAGAAGAAGAATAACTTGTTTCATGAGAGGAACCTTCTTCACCAATCCAAGCCATGGCTGAGACTGGAACCCAAGGAGTCTTTCCCGTTAGAGACATCGATGGGGAAACTAAGATGAAGAACATTAGCCCCTCAACCCTTCCACATTTCCATGGACTTACATATAAGGACCCTGACACCTTCATGTTTGAACTTTTTGGTGTCTGCAGGACCTATGACTATGGCTCAGATGATCAAATGCTGAATCTATTCCCATCTACCATCAAGGATGAAGCCTTGCACTGGTTCATGGGTCTTCCTGGGAACAACATGACTACCTAGGCACAGATGCAAGAGGACTTCAACAAAAAATAAATGGACTATTGTAGGTCCAAGGAAAATAAAGAGGAAATATTCAGGATGACTCTAGGGCCTGATGAATCCCTAAAATATTATGAGGAAATATTTATGTTAAATTACAAAAAATCCAACTGCACCTTTGATCCCAGATCACTTAAAATTGTACTTCTCCAAGGGATCGGGGAGGAGCTAATAGAAACCCTCAATATGTTATCAGGAGGATATATCTATCCATTTCCTTATGAAGACATGAAAATTTTCTTCAGGAACCATTCTATGTAATACTCCCAATTAACCTCAAGCTAATTGGAATATTAAATTTTTATTTACTTTTCTGTTCATGAATAAATGTGAAAAGAAGGAAATAAAACTCCTAAAATCAGTGAATAAATTAATGCCCCATGTGAACAAGGCTAAATCTGGGCTACTTTAATAAAACACCCTTATGTGTGAAAGGGATTGAGACATTTGATTGGGTCAATAGGACCAAATCAACAATGTTTTCTAGAGGGGATGAACCTAATTGACGCACAATGCAGTCCTAGTTGGAGGTGGCACATGTGAAAGAAGCTAAATCATTGAGATGGTTTAGGGTTTGGCAAGATCTCTATGAAGAGGAGGGCAACATGAGAAGGTTGCTGACGAAGATATTATTTTCTGAATAATTTGTCTGTTTAGACATTTCTCATTCTCTTGGCTATTTAGTAGAGAATAGTGTTTTTTAGCACAAGGATCTCCTGTTTAGGAATCCTTCTCTCTCCTTGAGAGGCCTCTTGGAAGAGTCTTGCATTTCTTGTCCACTATCAAGCTTAAGGCCAAGCTTAATCTTCCAACTACAACGCAGATCCTGTTGAAGATTTGGTTGTATTTGTAAGCTACAACAAGTGGAGGCTAGATCTACTCAGATCTAGGCCATTCTAGTGCCTCTTTTCAGTGGGAAAGCCTTCTATCCCCATGAAAAGAGTGTATCGGATGATTGGAGCACATTTTTCATATATTCGCTTGAGGCCACCTATGTTCTAAATCCTAAAACACAGTTTATCTTCTAATACTACGTTATTTGCAAGTGAGAAGTTACAGGGTGTTTTGGCAGACTTTTGAAGGAGAGATCTCTAGTGTTGCGAATCTTCCCTTCACTGTGGTGATCCGTGGATTTCAGATTTAATCCATGTCATATTCAGATCTTATCTAAATACTATTGTATTTACTTCAAAATTTCTGAATCATTCTGCAGATCTACTACATTAGATCTCAGATCTACTCCATGTACTTCACTTTTTACTGAGAACCCCAAGGGGAATTTGTATAGGAGCCTTTCTAGTGTACAGATCTGATATAGATCTAGCGTTTTGTACACAGATATGCTCTAGATCTGAAGTGTAATATACAGCTACTTTCAGCCAATTATATAACGTTTTTAAGCTTGTTTAGTCATATTCTATGGTTGCAGCACCTCAATATTGAGGATTTCTTCATGTAAAATATTCTATTTTCTATTCTATAACTCATGGGCTTCAATATAGCTTTGAATTTCCGATTTAAATTTCATTATTGAGCCTCCATATTTTCCTCCTACTATTGTTCAGTTAAACTTCATTATTTTACTGCAGTATTGTTTGGATATTGCTGCAATCCCATTCTTGGGTATTTTCTAGCTATACTAGCTGTGGGAGACTTGTTTACCTCTCTGAGAATGAGTGTTCCTGATATCATCTTGGATTTAGATGTCATATTGTCAGATCTAAGGGATCCAAGGGTTGATTTTTATTTATGTAGCATAAATTTCTGAAAATGTGTTTTTCATGGATGCATTGTTGAGCAATCCCATTTTGGGATATTACAGTGGTATCAGAGAAATCATCTTAGCACAGCCTGTGCTTTGCATTATAAGAAGCCAATATGTATTTTCATGAAAATAAAATACTGAAGAATAAGATTGATTACACTAAAGATAAATAAGATAAGGGTCAAACCCCTTTATCTGGAAGAATGAAAGGGAAAGAGTTCTCAAAAACTCTGTTCCAAACTTTGCATGAGTTGAAGAAGGAAATCAGGGGAATCAAGAAAGAAATACATGCAGATCCTTTGGAGATATTTTCACATGAAGGAATCTCCAGTTCTTCATACTTTGTGTGTGAGCATTCAACCACACAATCAGATCTACAATGTTGTAGCGTGCCTACATTCATAGCAAGAGAAGAAGCAGAAGGAGAGACACAAAAAGAGGAGACTCTTGGTGACTATCTCCAAGAATATTAATCTCAGTCTAAAATATTCAAAGAGTATCTAAGCTTTCCAGATTTTTTTCAATTCAAAGAAGAAAGAAGATCCAGCATATACAAGAGAAGAAGAGGGTGCATGAAACCCACTTTGGGTAGGAATTTTCTACCTACATTTTATGTATCACCCGAGAGCTCAGCCAAGTCTTGGGTAAAGAAGCTTGACACATATTTCCAGCTGCATCAAGTTTCAGAAGAAGAAGCCATAAAGGTAGCAACACTGCACCTCCAAGTTAAGGCTTATGCCTGGTGGTTATTTGAATCTTCTTCATTGAAAAATGTAAACATCTCTACTTATGCAAAGTTCACTAGGAGTTTAGTGAAAAGTTTTAATGTTGAGCCATATGGAACTTCTTTGGGTAAGAAAAATAAGACAAAGAAATAAAAACCTTTGCATGAGATGGGAAGATCCATGAAGATAACTCCATTTCAAAACATTGTTGAAAGGGTTAAAGATCTGCTACATGATTTTCCAAGGGAAAAAGCCCCACTTCAGCAAGAGCATCCTTCTCAAGAAGAAGACATGAGTGTTCCTTTTGCAAGGAGAGATCAAGAGAGATGATCTCTTATTGATGAGGCATTATCCATTGATGAGAGAAGAAAGAAGAAGAGCTGAAAGGTTCCTCTAGCATCGTGATAGCAGGAGGAGATATATTTTTATCGAGAGATGGAGATGAAGCCATTTCTTTCACTAAGAGGGCTCTTGTTTCTTTACAAGAAGGGCCCAATGATCTTACACATGAATAAAATGAGCAGCATGTGTCTATGATGATATAAAATGAGACAAAACAATGGAGGGAGTGTGTTCCAACATTACATTCAGTTTTGGGTACACACACAATGAAAAATTAGTCCTTTGTGATCAAAACTCTTGACACCAAGGATATTATGGGTGTTCATGAGTTAACTACATCTAAAGAGATCACCTTAGATTGTGAGATCTTGCAAAAGGTGGGTAAAGGAGAGAAGGTGAAGGATCACAACACTAATATGATGGGAGGTGATCCTCTATTACATGAAGAAGAAGATGGGGAAATTGATGCAATAAAAAACACTTTTTCCTCTATAAGAGTGATACCCCGTTATCATGATACTTCCACACAGAAATAAGAGATGGATTGGTGCAGTGGAAGCAGTCATAAGATGTTACCATATATTGTTCACATGGGAATGAGCCATGATACATCATAATATTGTGGTATACCACCTGGGAGGCCACCTGATTTAGAATTGGTGAAATATGTTTCATGCATTGATGCTCCTTTCATAGATCTAAGGAAGGAAGGAGCATTAGAAGACCATTCTATACGCTGAGAGTATGGGAAAGGCTCAAGGAGAGGGAAAGTATTTTTCCCTTGTCACCATTATCTATTCTTTCATCTCATACTACGCAGAGAAAGTATGCTGCAAGGAGGAGGAATGACACCATCATGGAGCAAGGAAGGGAATCCTTGAATCAAAAGACAAACTTGTTTGGAGAACACTTTTCCATACATGATGAGAGATGGTGGTCACACATGTACATTTTGTCAAGGTCAAGGATGTTTTGGATAGATGATATCCTTCCATGGGAGACTAACTTCCAAGAACTTCCATCTTCTGTTGAGCATGTGCATATGCAAGAGAGGAAACAAGGAAGGAATGGCAATCTTACACCTTATACCTTTGACATGGGAGATGTCAAGGAGGAGAAAAATGGGAGGCTTGGCTTTCCAACATACACCTTTGACATGGAGACTGTAAAGGAGAATAAAAACAACATGCCAAACACTTCAGATGACACATTATCAATGTTGTCATTGTTGGGCACATTAGATCCATTTTGGAAATCCCAATTGCTGGTGGAATATTCCAAGGATCTTCACACTTTCATGATTCTAGATGACTTGATACATGATGGAAGCTATTCAATCCTAGATGGAGTCATCTATAACCATGGTAGGATCTTCTTGTCTAGAGCCTCCAAGATCAAGGAGAAGTTACTACAAAAGGCTTATGAAGAGTTCTATTTCAGCCACACATATTTTATGAAGCTCAACAACATCATCTTGAGGAGCTACTATTGGGATGGTTTTGAAAAAGAACTATATCACCATTGTCAAAGATGCATGAACCATGTGGAGATGGAGTAGCGACATGACTCTACGAGAGAGTTAAATCAGCCCTCTCTTTCTCGCTTTGAGGAAGAGAATATATCTATGTGCCACTCCATTGATATGAGGAGGATGGTTGGTGAAGAACATGCTCTTGTTACACATGTTTTATACTCTGATTTTATGCACTCTTTCACCATTTTTATGCAGGCCATGACTCCAAGGAGGAGTACGATATCTTGTAAGCCTCATGGCCAGATGGTATGGGAAGCAAGTAAGTGGTGGGAAAACCACTTACCACATCTTGATTTGATGTAGGCATGGGATGCTCTGCGTTGGTTCCACAAGTGGGAATATGACCCACCTCCATGTGCACAAATTTCTATTGGTTTGTACATTGTTTTGATCCCCTATATTGATGATGTACTTGTACATTTTATGGGGATGTATGGAGGAAAGAGGGAAGGCATGCATGTGCCCTATGGGATGACTACACTCCTTGTACTTTATGTCTTATATTTCAGGGAGGGCATTGGGAAAACCATGTTTGTTTCATGTGATTTATTGTTTCCTTATGGGATGAGCTGTTTGCATCTCATCAGAACCTTGGTGGAAAAATTCATGGATGGATGGATTGGTGATCACTTAGCTCATGGGAGAAGATTATCATTTGATTGTGTCACCGATGGAGGAGGAAAGAAGTTGCAACACTCACCTTATCAGTTGCTTGAGGACAAGAAACATTTTGGAGGGGAGGACTGTAATATTCCCAATTAGCCTCAAGCTAATTGGAATTCTTTACTTTTATGTTCATAAATAAATGTAAAAAGGAGGAATATAAAAACTCCTAAAATCAGTGAATAAATTAACGCCCCATGTGAATAAGGACAAATCTGGGCCACCTTAATAAAACACCCTTATGTGTGAAATGGATTGAGACATTTGAATGGGTCAACAGAACCAAATCAACAACGTTTTCTAGAGGGGATGAACCTCATTGATGCACATCGCAGTCCTAGTTGGAGGTGGCACATGTGAAAGAAGCTAAATCATTGAGATGGTTTAGGGTTTGGAAAGATATCTATCTTATAAAAGGAAGAGGAGGGTAGCATGAGAAGGTTGTTGATGAACATATTATTTTCTGAATAATTTGTCTGTTTAGACATTTCTCATTCTCTTGGATGTTTAGCAGAGAATAGTGTTGCTTAGCACAAGGATCTCCTGTTTAGGAATCCTTCTCTTTCCTTGAGAGGCCTCTTGGAAGAGTCTTGCATTTCTTGTCCACTATCAGGCTTAAGGCCAAGCTTCTTCTTCCAACTACAATGTAGATCCTATTGAGGTTTTGGTTGTCTTTGTAAGCTGCAACAAGTGGAGGCTAGATCTGCTCAGATCTAGGCCTTTCTAGTGCCTCTTTTCAATGGGAAAGCCTTGTATCCCCTTGACAAGAGTGTATTGGATGATTGGAGCACATTTTTCAGATCTTGGCTTGAGGCCACCTATGTTATAAATCCTACAACACAATTTATCTTCCAATACTATGTTATTTGCAAGTGAGAAGTTGCAGGGTGTTTTGGCAAACTTTTGAAGGAGAGATCTCTAGTGTTGGGAATTTTCCCTTCACTATGGTGATCCGTGGATTTCAGATCTAATCCATGTCATATTTATATCTGATCTGAATACTGTTGTATTTACTTCAAAAATTTTGAATCATTCTGCATATCTTCTACATTAGATCTCAGATCTACTCCATGTACTTCACTTTTTGCTGAAAACCCCAAGGGGCATTTATAAAGGAGCCTTTCTAGTGTACAGATCTGATATAGATCTAAATTTTTGTACACAGATCAGCTCTAGATATGAAGTGTAATATATAGCTACTTTCAACCAATAATATAACACTGTCAAGCTTGTTTAGTCATATCCTATGGTTGCAGTACCTCAATCTTGAGGATTTCTTCATGTAAATTCTTCTATTTTCTGTTCTATAACTCATGGGCTTCAATATAACTCTAAATTGTTGATGTAAATGTCATTATTGAGCCTCCATATTGGCCTCCTACTACTTTTTAGTTAAACTGCATTATTTTACTGCAGTATTGTTTGCATATTGCTGCAGTCCAATTCTTGGGTATTTTCCAGCTATACTAGGTGTGGGAGACTTGTTTACCTCACCTAGAATGATTTTTTTATGATCTCCTCTTTTATTTAGATGTAATATTGTCAGATCTAAGGGATCAAAGGGTTTATTTTTATTTTTGTAGCATACATTTCTGAAAATTAGTTTTTCATGCATGCATTGCTGAGCAGTCCCATTTTGGGATATTACATTCTAGGGCAGCTAGGAAGAAAGGTAGAGCTAGCCAGAGTCTGACCCATACCCCTTCCTCTTCCACATCCATCAAGCATGAGATTGGAAATATGTAGGATTAATTCAAGAGTGAGATGATTCACACCTTTCTTTGCAAATGGACACAATTCATATCAAGAGGAAGGAAGACGAAGCAGAAATAGCCTTGGATATATTTTACCCTCGATGTGCTAGAAAACACCCTCAGTATGAATGTCCATTTAATGTCATAGATTTTTTCTTAGTCTATGAGGAGAATCATGCTACAAATAAGTTTCCCTCCATCTCTACCTGCATAGGTTGCAGAGGAAAAGGAAAAAAATCACACTCATATCCAACAACCTCCTATTCATGAGAGCTTGATCCACTCCAGTATGCACACCCTAGAGGAAACTCAAATTCTAGGAGAAATGAAAACTTTGTGTGTAAAAATACCCCTTCTATGGGCCATTAATGATGTCCCTATTTACAATAGGCTCATCAAGGAGAAATTCTTTAAGAAACCTAGGAGAAAGAATAAAGATACCCCCACCATCAATGCAGTAGGGCAGTTGTCTGACTTAACGTTGGGAAGGGTGATCTTCCCGAAGTACATGGACCCTGGTAGTCTAGTAGTAGATGTGAACATATATGGTTTCATAGTCCCCAATACTCTGATAGATCTCGAGGCTGCCATCAATGTAATGACCAAGAAAACTATGCTTAAACTCAACCTCTAAGGGACTTCGAGGAAAACCACAACGATTCTGAAACTTGCAAATCGGTCCATAGTAGCTCCAGAAGGAATTTTTGAGGATGTTATGGTTTCAATTAACTCTTGGGAGTACCCTACCTATTCCATGTTTCTCCAGCCAAAAACCAAGTTCAATGGGTATCCTATCATTTTAGGGAGACCTTGGTTAGCCATTGTGGATGTTTATATCAGTTGTCAGGTTGGAAACATGACTATCAAGAATGGGCCCTTATCTAAACAACTGGTATTATATCCTCCAACCCAGCCTTCCATTGACCATGTTCTAACTTTATGGTTGGAGGATGAATAAGAAGAAGATGAAGTATACAACACTACACCCTACCCCATTTGTACCATGGATATTGTTCTTAGAGGGGGGTAGCTTGATGAAGATGAATTCATCGACTAAATCATTTAGAACCAGTCCCCCACTGACAGTCCACTTGAAAATCTAGTCAAAGAGTCTGAAAGCCACCCTTGGATGGAACTGCACTCATTTGATTCAACCTCTGAAACCATCAAGGCTATTGAATTTTTCCCATCAAAATCTCTGAAAATTAACTCAAACCTCTCATATAGAGAAAAAGCGCATCTATGTCAGCTTTTGAAATAAAACCTAAATGCATTTTCTTGGGACTACAAGGGCATGAAAGGGGTGAATCCCTTGATGTGCACACATCATAAATAAATTAAAGAAGGGTGCAAGCCTGTGTGCTAACCCCAAAGAAGGATGAACCCAACTCTAAAGGACATAGTGAAGGAAGAACTGCATAAATTATTAGATGTAGGTTTCATCTATCCTATATCAGATAGTGAGTGGGTATCTCCTCTTATATTACTCCTGAAGAAGAATGGAAAATGGATAATTTGTGTTGATTATCAGGAACTAAACAAATCTACCAAGAAGGACCATTTCCCTTTTCCCTTTATAGATCAAGTTCTGGATGGCCTTATAGGGAAAAAGTTCTTTTCTTTCTTGGATGGGTTTAGTGGGTATAGCCAGATCCAAATCAGCCTTGAATACTAGGACAAGACCACTTTCACATGTTCTCGAGGTACCTTCACTTACATAGTCCTACCCTTTGGGTTGTGCAATGCCCCATTACTTTCCAAAGATTTGTGCTAAGCATTTTCTCTAAGCTAGTCTGTGACTCGGTTGAAATCTACATGGATGATTTTACACCTTATGGGGATGACTTCCTAGAATTTATCTCCAATTTCAGAAAAATATGCATTGAGATGCGTCTCTCCCTAAGCCCGACAAAGTGTGAATTATAAAAAAGAGCAGGAGCAGTATTGGGCCACTCAATATCATAAGCAGGAATACAATTGGACCTGAACAAAATCACCATCATCAAAAGAGTGTCTGCTCCTCAAAAGTAGAGAGATGTCATAAGTTTCTTAGGTTTATATGTTTAATACAAAAGGTTCATCAAATACTTCACTAAATTGGATTCACCATTATTTGGTTTCTTGGCCATAGACTCTGAGTTTACCTAGTCCATTCTCTTTCAAGAAGCTTTTGAGCTGATTAAGGAAAATTTGAGTAATTCCCCCATTCTCCAAGGTCCAAATTGGGCTCTGCCCTTCCATATCCAAAAAAATTCATCAGACAAAGTTCTGGGGACTACCTTTGGGCAGTTAGAAGAAAACTTACCTTATGCAATCTATTTCATTAGTATGAACGTGTCCAAGGTTGAATTGAATTATATTGTCACAGAAAATGAAATGTTAGCCATTGTCCATGCACACTATGTATCAGACATTTGTGCAGACTAACCATGCATCCATCAAATATTTAATGAATAAACCTGATGTTAATGCTATAATAATTAGATTGTTTTTTTTATTACATCAGTTCGACCTAACCATTGTTGATGATTTATAAAAATAAGGATTGACCATCATTATAAACCTAGTGACTTATATTACATCCAAGGAATAATAGGGAAGGAGAATGTTGTTGCAAATGTTTTATCTAGGTTAGCTCTACTTGTAGATGAGGAAGGAATGGTGGATGGCTAGCTTTTGGATGAATAGCTATTTTCTATCTCAACACTCTCTCTATGGTTTTCTAACATAGCTAACTACTTGGTTGCTAATAAGTTCCCTCCTATTGGAAATATTGAGAGGGTGGGGTGAATCAGTATTCCTTTCATATAGAGCCTTCTTTAACCTGCAGACATAGTCTTATTTTTTTGATAGTAGAAAACCTTCAGGTTGTTCGATGTAAACTTCTTCTTCTAATTCTCCATTCAGAAATGCTGACTTAACATCCATTTAGTAGACTTCGATTTTTCTTGAACATGCATAAGCGAGAAACATTTGGATGGCTTCCATTCTGGAAACTGGTGAAAATTTTTTGTCGAAATCAATTCCTTCCACTTGTGCATCACCTTTGCAAACCAATCTTGCTTTGTTTCTAGTAACCTACCCATCTTCATTCAATTTGTTCCTGAACACCCATTTAGTCCCAATAACATTTTTATCTTTTGGTCATGGAAATAATTCCCAGGTGTTATTCTTCTCAATTTGATCCAATTCTTCATTCATAGCTCCTACCCAATGTTTATTCTGGCTGGCTTCCTCAAAAATACTAGGCTAAAAGGTTTCTTGAAAATCAACGTGAAATTGTTGTGATGAACGAAGCTGTCGACCTTCATTTATGTCACCAATGATTTGATTTGATGGATGGTTCTTTTGAATTCACTCCTTTGTTCTCCTTGGAGGAGCTTCTTGTTGTTGTTCTGGTATATCTTGATGATCATTGTTTACTTCTTCCTCGTTGATAGTCGCTTCTTGTTCTACAATTTTATCTGTGTCTTTTTCAGCCTCTGTTAGTTTCAAAGATTCTAGATCCTCATCATTACTCGCTAGAACACCATCGTCGTAAAATGTAACATTTATGCTCTCCACTATCTATTTTCATCTTAGATTATAGCATTTATAGGTCTTTCTTTTGCATGAGTAACCAACAAAGATACTTGCATCAACACGTGATTCAAACTTACCCAAATTTTGATCTTCTCTTTTGATATAACAATTGCTTCTGAAGATTTTGAAATATTTTACATTATCTATTTTTCCTTTCCATAATTCATATAGAGTCTTGTTGCAATTATTTATGAGAAGACTTCGGTTGATAATGAAGAATGTCGTATCAATTGCTTGAACCCATAATTTTTCATCCAATTTTGAGTCCTTCAACATTGTTCTACCCATTTCCTGTACGGTTCTATTCTTTCTTTCAACAAATCCATTTTTCTAAAGTGTTCATGCTATTGAAAATTGCCTTTTTATTCCATTTTCGTCACAGTATTGCTGAAATAATTTGGAGGTAAATTCTCTACCATTATCTGATCTTAAACACTTTATTTTCAAATCAATTTCATTTTCAACCAATTCCTTATAAATCTTAAAGCACTCAAATGCTTCAGATTTTTTCTTTAGGAAACTGACGGTTATCATCCTGGTATAGTCATCTATCATTAACATGAAATATAATTCTCCATCTAAGCCTTTTGTTCTCACAGGACCACATAGATAAGTATGTATCAATTCCAATGGATGTGATGAAAAGTGTTCTTTTGTTTTAAATTGGACTTTTTTCTACTTACCATGCCAACATGCCTCACATAGTGTGTTGGAAGGTTTTGAGATTTTCGGCATTTCTTGTACTGCTTCCTTTTTTCTTATCCTGACAAGATTGTCAAAGTTTATGTGACCCATTCGTTTGTGCCATAACCAACTTTCATCTTCTTTAGCTAGTAGACATGCTTTAGTTGCTTCATCCAGAACAAATATGTCATTTGGAGCTCGACTTGCTGTAGCCACAATTTTACCATACCTGCCTTTCTTGATTTCACATTTTGTGGAGTTGAATAGCATTGTGTGTCCTTGATCACATATTTGTCCAACACTGAGCAGATTGTGATTCATGTTTTCGACCAATAGAACATTCTTGGCTATAACATCTTTGCTTCTGAAAGTGATGGTACCTAATCCTATAACATTTGAAGATCCATAATTTCCAAAGGATATGGTTCCATCCTTCTTCTCTTTCAGAGATACAAATTTCCTTCTATCTCCAGTCATATGCGTTGAGCAACTGCAGTCAACATACCACACACCTTTATTTTTTTGAGCCTTGAGAGCGAGAGCACAATTATCAGTCTTCTTCTTCTTCCATGTTTGTCCATTCTGTGGCTTCGAAGATTCTTCTGGAGGATTTTCAAATCTGCAGTCTCTGGCTATGTGTCCAAAGTTCTAACATTTGTAACATTCCATATTATTTCTTAAATGTTCAAATCTATTGATGTTTCGTTGAGCCCTGGGAGGTTCATATTTGAAGAATCTCTTCGAATTGTATTGGTTCCTAGGGTACGTACAACATTCTACAGCTTTATGACCAGATTTTCCACATGAATAACAATAGCCATGAAAAATATGTTGGTACCTGGATGAAAATATTCATCGAGGAATCGTCTTCCAAGGATGTGCTTGCGAATCTTGTCCAATGAAGTCTTCATGTATGTCAGATCTCATAGGTTCATTGCATTTTGTTGTAGAAGGTCCTACTTCTTCTTCTTTGTAACCGAGGTTGTTACATATAGAAGACTACCAATCATAGATCTGTACAACCTCTGATCCACATCCTTAGATGAGTCGTCTATGCTCAATTTGCAACCTGTTACCATCGGAGTAAGGATAGGTTTGCAATATTCCATTTTGAATTTCTTGAGCATTTCCTTGATGTACTTGGCTTGACATATTCCTTTCTCTTACTGAGATATTTGAAGCCCTAAGAAGTATGTCAGCTCACCAAGTAAAGACATCTCGAAATCATTTTGCACCTTTGTAGAAAACTTCTTACTTAGTCGATCATCATTGCTACCAATTATTGTATCATCCTCTTTAGCTATTAGACATGCTTTAGTTGCTTCATCCAGAACATATATGTCGTTTGGAGCTCGACTTGCTGTAGCCACAATTTCACCATGCACGCCTTTCCCAATTTCATATTTCGTGGAGTTGAATAGTATTGTGTGTCGTTGATCACACATTTTTCCAACACTGAGCAGATTGTGATTCATGTTTTCAACCAATAGAACATTCTTGGCTAGAGCATCTTTGCTTCCGAGAGTGTCAGTACCTGATCCTATAACATTTTAAGATCCATCATTTCCAAAGGACACGGTTCCATCCTTCTTGTCTTTCAGAGATATAAATTTATTTCTATCTCCAGTCATATGTGTTACCGCTATCAACATACCACACATCTTTTTTCTTTTGAGCCTTGAAAGCGAGAGCACAGTTATCATTCTTCTTCTTGTTCCATGATCGTTCGTTCTGTGGCTTCAAAGATTCTTCTGCAGGATTTTCAAGTCTCTAGTCTTTGTCTATGCGTCAAAAGTTTAGACATTTGTAACATTCAATATTATTTCTTAAATGTTCAAATCTATTGATGTTTCGCAGAGCCCTGGGAGGTTCATATTTGACATATATCCTGGAATTGTATTCGTTCCTAGGGTACGTGTGACATTATACAGCTTTATGACCAAATTTTCCACATGAATAACAGTAACCATAAAAAATATGTTAGTGCTTGGATGGAAATTTTCGTCGAGGAATTTTCTTCCAAGGTTGTTCTTGTGAATCTTGTCCAGTGAAGTCTACATGCATGTCAGATCTCATAGGTTAATTGTATTTTGTTGTAGAAGGTCTTGCTTCTTCTTCTTTGTAACCGATGCCAGTCCTGTCGTTGTAAGATCATTGATTGTTGATGATTTCTTCCAATGCCCTTGAGTTGCTGGCATAGTTTTGGATAGTTTTTCCTTTCTTCACTTCCTCACGCAGTGAGACTACTTCGGCTTCTAATTCTTCCCTTTCTTGGTTGCTTTCTTCC
Organism: Pinus albicaulis; assembly: GCA_034641835.2. NCBI lineage: Eukaryota > Viridiplantae > Streptophyta > Pinopsida > Pinales > Pinaceae > Pinus > Pinus albicaulis. The sequence goes on along the minus strand of CM076581.1, from coordinate 353,993,202 downwards.
AACTTCTTTTGAAGTGACTCTTCAATGCATTTTTGTTCTTCAACTTCAATTTTGAGACCTTGAACTTGTTCTTCAAGAGTATTGGAATGGATCTTCTACACCTTGAGATCTTTTATAAGCTTGATTGCTTCCTCATAAAATTCTTCTATGGTCCATCCTTCTTCTTCGTTGTTTGATACCTATTGTTTATTATGGTTGGGTTTATTGTGCTTGGCCATAAATAATACTCTCTCATTGGCTTCTTCTTTGTTGTCACTTTCTTCATCGGATGATGAGCTATCTTCTTTAGAGAAAAAGTTCCTTTTGGATCCTTGCTTGTTTAATTTATTAAAGCCTTTCTTTCCTTTTGAGTTTCCATCACTTCTGTTTGGACATTTTTCTGCAAAATGCCCAACCTCATTACAACTGAAACATATCAATGGAAGTTTACCTTTGAATTTTCCCTTACCAATTTTTAGTTTTCTCGTGAAGTAAGCATATTCTTCATCTAAAAGACCTTCTTCATCATCTCCATTTTCTTCACACTTGCAGGTGCATGTATTTTCAATTGAAGGTTGTTTATCCTTATTGGTTTTCTTAGATGCAACGAACGTAGTTTCTAGATGCGAAGTACCATCTTCTTCATCAAGTCTCATTTCATATGCTATGAGAACTCCATGTAATTCCTCTTTGCTGAGTTTGTCCATATTTGCACTGTATGCTAAGACCAATACCTTTGGTTTGAATCTCCCTGGTAACGTTCTAAGAATCTTCCATATAATAGTCTTCTCGTCAACTAGCTCTCCCAATCCTTCCAGAGTATTGGTTATTTCATCAACGTATTGGAAGTATGCAGCAATGTTGCAATATTCTTTCATTCTGAGTTGCTCAAATTTTTCTCTATAGATTTGAAGATTTGCTTCTTTGACATTTGAGTCACATGCATATATATTCTCAAGATTTTCCCATACATTTTTGGCAGTTTTAGAACCCAACACCTTATGATAAGTAGATTCAATAAGTCCACTGATAATAATATTCTTTTCTTTTGCATCATTTACCAAATTATTCTTACCTTGTTCATCCGTGGTAGATGTAAATCCATTTTGAACAGTGTCCCATACTTCGTAACCTTGTGCCAAGAGATATACCTCCATTCTTCCTTTCCAGAGTGCATAATTATTTTCATTGAATAGAGGTACACCATTCTTGGTATGCTCCATGACCTCCTTCCAGCTATTAAATTGCTATTGAAGGAACCAAGCTCTGATACTAATTTTTCGAAATACTGAGGGGGGGGGGGTGAATCAGTATTCCTTTCAATTAGAGCATTAGTTAATCTTCAATTATTATCAGTGTTTGTACAATGATAGCAGCAAACAAGAGGAACAAAAATGCACATAGATTTTAAGGTGGAAACCCACTCTAGGGCAAAAACCACCTAATGCTTTTCTAATAATTCTTTAATATTCAACTCCAATTGAAAATAAAGCTCCAACTTCCTAGAATCTAGAAAAGAATTCTTCTCCAGCTCCCACTGGATGGACACTCCAACACCCAAGATTCTTCAGTTGTCAACTGAACGGATGCCCCAACACCCAATGAGCTACAACTCACCCTAGCACCACCCTACAACCCTATATAAGAATAAAAGAAGAATGGACTCCCATACCAGGGAAAATGGTCCACTTTACAATGATATAGAATGATGTAGAAGAAGAAGATGTACTAGACCATAACCCCAACTTTGACACAACCACCTAATGATGATCCTAGACCTCCCAACATTGCCTCTTCAACCCAGATATACACTAGTAAAATTTGTACAATAATGTATTTACAATGACTACGTACAATGATACCTTTACAATGATTGTATGCAGTGCTGCCCACTTGAAGACTTCATATGATGAACTTCTTGCTGCTGTTATGCAACTTGGTTACTGCTCGTGTTACCTACACTCTTCTACACCTTTCTTTTCTTTGCCGCCATAGAAAGTCTGGTCCTTTGCAATCCTTGACAACACATGATCTAGATTTTTCTTGCCTTCTAGGAGCTCGATATTGAATCTGGTGTATCTCTGTTATTTTAGATCCTGAATATTTGATTTTTGGTCCTGTAGTATTCCTCTGAGTCATCTTTGCAATGCCATAGGTTTGACCCAATTTCAATTCTTCAGGAGAGATTTATACCCAATCTCTCTGAATTCCATAATTATGGACTGTTTCAGTAGAGCGCACTTTTACGGCGTGCAATGTGTAACTGTTTCTTCATTTGGCTCTGAAATTGATAGAGATAAAATTACAGACTGTGCACTATTTTCCACTTTTTACATAATTCCAATCTGATACTCAGAGAGAGAGTTATGAATAATTTACCAAGGTCACTTCTTTCAGATGAATTTTAGGAGCCTGCAAAAACCCTGACTTCCACAGATCATATCTCCAAAAATATTGCGTACCTTGATCTGAAATTTTTACAGTAGCTTCCTTAGGATTTTGGATTCGCCTCATTACAATTTCAGCTTCTGAACCTTTGTAGAAACAAATTTAGAGTGCAAATTCCACGATGACCTGTTTCAGATGGTGAAATCCCTTGCATAAGGAGGAAATGAGGATCACAATTTATATAAATTCTTAGGATGAGAGGGGATTCAACAAGTGAACGTGGGAGGGATTTTAGGAGCTTAAAAAATATTAATTATGACTTTTCAATGAACCATGCTCCAACCCCATGGGGTTTTAGCCCACTAACTAGGGGTACAAACTTCAAACATGAATATCTTTCAAACCGTGAAGAATTACATGGCGTGCCATATATCAACGGAAACATCTCGACAATTAGAAACCAGAAAAAGAATTATTGACCCAAAATATATTAATTTGGTAGGTCAAAATTCCCATGGAATATTGGGTTAGCCCCTGGTGCTACTTGGGTTGACATCAATGACAACCGATAATCAACAATCTCCCCCTTTGGCATTGATGGCAACACAATTACTCCCCCTATGATCATGACACCTATTCCTACAACATTATCTCCCCCTTTGAAATCAATGGCAACGGATAACTCCCCGTGAAACACAACCATCCTGCGGACCTGTACACACTTCCACTCCCCCTGACACACAAACATCCTACAGACCTATAATCTACTTCCACTACCCCTATATATTCTAAAAAAGGAAAATCTAATGAGAACTTGGGAGAATCCCAAGCTTCTAGTGAAGATATTCCAACGCTGGCGAATATTTAATATGTGATTCTTTTGGTGCTACTTGGAATCTTTCTACTTGTCCAACTACTTGCATAACATCTGGTTGGGAGGCTGTTACATATAGAAGACTACTAATCATAGATCTGTACAACCTTTGATCCACATCCTTAGATGATTCATCTATGCTCAATTTGCAACCTGTTACCATTGGAGTAAGGATGGGTTTGCAATCTTCCATTTTAAATTTCTTGAGCATTTCCTTGATGTACTTGTCTTGACATATAAATATTCCTTTCTCTTCCTGATATATTTGAAGCCCTAAGAAGTATGTCAGCTCACCAAGTAAAGACATCTCGAAATCACTTTGCACCTTTGTAGCAAACTTCTTACTTAGTCGATCATCATTGCTACCAATTATTGTATCATCCTCTTTAGCTATTATACATGCTTTAGTTGCTTGATCAAGAACATATATGTCGTTTGGAGCTCGACTTGCTGTAGCCACAATTTCACCATACACGCCTTTCCTGATTTCACATTTCGTGGAGTTGAATAGTATTGTGTGTCCTTAATCACACATTTGTCCAACACTGAGAAGATTGTGATTCATGTTTTCAACCAATAGAACATTCTTGGCTAGAGCATATTTTCTTCCAAGAGTGACAGTACCTGATCCTATAACATTTGAAGATCCATCATTTCCAAAGGACACAGTTCCATCCTTCTTCTCTTTCAAAGATACAAATTTATTTCTATCTCCAGTCATATGCATTGAGCAACCGCTATCAACATAGCACACATATTTGTTCTTTTGAGCCTTGAAAGCGAGAGCACAATTATCATTCTTCTTATTCTTCCATGTTCATTCATTTTGTGGCTTCGAAGATTCTTCTGGATGATTTTTCAAGTCTGCAGTCTTTGGCTATGTGTCCAAATTTTCGACATTTGTAACATTCAATATTATTTCTTAAATGTTCAAATCTATTGATGTTTCACTAAGCACTGGGAGGTTCATATTTGATAGATCTCCTAGAATTGTATTCGTCCCTAGGGTACGTGCGAAATTCTACAGCTTTATGACAAAATTTTCCACATGAATAACAGTAACCATAAAAAATATGTTGGTACCTGGATGGAAATTTTCGATGAGGAATTGTCTTCCAAGGCTGTTCTTGCAAATCTTGTCCAATGATGTCTACATGCATGTCAGATCTCATAGGTTCATTTTATTCTATTGTAGAAGGTCTTGCTTCTTCTTCTTTGTAACCGATTCTAGTTTTGTCGTTGTAAGATCGTTGATTGTTCATGAGTTCTTCCAATGCCCTTGAGCTGTTGGCATAGTTTTGGATAGTTTTTCCTTTCTTCACTTCCTCATGCAGCAAGACTACTTTGGCTTCTAATTCTTCCCTTTCTTGGTTGCTTTCTTCCAAATTCTTTTGAAGTGACTCTTCAATGCATTTGTGTTCTTCAACTTCAATTTTGAGACCTTGAACTTGTTCTTCAAGAGTTTTGGAACAGATCTTATCCACCTTGAGATCTTTTATAATCTTGACTGCTTCCTCATAAAATTCTTCTATAGTCCATCCTTCTCCTTTGTTGTTTGATACCTCTTGTTTATTGTGCTTGGCCATAAACAATACTCTCTCATTGGCTTCTTCTTCATTGTCATTGTCTTCATCGGATGATCAGCTATCTTCTTTAGAGAGAAAGTTCCTTTTGGATCCTTGCTTGTTGAATTTCTTAAAGCCTTTCTTTCCTTTTGAGTTTCCATTACTTCTGTTTGGACATTTTGCTGCAAAATGCCCAACCTCATTACAGCTTAAGCATATCAATGGAAGTTTACCTTTGAATTTTCCCTTTCCAATTTTTAGTTTTCTCGTGAAATAAGCATATTCTTCATCTGAAAGACCTTCTTCATCATCTCCATTTTCTTCACACTTGTAGGTACATGTCTTTTCAATTGAAGGTTGTTTATCCTTATTGGTTTTCTTAGATGCAACAAACGCAGTTTCTAGATGCGAAGTACCCTCTTCTTCATCAAGTCTCATTTCACATGCTATGAGAAATCCATGTAATTCCTCTTTGTTGTGTTTGTCCAGATTTGCACTGTATTCTAAGACTGATACCTTTAGGTTGAATCTCCCTGGTGACATTCTAAGAATATTCTGTATAATAGTATTCTCACCAACTGACTCTCCCAATCCTTCTAGAGTATTGGTTATTTCATCAACGTATTGGAAGTATGCAGCAATGTTGCAATCTTCTTTCATTCTTAGTTGCTCAAATTTTTCTCTATAGATTTGAAGCTTTGCTTCTTTGACATTTGAGTCACCTGCATATATATTCTCAAGCTTGTCCCATACATTTTTGGTAGTTTTACAACCCAACACCTTATGAAAAGCAAATTCATTAAGTCCACTAATAATAATATTCTTTTCTTTTGCATCATTTACCAAATTCTTCTTACCTTGTTCATCCATAGTTGATGTAAATCCATTTTGAACAGTGTCCCATACTTCGTAACCTTGCGCCAAGAGATAGACCTCCATTCTTCCTTTCCAGAGTGCATAATTACTTTCATTGAATAGAGGTACACCTTTCTTGGTATTCTCCATGACCTCCTTCCAGCTGTTAAACTGCTATTGAAGGAACCAAGCTCCGAGGTCTCAAAATTGAAGTTGAAGAACACAAATGCATTGAAGAATCACTTCAAAATAAGTTGGAAATACTTTACAATGATTGTATGCAGTGCTACCCACTTGATGACTTCATATGATGAACGTCTTACTACTGTTATGCACCTTGGTTGCTTCTCTTTTCATGCTACCCTATGCTACACCTTGCTTTGCTTTGCTTTCGTAGAAATTCTGGTCCTTTGCAACCCTTGACAACACATGATCTAGCTTTTTCTTGCCTTCTACGAGCTCGATATTGAATTTGGTGTATCTATGTTATTTCAGATCCTCAATATCTGATTTTCAGTCCTCTAGTAGCCCTCTGACTCATATTTCCAATGCCACATGTCTGACCCAATTTTTATTCTTCAAGAGAGAGTTATACTCAATCTCTCACAATGCCATAATTGTGGATTGTTTCAGTATAACACACTTGTACGAAGTTCCGTGTGTCACTGTTTCTTCATTTGGATCTGAAAATGATAGAGAAAAAAGTACAAAGTGTGCACTATCCACCATATTTTATGGAATTACAATTTGATACTCAGAGAGAGAGTTATGACGAATTTACAAAGGTCACTTCTTTGAGATGAATTTCAAGAGCCTGCAAAAACCCTAACTTCCACAGATCATATCTCCAAAACTATTGCACACCTTGATCTAAAATGTTTACAAAAACTTCCTTAGGATTTCAGCTTCAACTCATAAAAATTTCAGCTTTTGAGCCTTCATACAAAAACATTTATAGTGCAAATGCCACGATGACCTGTTTCAGATGGCGAAATCCCTTGCCTAAGGAGGAAATGAAGATCACAATTTATGTAAGTGCTTAGGTTGAGAGGGGCTTCAACAAGCGAACGAGGGAGGGATTTTTGGAGCTTAAAAAAATTAATTATGACTTTTCAATGACCCATGCCCCAACCCCATGGGGTTTTAGCCCACTAACTGGGGGTACAAACTTTAAACATGAATATCTCTCAAACCGTGAAGAATTACATGACGTGCCATATATCAACGGAAACATCTCGACAAGTAGAAACCATCAAACGAATTATTGACCCAGAATATATTATTTTGGTAGGTCAATATTTCCATGTAATATTGGGTTAGCCCCTGGTGCTGCTTAGGTTAACATCAATGACAACCGCTGATCAATAATATCCCCCTTTGGCATTGATGGCAACACAAGTACTCCCCTTGCGATCATGACACCTCTTCCTAAACCATTCTCTCCCCCTTTGACATCAATGGAAAAGGGTAACTCCCCCTGAAGCACAACCATCCTGCGGACCTGTACACACTTCCACTCCTCCTGACACACAACCGTCCTGCAGACCTGCAATCTACTTCCACTCCCCCTTTATATTCTGAAAAAGGAAAATATAATGAGAACTTGGGAGAATCCAAAGCATCTGGCGAAGATATTCCAATGCTAGCGAATATTTAATATGTGATTCTTTTGGTGCTTCTTGGAATCTTGCTACTTGTCCAACTACTTGCATAACATCTGGTCGGGAGGCTATTACATATAGAATAATACTAATCATAGATCTGTACAACCTTTGATCCACATCCTTAGATGAGTCGTCTATGCTCAATTTGCAACCTGTTACCATTGGAGTAAGGATGGGTTTGTAATATTCCATTTTAAATTTCTTGAGCATTTTCTTGATGTACTTGGCTTGACATATAAATATTCCTTATCTTGTTGAGATATTTGAAGCCCTAAGAAGTATGTCATCTCACCAAGTAAAGACATCTCGAAATCACTTTGCACCTTTGTAGCAGACTTCTTACTTAGTCAATCATCATTGCTACCAATTATTGTATCATCCTCTTTAGCTATTAGACATGCTTTAGTTGCTTCATCCAGAACATATATGTCATTTGGAGCTCGACTTGCTGTAGCCACAATTTCACCATACACGCCTTTCCTGATTTCACATTTCGTGGAGTTGAATAGTATTGTGTGTCATTGATCACACATTTGTCCAACACTGAGCAGATTGTGATTCATGTTTTCAACCAATAGAACATTCTTGACTAGAGCATATTTGCTTCTGAGAGTGACAGTAACTGATCCTATAACATTTGAAGATCCATCATTTCCAAAGGACACGATTCCATCCTTCTTCTCTTTCAGAGGTACAAATTTATTTCTATCTCAAGTCATATGCGTTGAGCAACCGCTTTCAACATACCACACATATTTGTTCTTTTGAGCCTTTAAAGTGAGAGCACAATTATCATTCTTCTTCTTCTTCCATGTTCATTCGTTTTGTGGCTTCGAAGATTCTTCTAGAGGATTTTCAAGTCTACAGTGTTTGGCTATGTGTCCAAAGTTTCAACATTTGTAACATTCAATATTATTTCTTAAATGTTCAAATCTATTGATGTTTCGCTGAGCCCTAGGAGGTTTATATTTGATACATCTCCTGGAATTGTATTCGTTCCTAGGGTACGTGCGACATTCTATAGCTTTATGACCAAATTTTCCACATGAATAACAGTAGCCATAAAAAATATGTTGGTACCTGGATGGAAATTTTCGACGAGGAATTGTCTTCCAAGGCTGTTCTTGCGAATCTTGTCCAATGAAGTCTACATGCATGTCAGATCTCATAGGTTCATTGTATTTTGTTGTATAAGGTCCTGCTTCTTCTTCTTCATAACCGATTCCAGTTTTGTCGTTGTAATATCGTTGATTGTTGATGAGTTCTTCCAATGCCCTTTTGCTATTGGCATAGTTTTGGATAGTTTTTCCTTTCTTCACTTACTACTTTGGCTTCTAATTCTTCCCTTTCTTGGTTTCTTTCTTCCAACTTCTTTTGAAGTGACTTTATTCAATGAAAATAATTATGCACTCTACAAAGGAAGAATGGAGGTCTATCTCCTGGTGCAAGGTTACGAAGTATGGGACACTGTTTAAAATGGATTTACATCAACCACAGATGAACAAGGTAAGAAGAATTTGGTAAATGATGCAAAAGAAAATAATATTATTATAAGTGGACTTATTGAATCTGTTTATCATAAGGTGTTGGGTTGTAAAACTACCAAAAATGTATGGGACAAGCTTGAGAATATATATGCAGGTGACTCAAATGTCAAAGAAGAAAAGCTTCAAATCTATGGAGCAAAATTTGAGCAAATCAGAATGAAAGAAGATTGCAACATTGCTGCATACTTCCAATACGTTGATGAAATAACCAATACTCTTGAAGGATTGGGAGAGCCAGTTGACGAGAAGACTATTATACGAAATATTCTTAGAATGTTACTAGGGAGATTCAACCCAAAGGTATCAGTCTTAGAATACAGTGTAAATCTGGACAAACTCAGCAAAGAGGAATTACATGGAGTTCTCATAGCATATGAAATGAGAATTGATGAAGAAGAGAGTACTTCGCATCTAGAAACTGCGTTTGTTGCATCTAAGAAAACCAATAAGGATAAACAACCTTCAATTGAAAAGACATGCACCTGCAAGTGTGAAGAAAAGGGAGATGATGAAGAAGGTCTTTCAAATGAGGAATATGCTTACTTCACGAGAAAACTAAAAATTGGTTAGGGACAATTCAAAGGTAAAATTCCATTGATATGTTTCAGCTGTAATGAGGTTGGGCATTTTGCAGCAAAATTTCCAAATAGAAGTGATGGCAACTCAAAAGGAAAGAAAGGCTTTAAGAAATTCAACAAGAAAGGATCCAAAAGGAAATTTCTCTCTAAAGAAGATAGCTCATCATCCGATGAAGACAATGACAATGAAGAAGAAGCCAATGAGAGACTATTGTTTATGGCCAAACACAATAAACCCAAGCACAATAAACAAGAGGTATCAAACAACAAAGAAGAAGGAAGGACCATAGAATAATTTTATAAGGAATAAATCAAGCTTACAAAAGATCTCAAGGCAGAGAAGATCCGTTCCAATACTCTTGAAGAACAAGTTCAAGGTCTCAAAATTGAAGTTGAAGAATAGAAATGCATTTAAGAGTCACTTCAAAAGAAGTTGGAAGAAAGCAACCAAGAAAGGGAAGAATTAGAAGCCGAAGTAGTCTCGCTGCGTGAGGAAGTGAAGAAAGGAAAAACTATCCAAAACTAGGCCAACAGCTCAAGGGCATTGGAAGAACTCATCAGCAATCAATGATCTTACAGTGACAAAACTAGCATCGGTTACAAAGAAGAAGAAACAGGACCTTATACAACAAAATACAATGAACCTATGAGCTCTGAAATGCATGTAGACTTCACTAGACAAGATTCACAAGAACAGCCTTGGACGACAATTCCTCGACGAAAATTTCCACCCATGTACCACCATATTTTTTATGGCTACTGTTATTCATGTTGAAAATTTGGTCATAAAGCTGTAGAATTTTGCACGTTCCCTAGGAACGAATACAATTCTAGGAGATCTATCAAATATGAACCTCCCAGGGCTCAGCAAAACATCAATAGATTTGAACATTTAAGAAATAATATTGAATGTTACAAATGTCGAAACTTTGGACACATAGCCAAAGACTACAGACTTGAAAATCCTCCAGAAGAATCTTCGAAGCCAGAGAACGAACGAACGTGGAATAAGAAGAAGAATGATAATTGTTTTGTTGCTTTCAAGGCTCAAAACAAAAAAGATGTGTGGTATGTTGATAGTGGTTGCCCAATGCATATGACTGGCGATAGAAATAAATTTGTATCTTTGAAAGAGAAGAAGGATGGAACCGTGTCCTTTGGAAATGAAGGATCTTTAAATGTTATAGGATCAGGTACTGTCACTCTTCGAAGAAAAGATGCTCTAGCCAAGAATGTTCTATTAGTTGAAAACATGAATCACAATCTACTCAATGTTGGACAAATGTGTGATCAAGGACACAGAATACTATTCAACTCCACAAAATGTGAAATCAGGAAAGGCGTGTATGGTGAAATTGTGACTACAGCAGGTTGAGCTCCAAATGACATATATTTTCTAGATGAAGCAACTAAAGCATGTCTAATAGCTAAAGAGGATGATACAATAATTGGTAGCAATGATGATCGACTAAGTAAGAATTTTGCTACAAAGGTGCAAAGTGACTTCGAGATGTCTTTAATTAGTGAGATGACATACTTCTTAGGGCTTCAAATATCTCAGCAAGAGAAAGGAATATTTATATGTCAAGCCAAGTACATCAAGGAAATGCTCAAGAAATTTAAAATGGAATATTGCAAACCCATCCTTACTCCAATGGTAACAGGTTGCAAATTGAGCATAGACGACTCATTTAAGGATGTGGATCAAAGGTTGTACAGATCTATGATTAGTAGTCTTCTATATGTAACAGCCTCTCGACCAGATGTTATGCAAGCAGTTGGACAAGTATAAAGATTCCAAGCAACACCAAAAGAATCACATATTAAATATTCGCCAGCATTGGAATATCTTCGCCAGAAGCTTGGGATTCTCACAAGTTCTCATTAGATTTTCCTTATTCAGAATATAAAGGGGGAGTGGAAGTATGTACAGGTATGCAGGACAGTTGTGAGTCAGCGCGAGTGAAAGTGTGTACAGGTCCACAGGATGGTTGTGTTTCAGGGGGAGTTATATGCTCGTCTTGATGGATATCTATGTCAACAAGGGTTCAAGAAAGGTACTGTTGATAGCAATCTTTATGTACAAATAGATAAAGATAATTTAACAATCATTGAGGTATATGTGGATGATATAATATTTGGTAGCAATGATGATTGACTAAGTAAGAAATTTTCTACAAAGATGCAAAGTGAGTTTTAGATGTCTTTACTTGGTGAGCTGACATACTTCTTAGGGCTTCAAATATCTCAGCAAGAGAAAGGAATATTTATATGTCAAGCGAAGTACATCAAGGAAATGCTCAAGAAATTCAAAATGGAAGATTGCAAACCCATCCTTACTCCGATGGTAGGAGGTTGCAAATTGAGCATAGATGACTTATCTAAGGATGTGGATCAGAGGTTGTACAGATCTATGATTGGTAGTATTATATATGTAACAACCTCTCAGCCAGATGTTAAGAAAGCAGTTGGACAAGTAGCAAGATTTCAGGAAGCACCAAAAGAATCACATATTATTTTCGTCAAAATAATTCTTCGATATCTAAAGGGCACAGAAGAATATGGCTTGTGGTATCCCAAGGGTAACAATCTCATTATTCAAGCCTTTACAGATGCAGATTTGGCAGGAAGCGTTGATGATCGTAAGAGTACTAGTGGAGTAGCATTCTATCTAGGTGGTTGTCTCATGTCATGGTTGAGCAAAAAGCAAACTTCAATCTCGTTATCTACAGTGGAAGCAGAATACATTGCAGCAACATCATGTTGTACTCAAGTCCTTTGGAGGAAACAAACTTTGCAAGATCTTCAAGTACAATTCAGTGAGCCTATTCCCATATTTCGTGACAACACTAGTGCCATCAGCATCTCCAAGAATCCTATCATGCATTCAAAAACAAAACACATTCCGATCAAATATCATTTTGTTAGAGAACAAGTCGCTGAAAATAATATTAAACTTGAGTATGTTTATACAAAAGAACAAATTGCTAATATATTCACTAAACCTTTACCTCATGAAGCATTTGAATATCTTCGTCAAAAGATTGGGATTCTCCCAAGTTCTCATTAGATTACAGGTCTGTAGGACGATTTTGTCACAGGGGGAGTGGAAGTTTGTACAGGTCCGCAGGATGGTTGTGTTTCAGGGGAAGTTACCCTTTTCCATTGATGTCAAAGGGGAGAGAATGTTGTAGGAAGAGGTGTCATGATCGCAGGGGGAGTACTTATGTTGCCATCACTTTTTCTCAGACATTTTGCTACGAAATGCCCAACCTCACCACAACCGAAACATATCAATGGAAGTTTACCTTTGAATTTTCCCTTACCAGGTTTTATTTTTCTCGTAAAGTAAGCATATTCTTCATCTGAAAGACCTTCTCCATCATCTCCCTTTTCTTCACACTTGCAGGTGCATGTCATTTCAATTGAAGGTTGTTTTTCCTTATTGGTTTTCTTAGATGCAACGAACGCAGTTTCTAGATTTGAAGTACCCTTTTCTTCATCAAGTCTCATTTCATATGCTATGAGAACTCCATGTAATTCTTCTTTGCTGAGTTTGTCCAGATTTGCACTGTATTCTAAGACCGATACCTTTGGGTTGAATCTCCCTGGTAACGTTCTAAGAATCTTCTGTATAATATTCTTCTCGTCAACTGGCTCTCCCAATCCTTCCAGAGTATTGGTTATTTCATCAACGTATTGGAAGTATGCAGCAATGTTGCAATCTTCTTTCATTCTGAGTTGCTCAAAATTTTCTCTATAGATTTGAAGCTTTGCTTCTTTGACATTTGAGTCACCTGCATATATATTCTCAAGCTTGTCCCATACATTTTTGGTGGTTTTACAACCCAGCACCTTATGATAAGAAGATTCAATAAGTCCACTGATAATAATATTCTTTGCTTTTGCATCATTTACCAAATTCTTCTTACCTTGTTCATCTGCGGTTGATGTAAATCCATTTTGAACAGTGTCCCATACTTCGTAACCTTGCGCCAAGAGATAAACCTCCATTCTTCCTTTCCAAAGTGCATAATTATTTTCATTGAATAGAGGTACACCATTCTTGGTATGCTCCATGACCTCCTTCCAGCTGTTAAAATGCTATTGAAGGAACCAAGCTCTGATACCAATTGTTGGAAATACTGAGAGGGGGGGTGAATCAGTATTCCTTTCAATTAGAGCATTAGTTAATCTTCAATTATTATCAGTGTTTGTACAATGATAGCATCAAACAAGAGGAACACAAATGCACACAGTTTTTAAGGTGGAAACCCACTCCGGGACAAAAACCACCTAATGCTTTTCTAATAATTCTTTAATATTAAACTCCAATTGAAAATAAAGCTCCAACTTCCTAGAATCTAGAAAATCATTCTTCTCCAGCTCCCACTGGATGGACGCTCCAACGCCCAAGATTATTCAGTAGTCAACTGAACGAATTCCCAAACACCCAATGAGCTACAACTCACCCTAGCACCACCCTACCACCCTATAGAAGAATAAAAGAAGAATGGACTCCCGTACCAGGGAAAATGGTCCACTTTACAATGATATAGAATGATGTAGAAGAAGAAGATATAATAGACCATAAACCCAACTTTGACACAACCACCTAATGATGATCCTAGACCTCCCAACACTGCCTTTTCAACCCTTGGAAAATAGATACTAGTACAATTTGTACAATAATATATTTACAATGACTAAGTACAATGATTGTATGCAGTGCTGCCCACTTGAAGACTTCATATGATGAAATTCTTGCTGTTGTTATGCACCCTAGTTTCTGCTCTTGTCAGGCTACCCTCTGTTGCACCTTTCTTTTCTTTGCTATCGTAGAAATTCTGGTCCTTTGCAACCCTTGACAACACATGATCTATATTTTTCTTTCCTTATAGGAGCTCGATATTGAATCCGGTGTATCTCTGTTATTTCAGATCCTCAATATTTGATTTTTGGTCCTATAGTAGTCCCCTGAGTCATCTTTCCAATTCCACAAGTCTGACCCAATTTGGATTCTTCAAGAGAGAGTTATACCCAATCTCTCACAATGCCCTAATTATGGACTGTTTCATCATAGCACACTTTTACGACATGCCACGTGTCACTATTTCTTCAATTGGCTCTGAAATTGATAGAGATAAAAGTAAATAATATGCACTATCCATAAATATTTACTAAATTCCAATCCGATACTCAGAGAGAGAGAGTTATGACGAATTTACCAAGGTCACTTCTTTGAAATGAATTTCAGGAGCCTGCAAAAACCCTGACTTCCACAGATCATATCTCCAAAAATGTTGCGTACCTTGATCTGAAATTTTTACAGTAGGTTCCTCAGGATTTCAGCTTCACCTCATAAAATTTTCAGCTTCTGAACCTTCATATAAAAAACGTTAGAACAAAAATTCCACGATGACTTGTTTCAGATGGAGAAATCCCTTGCCTAAGGAGGAAAAGAAGATCACAATTTATATAAATGCTTATGTTGAGAGGGGCTTCAACAAGTGAACGTGGGAGGGATTTTAGGAGCTTAAAAAATATTAATTATTACTTTTCAATGACCCATGCCCCAACCCCATGGGGTTTTAGCCCACTAACTCGGGGTACAAACTTCAAACATGAATATCTCTCAAACCGTGAAGAATTACATGGTGTGCCATATATCAATGGAAACATCTCGACAAGTAGAAACCATCAAAAGCATTATTGACCCATAATATATTAATTTGGTAGTTCAAAATTCCCCTACAATATTGGGTTAGCCCTTGGTGCTGCTTGGGTTGACATCAATGACAACCACTGATCAACACCTCCAAACCTCTCATCCAGGGAGAAGAGAAAGATCATCAGAAAAGTGCCCCTTTCACTTAGATTGGTGGAAATATCTTCAATTTGGGCCTTGACCAAAATCTCAAGAGATGTGTGAGGGAGGAAACAATTTTGACATCCTCTCTGCATGTCATGATAGTCTTTGTGGGGGCCAATTTTTTGCAAAAGAACTACCTTCAAAGCTTTTCAGGCAGGTTACTATTAGCCTACCCTTCACCAAGATGCCAGGAGATACACTATTAGGTGTGAACAGTGCCAAAGGATGGATAAACCTACATAGATGGATGAGATTTCTTTTCACCCTTATGTGGCTCTGGAGCCATTTGAAAAGTGGGGCATGGACTTCATTGGTCCCATTGATCCACTATCCAGGCAGAGAAAGTATATCATAGTTTGCACTGACTACCTAAGAATGTGGGCTGAAAAAATGGCTTTAAAGGTAGCAATTGAGGAGAAGGTAGAAGAATTTCTCAGAGAGAATGTGTTCTACAATTTTGGATACCCTAGAGAGGTATTCACTGATCAGGGGGCTCAATTCACATCTCATCTCATTGAAAATATTCTGAGGAGGCACAAGATAAAGTATAAGAATTACACTACCTACCATCCTCAAGAAAATGGCCAAGTGGAAGTGACCAATAGAGCCTTGGATAATATCCTCACCATGGTTGTGAGAAGCAACAAAAAATATTGGGTGGACATATTGGTAGAAGCCACTTGGGCCTACAATACCACTTGGAAGACAACAACATGGTTCACTACTTTTGACTTCGTCTATGGGAAGAAAGCTTTGCTTTCAATTGAGTTTGAGTTCAACACCTTGAGGATGGTAGCTGATTTAAAGCTAGATATGACAAAGGCCCAACAAGAAAGGTTGTTACAATTAAATGGCATGGATGAGTTCAAGATGTAGGTCCTCCTTAACACAGAAGTGATTCAGTTGGAAAGGAATTTCTGGCATGACAAGCACTTTAGGAAGAATACCTTTCAAGAGGGATATTGGGCATTTTTGTATGAATCAAGGTTCAATGATTTCAATGGAAAATTAATGGCAAGATGATTGGGACCTTACAAAGTGTAAAAATGTTATGATAATGTTGCAGTACATATCAGGACCATAGATGATGAGAGAATTCCCATGCTTGTCAATGGTTATAGGCTTAAGGTTTACAAAACCCCCTGTCTAGGGCCCAGTTTATAAATTCCATAAATGGGGAGGTGTGTATCATTGGAAACTCCACAGTCTCCAGTGTCTCCCCCTCCTAGGAAAAAAAATAAAAAATAAAATGAAGAGGCAGGGGTGAAAACCTCTCTGAGGTGCCCAAGGCCAACTTCAGGGTTGAAAAACTCCATGAGGCAATCCTGGAGCAGAAAAAAAGGTAAAACAAAGAAAAAAATATCCTTGGGTGAAAACTTCCTTGAGGCACCCAAGGTAGGCTTGTGGGTTGAAAAACTTTGTGGAGGCAGCCCACCTGCCTTCAAATAAAAAAAAAAAAAAAAAAAAAGATAAAAAAATGATACCTATGCACTCATATGTTTTGTGTTTTGGAGGTTGTTGATCAATGGTTTTTTTAGACCCAGAGGAGTAGTTTTCTTCCTCTCTTCTCTCTCTCCTCTGCTTACCCACTCCATGAACAACTCCATCATGCACCCATTCACTCATTTCTCCTTTCAAGTAGGTAGAAAGATCATTTTTTTCTCCTGACTGTAATTTCTCTAGGAAATCCTGAGCTGTTACAAGTTTCCTGAAGTGCTACAGGAAACCCTGTAACTACTATAGTAAAATTATTTGCGATAAAATTAGCTCTCTCAAGGGATTATTAACTTCAAAAATATCATGATAATTGGTTTTTTCCTATACCTACAACTCCCAACCCTCACTTCACTCCAGACATAAGGATTCATTCTCTAAACCCTATGTTGCACCACAAGAAACTAGATCACCTATACCTTGGTATGGGATCTCTAGCCTCACCTCTCCATCACTCCACTCATTCCATCACTCCATCCCTAACCTCCATACACCATTTCACATCATATCTAAGAAATATGGAGCCTCAAGAAGCATATAAGAGACTGCTACATGAAGTTGAAAAGTTTTCTATAGCAAGCCTGTACCTGGCACAACAAGATCAAAATCTAAGGAAAATTTGATGGAAATGGCTTCAAGGGACCACCAAAAGACTCTAGGAGGATTAAAACACTAGCCAAGGCAATTGAGGACCTCCATGCAGCACTTTCAAGAAGAAAAAAAAAATGAAAAGGTTAAGAAACTCACTAAGAAACAAGATTCTCTCTTACAAAATATAAAAAATAAAAACACAACAGGAGAAAGATAGTTATGGATGTCACAAAACTCTAGCTCCCTGTACCAAATAATTTCTACAACACATTAGAAATAGGTAGGCTCATTTATGTCCCTTCACCTCTCACTATGAACTCATATTGATCAAAATGATTTTGTATAAATTATACCAATGGATTCAATCTGATCATGCAATGTACTAAAACAAGATAATGAGTCCTTCTACAATATTTGCAGAATATAAAACATGATCGCTCAATCACATGCAAGTAAGAGAAAGAAGTAAATCAATCACACAACACAATATTTTCCTAGGGAAAGCAACTTCTCAAAACCCATTTATCTCTATTGTATAATAAGCCAAGGAATCATGAAACAATACAATGCATTCTTGCTCAAAAAATCTCATGCACTTTACCAATCATCTCACACTAATATAGGAAAAATTGGACAACCACATAGCCAATTTCCTACCTTCCTTCAACCCACCTTGCTTATGAAATTCCTAGGAAAATAAATCCCTATTAAAGATAAATCCCAACCTTCCTTGATTGCACAATCCATCATGAGCATATTGCGGCTTTATAACTACACCTGGGCATTTCACTAATAATACAACTGATAGTTATCTTCCCTTTAACCTTTGTCCCAACTGGGTCTTAAACAGAATTGATATGCATGTAGATAATAATATAGAATAATTAGTTATCTCATAGATCACTACTTGTGAATTAAATCTATTTTAATTCACTTGACCTCTCACTTGCTCATCACTCAGTTAGAACTAGTTAAAATGATTTTAGCTCAATTAATTTGAGTTCACTGATTACACTCACATCACACTAGTGCATTAACTGCAACTGGACCCTCAAAATAATAGAACCACTCTAAATCCCTCACCTTTGACCCTCAACTCGAAATTCCTAAGCTATCTTAGTATTTTTTACTTAGCTAAGTGATACAAGTTGTTATGAGATAAGATTACAATTTATTGTCCAAATTATTTAAGGGAAAAATAAATTATACACACATTTTCTTATTTATTTTTCAACACTCCCTCTCAACAAGAAAGGGATTATTAGCTACCTCGATCATGCCTCTTTGGTATTCAAATTTTCTCTTCACCAACACCTTCATCAAGATGTACGCATCCTAATCCTCTGTGGGAATGTACTGCAACAACATAATGCACCTTTTAACACAATCTCTAAGCTAGTAGTACCAGATATCAATATGCTTGGATCCGTCATGGAATTCCAGATTAACCGATAGTTTTATGCAACTCTGGTTATCACAATGTATCACTATCGGATCCATATGAGTATCAAACAAAACAAAAATTATCTTCCTCATCCACATGGCCTCACATGCATCTTGACTAGCTACTATGAACGCTGCCTCGACTGAACTAGGTGCAATTGATCTCTGCTTCTTGTTGTACCAAGAAACTACTGATGATCCTATATTGAAGATGCCCCCTGATTTGCTCTTCCTGTTTGATGGACTTCCTGCCCAATCTACATCGGTGAAGCCTTGAAGCTCCACTCCCTCTATCCTTTTGTACCATAATCCATATTTTTTAGTGCCCCTAAGATATCTATAAACATGCTTCCTAGCCTTCCAAAAGAGCTTGGTAGGCATAATCATAGCTTGAATAAGCTATTTAACTGCGTAGCATATGTTTGGTCATGTTTTCACCAAATACATAAGTGAACCCACAAGCCGCCTATAAATAGTAACACCCACTACCTCACCTGAAATAGCATCCTCCCTCCTCCTATTTCCTACAAGAGGAGTCTCCATGGGTTTGCTTCCCTCCATGTGGAACTTACTCAAAATATCCTTGGAATAATTTCCTTGAGATACAAATATCTCCCCATATCTTTTCCATATTTCCAAGCCAACGAAATAGTGCAAGAGCCCCAAGTCCTTCATGTCAAACTCTCTTGCAAGATCCTCCTTGCAAGAAGTTATGAGTTCCTTATCAGCTGTCAAAATCAGATCATCAACATAAAGTATTGTAATCAAAATATTACCATCAACCACAATATGATATAGGTTCACAGTCGCTTCACTCTTTGTGAAGCCCAACCCAGTGAAATTGATTTCGATCCTAGTGTACCAAGCATGGGGTGCTTGCTTAATCCCATACAATGCTCTCTTGAGTCTGCACACATGAGACTTCCTATCAAAGGTCTAAAAAAATTCTGGCTACTCAATGTACACTTCTTCCTCAATACCTCCATTGGGAAAGGATATATTTACATCCATATGATGTATCTTCCACCCCATATGCGCTAAGAGTGCAAGGAAGGATCTAATTGATGAGTAAATTACAATCAGTGAAAAACTCTCCTCATAGTCAATCCCCTCCACATGTGAGAATCCTATAGCCACAAATCTAGCCTTGTATTTCTCCACACTCCCATCTGCTGATTTCTTCAGCTTATAGATCCACCTAGATGCAACCACTTACTTCCCCACTAGTCTTGGGACCACATCCCATGCATTGTTTCTGATAATGGAGTCATACTCCTAAACTATGGCATCAACCCATAGCATTTGTTGCACTACTTCCACAAAAGAGGATGGTTTTGTCACAATATATTAGCTCATAAGAGACCTGTATCCAGTATACCTATCTGGGGACCTTCTCTGTCTGCACTGTGATGTAGGTACACCTACATTCTTTATGGCATGAAGCATTAATCTGTCAGCCTCTCTCGTGTGATTCCTACCATTTGTAGTGGATGTCTTTGCATGAGTGGTTTCTTCCACTCTCTGTTCCTTTGCTTGTGGCTGCTCCACATACTAAGGTTCATCCTTTTGAACTAAGAGTTCCTCTTCTACATGCAAGTCAAGCTCCCTCTCAAGGGACAATCGCATGGCTTTCATGTCATCAAATTTAACATCTCTCCTAGAAATTGTCATCCTCTTTGTCAGAAAATACACCCAACAGTTGCGGGGAGTATCAGTGTACCCCAAAAATATCCCAACCTTTGTTATTGGTTCTAGCTTCTTCCTAGCATAATTTGTCATGTTGTAACTCCTAGAGGCAAGCCCGAGTTGTTAAATACCAGTGCCTCGGACATCTTAAGACAAGAGGCTTTAAATGTATTTTGCATATTGGTAAGAAGGAACCTCCTGTTATGAAAAGGTAATCAAAGTTTGGAATATTGGTCCAAGATATCAGAGATAGAATTTTGGTAGGGATAAGCTCTAGCTGTATAGAGAAAGGGTTTCTTAGAGTGGGCCCGAAGCAGTCATAAGGAAACTCAATCGTGAGCAGGGCCAAATGTGAAACATGTGAACAATTATAAGATAAATGGAGATGAGATACAATGTAAGAAAATCAGGAATAACGTCAGAGCAAGGTAGGGTTATATCAACACAAGAATATACCCTTTAAACGACATAAGAAGAAAACTATTTGTAAGAAGAACTTGATACGGGAATTGCACCTCGAGCCGTATTCAAAATGTTACAAAAAGATAAGGCATGAGTACCATTTAAGATAGGTTCATATCTAACCTAAAAAAACAATAGACTAATTTCTATTACTTTTCCCAAAAGAATCTTCAAATATGCATTGTGAGAGAACCTCAAGATTTAAAAAAGGAGACAATTCACAAACTACCACTTCTTCTCTAGAAAATCTGGAACCTATTCTTGGTCTCTGATTCTGTCTTTTATAGCCTTTCACATGAGCTTTTGGAGAAGATATTTTCTGAAACAAAATATTCCCTGGAGATATTTTATGTTCCTAGTCTTAATCAAAAACCAAAAATGATGATGAGGAAAAATGACCTCTCATATCATACAATATGGCCTGACACAGGCCCTAACTAAAACATAACTGAAATAAAAGAGTGTGGAGGGTGAAATCAATATTTCACCCATTTTTACAATAAAACATGAAAGTAAAATAGGCCGCGTGGGCCAAGTCATGAGTTTCATCTATTAGTGTTCCGGCGAGGGGTCTCGGAAGAGGTTTGCTTTGACCGAGTTGAAGATGAAGAGGACACCAATGGGCGAGTCGAAGGAGGTAGCAACTGATGAGAGGACGAAGAGACCAAAGTATTAGCATAATCAAGGCCCTTTTTCCATGCACTACTTCTTGTAGATGGTGTTGTAATGAAAGTTTCAAGAAGGATCTACATGGTGGTCAGCTCAGTCTAATGGACTCGAACATTAAGGAATTTCTTGATCTAGAAAAGAAGGAAGAGCTCTTTACGCAATGCGGCTAATATTGTATCTTCCTTCAGCTTGTTGGATCTTTCCAATGCCACGTCCACGTTGTTCATAACTTTTGTCATTTTCTGCTCATAAGTTGTTAGTTCAAAGAATGAGCTTGTTTGCGGATCCCAACATGACGGGAGAACTGCCTCCACCAGTTTGTTCCATCCCCGATCGAACATCTCCACTCCTTTCTAGGCTAATGTTAAACAACCTAGTGCATTTGCACGTGCGGTCTCCTTCTCCACCACTCTTCCAACATCCATGGAAATTTTATAATAGTCATGAATTCCCTGTGTGTGCAATTCCTCTAGAGAGAGCTCGTTGAGGTACTAAATATACTTCTTGGCCATTGAGGCCTGTGCTTCTGCTTCTGTGCATTCCTCGTGCAACTTATCTATGAACAATCGAATTGCGATATTCTTGTCATCCACCAGTGTGAGGAAGTTCCAACGTCGCCTAATATCTTCTATTATTTCTGTCCAAACCAATCTCCTTGCTTACTTCTTCTTTGTCCACCATGAGTGCTTATGAAAGCCTAGAGGGGCCCGAAAAGTAGGCATCGTTGAAAGAAATCCGAAAGCATGTCTTGTTCTTGTCAGGGGCCCCAAATCGGGGGACATCTTCCAAATATGGTGCCTCTTCTATATCATCCGACCCTTCAGTCCTTTGCTTCTTATGAGGGTGTGCTCCCTCATCAATTTCCATCCATTCTTGACTTCCTAAGATGCCTGAGACATTTTCCTGCCCCTTTTCCTCTATTCCAACAGACGCATTGTCGCCCTTCCCTTCTGCAGCTGAAGACTTGGCCTCCATTTGTGCATCCAAAGGCCATGTATCAAGGTTAGCTCTCCATTCAATGAAGGGCCTAGTCTCATGAATATAAGAAGTCAACTTTATTTTCCTCTTCTTGTTGGAAAGGACTCTTTTTGGGTCTTACGGCCAAACTTTTCCCTATAGAAGGTCCATCTCTTGCAGCATTTTTTCCATGGTGGAGAGGGCGTGCCTTGAATTTAGGGTGAAGGGACCAGCTGAAGTTGGGAGTTTGAGAATATATACTTTCTTCGGAGGCTTGAAGTGGATCTGGTTGGCCTCCAAGGTTTGTTAAATAAATTTAAGGGGAAAGACTCGCATAGTTGGAAACGTCGACAGGAAATAGGGAGGTACTTCTGCAACATAAACCGTGATCTCAGTATAATCGTCATATAGGTACCATTCCCTTGTGCAATCTTCCTTGTTGAACTATAGCTAGTCCTTCTGTATAGGAAATATTCTAGATGGAGGGTTTTCATGTATTATGGCATAGGCTATAGGCATGAGCTCATTAAGAAACTTTGTATACCCCTTCCCCCATGGTTGTTGGCAAACTGAAATATTCCACTAAAAGACGGTTCTTGGCTAGGTATTTTTCCTCGAAAATATTTCAAGGCCTATACTCTCAGACTTATCAACATGCTCGAATAAGAACAGGTAAAACACTACGAAACAAAACCTGAAAGAACTAGTAGAGGGAAACTCATGAAACTGGGTTTGGATAGTCAAAGCTAGAAAAGCATGAATATTTAAGAGTGTACCCTTCTGTATCATGAGCCATAGAAGAGTTATACCTTCCTAAGTCACTTATTCGACCTCCCAGAGCCCTAACAACCCTGAAATGAGTGTTAGGACCGACTGCACATTGTCTCAGAAAGTGGAAAACAGAACATCTATGAGTGGGAGCGCTATGAGGTGGGAATAAGAGTTCTGGCTGAGGAAGCTGCTTTGTTTTTCCCATGGTAATTTTGAGAATTGATAGGATAGGGAAACTTCAGCGAACTCAATATAATTTTGACTATGAGGGAAACAAATAGCTTTCTTTATGAGTTTGGGCGATATGTGGAAAATCTTTTTACCTTGAGAGGAGAGGAACATGTTGTTGAGTCTCAAAAGTGTTTTCCATATTCATACATATTTCCATTATGTCATAACCATTTAGCTCTTATTTCATAGCCATCTGACCTAAAACCCTACATTAAGTAACCATTTTCATAAATATATGGGTTAGGATCCTTGTTTTCCAAAGTTATTTATTTTATGTATTTAAAGTGAATTTATGATTAGAAACTAGAAAATTAACATAGTTTCATATATCTATATATGTGTTATGAGTTTTGTGACATGTGTAGGTGAAAAAGGAGACTTCTAGAAGACCCTTATGTGGCACTCTAAGGACAAATTCGAATTTGGTTGGAGAAGATCATGAGATCAAGAGGATATGTGTCTCATTTCTTAGTTGTGTTAAAACTCTAGAAAGACATGTGTCTTATCATTTCCTATTTTGATTGTAACTCTAGAGATGGAGGGAGAGATTCATGGACTCCCATTAATGAGATAACTCCTCATATTTTGTATAAATAGGAGAAGCTTTATCCTATCATGGGTAGTGAAAAAATAGTGAAAAATAGGAGAATGAGAGAAAGGAATAGAGAGTGTTTTGTAACAAAGCTTAAGATGGAATGGGATGTAGATTTGTGAGTTTTTCAATAAAGAAGTTCCTTGATGGTGTTTTGATTACAATTTTAAGGAGCTGAAGAAGGATTACACCAATTTGGTAGCAGAGGGCCCCTGCTATTCAACGAGGTTTTACATGTTTTCTAGATAAGTTGTTTTCAATTCTATTTTGTCATATTTCCTTACTTAGATTGCTTTCTGAAATCATAGCTTTTAGCATTATTTTTCATGTCATTTGCTTAGATAAAGGATCCTCATGATATTGCAGTTAGTCTCTTTCTCAAGCTCTTCCAAAATATCTTTATTAAATGAATGGGATTCAATTTTGATATTTTGAGTTATTAGCATTTCATTTTGTGTTATTTAGTTTTTAGTGTTTACATTATATTTCTTTAGGCAGAGTCAGTAAGAGGGCCAAAAGCTTCTGGTTTCATCCTTTCTAGTAAAGGTGAAATAACAAGTAAAAGCCCCTACTGTCAATCTCTGTATAAGAAATATTTTGTTCACACAATTTTAGATCAGATTCCTCATTATATTGTAATTAGTCTCTTTCACAAGCTCTTCCAATAAACCTTTAATTCATGAATGGGACTAAGTCGTAGTATTGTGAGTTATTGATTGTTTTGCTTCATAGAAGATCCTTATCACATTATGATTAATCTCTTTCAAAAAGCTCTTCCAATAAACCTTTAACTCATGAATGAGATTTAGTTGTAATGTTATAAGTTGTTTCAGCATTTCATAGGAGATTCTTACTACATTATAGTAATTTTTTTCTCAAACTCTTCCAACAAACCTTTAACAAATGAATAAGATTTCACTATAATGTTTTAAGTTACTGTTCTGTTTTGCAATTAGATTAAAAGATCCTCATTATCTTACAATCATTCTTTTTCTTAAAATGCTCTTCCAACATATCAATATTAGATGAAAGAGATTTGGTTGTATCATGTTGAGTTAATTCGCATTTTCTGTTTTACAATTAGATTAAAATATCCTCATTATATTACAATCATTCTTTTTCTTAAAACGCTCTTCCAACATATCAATATTAGATGAAAGAGATTTGGTTGTATCATGTTGAGTTAATTAGCATTTTTCTATTTTGCAATTAGATTAGAAAATCCTCATTATCTTACAATCATTCTTTTTCTTAAAAAGCTCTTCCAACATGTCAATATTAGATGAAAGAGATTTGGTTGTATTATGTTGAGTTACATTTCATGTTCATTCGCAAACTAAGATATCCATGGATTAGAATGTTTTGTTTTTCACCATTTTCTTAATTAGGGATAGAATTTACAATTACACTATGTTTTGAGTCTAAGGTTTCCTTTTATTTTATTTTTGAAATAGATTTGATTTCATCTTTTGAACATAAGTACTAAAAAGACAAAACCCCCAAAAACATCAATAAAATACATACCACGAAGTAAGGAAGAGGTCACTTAAGCACATATAGTGCACCACACTTCATCAGTTTACTAGCCCTGGTTGATAATTTATGTTAGAAATTTAAGACGCTAAATTGACTACACATTTTGGCGCCGTTGCCGGGAAAGTGTAATTAGGAGACCTTATTTCTTACATCTAAAAAAAAAAATAAAAAATTAATAATTCTTCAGTATGCTCTCCTCCTGCACTTTGTGTGATCTGGAGGATCAGAAAAATGATTGTTATGTAAAAATTAAAAATTAATAATTCTTGAGTATGCTCTCCTCCTGCACTTTGTGCGATCTGGAGGATCAGAAAAAGAATTGTTATGTAAAAAAAAAAAAAAAGGAGACAAAATAAACTTCATCATTTCAGTTGATTCAATAAAAAAAAAAAAAGACTCATGGAAATAAGACCCACGCATACGCATGAGGCCATTGTTTGGCTCGGATTTACGCATATATGTAGACCTTCAATCCACCCAAAGACCCATGCACTGCAATTTAAAAAAAAAAAAAACCTTCTATTTTTCATATTTGTTTTTCCTCAAACATCAGTTATTAGAAATCATTTTTAAAAATTTGCACACAATGAATGTATATCACATGAAGAAACTGATGATGAGGAAAAGATTGCAAATCGCTGATAAAGAGAAGATTACAAATTCAAATTGTAGGGAGATACAATGGAAGTGTATCATATGAAGAAATTGCTGATGAAGAGAAGATTTCAGACTGTTGATGAAGAGAAGATTGTAGATTCCATTGCAAGTAATTGGAATGAGGAAGATCGATTTGAATTTCTCTGTGAGATACAAGCCATTACACTTCAAAACCTGCAAATAAAAACAAATCAAACCACAAGTAATCGCTAGAAAACGAAATGCGTAATTGTCAAAAACACCTGATTTTAAAACGATTTTTCTGAGAAAACGGAGGCAAATTAGAAAAAAATAAAACATGGGTTTTTTTGGGAACGGGGTGAATTAGGTAATTCAATATGAACTTTCTGAAATTCGTAGCCATTTGGGAGAAATTCAGGGTTCTTCAGAGCACTAATTTGTAGTGTGCGTGAGAGAAAAATGCTTTTTTTATTATGAAAACAGTCACGGTTTTAGAAAATTCAATTTTGAGAAATAATCAAGGAAATGATTTCCTTATTTGAGGGAAAATGTGGCAGAATTCATGTATGGTGGCACATGATGAGTGACAAATGGATTATTTGAGGCAAACACATTATCACATGTGCATCAAATGCAAATTGTATAAATTGAGAAGGACTCTGCCTTCATCTCCTTCATAGTTAGGAATTTGACTTTAGAATTTTCAAGTTTTTTATTTTTATCTTGCATGAAAGAGGCATTGGCATGACTTTGTTTCAAAAATATTCATAAGGACAATTATTTCATCCATGCTTTATTTCATTTAAAAAAATAAAAATAAAAATAAAAAAAATTCAAAAATAAAAATAATAATAATAATAATAATAATTAAAAAAAAAAAAAAAATTGAATCAATGAAATGAATAAGTTATTTGCTCACTTTTCTGAAGGTATTGATTAATTTTGGTCTGATGATGAAAGATGAATGGCTAACTTTTTATTCAAGATTTTTAGCAGCTGAAAAAAAACCTCATTGTTCAAATCAGCCTAACTTTCTCAGACAAAATCAGATTTTGATGATTTAAGTATCGTTGGAAAGGTTTCAACAAGATCTACACAGTGAGAAATCCATCATTAGAGGTTGAAATGGTAAAAAATGAAATAAATTTCTAAAAAGAAGCAACATTCAACTTGAGGCACTAATTCCAAAACAGGTATAAATTCTTTTGATTTTTCCTTTGAGAACTTGTTTCATTAATACAAATTCTTAGTTTTGTGTGTAAATATCATAACTAGAGAGATTGATCACCTCTCTCCCTTTCATAATCTTACATTCCATTGCAGAAGAAGTATTAGTTTTTTTGCAGGTTCCAAGAGGAAGGACAAATGACTACAAGAGAATGGTGTCTCTCTAAGAGACCAATTTGTTTCATAAGAGGATGATCAGCAACAAAGAGGAAATATGCTGATGCAAAATCAGATCCAAACACTTGAAAAACTTTCATATACTATTGTCTCCATCACATCCATACCTCATAATAAACCATTCACCTCATTTCACTTCATATTTTCCATTTACATTCACATCCACTTTCCATTTCTTTTTGTCCATTCATAACCCACAAATAAAAGCAAGAGGCTCATTCACATACTTATTGCCCATTGCCATTTCTACTCTCCATTGCCATCTTCCATTTTCATCTTCCATTTCTTGTCATTTTCATTCTACAAATAAACCCTGCTTCAATGCAAATTATTGAGTCCATAGTCCTTTGAGTCTAAGTTCTTTGTAAAAACACCTTGAGGCTTGCATACCTTAATGGCAAGTTCTCATGCTGACAAACAATGGGAATACATTAATATCCCTTGTTCGTCAGATCTTCTAGGTGACTCAACATCGGCAAAATCATTCGTACCTAGTAAGATGTGTTTGGGCATCTTGACTCTCATTGTCATCAAAGGTGAGAGTTCTTGTGTTGACTAGTGGCATCCATTAATGGCCACTAAGTCAACAATTTCCTACTATGTTCGACATCAGAACATTTTTTCACATAGTAGGAATAGTGCCAATGAGTTTTGAAGATATGAAGACTATTATTTTCAGCATTTTGGAGCAGATTCAGCAAGTTTTAGTAGGAGCAATAAAAAGTCATCCTATCTCTTTATCCATGACTCCTCTTGTTCAGCCACTTGAAGAAGAATATGATCAGAATTTTGCAGCCACCACACATACAACTCATCCATATTTAAGGTAAGTGAAGGTATGTTGTTTTCTAATTTTTAGTCATGTAATTCATTAGAATGCTAAAATTGTAACTTTGGAAAACTTCCTCACTCCCATTTTCACATTTTCATATCTTTAGTTGGGGGGAGAAGGGACATCATTTCATATCCACATGTCATACAGGATCACACATTTTCATTTCATTTCCACCCACATATGCTTCCCAACCAACTATTGTTGCAACATGATCCAAAAGATTATATGCCTTGCAAATGATCAATCCATTGATGAAGTAATTGATTCTAAATGTTTTCATGAACTTTGATGCAACAAAGAAAATAAAGCATTGTTACACAAGAACCATTGTTCAAAAAAAAAAAAAAATTTGGTTGCCACACAAGAACCAACCATTAAAAAAAATGTGTTGCAATCAAATGTATTATACTTTGCCAAAAAGAAAATATCAAGAAGCAAAGTTTGGAACAAATCTATATGAGTCAAAACTCATAAAAGATCAACTCATGGACAAATGAATCATTGCAATAGTTGCATGAGGACATGCAACAACTTCAGTTGGGGGGTATGTTGAGTCTCAAAAGTGTTTTCCATATTCATACATATTTCCATTATGTCATAACCATTTAGCTCTTATTTCATAGCCATCTGACCTAAAACCCTACATCAAGTAACT
Source organism: Pinus albicaulis (assembly GCA_034641835.2). Lineage (NCBI taxonomy): Eukaryota > Viridiplantae > Streptophyta > Pinopsida > Pinales > Pinaceae > Pinus > Pinus albicaulis. The sequence goes on along the minus strand of CM076581.1, from coordinate 353,963,936 downwards.
ATTTTCATAAATATATGGGTTAGGATCCTTGTTTTCCAAAGTTATTTATTTTATGTATTTAAAATGAATTTATGATTAGAAACTGGAAAATTAACATAGTTTCATATATCTATATATGTGTTATGAGTTTTGTGACATGTGTAGGTGAAAAAGAAGACTTCTAGAAGACCCTTATGTGGCACTCTAAGGACAAATTCGAATTTGGTTGGAGAAGATCATGGGATCAAGAGGATATGTGTTCCATTTCTTAGTTGTGTTGAAACTCTAGAAAGACATGTGTATTATCATTTCCTATTTTGATTGTAACTCTAGAGATAGAGGGAGAGATTCATGGACTCCCATTAATGAGATAACTCATATTTTGTATAAATAGGAGAAGCTTTCTCCTATCATGGGTAATGAAAAAGTAGTGAAAAATAGGAGAAGGAGAATAGAGAGTGTTTTGTAACAAAGCTTAAGATGCAATGGGATGTAGATTTGTAAGTTTTTCAATAAATAAGTTCTTTGATGTTGTTTTGATTACATCTTCAAGGAGCTAAGGATTACACCAAATTGGTAGCAGAGGGCCCGTGCTATCCAATGAGGCTTTTACATGTATTCTAGATCAGTTGTTTTCAATTCTGTTTTGCCATATTTCCTTACTTAGATTGATTTCTGAAATCGTAGCTTTTAGCATTATTTTTAATGTCATTTGCTTAGATAAAGGATCCTCATGATATTGCAGTTAGTCTCTTTCTCAAGCTCTTCAAAAACATCTTTATTAAATGAATGGGATTCAATTGTGATATTTTGAGTTATTAGCATTTCATTTTCTGTTATTTAGTTTTTAGTGTTTACATTATATTTCTTTAGGCAGAGTCAGTAAGAGGGCCAGAAACTTCTGGTTTCATCCTTTCTAGTAAAGGTGAAATAACTAGTAAAAGCCCCTACTGTCAATCTCTGTATAAGAAATATTTTGTTCACACAATTTTAGATCATATTCCTCATTATATTGTAATTAGTCTCTTTCACAAGCTCCTCCAATAAACATTTAATTCACGAATGGGACTAAGTTGTAGTATTGTGATTTATTGATTGTTTTTCTTCATAGAATATCCTTATCACATTATGATTAATCTCTTTCAAAAAGCTCTTCCAATAAACCTTTAACTCATGAATGAGATTTAGTTGTAATGTTATAAGTTGTTTCAACATTTCATAGGAGATCCTTACTACATTATAGTAATATGTTTCTCAAGCTCTTCCAACAAACCTTTAACAAATGAATGAGATTTCACTATAATGTTTTAAGTTACTGTTCTGTTTTGCAATTAGATTAAAAGATCCCCATTATCTTACAATCATTCTTTTTTTTAAATCGCTCTTCCAACATATCAATATTAGATGAAAGAGATTTGGTTTTATCATGTTGAGTTAATTAGCATTTTATGTTTTGCAATTAGATTAAAAGATCCTCATTATATTACAATCATTATTTTTCTTAAAACGCTCTTCCAACATATCAATATTAGATGAAAGAGATTTGGTTGTATCGTGTTGAGTTAATTAGCATTTTTCTATTTTGCAATTAAATTAGAAGATCCTCATTATCTTACAATCATTCTTTTTCTTAAAAAGCTCTTCCAACATATCAATATTAGATGAAAGAGATTTAGTTGTATTATGTTGAGTTACATTTCATGTTCATTCGCAAACTAGGATATCCATGGATTAGAATGTTCTGTTTTTCACCATTTTCTTAATTAGGGATAGAATTTACAATTACACTATGTTTTGAGTCTAAGGTTTCCTTTTATTTTCTTTTTGACATGGATTTGATTTCATCTTTTGAACATAAGTACTAAAAAGGCAAAACCTCCAAAAACATCAATAAAATACATACAACGAAGTAAGGAAGAGGTCACTTAAGCACATATAGTGCACCACACTTCATCAGTTGACTAGCCCTGGTTGATAATTCATGTTAGCAATTTAGGACGCTAAATTGACTACACACATGTCTCTGTGCTCATCATAGGCTTCCCCAAGCCAACTAATGAACTTAGGAACAGGGTATGTGGTAGGGGTGACATGATAATATAGACCTGACTCAATGACTCTGAACCTATCTTGACCTTTTAGATGACATTTAAACAACTCAGGTCTGATGCAGGCTACACTGAAAGGGCGAGCTGGGTCATGAATTCATGTATGGGTGTCGATGAGGGGTTCGGGTCTAGAAACAAGCCTAACCTCGCAAGCTTGTTGGGTTTCAAGCTCAGATTTATTGGTTTTCATTTTCCCCATGAACATTGAAAAAGAATATACAAAAGGAAAAAGATGAGGTGAAGAAATGACTAAATACCTTATAACAGTGAGGAAGCCTAGGGGAAAGCAACGTGGGGGTTGAAAACGACCTTGCGTTGGAGTTTTAACCTTCTCTACACGACAATTCCCTAAAAACTAGTTTTTTACACGGTCTAGGGGTAAAAAAATATTATATTATACAAAGTTTTGTGGAACACGGGACGGGGGTGACAGCTGTAGGGCTGGCATCATAAGGACGCCGAAAGTGGAACATGTGGCAATGGGTTATTTGCTAACAGTAGCTGGGTAGGTGAAAGCCAGGTGCCGAGTTAAGGCTTGTACCAGTTTTCGTACCACCTCCCTAGACTTACCTTACCTTTTCTTACTGATGCCAGTTTTCTTTCTTGATGGGCCCACTTAGAACTCTGTTGGGGTTTGTAAGTGCGCTATGAGCCATTCTACCACCCCATGGAAAGCTTTTTATTGGTCTACAAAAATGTGACATCACCTTCTTTGAGGGCTGGCCTTTCTACCTTGTCGCTCTCCTTTTGACCCGATGGAAAGTTCCTTCACACCTACGTTTACAATTCATGGTTTCAGCGCTAAGTCCCAAACATTGTCCTTCACTATGTTGCGGTCCTGAAAAGAGCCTATCCACTATGCTTATCCTTTAGGAACTTTATTTTTAAAGCCTGCTCAATTTACGAAGTTTGCCACCTTTATGAACTTTTATGTTTTTCTGATTTAATCGCTCTTCTTTATTAATAAATGAGGTGACTAAAAAACATTAGCTCCACCTAGGGACGACACGATTGTTCCTTGAGAGTGCTGAGAACTTTGCAGACCCTTTGCCTATACACCCATCAAAATCTGGAGCTCCTTCAAAATTTTGAGCATTCCTAAGATGAATTGAACAAAAAGAAACAGAAACATAAAAATGGAAAGTATATACAAAATGAGGTATATGTACAACAGGCTGCTGAGGCCTTTGTTAGTATTGGAAATAAGGTTTCAAAACTGCCCATTCACGGGTGCTTCAATCAGATCACCTTCCAAATTTTCCAATATGAAAGTATTGTTTCCTTTCACCTCAGCAATTTTGAATGGTCTGAACCACAAAGGGCCAAACATCCCATGTTTAACCTTATCTTCTCTCCTGACATCCCACCTCATTACCAGGTCCCATACTTGCATTTATTTATCTTTAGCCCATTGATAAAACAAGATTTTCATCTTCTCCTAATAATCTGATAACCTGATATTTACTTGGTTTCGAGTTTCTTCCAACTCGACCAGCTGGTTCATTCTTCGGATGAGGTCATTTGGCTCTTCTTCGTTGTCTTGGAGAAACGTGGCAACAGGTAAGGAAAGCTGATTTGGAAACAATGCTACTCGGCCATATACTAGTTCATAGGGAGACTTACCCGTGGACCTCTTACTGGTAATGTGATTCGCCGAGAGTGCAAATTTTAGATGGGAGTCCCAGTTCCTCTAGTTTTCTCTTAACATTTTCTTCAGCGCCCTTACCAAGGTTTTCTTTGAAGGCTCTGCCAATCCATTTCTCTGAGGTTAATAGGTTGTAGAGTGCCCCAAAGTAATATTATACTGCTGACAGAAGCTGCTGAACTTGGTGGACTTGAAGACTTGAGTGTTGTCTGTGAAAATCTTAGCCGGACACCCAAACCTTGATATTATATGCTCCTCCATGAACTTGATCATGACTACATCAGTAGCATTTCTAGTGGGTATAGCCTCCACCCATTTAGTGAAGTAGTCAGTGGCAGTGAGGATCCACTTATGTTGACTACTTGATGTGGGATGAATTTTCCCGATAAAATCAATGCCCCAATGCTGAAAAAGTTCTTCGATATGTATCGGTATCATGGGAAGGGGAGAAAACTTCTACTTCTCTGCGAACATTTGACATTTTTTGCATGCCCCGACCCGAGCATGCACATCTCTAAACAACAGAGGCCAGAGGAAATTGGTTTTCAATATCTTATGAGTAGTGGACCACCAGTTGTAATGTCCCCCGCAGATGCCTTCGTGAAACTCAACCATGACTTCCTCTATCTTCGAATCTGTAAGACACAAAAGTAGAATTTTTGAAGGGTCCTTCCAATACAGTTGGCCATTTGCTACAATTTGCTTCTGAGATTTCAACCTCAGAGTACGATACTTTCCCTTGTCAAAGTTTAAGGGACAACTTAGAGTTAGGATATACTCTACGATATCTTTGTACCAAGTGCTAAGAAGGTACTTCATATGCGTTTTTTGTACTGTGGTTTCTATTCTAGGTTATGCCTCCATACCCTTGGGTAACTCTCCTCCTTCAATGATCATATTTTTGCCCAATGCTTGACAATTTGACTCAGACAAGATTTTCGCTAGCCCTTGTCCTTTAATGAGCTACTTGGGGTGGATGTCCAGTTTGTATTCTTGAATCTTGGCAATCCATTTGCCTCTCTTGCTTTCACTATCTCCCTGGATCAGAATATCTTTCACCGCAGCTATGGGAACAAAAGGGGTGATGGCGGACTGTAGCACATACATTCAAAAAGATTTCAGGGACTTAACAAGGGCATACACCTGATTTTCCAAGATGTTATATTTCAACTTTGGGTCTCGTAGTACCTGGTTCAAAAAGGAAATGGGTTTCTCATACCCATCGACATTCTTTTGCAGTAACAATGCAGCTACTGTGTGCAGATACACAAAAGAGAATATCATAAATGGCTTACTGTAATTAGGACCGGCCAATACTGGCGCTTTTGCAAAAGCATGTTTAATTCTATTGAAAGCCTTCCATGGCTCTGGGGTCCATTTTACTTCATTTTTTTATCTAAGCATCTCCATGATGTGTCGAAATATCTCAGCATAGTTCGAGATAAACCTCCTTAATAATTTTATGCATCCCAGGAACCCCTGGATTTCCTTTTATTTTGAGGAAGTGATATGCCATTGATTACCTCTACTCTTTTGGGGTCAATTTTCACCCCTTATTTTGTTACAATGTGTCCCAACAATTTTCCTTCCTCTAGAGAAAACATGGATTTTTGAGGATTAAGTGATAGACCATACCTACAACACTTCTTGAAGGTTCGACACAGGTGCTCATTGTGTTTGGCATCATTCTTTGAAAACACGGTGATATAGTCTAGGTATATCACTAGGAATTTGTCCTGTTCTCCAACAAAAGCAATATCCATCGCTCGTTGGAAAGTGGATCTTGCATCTATTAGGCCAAATGGCATTCTAGCATACATGAACATCCCCCATGGTTGGTGAAAGTAGTTTTCTTCTAATCCTCAGGGAGAACCGCCACCTGATTATACCTAGAGAAGCCATCCATCATAGACATTTGAGAATATACCTCCACTTTCTATAGTATTTGGTCCATCTTGGGGAGAGGATAGTTATCTTTGAGAGATGCCTTGTTCAAATTCTGGAATTCTACACACAGCCTTATTTCCCCATTCTTCTTCCTGACTAGGACCAGATTGGCCACCCACTCCGAGTATCTCAAGGGGACTATAATCTGGGCCTTCAACAGCTTCTTGATTTCTTTTTCCATAGATGGAAGCAATAACAGATTAATTTGCTCAAATTCTGCTTATGGGGCTTGGCATATCCTTTGAACGGGATCTTTTGCTAGATGATTTCCACGTCAAACATTTTCAAGTCCTAGTATGACCATGTGAAAAAAACTCTGTAAGCTTGAAATAAATGGAAGTATTGATCTTGGAACTCCTTTGGGACTCCTTTAGACAACTTTACTATCTTTGGATCTCCCTCCGTTCCAATATTTATATCATCCAATTAATCTTCTTGTGTCAACTTGTGGGGGTTAATCGGTATGTCAACTTACACTAGGAATCTGGGGATGACGTTCCCTTTTAATTTCAATACCCGATGTCTTGCCACTGACTCTTCCCACCTATTTTCAGGCTACTCTTCAATCTCTTCTTCCACAGCATCAATCACCATGTTAGAAAATTCTCCAATGGTCTTTATGAAGCATTTCACTTGCTCCTTGTCCTCAAACACCCGCCAGTGTTTAAATTTATCTGGGATAGAGGGATGATAATGTACTTCAACTTCATACCTGAGGAGCAGGTTCTGCGGTGGGCGGAAATTTCTAGCTACAACAGCAAGCGAATCAGCCATCCGATTCAGATCTCTTGGCATGAATTGTATGTTAAATGCCAGGAAGAATTTCTCCACCAGATCCCATACTTCATTCTTGTAAGACTTGAGCCAAGGGTGTTCAGCTTGGCATTGATTCTTGATTTTCCTCACCACTAGCTCTGAATCCTTGAAGAATTTGAGGCTCTAAATATTCATGTTCTTGGCGGCCTGTAGCCCCAGGAGCAATGCTTCATATTCTACCACATTGTTTGTAGCTTCATACTCTAATTTGAAAGAGAAAGGTACCAATTGACCCGTAGATGAGACTATAAGGACCCCTGCTCCATTTCCTTCTCTTGAATTAGCCCCATAAAAATGTAGTGTCCATATGTCCCTCTCTTCATTACTTGTAGACTGTTCCGGTCTTAGAGGGTGGAATGCCGGTTCCTCTAAGAAACCTTCATCCTCCTGAAGCATTAGACAAGAAAACTCACCTTCCTTGCTATATACAGGGGAATTGACTGAGCCATTAGCTTTAGTCACCATCTTCACGAATATGGATTCCCAATATAACCTCCTTTCTTGTCCCCCAAATACTGGGATGGTAGCATAAGTGAGGTCGAGTTTAATTGACACACTTATCTTTCTTCCCTTTGATCTAGACAATAGCATCCCGAATCGGGCTGGGATATTAGTAACCACAATGTCCATCACAACACTTTTGGCTAGGATTTGGACCAGGTTCACCGCCAGAGCTTTAATCATTCCAAATCATTTAACCCTTTTAGAATCGAAAGAATCCAGATATTTGTATGGGAGAGTAATCTGCAACCCTTTTTGCTTCATGACTGACAAAGGCAACAAGTTGTGTGAAGCCCCTGAATCTAACATGCAATTGTGTAGCAACAAGTCATGGATGACCAAGGATACATAGAACGGGGGGGTTATTGAGTCTAATTCTTCCACATGTGGGCCAAAGACTACCATAGGTCCCTCTTCCTATAGGTTAAGACTATCTGGGGGAGGAGCTACTCCATGAGGGTGCTTGAACTAAGACACCTGAGCTTTATAAGAAGGTTTCTTAAAAATCTCGACTAAGGGGACCTGGATTTTCACTTTCTCTAATTATTTTTTGAGATTAAAAATAGCAAGGTTCTTCTCTAGGATGACTTCTTTAGGTTTCTCTTTAGGTGGCACCGACAGTTTTATGACAGTTTAGGTATCTTTAGGAGGTGTAGGAAATTCAGGAACTGACTTGGATGAAGAAGGAGTGGTAGCTTTCGAAGAAAAGGCTCTTCTATAGGCTTTTTACCTTTGTTGTCATCTCTCTGGGGAACCAGCTCTTTTGAGGTTGATTATTCTTCTTGATCTTGCATCCGAGTCCTCTTTCTAGAAGATTTGAGATCGTACTTCTTGTAAAACTGATCTTGCATGAAGTCTACAAACTATCTACAATAATCATCGATGTTTGGATCTTCAAGGGAATTTACTTTCTCTTATACATCTTACCATAGAGTAAGCTCTACCTCTTCACCTTCTGAATAAGCAAGAAACTGATCTTCTGCCCATCGGGAACATCTTCAGTTGGACCATCCATTTGTCCTTCTAAATAGAGAGGAGGCTGGATATGGTCTTGTTGTTCTTTCCTATCTCTTTGTAGTATTTGCAGGGGTGGATTTCAGTACTGTGGGTTAAAACCCCTGTTAGGAGTGGCCTGAGTTGGCTGAGAGGAGGAATTATTAGCTTCCAACTCTACTTTCACCAATGTATTTTAAAGGTTCTTTATCATCTTGTTCATTTCTTCGATTCTATAATATGTTGCTTCCCTTTTTTGATTTGAAGAAGAAGCATATTCTTTACCTTTCCTTCTGAAATAATGGTCTATTATTCCTTTAGATTTCCCTGTAGAAACGAAGTTGGCTTCCACTTCTAACGCATTAGTCTAGGCTTGGTCCAGTGATGCAAATTCTCTTTCTCTTAAGGTAAAACAAAATTCTGATCAAATTCTCCCCCAAAAAATACCTTGGCGGTTGTCTGAGGAGGTTTCATATCAGCAAGTAGGTTATTATACAACTTGTTGAATCTCTTGATAAATTCAGTTACATCCTCATTGTGACTCTTCTTCAAGGCATTTAAATCTCTAAGAATATAACCATGATCTCTCTTCTCTCCCCACGTTCGTGTGAAAGTGTTAGCCACCTATAAAAAAATTTATACCAAAAGGTGGCTAAATCATTTCTTAGAGCCTTCAAGGAACAAATTTTATTGCAAAAAGTGTTGGCTCTTGAAGACTCTTGAAGGCCTCATTCCTCTATCCAAAATCTTCCCTACTATGCTCATTTTACACTCTGGAATCCTGCTGACTCCCAAGAAATAATACTACTGCAAAAACCATTTTCCCTTTCCTTCCACTTCCAAAACTAACCTCAATTTTATCCCTTTATTCCCCATAAAATCAATCACTTTTCATATTCTCCCCTCTCTCCCATCGAAACCCCCTTTGATAAGGTTTAAGACTCCTTCTTTGCCCTATCGAAACCCTCAAAACCATTGGAAAAACATTGAAAACTTCATAAAAATACATATTTCTGTGTAAAGGTTTAAGCCCCCTTGGGCTAAGTCCTTAACCATTGCCACTACACATGCCCTGGTGCTAGAGCCAGGCGCTAAGCCATTTGGGCGCTTATTGCATCGGAGGAAATGCAGTGCGTAACTCTCCCCCCTTATTGAAATCTCCGATGCCAATTAGCCCTATGCATAAAAACCTAGTCATATTATCTTCCATACATCCATGGCCCCGCAGACGGGGGCCAGGAAAAATCGCAAATATAAAACCCTCCTGAAAACAAACCTTTTTTTATATTAAATTTTGGGTTTTAAATGTTTTTGTCGTTATTAAAAGAAAATTGGGTGGAATTCAACACACCGCTTTTGAGAGGGAGGTGGTTTTTTCCGTTTGGCAGCGATCAGTGCCACCGGCCGACAAGTGGCCTCAAGACATTTTGAAATACTGCCCTCATCATGCATTAAAAGTCGGATATGGGCCCGACGTAATATTGGCGTGTGCCGTCCGATCTGAGGCCAGCTCATCGGACAGTGATCACGCTCTGAAGAATCCCGTAAGATAAACGTGGTATGTCGCAATTATTTAAAACATCTCCACCGTCGATCTGATTTGTAGATCGACGCCCCACACTCCATCGCCCCGATCCCCTCGTCCACGCAGTAGATTTTAATTTGGGTGAATCTTTATTGTTTCCCTGCATAGTCAGCAAACCCAGACCCGGGGGAATTTATACAGCATGATTTTATTAACCTTTTTTGAAGTCTGGGCATGTTTTATAAGGTTTGTTGGTAACCGATCTCCACCGTTGATCACGTGGGCCAATCTCATCCGACGGCCCACGTGTGTCCCGATCCCCAAACTCATTTTTCCACCAATTTTTTGCCAAAACAAAGGTTCTAGCCCATTTTCTCCGTTTTTCCAAATAAAATGACTCTGTCATTTTGACTATTCGCCCCCGCTCCCAACCGTCGATCTCTGCACGATCGACAGTTCCGATTTAATTTCCTCCTCCACTCTCCTTTGAACTCCTCTAATCAATATTGAATGTTGGATGATGCCATCCAATGGCCATGCTCTCTCCACGTGCCTTATGAAGCAGCAAACCTATATATATGCAGGATTTTATAATGTTGTTCATATTAGCAGGGTTTAAATGGTTTTTCCGCTATACTGAAGAAAATTTCAAAGGCTGAGGGTGACGATCCTCCCGCATTTGATTCATCAAAGGGAATCATTCGCAGGATTCAACTCCATGTTTCATCCATGATTCATGAGGCATTGATGCCATTCGATCCTTGTGCAGCCCTGCATACCAAAAAGCACAGTGAATTAAGCACAAATCAAAGAGTATTAGTGTCGAAGATAGGAACACACTAGAACATGATATTGGACGCGGATCTATGGGGGTTACGGCTAAGATGGATTATCAAAAGCCTAATCCCCCTATTAAAACACAGTTTAAAGGTAAATCATAAAGGTTCATCAGACAGAAAGCCTCCACTGCCACATCTGGGGCAAATCGATTCCTCCCAAATACCACAGTGCCACCTGTGCCTCAAAGCATTCAAACAGAGGTTGAAGTTATTGATCAAGATCAGGTATTTGACTCACTGTAGCTAGAGAAGTTAATTTTGCAAATAAAATTAATGACAAAATATCAGCAGAGTTACTTCAAACATAACAGAGAGCCTCAAAAGTCAAAAAGAGATCCCACCGAGCTTAAATCTTAATGTAAATTATTTAATACAGAGGACACCTATGTAAGCTTCTTCATCGAGCCCCCCAAAGGCCGAGAAGCCATCAATTCTGTATTAATTATCTTGGAGATCTTTTATCAAATCTCACTTCCTCATTCTTCTATAAATACTACAGAATAAGATGAGGGAGGGGTTGGTTGAGTTAGTTGCTAAACTTTGAAATGTAATTGAACTGGAAACTTCTGATTGTAAATAATGTTCACTGGCTCTTGGAGCTCTGCTTGTAATAAATAAGTTAGTCTGGGAAGTGTAGATGAGCGCTAAACTAAAGCATTGGACTTGAAGCTATAACTGGTTTGGAGCACCAATACAAGCTGATTTATGGGATCCTGGTCTATGTCAACGGTGATGTTATTTCTTATTGTGAATTGTTGTTTTATTTCTGTTTCCACTGTGTTGATCTTCTCTTATAAATAAAAACATGCATAGAGTTAGTACCTACTATATATCAGTACCCTTCTCTAACTGAAAATCTGTATCTTCATGTTTTCTTCCAAATCTGTGTTATTTAGGAATGATTTAATTCAGTTTAAGCATAGGAATGTTGGTGTTCCCTCGTCATATTGTCTTAGATGAATATTTTTCTTGGATGTTGTTTTTAGTATATGTTAAGTAGAGATGAACTAAGGAAGATATGGTGTGCCCTGGTCCTAGTTTTATCCCAAAATACTATCTAAAAGTTTCCCTTAGAATGTGTTAAAAGCTGGCTAGTTTCAAAGTACTTACCAGATCTTAGGCCATTCTGTGTTATCTTTGTGTTTGTCTTGAAAGTAACCAAGTAAAGCAGAGTGTTGGGAAAAACACTGAGAGGGGGGGGTGAATCAGTATTTAGGACTTACTCAAACTTTTGCTTTTTCATTCTCTAAAAACCCATATGCTACTTTGTTGAAGCCAACTAGCATATACACGCGGATATCCTTCATAAAACTCGCGTATATACAGAGATCTTATTATCCCATTAATTCTTTACTTAGATCTATGCAAAATTCATTCTTCTGATAATTAGATAACAATAAGCATGTGCAGTAATAACAGAATAAACCATCACACATAAGCACCACACAATAACACCAGGATTTAAGGTGGAAACCCAAGTCGGGAGAAAACCACCGCTGCTGTCGTCTCAGTCTTGAATATTTATTATATAAAGAAAACATGTTACAACCATGTACTGGCGCAGACTCATACCAACACACAGGCACCCACCTGCAGAAGGCTAAAACCTTCTCTTGTTTACCAGCCTCTCCTGGAAGGGAGCTACAACCCCCTGCTCTCGTTTACCAACCTCTCCTGGAAGGGAGCTATGACCCCCTGCTCTCGTTTACCAGCCTCTCCTAGAAGGGAGCTACAACCCCCTACTCTCGTTTACCACCCTCACCTGGAAGGGAGCTACAACCCCCTGACTGAAGGCTACAACCCTCAGCACCACCATGGACCACATTTCATCAATTTTCATACTGGATCCAATAGCTTCAATAGATCACAACTTTCAGACCAATTTTCATCATATTTCAGACTAGACCCACTTCACACATTTAAGCTCAATCATACATCAAACTGAAACTTATACCCTTATCAATTCATTCAATGAATCATCAACCAATCAATCAACAACTTGATCTTTTCTCAACATAGCCAGCAACATAATCAATATTCAGAAAACCCAGATCTGTATGAATACATCATAGACAGATATCAGTAATACAGTAGAATAGATCAGATATTTCATACCACATACTTCAGCAAACCCTAGTTTTCATACGCGCTTTCCTTTCACTGATCTGGGGTATATACGCGCTTTCATGTATATAAACCCATGTATACATCTGCATATATTACAGAACTAATTTCACAACCCATACGCGCTTTCTCTTAATCCAATCCGCGTATATACGCGCTTACTCTGTTACAAACTTGCATATAGATCTTCAGACATTTTAGGTCAGCACAATTCTTCAGAACAGATGCATAGCTCAGATTTTACCCTTCACTTCAGAAACATGTTCGCCTCATCTCAGATCTAAACATTCCATAAATAGATCTAGAAGATACAAATACATTTCAGATCTAGAGATCCCTCTTCATCATTTTCTTCACTGGTGCATTATGAAATCAGATCTATCATTCAACTGTTACCCATTCCATACAGATATACTTCAAAGAGAAGTATTCATTAAAACCTAGACATCTTACACCTTCTTTGCACAATGATTTTCTTCTCCTTATATAGATTTAGCCTTTGTCAATACCATGAGCCAAAACCATACCACTTCCGATGGTATTCCTAGACGGGATCAAATAGACAATCCAACGCTCAATACAATGGGTCAATACCATGGTAGTAACCCCTGGTTTTACACATTTAGAGCGCATTTGAGCATACGCGACTTGGCACGTACTTTTCCGCGTGCATACGCTACTTCTCCTAAACAAACCCGCGTATGCTTTGTGTCACACACTTTTCATCATTGTTCTGGCCCTTACTGATATTTCTTTCTCTGGTACTTCTGAGCTACTTGTAGAACATCAGATTTACATCATTAATAAACTCATCAAGAATCAAGAACAATTTCATTAAGTAGGTCGCCATCATCTTCATCAAGTGGGTTGCCATCAAGGACAACACTCTGCATCATATTGCCAACAATCTCCCCCTTTGGACTTGATGGAAACCATGATGGTGTTTGATCACCACAACAGATAGATACATTGAATATAACCATTATGCAAACACCATGATGCTCTCCCCATATTCAAACACCATGTTACTCTCCCCCTTTGAGATCAAGGGCAAAGGGCGGATCAAAACCAAGGCACTTTTTTCTCCACATATTAGAAAGAAGAGCTCTGTAGATCTGATGTGCATTGAAGTTACCATGCTCCCCCTGAGTTTATGCTGAATTTTCAAAGATATTTTTCAATGAAGTACATGACTCTTATGACCTTCCTATCACCAAGGACTCATAATTACATCAATGATCCAACCAAGTGGATTTACATATGTGACACAAGTACTCAACCAAGTGGGTGGGTTTACATATTTTGACTCAACTACTAAACCAAGTGGGTTTACAAATTTGAACAAGCCCTTTACATGACTGCATATTATGATTTACATCATAGGTCTCAACATAACCTTTTCATCAAATTGCAAATATGACTTTTTATTACCAATACCAGAAAGACCTCAAGAGAGAGATCATATTTTAGAACCATCATAATGCCAACAATGCATTATACTCAGCAAGGCTAATGCTCCCCCTGAAAATGTGCATCCACGCATCCTTTCCATATGACCAAGGCTCCTCCTTAGCTTGTGCAACCTGAATACTTTCAATAGAAATTCATCAGTAACAATCTTTGCATGATCTGTCCGTATCTATGAATCATAAGACTTCCATCTCATTCATGTGTGAAAGCAAGGAATACTCTTCAGCAAAAAGCAAACAGTGCTCATCCATAAAATCATCATAATAAATCATGTATCATGTCATCATCATTTAGAACTGAGACATAAGCAGATATAATTTCAATAATGCAATCATTAATAGTCAGACTGATGCTCCCCCTGAACCTGTGTTCCTGATCTTCAGCTGTCATACTAAATTTCTTATCATTAAACCCACGTATGGAAAGTGAAATACTAAAAATTTCACACTCCTTCTTCTCCCCCTGAATTTGTACCACCTGTACCTGTCTTCTTCACAACAGATGCACCGTCAGAAATAAACATAACCAGAATTACCAAATCAACCATGAGAATCATCATACATTGCTCCCCCTATGATGATACATTACTAATATCTATGATGTATCTCACATGATTCCTGCAGTCATTATGAGAAGTAATATTTAGAAGCGGATGACTGCAGTAGGGTCAATATTCCCTACGTTTCTAACTGGTCTTCCTTCCTTTTCCAGCTTTTCTTGAAATTTCTTATTGTGTGCTGGAAGTTCTCCAATTTCTCAGATCTATTCATCCTGAATTCTTTTTCTACATGTCCATACTTGTTACAAGTATAGCATCTTATGTGACCAGAAAAGTAAGCATAAGGATCATAATGTGTTGTTCTATTCTTCCTTCTATTGCAATCAGCTGCTTTATGACCATACTTGCTGCATGAAAAACAATATCCCTTGAAGAAACCAGAGTACCTTTCTGCGTAGAATCTGTTTGTCTGTGAATGAAACAATCTGCTTCTGCAATTGGCTGCAACATGCCCATAATTATGACATTTAAAGCATTCAACATTATTGAATGATTTCCTTTGAGTGTTCATGATTGTCGGTTGAATTCTTGTTTCTTTCAACTCTTCAAGTTTTGCATTGACATCCTTTGAATCTTTATCACTTCCTTGTGAACTAGATTCTCCTTTAACAGTTTCATGAAAACCAAGACCAAGTTTAATAGCAGGAGACCTTTGATTACTAAGAATATTGTTCAAAATCTTAGTACTATCTTGAAACCTCAAGAGTTTATCCTTTTCTTCTAATTTACCTTTGAGAATGTTTACCTCAACCTCCAATATTTGGCATTGCTTCATCATGCTTTCTTCGACCCTTTTTCCTTCTTCTACTTGATCATTCAATTTTAAAATTTCTTCCTTCAACCAATTTTCTTGTTCTTCACATGTTTGTAACAGCTCTTCATTATTCTTATTTTATTTTTCCATATCTTCTTTGAGAGAGATGATTTCTGCTTCAAGTCCTTCCTTTTCAAATGATAAGGGTTCTTCATTCTTCTTATTTGATTTTTCCAGATCTTCTTTGAGAGAGATGATTTCTGCTTCAAGTCTTTCACTTTGATTGGTTGCATAAACATACAACTTTTGATACTTGTCTATCTGTCCATTCAGTATTTCTTTCTGTTCATTCATTCTAGAGATCATATCTTTGTAGATATATTCTCTCTTATGAAATTGATTCCAATCATTGCTTTCATCATTGATCTTGAGATTTGCTTCTAGACTTATACTGTTACTTTCACTATCTTCACCATTGCATGCACAAGAAGGTGAATCACAAGAACAACAATCAATACCTGTTTCCTCTTCTTCATTTTCTGCTGCACATGTTTTCTGAGGTATCTCCTTTCTTTGAGTAGCCTTCTTCTTTTGCTTCTTTTCCATGAGCACTTTCAGATCTTGGTCAGAATCTTCTTCATCTTCACTTGACATTTCATTATTATCTTCATTTGCATAATAACTCTTTCCCTTTACAAATTTTTTCCCTTTCTCATGATTTTCTCTATAAGGACATTTAGTAGCATAATGACCAACTATCCCACAAGTAAAACACTTGAAGGGTAGCTTACCTTTGAATTTTCCAGTACCTGGTTGGAGTCTCCTTACAAAATTTTCTTCTTCTTCTTCTGATATATAACTTGATTCCTTGACAACTTCCTTTTCTTTTCCTTTTGCACACGCCTTAAAAGCATCTTCTTTGATTTGAGAGGGACCTCCTTGTCTCATTTCATAAGTAGTCAGAATACCATGTAGTTGAACAACAGTAAGAGTTTGCAGATCTTGCCTTTCTTTAATAGCTGACACTTTTGAATCAAATTTTGAACTTAAAGATCTTAAGACTTTTTCCACCAGATTAGTATCGGTTATGGTTTCACCCAAACTTCTCATACGATTTACAATATTATCTAGACGTAAAAGAAACTGGCAATACTCTCATCACTATGCATCCTTAAATTTTCATATTCAATTCTGAGAGTTTGGAGTTTTGCACTTTTTACCTTTGTATCTCCTTCATAGCTCAGAATGATTTTGTCCCATATTTCTTTTTTTGAATTTAGCTGCATCACTTTAGAAAATTATGGTTCAGACATGCTTCCTAATAATACATTGACGGCTTTGGCATTGATTTCATATTTCTTCCTTTCTGCTGCATCAGTAGGAATACTTGCCGGATACTGATAACCTCCTTCCACGATTGCCCATACTTCTGCACCAAGACTTTGCAGATATGCTTTTGTTCGTATCTTCCAGAATAACAGATTATTTCCATTGAATAGAGGTGGCCTTATAGACATTACCCCTTCATGACTTCCCATTTCGACGGATCTCCTTCAAGCGACCAAGCTTCTGTAGAAGGACCTGCTCTGAATCCAATTGTTGGGAAAAATACTGAGAAGGGGGGGGGGGTGAATCAGTATTTAGGACTTACTCAAAATTTTACTTTTTCATTCTCTAAAAAAACACATACGCTACTTTGTTGAAGCCAACTAGCGTATACACGCGGATATCCTTCATAAAACTCGCGTATATACAGAGATCTTGTTATGCCATTAATTATTTACTTAGATCTATGCAACATTCATTATTCTGATGATTAGATAACATTAAGCATGTGCAGTAATAATAGAACAAACCATCACACATAAGAATCACACAAGAACACCAGGATTTAAGGTGGAAACCCAAGTCGGGAGAAAACCACCGCTATCGTCATCTCAGTCTTCAATATTTATTATATAAAGAAAACATGTTACAACCATGTACTGGCGCAGACTCATACCAGCACACAGGCACCCACCTGCAGAAGGCTACAACCTTCTCTCGTTTACCAGCCTCTCCTGGAAGGGAGCTACAACCCCCTACTCTCGTTTACTAGCCTCTCCTGGAAGGGAGCTACAACCCCCTACTCTCGTTTACCAACCACACCTAGAAGGGAGCTACAACCCCCTGACTGAAGGCTACAACCCTCAGCACCACCATGGACCACGTTTCATCAATTTTCATACTAGATCCAATAGCTTCAATAGATCACAAATTGCAGGCCACTTTTCATCATATTTTCAGACTAGACCCACTCCACACATTTAAGCTCAATCACACATCAATCTAAAACTTATACCCTTATCAATTCATTCAATGAATCATCAACTAATCAATCAACAACTTGATCTTTTCTCAACATAGTCAGCAACATAATCAATATTCAGAAAACCCAGATCTGTATGAATACATCATAGACAGATAGCAGTAATATAGTAGAACACATCAGACATTTCATACCACATACTTCAGCAAACCCTAGTTTTCATACGCGCTTTCCTTTCACTGATCCGGCATATATACGCGCTTTCATGTATATAAACCCGCGTATACATATGCACATTATAGAACTAATTTCACAACCCATACGTGCTTTCTCTTAATCCAACACGCGTATATACGCGCTTACTCTGTTACAAAATTGCGTATAGCTCTTCAGGCATTTTAGGTCAGCACAGTTCTTCAGAATAGATGCATAGCTCAGATTTTACCCTTCACTTCAGAAACATGTTTGCCTCATCTCATATCTAAACATTTCATAAACAGATCTAGAAGATACAAATACATTTCAGATCTAGAGATCCCTCTTCATCATTTTCTTCACTGGTGCATTATGAAATCAGATCTATCATTCAACTGTTACCCATTCCATACAGATATACTTCAAAGAGAAGTATTCATTGAAACCCAAACATCTTACTCTCCTTTGCACAATGATTTTCTTCTCCTTATATAGATTTAGCCTTTGTCAATACCATGAGCCAAAACCATACCACTTCCGATGGTATTCCTGGACAGGATCAAATTGACAATCCAACACTCAATACAATGGGTCAATACCATGGTAGTAACCCCTGGTTTTACACATTTAGAGCGCATTTGAGCATACGCATCTTGGCACGTACTTTTCCGCGTGCATACGTGCCTTCTCCTTAACAAACCCACGTATGCCTTGTAACATACACTTTTCATCA